>CM039673.1:65708444-66908444 GCA_022496015.1 Hordeum marinum
CCGATGGCTTAGTTCAACCTGGGCAGAGAATGCTACGACGCGACGATGATGATATTTGGACGCTTTCTACCCAAAGGCCATGTATTGCCAGCAAACCTGTACCAGTCAGACAAAATCCTACGTGCGCTTAAGATGCCCTATGAGAAGATAGATGCCTGTGAGAATGGATGTGCCTTATTTAGGCTTGAGTATGCGGCCTTCAACTGTCCCATTTGGAATGCTTCCATGTATGTTCTGGTAGACAACAATATGGGTGAGGAGAGTCATACCAAAATCCTAGTCAAGGTTTTTTGGTATCTGCCAATCATACCAAGACTTCAACGTCTTTTCATGGTCGAAGAGATAGCCAGACAGATGACGTGGCATAAATTGGGAAAAAGAACAGAACTAGATGCAGATGGGAATCCGATGTTAGGACACACTTCAGACGCTTTTGCATGGAAGCACTTCGATGCATTACATAAGGATAAAGCGGCAAATCCAAGGCATCCTCGAGTTGCCATCAACACGGATGGGTTCAATGTGTATGGTATGAAGGCAGCACAATACAGTTGTTGGCCTATATTTTTCATTCCACTCAATCTCCCCTGGAGAGATTATGAAAAGAAAGAACACTTTCTGATGTTGATAATTCCAGGGCCCAAATATCTGGGGAAGAATATGAATGTGTACATGTATCCGCTTAAGGATGAATTGCAAGAAGCCTGGGATAATGGGATCAAGACATACGACGCCGCTACCAAAAAGAACTTCAAAATGCATGTGTGGTACATGTACTCGACGCATGACTTGCCGGCGTATGCGCTATCCGTTGGCTGGTGTGTGCATGAAAGGTTCCCGTGCCCCACATGCAAGTCAACTCTTGAGTTCCGTTGGCTGCACGCGGGTCACAAGTTTTCTTGCTTCGACATGCATAGAGAGTTCCTAGATCCTGACCATAAGTTCAGAAAAGACAAGAAGAATTTCATCAAAGGTAAAGTTGTCAAAAACATTACACCACCTACATTGACACGCCAACAGATCCTGGATCAAATAAACGCTCTTGAGCCGGATCCAAATTGTCCAGGGTATTTCAAAGGGTATAATACGGAACACGCATGGACTCACAAGATATGTTTGGGGGATCTGCCTTACTTCAAAGACCTCCTTTGCCCACACAACATCGACGTGATGCACACTGAAAAGAATATCGCGGAGGCCCTTTTTGGTACATTGTTTGGCATAGAGGGGAAGTCGAAGGATAATCATAAAGATAGAGTCGATCAGGAGGCTCTATGTGATAGACCATTACAAAACATACGACAACCGAAAGGAAAGAAGAACTAGAGGAAGCCAAAGGCATGGTTCAATCTTGGAAGGCCAACAATGAGGGAAATGATCTTGTGGGTGAAAATGCAATTGATGTTCCCCGTTAGGTATGCAACGAATCTAAAGAGGGGAGTGAGTCTTGACAAATAGAAAATATTTGGTCTCAAGAGTCATGATTGACACATATGGCTTGAGTAGGTAATGCCGGTGATGTTGCGTAGCTTTATCCCTGAGGATGAATGGCTAGTACTAGCAGAGCTGAGCAATTTCTTCTATGCTCTTTATGTGAAAGAACTATCACCTGACGTGCTAGAAAAACTGGAAGAGTTGGCGCCGGAGTTGATCTGCAAGTTAGAAAAGATCTTTCCACCGGGCTTCTTTAATCCAATGCAGCATTTGATTTTGCATCTCCCGACCGAGGCAACATTGGGGGGGCCTATGCAAAATCGTTGGTGCTTCGCAACTGAGAGGATGCAGAAGACGCTTCGAGGAAAATGTAAAAAGAAACATAGAGTTGAAGCATCGATGGCCGAGGCATTCATTACTGAGAAGGCGACAAACTTCATGACAACACACTACAAAGACAAGAATCGTCATTTGTATAATCCGAAGCCTCGGTACAATGATGGTGACCGTGAAAAAGGTCGATCCAACCTCAGCCTATTCAAAGGGAAGCTCGCACCAGCTGGTGCTTCGAAAGCAATAGCGTTGGATGTCGAAGAATGGCGGACCATTTCGTTGTATATCTTCAACAACCTAAAAGAAGTGCGGCCGTACATCGAGTAATTTCTGTGTACATTGTTTCGCAACTACTAATTCCTTTGAAATGCTCTTATTCCCAGATATGTGATACAGTCGATACGTCGCCAACTTCTCGGATCGAGCGGTGATCCAAAAGGATTCCATCGAAGAGTATGAGCTTCTTGCAAAGCATGGAGGCGGCTATCCCGGTTTCATCTCTTGGTTCAAGCAAATGGTAATTTCCATTAGACGATTTCATTTCTTTGTCTATTTTGCGACTAATGCAACAATCCTTTCGTATTAAACTTGTAGACTAATGCAGAGTCTATGGACTCCAAATTGAGACAAGTCGCTAATGGTTTTGACTATAAGGTCCGTTCATTTGACAAATACGATATCAATGGGTATTGCTTTCGTACTTTTGGCAAAGAGTTATCTATGGCCGACCAAAAGTCTACATATTGTTGTTTCTCCGCTGTCGGCGAAGGAGGGGTCGAGTATTATGGAAGAGTTGAAGCAATTTATGAACTTACATTCTTTGGTGAAAACACACCAAACGTCGTGGTCTTCAAATGTTATTGGTTCCAGCCGAAGGAGACTAGAAGGACTCAAGAACATATAGGGCTAGTCGAAATCAAACAAAGCACCCATTTAGATGTTCCCAATGTTTATATTGTGGCTCAACAGGCGACCCAAGTTTTCTATCTACCGTGGGCCTGCCAAACGGATCCAAATCTGAATGGTTGGGATGTCGTTTATGATGTGCTGCCACAGTTTAGACCACCTCCCCTCAATGAAGATGATTATGAACCTCGCATTAACCCAGACACATATGAAGGAGAATTCTTCCAAGAAACACATGTTTCCAAAAAAACGTTTCAAGAACCGCTCTACTTCACCCCAGAACATTGAGGTAGACAGCGATAGTGAATCCGACTTCACCCCTGGGCCAGAACAAGACGAGACGGAAGAAGAAAAGGTTACTGCTACGGATGACATGTCAATGCTTGACCGATTACATAAAGGAGGCCTTACACATGTTGATGCATTTATTGATGATGCTGATGTGCACGTCATTATTGATAGTGATGATGATTATGCATTTATTGATCCCGAAGCATATATAGATGATGAAGATTAATATTAGTAATGCCAGGTATTCAATTATTATTATGTACATATATATTATTAATTAGTTCATTTTATTAGGTATTCAATTTTTATGTTGAATAATTTCGTTCACTCTTTGTCATTGCAGGTGTTGACAGATGGTGGCCGCGGGTCGAGAGCGCTCTGAGCCTCCTTCCTCAGCGCGTGCTAGGAGGGGTGCTATTATTCCACCCCAGCAACTCCGGAGAGCGCTGGTACACTGTATGTAGACACTGGCAGGCGCTTCTTCTTTGACCGGGAGAGCTCGGGGGAAGATGAAGAGAGGTGCTAGAGGTAGGAAGGCTGCTGCGCCTTCCTTGCCGCCACCCCCAGCTGATTCTCCCGACCACATGAGTGCTCCGTCTTAGGTGGACCCGTCTGACTTGGACCCGTCTCGAACTCCGGTCACCGAGCCTTGGGCCTACGAGCCTCGGGTCACCAAGCCTTCGTCCCAGGAGACTCCGGTCCTAGAGTCTTCGTCCCACGTGATTCCGGTGGCTAGTGGCCATGCTGATGGTAGCGAGGACAACTTTTTTGAGGATAGCTATAGCGAGGGAGAGCTGGTTGAGGAGCGCAAGAAGGTCTACCAGCGTGGTTGTACAAAGCTCCCGCCAGTGCCGAGGACCCGCGATTAGAGGTGGTTGATTGTGCCTAATGCGGAGAAGTAAGTGCATTTACTCTTTTTAACCTTTTGCCTTCATGTTTCTTCAAATTAATATCTAATGTGTTGGCCTTGTCATACTCCAGGGGTTGGAAACACGACCCTGGTGTCCGCAGGCCCAACCAGGTCCTTGGTGTGCTTATCAGGCACCACTTCCCGGGAAAGGCCACGTTGCCCGGTGAGGGTGGGGTTCCACAGGTAGCACTGAGCTGGGAGCTGTATGTGGCTGCCCCGGCCCTGCCGGAAGTGAGGGTCGACGGTGTCTTGTGCGAGACGGCGTGTGACATTGTGATCCGGCAGTTTTGGGTAATTTATCCTTTACAGAATTAAAAATCAAGAACACCTAGTGATTTTGCTAATCAGTGTTGTCTTGTTTGATTGCAGACCTTCTACAGGTGTCTTGAGGAACACGAGGCAGATGCGTCTATTGTTCTCGTAACCGAGTGCAAGCGCCTAATTCAGAATTTATGGGACGAGGCTCGAGTGCAGGCTATTCGAGACTACTATGCCTCGACTAACATTAAGAGGGCCAAGAAGAAGTGCTGCCAAAAAATTCTGAGTAAGGACAAGTACATGAAGGTAATTACCTATTCTTAAGGCCTTGTACTTTGTTTCCTTGATTTGATTCGTAGGCGTAGCGCTGAAATTTCTTTTGTCTAACTTAGGTGCCCTCGAGATGGTGTGCGGATAGGATGGACTATTGGGAGGCATTGGTAGATGAGTGGTGCTCTCCCAAATGGCTAGCCGATCACAACAAGGCCAAGGATAAGCGTGCCCAAATGAAAGTTGTGCCACACCATCAAGGGAGCTCCAACCTGTTTGAGTACGGGGATCACTAGGTATGTGGTTTGCTTCATTATTCATGCAATTTCATTCTTCATGCTAGCTTCTGACCTTAACTAATATTTTGTTCCTCTCTTTTAGGCATGACAAAACAAGAAGGAGGTGCCACCGCTGTTCAACCTCTATGCCATGGCCCATACTGCCTCGTACAAGAAGGCCAAGGCATTCTCTGAGGATGACCTCGATCATCTAGAGAGCTTCAGCAACATCTCCTCCCACAACAAGCTTGTGGGGTACAGAGATGAGGGGAAGGCGAGGAAAGGGGAGGACTTCAACCCGAGCCAGAGTCCTTTTGATCCAAAGCTCTTGATGATATCTGGTGGCGGGAGGCCCCATGGCTCGATAGCCATTGTGGATGGACTGATACATTGTCCTAGAACTCTCCTCGAGATCAAGAAGTGCCAGACGAGCTCCGATCCTGAGATAAGGCCTCATACAAGGCCAATGGAGCTCTCCATCGAGGTTAGGGCCCAGGAGCTTCTGGCGGAGGCAAATAGGCGGGCGGCACAGAGGGAGAAGGAAATGGAGGAGAGGACGGCTACGTTGTTGGAGGAGGAGAGGAACCAGAACGACACGTCTCACCGGGCCCTATACGAGCTCCTCGTGGTAAGTTTCTCCTGCATATTAGCCAAATCATACACGTAATGTTCGTTTCATCACTAACTAATACGACTGACTCATGAAAACAAAATGTGCAGACCGTGTGGCAGAACAATGGTCAGACCCCTCCATCGATGCCCCAGATTGGTATAGCACCCATGGTGAGTTTCATTTGAATGGTCATTAGTTACTAGTATTCACATTTGAGTTGCATCATGTTGAGGAGACATTGCAAATGATCTTTGGTGTAGTGTGCCTCCCGACAAGCATCGACCGATCCTTCTGCGTCTGCCGCAAACCCAACCGGTCCTAATCCATCTCACACTGGCGCAAACCCGACCGATCCTTCACCTCCATGATGATGGTAAGTTTTCCCAAGTGTTCGTCTTAACAAATGCATACTTAGCTTAAGAAATGACCTATTTAGCTCCAAAATTACCTATACTTAGCTTCTTTAGTTCATTTATGACATACTAAGCATACTTAGGTAAAAAATGGCATGATAAGCTTGGTTTAGCACCAAAATGGCATAGACTTAGCTTATTTTCCTCCAAAATGACAAAATAACCTTACCTACCTCCAAAATGACCGATTATAACTAGGATAGCTCTAAAATTACCTACACTTGCCATTTTGTCCTCCAAAATGAATAAATATGATTAGTTAGCTCAAAAATGACCTATACTTAGCTTCTTCAGTTCATTTATGACATACCTAGCATACTTAGGTAAAAATGGCATGATAACCTTGGTTTAGCTCCAAAATGACATAGGCTTAGCTTATTTTCCTCGAAAATGACATAATAACCTTACGTAGCTCCAAAATGACCTACTTTCCTAGCTTCGCTCTAAAATGACCTACACTTAGCATTTTTACCTACCTTAGCTGAAAATGGCATTTTTACCCACCTTAGTTAGAAGAAGAAGAAGATAAAGAAGAGGAGAGGAGAACAAGGAATAGAAGAAAAATTCTTTCTCTTCTTCTTCTTCTTCTTCTTCTTCTTTTTATTCCTTTTCTTCTTCTAGCTAGACTTCTTCTTATTCTTCTAACTTTATTCTTTCCAAATTTGCAGATTTGCTTTAGATGAGGAAGCTTGCGTAGATGGAGTCTACTCTTCTCCTTGTGCTTCCTTTTTTATTTTGATTTTGTATGATGAACTTTGTTGTTGGATATGTTGTTGGAAACTTGTTGGATATGTTGTTGGATATGTTGTTGGAAACTTGTTGCTGGATATGTCTTGGTATACTTATTGAAAGTATTTTCAAATGTGTGTGTGTGTGTATATATATATATATATATATATGAAATTTTGTGAAATTGAATGAATTTAAGAAAAAAAGAAAAAACAGGGGCTATACAGGCTCTTTGTCGCCTGCTGGCAGACGACAAAGAGCTTTGCCGTCAGCCAGCAAATGGCAAAGCTGCCACGTGGTAGCTACATGTGCAACCTGGGGTGGCACTAGGCTGCCCTATGTGGTTGCTTTGCCGTCTGATGGCATATAGAAAAGAACTTTGCATCGTTGTCGTCAGCCAGTAGACGGCAAAGAAACCGTTGCTTTGCCGTCCGCTGGCAGACGACAAAGAACTTTGCATCTTTGCTGTCTGCCAGCAGACGACAAAGCACGCCATTAACCCCTTAACAGACATAAGCTCCCACGTGTGCCGTCCATGCTCTTTGCCATCTACTCGCTGACGGAAAAGACCTTTGCATCTTTGCCGTCAGCCAGCACACGACAAAGCGCCCTTTACCGTAGCTTATTCAGTCGGACGGTTGGCCGTCTGCTGGCAGACGACAAAGCCTTTGTCGTCCGCCATGCATACATTTGCCATCAGCTATGGTAGACGGCAAAGTTAATGATTCCTGTAGTGAATCTTTAATTTTAATCTTAATAGTAGGTCCCCACTCATCATAAAGGTTTCTAGGTATTGAAACTTCCAACTCAAGTTTTTCTTCAAAAGATTTCATCATAGCATCAACGATATGTTTAGTAAAAGCCTTATTTTGATTATAAGCATGTGGAGAATTCAACATGGATTGCAACAAGTAAATACAATCAATCAAAAAACAGCTATCATAATTAAAGTCCTTGAAATCCAAAAGAGTGGGTTCATTGCTATTTAAAGTTTTGACCTCTTCAATCCCACTTTTATCAATTTTAGCATTAAGATCTATAAACTCCAAATCATTGGGACGACTTTTAACTAAAGTTGACTTATGTCTAGTCCCATCTTTATCAAGATTTATATTGGAAAACAAATATTCAATAGGAGTCACATCAATCACTTTAAGATCTTCATCATTATTATCACGAGAACACACTTTTTCAAGCCATTCACTCTTAGCACACATTCTAGCGGTTCTTTCCTTACACTCATCAATAGAAGTTATCATAGCTTTTAAGAACTCATTAATATCAAGCTTCGGTGGAGTAGATCTAATTTTCAACGAATCAATCTCAAGAGAAATTCTATCAATGTTCCTAGCCAAATCATCAATCTTGAGCAATTTTCTTCAATCGAAGCATTTAAAACCTTTTGAGAACTAATAAATTCTTTAATATTATTCTCAATATCAGAGGGAATCTTATTATAATTTCCATAAGGATTGTTGTAGTAATTACTATAATTATTAGAGGAATTACTAGGGAAGGGCCTAGGGTTGAAATTACCTCTATACGCATTATTACCAAAAAAAATCCTACCTGTAGGAGATCTTTCGGTATGCCATTGAGAGTAATTTGCCATAATATTATCTTGCAGTTTAGTAGCTTATCCTAATGTGATTTCCATAAAAGTGCCACCCTCGGCGGATTCTAAAAGAGTCCTAGATGCAAAATTCAATCCCACATAAAAAAATGTATAATCATCCGTAAACTCAAACCATGTGCGGGGCAATTTATAATCATTAATTTCATCCTCTCCCAAGATTGTGCAACATGCTCATGATCAAGTTGCTTAAAATTCATTATATCGTTCCTAAGGGATATGACCTTAGCAGGCGGAGAGTACTTGGAAATGAAAGCATTTTACACTTATTCCATGAATCAATACTATTTCTAGGCAACGACGAAAACCAAGTTTTAGCACGATCTCGTAGTGAGAACGGAAATAGCTTCAATTTCACAATATCATTAGCCACATCTTTCTTGTTTTGCATGTCACACAACTCAATCAAAGTATTTAGATGGGATGCGACATCTTCACAAGGAAGGCCGGAAAATTGTTCTTTGATAACAAGATTAAGCAAAGCGGCATTAATTTCATAAGATTCCGTGCTAGTGGCGGGGCAATTTGAGTACTAATAAAATAATTATTATTAGTATTGGAGAAGTCACACAATTTGGTATTCTCAGACATTGTGACAAAGCAAGCAATCTAGCACACAAGCAAACAAAATGCAAACGGAAAGAAGAATGTAAGAAGGGCGAATAAAAAGGCAAATCTTTTTGTTTTTTTCTCAAAATCGTTTTAGAAGTGGGGGAGAGGCAAATGAGAGGCAAATGGAAAATAATGTAAATGCAAGAAATGAGTTTGTGATGGGTACTTGGTAGGCTTGATGTAGACTTGCTATGTATCCTCCCCGCGAACGGCGCCAGAAATCCTTCTTGCTACTTCTTGAGCTTGCGTTGGTTTTCCCTTGAAGAGGAAAAGGTCATGCAGCAAAGAAGATACGTATTTCCCCCAGTTGTGGAGAACCAAGGTATCAATCCATTAGGAGGTACAAGCAAGGCCCCAATTTATGCACCTACACAAAAAATCAAACAATTGCACCCAACGCTATAAAGGGGTTGTCAATCCCTTCACGATTACTTGCAAGGATGAGATGTGATAGAGATAGATATAAAAGATTGCTAGACGTAAAAGTAAATAAAATTGCATCAAGATATTTTTGGTTTATAGATCTGAAAATATAATATGGAAAATAGACCTGGGGGCCACAGGTTTCACTAGAGGCTTCTCTCTTGAATGAAAAAAATACGATGGGTGAAAAAATTACTATCGAGCAATTGATAGAAAAGCGCATAGTTATGACTATGTCCAAGGCAATGATTATGCATATAGGCATCACCTCCATGTCAAGTATACCGAAACGATTCTGCATCTACTACTATTACTACACACATCGACCGACTCCTGTCTGCATCTAGAGTATTAAGTTCATGAAAAACAGAGTAACGCATTAAGTAAGATGATACGATGTAGAGGGATAAACTCAAGCAATATGATGAAAACCCCATCTTTTTATCCTTGATGGCAACAATACAAATTCGTGCCTCGCTACCCCTACATTGTCACTGGGTGAGGACACCGCAAGATGGAGCCCAAAACTAAGCACTTCTCCCATTGCAAGAATTACCAATCTAGTTGGCCAAACCAGACCAATAACTCAAAGAGACTTGCAAAGATATGAAATCATGCATATAAGAATTCAGAAAAGATTCAAATAATATTCATAGATAATCTGATCATAAACCCACAATTCATCGGATCTAGACAAAAACACCGCAAAAGAGTATTGCATCGGATAGATCCCCGTGAAGATCATGGACAACATGGAATTGAAGAACATAGAGAGAGAAAAAGCCATCTAGCTACTAGCTATGGACCTGAAGGTCTGAGGTGAACTACTCACGCATCATCGGAAGGGCAATGGTGTTGATTTACATGCCCTCCGTGATCGAATCCCCCTCCGGCAGAAAACCAGTAAAGGCCCCAGATGGGATCTCATGGGAACAGAGGCTTGCGGCTGCGAAAAAGTATTATCATCACTATTATCGGTATTAGGGGAATATTCCTGAATTTATAGGCAAAGAATTAGTGTTGGAGGAGTTACGGGGGGCCCACAAGCCACGGCCCCCCTTAGGGCGCGCCCAGGTGGCTTGTCGCCCACCCGTAGATCTCCTGGCCTCTTCTCCAAGTCTCCTGGGTTCCTTCTGGTCCAAGAAAAATCATCGTAGAATTTTATTCTGTTTGGACTTCGTTTCATATTCCTTTTCTGTAATACTCAAAAACAAGGGGAAAAACTGACACTGGCACTAGGCACTAGGTTAATAGGTTTGTCCCAAAAATAATATAAATAGCATATTAATGCATATAAAACATCCAAAACAGATAATATAATAGCATGGAACAATCAAAAATTATAGATACATTGGAGACATATCATTCTCCGTCAAGATTTACGGGCATTCGGGTGCTCATCTTGGCTGCTATGAGGAGAGCTCGAGTGATGTTGAAAACTCCTTCTTGAGCAATACGGGTGAGGAGGACAGTGTCAGTGAAGACAACGACGGCGAGCCCCCAGCTCTCAAGTCAGAGTATCCCGACTCGGACTCAAGCTGGGCGTCAGTCGCACCATCACCATCAACTAAACTCCCCCCTCAGAGCGATTTGTCGAGGGTTCTTGACTTCGGCACCGCCTTCTCTCCCAACTAGAACCGGCAAGCTCGTGGACTTAGGCTTCGTCTGCCATTCCGGTGGGCCTGCCGTCTGGGCAATGCTGGTCCTGACAGGCTTAGGCTGGGCTTCTGTTGGGGCCCTTGTTCTATCCCCTTTTTCTTTAGTATCTTGTTTCTAGAGGAGAAAGTAAAATAAAGGACTATTAAAAAGGGTTGCCTTCTAATGTAACCTTTATCCAACTTGTATCAGAGAGTAATGAAAGAATGTTATTTTTCCTTCCGTAAGTACTATACTTGTCCCATCTTGTTTCTATTGTGTTGTATTTCTATCCTTGTCGCATGGGGCCACTTGTTGGGCTACTCATAACCACAAGTGCCAAAGGGGGATCAAGCCCCCAGCAATAGGATGACATCGTCTCCCGGCAGGGCTGCCTGCCAGTATCGACACAGTCTCCTAGAACTGATGGGTATCAGGAGTTGGGGAACGTCTCATCCCGCAACGGTTTTCACCTCGTGGAGGACTCCATCGATCACATATAGAAAGAGGTTAAGGATTTCCTCTAAGGGAGAAAATCAACATGGAGCCCGAGATATGTGATTAAACTTATCTCTTCTGGGCAGTATCTTTTTCCGAAATGTGCTGAGCCGTTGTCCTCATCCTTTCACCCTAATCCTATGTTTTTCCTAACGGATGAAACACGCACGGGCGAGAAGCCTCAATCCCCGAAAAGAGAATGCGACAAAAAGGATTATAAGCTTAATAAGCATTATATCAGATATCTCATAGTTAGAAAGCAGTAACATTGAGACCATAATAAAATGCATAGTAAACACGACAAGCAATGATATGATGCAATGCCTAGCTTTATTATTGTTTCTCAAGGTCTGTGCCTGGCTTTGTACATAGGGTTACATGCAACTTCGGCAAAGCTTGTACAAAAGGTGGCTGTCGGGGACTAATCCCGGCAACTGCGCCTTACAGGTAGAACTTACGAAGATGCTCAATTTTCCATGAGTTAAGCACCTTGGTGCCATCTTTGGTCTCTATATGGAAAGTGCCAGGTCTGGTGACTCGTGCTACTCGGTAAGGCCCCCCACTTTGGCGTCAACTTGTTGGTACCCTTGGAGGACTGAACGCGCCTAAGGTCAAGGTCACCTTCCTCAAGGCTCCGGGCGTGGACCCCGGGGCTATGGTAGCGGTGCAGGGCTTGCTGGTAGCATGTAGCACGCACAGCGGCCTCGAGACGGTCTTCCTCGAGGAGCATGGCATCGTCATGTTGTAGCTACTCTTACTCTACATTTTCATAGGCAAGTACTTGAGGTGACCCGTATATGAGTTCCATGGGGAGCACTGCTTCCGCCCCGTACACTAGGGAGAAGGGCATCAGTCCGGTGGCTCGATTTGGTGTCATTCTGAGGGACCAAAGAACCACCGGAAGCTCATCTATCCAGCGCTTGCCGCTCCTCTGCAGCCAATCAAAAGTCCTTGTCTTGAGCCCTCGTAAAACTTTAGCATTCCCCCTCTTGGCTTGCCTGTTGCTTCTTGGGTGAGCAACGGAGGCGAAGGAGACCTTACTTCCAAGGTTTTGGATGTTTTGCATGAAGGCACGACTCGTGAACTAGGTGGCATTGTTAGTGATCACTCTGTTGGGCACTCCAAAAGGGCACACCAATCCTTTCATGAACTTGATAGCTGACTGCATGGTCACCTTCCTCACTAGCTCCACCTCTGGCCACTTTGTGAACTTGTTGATTGCCACGAACAAGAACTCAAAGCCCCCGATAGCGCGGGGGAAAGGGCCCAAGATGCCGAGCCCCCAGACTGAGAATGGCCAAGAAAAAGGGATTGTTTGAAGAGCTTGTGCTAGTTGATGGATATTCTTGGAATGGAACTGATAGGCTTCACAATTGGTGACCAGCCCTGTTGCATCTTGGCGGGCGGTGGGCCAATATAAGCCCTGTCGGAATGCTTTTCCGGCAAGGGTGAAAGCACAACATGCTCCCTTGGTGGTTTCGATAATTCATGACAACATACATTGTCTCTTGGACTAATACTTTTAACTAGTGCATTTCAGACATTAGTCCATGGAGAGCTTGGTTTGCAAAAAGAGATTGTGGAGAAACCCCAAGATGCAAGGAAATGGATTGGCAAAGCTTCAACCAAGAGGACTCTACATTTTATATTTGTGATAAATCACCTTGAGTCCATAGGAAAGCCAATACTATTAAAAGGGGGTAAAGTTTTGTTGGTGAACAAAATGCTCATACATGCACAAGTGATAGTCACCAAAGACACCCACAAACTCTCCCACCAAAGTTGGTTCTAAGCCAAAAACTCAAATCGGTGCAACCAACATTTCCATCCCGGTGCCACCAATTCAAAAACCTAGACAGACTCAACCAAACCCCAGCCACTTCGGTATAGCCGATTCCATACCGGTGCCAACGAGGTCAGGTTGCCAACTTTCTGTTACGCAAGTTCACAGTTACGGTCCCTCCAAGATTGTTGAATCGGCGTCACCGAGAAGGGGCATTCTAACCGTTGGTCACCTTATCGGTGCAACCGAGATTCCTATATCGGTCCCTCCGAGATTCAAAAGTTGCCACCTTTTGGTCACTTCAGTACCACCAAGATTAACACATCGGTGTCACCGAGTTGGTCATTTTGTGTCTAATGGTTGGATTTTTGGGGATGCCTATATATACCCCTTCACCACCACCTACTCTATAGGAGAAGCACTCAGAACCATTCCATACCTATCCTATCAGTTTTCTGAAAGAGAACCACCTACCCTTGTGTTGAGGTCAAGATCTTCCACTCCAACCACATGGATCTTGATTTATAGCATCCCCAAGTTGCTTTCGACCAATCCCATATCTTCTACCAAGCCATATATGTGAGAGAGTGATTGTGTGTTGAGGAGTCTATCATCTCAAAGCACAAGAGCAAAGAGTTCATCGACATTACCAAGCCTATTACCTTTTGGAGGGTGGTGCCTCCTAGATTGGTTAGGTGTCGCTTGGGAGCCTCCTACTTCATGTTGTGGAGTGAACCAAGAATTTTGTAAAGGGGAGGAGATCGGTTACTTCGTGAAGATCTACCCCGATTAAGGCCAGTCCTCCATGGACGTAGGCCGTCATGGTATAGTCAAGGTTGCTTCTTCATAGAACCCTTCATGGGTAGAGCCCTCTGTGGACTCTCGCGACCGTTACCCTCCGTGGGTTGAAGAATCCATGAACGTGGATGTATGCTAGCACCACCTATTGGAACCACGGGAAAAATCCTTCCGTCTCCAATTCCATTTGATCTCCACATCTCATCTCTTTACTTCATGTGCAATGTCTTTACTTTCCGCTGCTATATTTATTGACATGCATGTGTAGGGTATATAGACTTGTTAGCCTTGTTAAAACTGTTAAAATCTGCCAACCAATTAACTTGGGAAAAGGTTAGTTTTTAGTTTTTTGCTAGTAGTCTATTCACCCCCCCTCTAGTCACTCTTCTAGTGATCCCTCAATTGGTACCAGAGAATTGTTCTCCATTGCATCGGTTTAATCACCGAGGAGGAAGATGGATGTGTCTAGTATAGGGAGTTTGAGTTGTAGAGTGCATATTCTTCATGGAGAGTATTATAATCAATGGAAAACTTTAATGCTTGAGCTGTTTAATGAATTTCAGTTGAGCAAATATGTTATACGCCCCTATGAGCCTCCCATTGATGAATTGCATCCCACACACGAAGAGGAAATTAACATGCTTGGTAACCTAAGAATTGTCAATCTTATTGTTAGAGGTTTACCAAGATTCATGCTTTCTCAATTGAAGAACTTTGCATGTTTCTATACCTTATGGACTGATTTGGAGAAACGATATCCAAATCTTTCTTTAGGAAATATTGATGAAATTCTTCATAAAATTGTTGATTTCGAAAAAATGAAGCGTAGTGATCCGAACTTTGATAAATGCCTATTTGAGCTCCATGATCTTATGCGTGCTAAAGGAGATGTCACCACTATCAACAACATTAACTTTGAAGCCATTCACATTCATAAACTTGAACATTGTCATGACCACAACTCTAACGAATCGCTTGTTCTTTGTGACGAGGATTTCCCACTTGATGATGACAATGTGGAACATGACTACCTTGGTGAAGATGAGTTGTTTGACATCGAGTATGAGAAGATCATGAAGAATCTAAGTCTCATGGAAAACTTCGAGGATTATATGTCCGAAGGAAAAGAGTGGATTCTCGACAGTGGATGTATGGATCATATGACTAGTGATAAAGACATGTTTCAAGAGATCACACCTAATCAAGGTCCTCGAAGGTACGTGACCCTTGGAGAGAAATCTAAGCGTAAGGTACTTGGCCTTGGTAAGGTGGCCATATCCCACAATATCTCTATTCAAAATGTTATGCTTGTTGAATCCCTTGGGTACAATCTTCTCTCCGTGTCTAGACTTGCCGACTTCGGTTTCAATGTGTTATTCACGAAACTAGATTGCCAAGTGTTTGTCAAGATAATCATAAAATGGTCTTTACCGGTTTCCTTGGAGGTGATCTATACATTGTTGATTTCACTAAGAGATTCAAGCCTCGCACTTGTTTAATTGCTAAATCCTCTAAAGGTTGGCTTTGGCATAGAAGACTTGGACATGTAGGTATGTGAAATCTAGATAAGCTAATCAAAGGTGATCATATCCTTGGTGTTAAAGATGTTATATTCGACAAAGATAGACTTTGTAGTGCTTGTCAAGCAGGAAAACAAGTAGGTGGAAGTCATCCCATTAAGAACATCATGACTATTAGGAGACCACTAGAGTTACTTCACATGGATATTTTCGGTCCCAATGCTTACAACAGTCTCGGTGGAAACTCCTATGGTCTGGCTACGGTTGATTATTTTTTCTAGATTTACGTGGGTATTTTTCCTTGATGATAAGTCGCGGGTTCAAAAGATCTTCAAAAACTTCGTTCGCAAAGCGCAAAATCAGTTTGAAGGGAAGATCAAGAATGTTTGAAGCGATGACGAAGCGGAGTTCAAGAACACCCATGTGGATACCTTTATTGATGAAGAAGGTTTATCACATGAGTTGTCGGCTACATACACGCCTCAACAAAATGGAGTTATTGAGAGGAAGAACCTGACGCTTATTGAGATGGTCAGAACGATGCTTGACCAATACAAGACGTCAAGACAATTTTGGGCAGAAGCCGTGGAAACAACATGTCATGCCACAAACCGACTTTACTGGCACAAGCTTCTTGGTAAAACAGCATCCGAGCTACTCACCGGTAACGAACCCCAAGTTGGATACTTTCGGGTATTCGGCTCCAAGTGCTACATTCTTGACAAGCATCGTCATACTAAATTTGCTCCTAAATCTCATTAAGAATTCCTACTTGGTTATGGATCGAGCTCTCACACTTACTGTGTCTACAACAACTTCACTTGAAAAGTTGAAGAGACGGTAGATGTGAAGTTTGATGAATCTAATGGTTCACAAGTCGAACAATTGCCAAATGATGTAGGTGATAAGGACCCTTCGAAAGCTATCCTAGATCTACCCATCGGCAAGATTCGTCCCATGGAGGTGAAGGAAAGTACTTCATCAACTCAAGTGGAAGCCCCTACTTCACGACAGCGTGAACCACAACATGACATGGAGGCATCCACAAGTGGTACATGACAAGATGAAGAGGAGGAGGAAGTACATCATGAAGATCCACCACAACCTCCTTCACCACCACCTCAAGGAGGTGATCACGTTGACAACAACGAAGACGAAGAAAATGATGATGAAGAAGAAGCTCCACCATCCAACAATTGGAAGATGACCCGAGTTCGAGCACAAGTGACCAAGAACCATTCGCTAAACCAAATGTTTGGAGATATCTAAACCGGGAGAATCACTCGCTCTAAAACTCCTCTAGCTAACTTTTGTGAGCATTATTCATTCATATCTAGGAGTGAGCCTTTTAAGGTAGAACAAGCTCTTGAAGACGCGGATTGGGTGAACGCTATGCATGAAGAGCTTCACAACTTTGACAGGAATGAAGTGTGGACACTCATGGAGAAGCCTGATGATGAGCACAACATCATAGGAACCAAATGGGTGTTTCGGAACAAGCAAGATGAACACGGTCAAGTCGTACGCAACAAGGCACGTCTTATGGCCCAAGGATAAATAGAAGTCGAAGGTATGGACTATGGTGAGACTTATGCCCCCGTTGCTAGACTAGAATCTAGTCGAATTCTTCTTGCCTATGCTAATCACCATGATATCACGCTTTATCAAATGGACATTAAAAGTGCCTTCTTAAAAGGTGAAATTGAAGAAGAGGTTTATGTTAAGCAACCTAATACTTTTTAAATGGTTTTGTGAATCCTAAGAAACCTAATCATGTTTACAAGGTTTGTAAAGCCCTTGATGGTCTTAAGCAAGCCCCTCGTGCTTGGTACAAATGCTTAACGAAGTTTCTCATTCAAAAAAGTTTTGAAATTGGTAAAATTGATGCAACCTTGTTCACTAAGATAGTTAATGGAGAACTCTTTGTGTGCCAAATCTATGTGGATGATATTATCTTTGGCTCCACTAACCCTCAATTTAGTGAAAGATTTGGAAGGTTGATGTCCAAGAAGTACGAGATGCCTATGATGTGTGAGCTGAAATTCTTTCTTGGATTGCAAGTCAAGCAATCAAGAGAAGGACTTTCATCTCTCAAACTAAGTATACCAAGGACTTGATCAAGAAATTCAACATGCAAGAGTGCAAAGGTATGAAAACTCCCATGCCGACTAGTGGACATGTTGATCTAACAAAGGAAGAGGAACCGGTTGATCAAAAAGTTTATCAATCTATTATTGGTTCATTGCTATATCTATGTGCATCTCGACCCGATATTATGCTGATTGTTTGCATGCGTGCTAGATATCAAGCTGGACCTAAGGTGTGTCATCTTTTGGCCGTGATCCGTGTTGTGAGATACTTGATACAAACACCAAACTTTGGCATTTGGTATCCCAAGGGATCTTATTTTAACCTTGTTGTCTATTCCGATTCGGACTATGCCGGTGACAAGGTTGATAGAAAATCCACCTCGGGTACTTGTCAATTTTTAGGTAGATCTCTTGTGTCTTGGTCATCCAAGAAACAAAACTCGGTATCTCTATCTACTACCGAAGCTGAGTATATTGCTGCTGGATCTTGTTGTGCGTAGTTACTATGGATGACCCAAATGCTTTAGGATTATGGAATACATGTTAAAAAATATTCCATTACTTTGTGACAATGAAATTGCTATTAAGATTGGTCATAATCCTGTGCAACATTCTCGAACTAAGCACATTCAAGTTTGACGCCATTTCATTCGTGATCATGTTGCCAAAGGAGATATTAATCTTATGCATGTTCGCACTAACAAGCAATTGTCCGATATATTTAATAAGCCACTTGATGAGAAAACTTTTTATCACTTGAGGACTGAGTTGAACATCGTTGATGCTTCACACTTGAGCTAGACTCACTCGGATGCTTGCAAGGGCATGAGCTCTCTTGAAACTTCCATGATATTGCTAACATGATATCTTATTCCATGGAATCCTATGCTCACTTGTATTGCATCTAACCGTTTGTAGGTACTTGGAAGAACGTCATTCCACGAGACTGCAACCAACTCCAATTATAAGCAATCTTGTCTTGACCAAGTATCCACAACCTCTCTTGATGATGGAAGGAAGAAGACAACAAAAACATATCCTTGACATTTACTTGAGCTTCATTGCAAAATCTCAATTGGTATCATGTCAAATGGATATACCCATTATTCTTCCTTGCATGACTAACCCTTGTAGGTAACAAGTGTACTAGAACGAGAAGGATTGCTACCAACTCTAGATGTTCTTCATCAACCTCGAGCATCATCAACAAGTTCACCACAAGCAACGTCATCAACATCACTCAAAGGTATACTCTCATATCCTTTAAATGCTTTACTCCAAGTCATGATCTAAAGCAACTCAAGAGATATGAAGACATTAAAATGCTTAATCGAAAAATAGTAACCCCATTTTGTGCTTAAAGTATAGTATGACCTATGATCAAGTATTCTTGCTTGGATCCTAAGTCGATATACTCTAATATAGGTGACCTAGTCACCGCCCATTGCTAGATAAGATTCTTGTGCGGTTTGTTCTCTATTTGCATGATCTCTAGTAACCACTCAAATCTTTTCTATATGATGCTCTTTTCTCTTTCCTTTGAAAATATTCTCTCTTTGACATTTTGAAAAACAGAAGCTTGGTCCCTTATTCTTTTGTTTCTGTTTTAGCCTCGGAGTCACCGACTCAGATATCTCGGTTCTACCAAAACTGCAGACAAGCTGCACTACAACATCTCGGTACCACCAATCTATCTGCCTCAGAGTCACCGATTTGTTTTTCTTATCTTATCTGCTTTTTGTTACTTCGATGATCCCTCATAAAAAAGGGGGAGAATAACAAACAACACTTAGGGGGAGAAATTCTTTATTCAAGGATCCCTAGCTCCAAGGAAAAGAAGACTAATATTTGCCACAGGGAAAGAATTTACATTCAATGATTCCCTCAGTTCTTTTCTATGAACCTTACTTCCAATGACCCTTGTTCTCAAGGATCTCTTCCTTGTCAATGATCCCTATACCTACTCCTAACTTTTACCTTTTTTGAAATTAATGCCAAAGGGTGAGAAGAACAAAGCTTGATGCTAAAGGGAGAGTTACATGCTGATGCAAAGGGGGAGATATGATTTAGGGGAGAGGATAATATCAAAAGTTCACACTTATATAAACAAGGGGAGACTACCAAAGTAAGGGGGGAGAAAATTCCAAGCACTCAATAATGTTCTTGCCTATTTTATTTGACTGTTCACTTTAGACTTTTCTCACCCTATCCAGTCCCAATATCTACATGCTGAGATTCAGGGGGAGAGGATCAACTACCACTTTCATATCTAAGGGGAAAAAGCTCTAAAGGATTTATGCTAAAGGGGGAGACATATTAATCTTAAGGATTATCATATTTTATATGTTATCCATATCTTGGTATCTTTTGAGTTCTATTATTTTTTATTAGTAGGATACTCTTGTGTTTCCTAACATTGTTTTCTCAAGTGTGTTTCTACTACTAGAATGCTCAAGAACTCAAGGTAAGTATATGCATCGTATCCTTGATCAAGATGATCTCTTGCTTCTTGCACATTTTGTTTGCAAGAGTGAAGTCTTGAATAATGATACGCCTTATTCATATACATTTGATGCATATAGACAAGATACACATGACTTATCTTATCCCTTCATCCATATGTGTGTCCATGCATTCCAAAGCAACTATCCTTTAAAGGACTACATATATTTAGGGGGAGAAAATCTAAGTCATGTGTCTCTCAAAGTCTTCATTATATTCATGCATATCTTTATTTGTAGCTTTGATTGTATGTTGTCATCAATTAAAAAAAAGGGGGAGCTTGAAAGCACAACATGCTCCCTTGGTGGTTTTGATAATTCATGACAACATACATTGTCTCTTGGACTAATACTTTTAACTAGTGCATTGCAGAGATTAGTCCATGGAGAGCTGGGTTGGCAAAAATATATTGTGGAGAAATCCAAGATGAAACGAAATGGAATGGCAAATCTTAAACCAAGAGGACTCTACATTTTATATTTGTGAGAAATCACCTTGAGTCCATAGGAAAGCCAATACTATGAAATGAGGTAAAGTTTTGTTGGTGAACAAAATGCTCATACTTGCACAAGTGATAGTCAAAAAAGACACCCACAAATTCTCCCTCCAAAGTCTGTTCTAAGCCAAACACTCAAATTGTTGCAACCAACATTTCCATTCCGGTGCCACTGATTCCAAAACCTAGACAGACTCAGCCAAACCCTAGCCACTTCGGTACAACCGATTCCATACCAGTGCCACCAAGTTCGGGCTACCAACTTTCTGTTACGCAAGTTCACAGTTTCGGTCCCTCCAAGATTGTTGAATCGGCGTCACCGAGAATGGGCATTCTGACCGTTGGCCACATTATCGGTGCAACCGAGATTCCTATATCGGTCCCTCCGAGATTCAAAAGTTGCCACCTTTTGGTCACTTCGGTACCATCGAGATTGACACATCGGTGTCACCGAGTTGGTCATTTTGTGTGCAACGGTTGGATTTTTGGTGATGCCTATATATACCCCTTCACCACCACCTACTCGATAGGAGAAGCACTCAGAACCATTCCATACCTATCCCATCAGTTTTTTGAGAGAGGACCACCTACCCTTGTGTTGAGGTCAAGATCTTCCACTCCAACCATATGGATCTTGATTTCTAGCCTCCCCAAGTTGCTTTCCACCAATTCCATATCTTCAACCAAGCCATATCTGTGAGATAGTGATTGTGTGTTGAGGAGTCTATCATCTCGAAGCACAAGAGCAAGGAGTTCATCGACATTACCGAACCTATTACCTTTTGGAGGGTGGTGCCTCCTAGATTGGTTAGGTGTCGCTTGGGAGACTCCTACTTCGTGTTGTGGAGTGAACCAAGAAGTTTGTAAGGGCAAGGAGATCGCCTACTTCGTGACAATCTACCTCGATTAAGTCTAGTCCTCCGTGGACGTAGGCCGTCATGGTATAGTCAAGGTTGCATCTTCGTGGAACCCTCCTTGGGTAGAGCCCTCCGTGGACTCTCGCGACCGTTACCCTCTGTGGGTTGAAAACTCCATGAACGTGGATGTACGATAGCACCACCTATCGTAACCATGGGAAAAATCCTTGTGTCTCCAATTGCGTTTGATCTCCACATCTCATCTCTTTACTTCATGTGCAATGTGCTATACTTTCCGCTGCTATATTTGTTGACATGCATGTGTAGGGTATATAGACTTGTTAGGATTGCTAAAACTATAAAAATATGCCAACCAATTAACTTGGGAAAAGGTTAGGTTTTAATTTTCTGCTAGTAGTCTATTCACCCCCCCCCTCTAGACACTCTTCTAGCGATACCTCAAAGGGCTCTTGATCCGATGTGAGAGCCACTGTAGCGACCCGACCTGAAGGTCAAGTCTCCGGTGTTTCCGTACCATCCCAAGATCATGCTGGTACACACAGGGTACATCCATGTATATATCAAAGGGAAATCACACAGCATTAAATTAATCGAAATCTCATGTCGAGTCCTTTATTACAATAAAAATTACAATAAAGTGGCCAAAGTCCAACTCATGAGAATATCTAAATCTTGCGGAAGCGTCGACGGTAGATGAGTCCATCTGACTCCAAGGGCATCTCACTAAGCATAGAACGCGTCCTCACTCCTGGTCGGAAAAATACTCTGCAACATGATACGTTGCAGCCGTGTAGGTCAGCATATGGAATATGCCGGCAAAGTCACAGTAGAGGTGTGAAAATAATCAACTAGTCTATATGCATATATGACAGGTGGGGTGGTAAGTTTTGCGTAAAGCCAATTTTTTCCTACATCAAGAAAAGGGGCTAAGCAAAATATTACTAAGTTGGTTGATTAATGAGATGGTTCCACCAACCAATTCTCATACCCAAAATTGTTAATACCCACATCATCATATTAATTGTGTTGAGAGTTCCGGAAGTTTCAATTCCTTTGGCTCAAGTCGTCCATGACCGTGGACACGGCTAATCGATTAGGTTTGGAATACTCTGCAGAGTTTTGCACACGTTCCCCACAAGATTTGGTCGCCTCCGTTTGATTTCTCGCACTTCGGGGTGTTTGAGAAACGGATGACCAAAACATGGTCTTCCAAAGGTTTTCCCTACGACTCTGTCGGTGCCCATCCTTTCCTACCGTTCTTCTACCTCTCGTAGCACCGCCTGTCCAGGGTCACCACGATGTCCAACCAAGCCAGAGCCCATAATGACTTGTGGCTGTGCAGGTAAGCCTTGGGTTTTAAAGCATCCATCCATCTCTTTGTGCCTGGGTGGACCTTTCCGCGTGAATGCTGGCCATCCCCAGCATCACCTAGGCAAATCCACTGGTTTCTCCAGGGTGCCATTCAACCATCATCCACCCAGAGGTATGTTGAAAACTCGGAGTCTTAAATCTTGATCATTATGTAGGTCTTGAAATTATTAACTTTCTCAACTCTCATGAATCACACAACCAACCCCGTCTACTAATAGCATAGCAAAAGTAAAACAACGTTTCCCGGGGCCAAAGTTGTCAAAGAGGGTTGAGGAGGGGTACCTACCACATGATACTATTACAATGTAACCAAGTTTCCAACTAACCTATCTTGCATGCAATTGGGGAGATGGTAGAACTAATGCATATAAAACATGGGTAAAAATATGATAAAAGTGACTTGCTTGATTGATGATCTTCGTACGTGAGTGACTCTAAGTAACAAGCTTCGCACTCCGAATAATCTAACGAAGCAAACAAGCACTCAACTAAGCATACAACCAAAATAAGTACTCATAACATTCAGCAAAGAAGTACTAAACAATCAAGGCAAACAATGCACAAAAGTCTCTAGCAAGTAAAACACACAAGGTTTTGTTTTCCAAAGGAGATGATGAAAACACTACTACATAATAAAACTATTTTGAAATAACAAGACAATTGTTGATAACAAGGCAACAATAGAATATTTTAATATTAAACAAAACAAAATCAATTTAATTTTGTTGGGAAAACTTTAGTAAAGTTTGTAAAAGTTTTGATAAACACTATATGAATCAACTATAGTTGTACTAACAAAAGAAATGAAAAACTAACTTATTATTTATTAGTAAAACATGTTCTTGATAGAAAATAATTTACTACTAAATCTGTCTTAGAAAACAGAAACAAAATATACAAAACTTTGTTTGAAAACAAAACTATTACTAGTTAGTTGTTTAGTCAAATTAAGCCTATTTGAAAAGACATTGTGATTCCTATGTTAACTAAAATTAAACTAAGCAAATTTATATTTTTTTATTAACAGTGAGTGAAGACACTAAGTGTTTACTACAGAACCTAATAAACAAATAAAACCAAATTCTAAAACAAACTAATTAAAATCAAGTTTATAAAACTATATTATAATACTAGACAGATTCTGTTTTTGGTTAAAACACTAATCAAATATATCCTGGAAATCCTCAAACTAAACATGAAGATAGTCCTAACTAATACCAAACAGTAGCAAAAA
This sequence comes from Hordeum marinum, assembly GCA_022496015.1. Taxonomy (NCBI): domain Eukaryota; kingdom Viridiplantae; phylum Streptophyta; class Magnoliopsida; order Poales; family Poaceae; genus Hordeum; species Hordeum marinum. Next base: position 65,732,353 of record CM039673.1, read on the forward strand.
GATTCACATCAAAATCTATTTTCAAACTCTAGTTATTCAGATTTGAAGATTTTGAGCAAATTTGATTAAGTTCAAATTTTATAGTTCAAATTTGAAATTTGAAAGTACAGGGTGAAACTACATGAAAATTGTGAGCTATTGCAAAAAGAATCAACTCAAAACACTAAATAGATTAAAAGATATAAGCAAAAAAAAATTTGAAAACATTCTGTTAATTAAAACAAAACTGAAAAAGAAAAACTGACTTTGCAACGGCCAGGGGGCTACGTGGCACTGTCCGATTGGCTAGCGAGCGCGTGCGGTAGGTGATTTAGAGCGGGCGACCGATTGGAAGAGGATACCGGTTCGGACTTAAGCCCGTTCTAATCTGGGTCGTTGGTTCGGGATCCGATGGTCGAGGGAGCTTACGGAGGGAGGTTGCCGGCGTCGGGGTTTCTCCGGCGATCCGAAGGCGGCGAGGACGACAGCGAGGCGCTCCGGTGGTCGGGGAGGACGGGGAAATGGTCCGGGCAACGGCGACGGTTCTCCGGAGTCGACTGGTGGCAACAATGGGGCGAACGGTGGTCGGACGTGGTGGCTACGGTCGACGGCGAGCTCCGGTGGGGAAGTAGCTCTGGTGAGCAATTGACAGCGTCTCGGCGAGAGAGAAAAAAGGGGACTCGGGGTGAACGGATGCGGGGAAGTGGCCGGCTTATATAGAGGCGCTGGGGAGTGAGGGGTGGAGAGAGGAGAGAGATCCGGGAGGGAGAAACTGCCGGCGACGGCGCGCGCGGAGGAGGAAGGCGACGACCGCGCGAGAGAAACGGTCGGACGGGTGGGGTCCAGCGTCAGAGAGAGAGGGAGGCGTTACTGCGCTCGGTCGGCCGACCGGTAACGGTCTCGGCTTTTAAAGCCGGTGGGCCGGCCCGTTTAATACCGGAAACGGTTACCGTTTTTGTTTAATAATTTTCCAGAGACATTCAAAAGCTTTTAAAGCATTCAAATCGTCTCTAAATATAGAGGTATTATATATCAGAATTAACAGAATAATAAATTCTATTTAATGAACATTTCTATTCTGTCATTTGAACACTTTGAAAAAAATAATATTTTCAGAAATTGCCTAATTGTTTTTAAACCCTTTTTGCAAATATTTTCAAAATAACCCCTGGTTATTATTGTTCAAATATATCACCAACTAGTACCTGGTGTGGAGTGTCATGTTCCTCCTCTCTTATTTGAACTTATAACCAAAATTTCCAATAGGTGAAATCAACATAGGGAATAGTAGAAAGGACTTTCAGAAAGTCAGAAAAGGCATTTCAACAAACACATACATTCAAGCAATGATGCTGTTAGATGCATAGCTATAATCATAACATTCCAAAATGAAATTTTGGGATGTTACAAACCTACCCACCTTAAGATGAATCTCGCCCCCGAGATTCGGGTTGGCTAGAAAATAGGTGCGGATGGTCTCCGCGAAGATCTTCTTCGCGTTCCCAGGTGGCTTCTTCCTCGGTATGGTGACTCCACAAAACTTTGCAGAACTTGATGATCTTGCTGCGGGTAACTCTGTTGGATGTCTCGAGGATCTTGACTGGCTTCTCCTCATAAGTTAGATCACTTTCAAGCTGTATGGCCTCTAGGGGCACTGTATCTCTCAAAGGGATATCAGCCATCTCTATATGACATTTCTTCAGCTGGGACACATGGAACACATTATGAACTTCGGATAATCCTTCTGGCAATTCCAGTTTGTATGCAACTTCGCCTCTACGTTCAAGAATTTTGTAGGGGCCTATAAATCTGGGTGCTAATTTTCCTTTAACACCAAATCTCTTGGTTCCTCGAAGCGGGGACACACGAAGATATGCTCGGTCTCCCACTTCATACGTCACTTCCTTGCGCTTGCTGTCAGCATAACTCTTCTGTCGAGATTGAGCTATCTTGAGTCTGTCACGAATCAACCTGACTTTCTCTTCCAAATCTTGGATAAGGTCGGGACCAAAAAGTTGTCGGTCTCCAACACCATCCCACGTCAGTGGTGTTCTGCACCTCCTTCCGTATAAAGCTTCGAAAGGGGCCATCTTCAGACTCGTCTGATAACTGTTGTTGTATGAGAATTCTACGTAAGGTAAGTTGTCATCCCAACTAGATCCATAATCTAACGCACAAGCTCTCAACATGTCTTCCAGAATCTGGTTGACTCTCTCACTCTGTCCATCTGTCTGCGGATGAAAGGCTGTACTGAACTCTAGCCTTGTACCCAAAGTTTCATGTAACTGATGCCAAAACTTTGAGGTAAATTGTGTTCCTCTATCTGACACGATACTCCTCGGAACTCCATGCAGACATACGATTCTGGTCATATATATTTTGGCTAGCTTAGCACTGGTATAGGTGGTCTTTACCGGGATGAAATGAGCCACCTTGGTCAAGCGATCTACCACTACCCAGATGGAATCATAACCTGAACGGGTCCTGGGTAATCCTGTGATGAAATCCATACCAAGCTTTTCCCATTTCCACTCGGGTATCGGCAAAGGTTGGAGTGACCCTGCTGGTTTCTGATGTTCTGCCTTTACTCGCTGACAAACATCACATATTGCAACATGTTCCACAATATCTTTCTTCATACCGGTCCACCAATAACTTTCTTTTAAATCGAGATACATCTTGGTATTGCCTGGGTGTATCGAGTAAGGTGAATCGTGGGCTTCCTGAAGTATCAACTTCCTGAGCTCTGGTTCATTGGGCACATAGATTCGGTTCTCAAACCACAAAGTTCCGTGTTCATCCTCACGAAAACCTTTAACTTTACCATTTTCCATTCTTTGTTTAATCTCAGCTATCTCCTTGTCCGATTTCTGGGCTTCACGAATTCTTTCGGTCAAGGTGGACTGAATTTCCAGTGTACCAACATATCCTCTTGGAACTATCTCTAGCTTGAGCCCTCTGAGATCATCGACTAACTCTTGGGGTAATCCTCCCGCTGTGAGTGTGTTCACATAAGTTTTCCGACTCAAGGCATCCGCTACAACATTAGCCTTACCTGGATGGTAGTGTAATCTCATGTCATAGTCCTTGATTAACTCTAACCATCGTCTCTGTCTGAGGTTCAACTCTTTCTGAGTGAAAATATATTTCAGGCTCTTATGGTCAGTGTAAACATCACAACTATTTCCGATAAGGAAATGTCTCCAAGTCTTGAGTGCGTGCACTACGGCTGCTAGTTCCAAATCATGCGTGGCATAATTCAACTCATGAGGTCGTAGCTGTCTGGAAGCATAGGCTACAACTTTTCCATCTTGCATAAGTACTCCTCCGAGTCCTTGACGTGAGGCATCACAATAAACTTGGAAATCCTTCCGAATATCGGGCAAGATCAATACTGGGGCTGTGACCAAACGTTCCTTCAACTCTTGGAAACTGGTTTCACATTCCTCGGTCCAAACATACTTGGATTCTTTCTTTAACAACTCTGTCATGGGCTTGGCAATCTTTGAGAAATTCTCAATGAATCTCCGGTAATATCCAGCAAGTCCAAGGAAACTGCGGATCTCCTTAACTGAGGTGGGTGACTTCCACTCGGTGATGGCTTCAACCTTAGCGGGGTCTACGGCTATTCCTTCTCCGGAAATAACATGTCCAAGGAATCCGACTTCCGTCAACCAAAATTCACATTTACTGAACTTGGCATATAACTGATGCTCTCTCAGCTTCTCCAGAACTAAACGCAGATGTTCCTTATGCTCTTCCTCGTTCTTGGAGAATATCAGAATGTCATCGATGAACACCACAACAAACTTGTCTAGGTATTCCATGAATACTTTGTTCATCAAATTCATGAAGTAGGCAGGAGCATTAGTCAATCCAAAAGACATGACCGTATACTCATACAGGCCATACCTCGTGGTGAAAGCTGTTTTGGGTATATCCTGTTCATGAATTTTCAACTGGTGATACCCTGATCGAAGATCGATCTTGGAGAATACTTTGGCTCCTACTAGCTGATCAAACAAATCATTAATCATTGGCAGAGGGTACTTGTTCTTGATAGTCACCTCGTTCAAGGCACGATAGTCAACTACCATTCTCAAAGATTTATCCTTCTTCTCCACCAAAAGAACTGGGGCTCCCCAAGGTGACGAACTTGGGCGAATATAACCTTTGTCCAATAACTCCTTAATCTGCTTCTTGATTTCCAACAGATCATTTGCGGGCATCCGATAGGGTCTCTTGGAAATTGGGGCTGTCCCTGGCTGTAGCTCTATTAGGAACTCAATCTCCCTATCTGGTGGCATTCCTGGTAATTCTTCCGGAAATACATCCAGATAATCTTTTACCACAGGTACTTCCTCCTGAACAACTCCTGTGAGGGCATTTAACCTAGCACTCATACGTGTGCGTCGGGATACATACTTAATCCTCTTGTTCTCCGGGGTGGTGAGTGAAACAGACTTGCTGAGGCAATCAAGATTTCCTTCATACTTGGTCATCCAATCCATGCCTAGGATTACATCCAATCCTTGTGACTCTAAAACGATGAGATCGGTGGGAAAAACATGGTTTCCTATATTGAGTTTCAAAGCACGGCATCCTATCCCTGCCATCATCATACCTCCTGGGGAACTGACCTTAATGGGCTGACTAAGGGTTTTGGTGGGCAAGCCATACTTATCCACAGCTACCCTTGATATGAATGAATGAGTTGCACCAGAATCAAAAAGTACTGTAACAGGACGTGAATGCAATAAAAACTTACCAACCACAGTCTCGGGTTGATCATAGACTTCTTCCACGTCGATGTGATTCACTTGAGCATGGGGAAACGGATTGGGCTTCTTAACTGCTGCATTGCCGTTGTTGTTGCCGTTTCCATTGGCTTGCTTGCTCTGGGGACACTCAGTAGCATAGTGCCCTGTCTTCTGACACTTGAAACAGGTAATGTGACTCAGATCCTTCTGAACAGGAGCGTGACGGTGCGGGTTGTTGTTCCCATTCCCATTGTCACTCTTGAAATTACCATGGTTGGGACGGTTGTTCCCATTTCCTCCATGATGGTGGCCTCCATGGTTGTGCACAGCATGAGTGTGCTTTCCAAACTTACTGTTTCCTGATCCGGTATTCCCGGAGTACGGGGAGTAACGAGGCTTCTGATGAGTTCCAGAGTTGAACTTCCCCTGAGTGTACTTCCGCTTGCGGTTTTCAATCTGCTGTTGTTTACCTTCCAGAATAAGTGCCTTATCCACCAGCTCTTGGTAGTTGTTGAAATTAGCCACTACCAGCTGTATGCTCAACTCGTCGTTGAGTCCTTCCAGAAACTTTTCTTGCTTGGCCGCATCATCGGCCACATCTCCTGGGGCATAACGGGCCAACATGTTGAACTCTTCCACATATTGGGCCACAGAGCGATTACCCTGGCGCAAGTTGCGAAACTCGCGCTTCTTTAGACTCATGGCTCCAGCTGAAACATGAGCGGTGCGGAAAGCAAGCTTGAACTGCTCCCAAGTCACATCTGCAATAGGATAAGTGGTGGTGTAGTTCTCCCACCATGAAGCTGCTGGTCCTTCCAGTTGATGTGCGGCAAATCGCACCTTCTCAGCGTCAGTGCATCCAGCGGTGATCAGCTCTCTCTCCATCTTGCAGAGCCAGTCATCTGCCACAATGGGCTCAGTGCTGCTGGAGAAAATTGGAGGGTTCAACCTCAGAAAATGGGTGAGATTGTCAGACTGGGGTGGATGGTGGTTGTGGTTGTTCTGGTTGTTGGTCTGATTCTGAATCAATAACTGCATCAGTGCATTCTGTTGCTGAAGGAGATGAGTGAATTCCGGCGGAAAAGTGAAGTCAGTCTCACGTCGTGGAGGCATCTTGCTGTTTTCAGAGGGATGAGAATTAGAATAGAACAAGGGTCTAGAAGAAATTCACTACCCATATGCAATGCAACAAACATATCACACCAAACACTCATTCATTTATTCAATCAACGTCAAACATCGGGAATACAAACCTCAAACAACTAAGCATCGACCTACGCTTTAACGACGAAAATAAAAGATACATTGGAGGGCATAATTAATGTTCTCCTCAAAAGTGCATAGTCGTAGGTCCTCCGGTGGTGCTTTCCTCATAGTCTTCATCGTCGCTGATGAAGGGTGCCATGTCTCCTTCGGGATGAAGGTTTTCTCCCATGTCTAGCTGCTCCTCCAGAGTTGCGATGCGTGCATTCTGCTCATCAATCCTCTCTAGGAAGTCCTTCACTTCATGCTCGTGTTCATAGTTGGCCTCTCGCAGATCAGCTTCAAGGTCCAGCTCGCGGTTCATCAGATTCTTGATTGTCTTTGTATCAGCACGAACTCGAAGCTCCAGAGTCCTGATGTGAGTCTCCAGGGTCTGGATATAGGAAATAGTGGTGTCTAAAGTGGGAGGAGTTATGATGTTTCCATTGGCATCTCTGCGACAAACCACGATGAGTCCTGGTGAAATGGTTCCACCTCTGTATTCCTCCTGAATACGTCCAAGGGCACGATGAATGGCCATGTCTCTTCCAAGTATCCAACTGGGTGCCACGAACTTGAGGTCGATGGGTTCCTTCCGGTTCCCAAAAGTCTTCCCTGGGATATGCACCTCGATCCTATAGCGTCCATCTTGGGGAAATGACATGATAGGAATCCCGGTGATGCTCGGCAAAGCAATCCTGACGTCCTTGACGATCCTCATCAGCTCCTTACCAAAAGGCATCGTTGCGTCAGGCTGGCAAAACTCCGTGATCAACACTGGGATGAAAGTGGCCATCTATAAATTTTGAAATAGTCGGAGAGGAGTCAGAAACGAATAGATGAGAGTATAAGATATTTAAAGACAAAGAGAAACAATCCTAAGGCTTTCCAATCCTAGAGGTTACGTCCTACGGTCAGCGTGTGCTCTGATACCATTTCTGTAGCGACCCGACCTAAAGGTCAAGTCTCCGGTGTTTCCGTACCATCCCAAGATCATGCTGGTACACACACGGTACATCCATGTATATATCAAAGGGAAATCACACAGCATTAAATTAATCGAAATCTCATGTCGAGTCCTTTATTACAATAAAAATTACAATAAAGTGGCCAAAGGCCAACTCATGAGAATATCTAAATCTTGCGGAAGCGTCGACGGTAGATGAGTCCATCTGACTCCAAGGGCATCTCACTGAGCATAGAACGCGTCCTCACTCCTGGTCGGAAAAATACTCTGCAACATGATACGTTGCAGCCGTGTAGGTCAGCATATGGAATATGCCGGCAAAGTCATAGTAGAGGTGTGAAAATAATCAACTAGTCTATATGCATATATGACAGGTGGGGTGGTAAGTTTTGCGTAAAGCCAATTTTTTCCTACATCAAGAAAAGGGGCTAAGCAAAATATTACTAAGTTGGTTGATTAATGAGATGGTTCCACCAACCAATTCTCATACCCAAAATTGTTAATACCCACATCATCATATTAATTGTGTTGAGAGTTCCGGAAGTTTCAATTCCTTTGGCTCAAGTCGTCCATGACCGTGGACACGGCTAATCGATTAGGTTTGGAATACTCTGCAGAGTTTTGCACACGTTCCCCACAAGATTTGGTCGCCTCCGTTTGATTTCTCACACTTCGCGGTGTTTGAGAAACGGATGACCAAAACATGGTCTTCCAAAGGGTTTCCCTGCGACTCTGTCGGTGCCCATCCTTTCCTACCGTTCTTCTACCTCTCGTAGCACCGCCTGTCCAGGGTCACCACGATGTCCAACCAAGCCAAAGCCCATAATGACTTGTGGCTGTGCAGGTAAGCCTTGGGTTTTAAAGCATCCATCCATCTCTTTGTGCCTGGGTGGACCTTTCCGCGTGAATGCTAGCCATCTCCAGCATCACCTAGGCAAATCCACTGGTTTCTCCAGGGTGCCGTTCAACCATCATCCACCCAGAGGTATGTTGAAAACTCGGACTCTTAAATCTTGATCATTATGTAGGTCTTGAAATTATTAACTTTCTCAACTCTCATGAATCACACAACCAACCCCGTCTACTAATAGCATAGCAAAAGTAAAACAACGTTTCCCGGGGCCAAAGTTGTCAAAGAGGGTTGAGGAGGGGTACCTACCACATGATACTATTACAATGTAACCAAGTTTCCAACTAACCTATCTTGCATGCAATTGGGGAGATGGTAGAACTAATGCATATAAAACATGGGTAAAAATATGATCAAAGTGACTTGCCTGATTGATGATCTTCGTACGTGAGTGACTCTAAGTAACAAGCTTCGCACTCCGAATAATCTAACGAAGCAAACAAGCACTCAAATAAGCATACAACCAAAATAAGTACTCATAACATTCAGCAAAGAAGTACTAAACAATCAAGGCAAACAATGCACAAAAGTCTCTAGCAAGTAAAACACACAAGGTTTTGTTTTCCAAAGGAGATGATGAAAACACTACTACATAATAAAACTATTTTGAAATAACAAGACAATTGTTGATAGCAAGGCAACAATAGAATATTTTAATATTAAACAAAACAAAATCAATTTAATTTTGTTGGGAAAACTTTAGTAAAGTTTGTAAAAGTTTTGATAAACACTATATGAATCAACTATAGTTGTACTAACAAAAGAAATGAAAAACTAACTTATTATTTATTAGTAAAACATGTTCTTGATAGAAAATAATTTACTACTAAATCTGTCTTAGAAAACAGAAACAAAATATACAAAACTTTGTTTGAAAACAAAACTATTACTAGTTAGTTGTTTAGTCAAATTAAGCCTATTTGAAAAGACATTGTGATTCCTATGTTAACTAAAATTAAACTAAGCAAATTTATATTTTTTTATTAACAGTGAGTGAATACACTAAGTGTTTACTACAGAACCTAATAAACAAATAAAACCAAATTCTAAAACAAACTAATTAAAATCAAGTTTATAAAACTATATTATAATACTAGACAGATTCTGTTTTTGGTTAAAACACTAATCAAATATATCCTGACAATCCTCAAACTAAACATGAAGATAGTCCTAACTAATACCAAACAGTAGCAAAAAGATTCACATCAAAATCTATTTTCAAACTCTAGTTATTCAGATTTGAAGATTTTGAGCAAATTTGATTAAGTTCAAATTTTATAGGTCAAAGTTGAAATTTTAAAGTACAGGGTGAAACTACATGAAAATTGTGAGCTATTGCAAAAAGAATCAACTCAAAACACTAAATAGATTAAAAGATATAAGCAAAACAAAATTTGAAAACATTCTGTTAATTAAAACAAAACTGAAAAAGAAAAACTGACTTTGCAACGGCCAGGGGGCTACGTGGCACTGTCCGATTGGCTAGCGAGCACATGCGGTAGGTGATTTAGAGCGGGTGACCGATTGGAAGAGGATACCGGTTCGGACTTAAGCCCGTTCTAATCTGGGTCGTTGGTTCGGGATCCGATGGTCGAGGGAGCTTACGGATGGAGGTTGCCGGCGTCGGGGTTTCTCCGGTGATCCGAAGGCGGCGACGACGACGGCGAGGCGCTCCGGTGGTCGGGGAGGACGGGGAAATGGTCCGGGCGATGGCGACGGTTCTCCGGAGTCGACTGGTGGCAACAATGGGGCGAACGGTGGTCGGACGTGGTGGCTACGGTCGACGGCGAGCTCCGGTGGGGAAGTAGCTCCGGCGAGCAATTGACAGCATCTCGGCGAGAGAGAAAAAAGGGGACTCGGGGTGAACGGATGCGGGGAAGTGGCCGGCTTATATAGAGGCGCTGGGGAGTGCGGGGTGGAGAGAGGAGAGAGATCCGGGAGGGAGAAACTGCTGGCGATGGCGCGCGCGGAGGAGGAAGGCGACGACCGCGCGAGAGAAACAGTCGGACGGGTGGGGTCCAGCGTCAGAGAGAGAGGGAGGCGTTACTGCGCTCGGTCGGCCGACCGGTAACGGTTTCGGCTTTTAAAGCCGGTGGGCCGGCCCGTTTAATACCGGAAACGGTTACCGTTTTTCTTTAATAATTTTCCAGAGACATTCAAAAGCTTTTAAAGCGTTCAAATCGTCTCTAAATATAGAGGTATTATATATCAAAATTAACAGAATAATAAATACTATTTAATGAACATTTCTATTCTGTCATTTGAACACTTTGAAAAAAATAATATTTTCAAAAATTGCCTAATTGTTTTTTAAACCCTTTTTGCAAATATTTTCAAAATAACCCCTGGTTATTATTGTTCAAATATATCACCAATTAGTACCTGGTGTGGAGTGTCATGTTCCTCCTCTCTTATTTGAAGTTATAACCAAAATTTCCAATAGGTGAAAGCAACATAGGGAATAGTAGAAAGGACTTTCAGAAAGTCAGAAAAGGCATTTCAACAAACACATACATTCAAGCAATGATGCTGTTAGATGCATAGCTATAATCATAACATTCCAAAATGAAATTTTGGGATGTTACAGCCACACATGGCTCCATGAATCTCCCCAAGAGCTTTAGCCCATCCTCCCAGCATATGCACCTCAATTTCACACCGTTTGGTCGTCTTCTGTACCAGGTGTCATCGACAAACAGGTACATACTTGACTGACGGACTACTTTCTCGGCCTCTTCTTGTGCTTCAGGAAGTTATCTTGTTTGAAGGAAATGGACTATTTGTTCTGCCAAGGTTGCAGCCTGTGGCTCGACAAGAAGGACTAAATGCATCTCCTCGATCCTGGGAGCGCATACCTCGATTGCATGAAGCTGGGACTCTACAGGAGGGAGCTGCTCACCAACCGAAATGGGATTTCCCCCGGCAACTTCTCTACCGATGGCTTCGAGAAGCTCTAGTGGGAAATGCTTGTCGGTGTTCATCTTTATTCTCTTCTCGGAGATTGCGGTTGGGGATACGGATGGTTGAGTGAGGCAAAGAAAAAAAGTCCATGGTTCCATAGAAAGCTTATGCGCAGCACACTTCGATAGATGATCAGCAATACCGTTTTCTGCTCGTGGCACATGTTCTGCTTGCAATCCATCGAAGTGTTCCTCTAGTTTTCTCACTTCCTCTACGTATGCTTCCATCAACGCCCTCTGATAATCTTTGTTCATTTTCTTCACTATGAGTTGAGAATCTCCCCTGACAATCAGTTTCTTGATTCCCAATTTCGCCGCAATTCTGAGTCCGGCAAGGAGCCCCTCATACTCTGCGGTGTTATTGGTGGCTTCCTCACGGGGAAAGTGCATTTGAATCACATACTTGAGTTTATCTACGGTGGGGGTGACGAGAAGCATGCCTACTCCAGCGCCCTAGAGTGAGAAAGCACCGTCAAAGTACATGATCCAATCCTTGGGTGCCTCCTTGTCGGGGAGAATTATCTCGGGAGTGTCTTCGCCTGGCGTGGTGTCCATTCTGCAATGAATTCAGCCAATGCCATGCTCTGTATGGTGGAAGTGCTCTCATACTTCAATCTGAAGCTTGACAACTCGAGTGCCCACTCAACTATCTTGCCAGTGTCTGGATTCCTCAATATACGATGTAGTGGAAAGCGGGTGACAACCGTGATTTCATGGGCTTGGAAGTAATGTCGCAGCTTCCTCGAGGACACAATGAGGCCGAAGATCAGCTTTTGTACTCCAGAGTACCTTGACCTAGCCCCCTACAACAGGGAGTTGACAAAGTACAACGGTCGATGTACTATTTTCTTCTTTACCATTTCCTTGTCATCGCCTTCGCTTGCTTGCAGAGGTCTCCCCTGCTCCGTGTTGGTCCCTGCCACAGATGCTTCAGTCTCGCCCCCGGAAGCAATAGTCGCGGCAGCTGTATCGTCATCCATATCTCGTTGTGCCACTAGCGCTGCACTAAGCACTTGATTTGTTGCCGCCAAATATAGCAGCAACGGTTCTTGCGGTTTAGGGGCGACTAAGGTGGGAGAAGAGGAGAGGTAAGCATTCAGATCCTACAGTGATGCTTCTGCTTGCGGGGTCCACTTCATTGGCCTAGCCTTCTTTAGAATATTAAAGAACAGCAGGGCACATTCAGCGGATTTGGAGATGAATTTGCTCAACGCGGCAACACATCCGGTCAAGCATCTGATACCCTTGATAGTCTTGGGTCCTGGTATCTGCTCGATCACCTTGATCTTGTCGGGATTGGCTTCTATTCCTCGGTGAGACACAAAGAATCCAAGCAACTTGCCGAAGGGCCCACCAAACACAAACTTCTTAGGCTTGAGCTTTAAGTTGATCTTGCGCAGGTTTGCAAAGGTTTCTTCTATGTCTTGTATGTGACTTGCTTTGTACTTGGTCTTGACTACTATGTCATCCATGTACGCTTCCACATTTCTGTGTAGCTGAGGTCCAAATCCAATTTGAATGGCCCTGGCAAAGGTAGACTCGTTACTCTTTAACCCGAAGGGCATACATACAAAGAAGTACGTGCCACATGGAGTTATGAACACAGTCTTTTCTTCATCTTCCTTAGTCATGAATATCTGGTGGTATCTGGAGTAGGCTGATGTCTACTACACAGCCTTCTTCTATTAGACTCGTGTTGGGCCTCCAAGCGCAGAGTTTTGTAGGACAATGGCAATTTCCCCCTCAAGTGGATGACCTAAGGGTTATCAATCCGTGGGAGGGGTAGGATGAAGATGGTCTCTCTCAAACAACCCTGCAACCAAATAACAAAGAGTCTCTTGTGTCCCCAACACACCCAATACAATGGTAAATTGTATAGGTGCACTATTTCGGAGAAGAGATGGTGAAACCAGTGTAATATGGATGGTAGATATAGGTTTTTGTAATCTTATAATATAAAAATAGCAAGGTAGCAAGTGACAAAAGTGAGCAAAAATAGTATTGCAATGCTTGAAAACAAGGCCTAGGGTTCATACTTTCTCTAGTGCAAGTTCTCTCAACAATACTGGCATAGTTGAATCATATGTAAATACCTCTCATGCGACAAAGAGTTCACTCCAAAGTCACAAATAGCAGAGAACTAACGAAGAAATTGTTGTAGGGTATGAAACCACCTCAAAGTTATCTTTTTCGATCAATCTTATGAGCTACCCCTATAAGTGTCACGAACACCCCTAGATTTCGTACTAAAATAACACCTTAAGATACACATCAACCAAAACCCTAATGTCACCTAGATACTCCAATGTCACCACAAGTACCCATGGGCTTGATTATACGATATGCATCACATAATTTCAGATTCATCATGTTCAATCCAACACAAAGAACTTCAAAGAGTGCCCCAAAGTTTCTACCGGAGATTCAAGACGAAAATATGTGCCAACCCCTATGCATTGTTTCCCAAGGTCACGGAACCCGCAAGTTGATTACCAAAACATACATCAAGTCTATCAATAGAACATCACATTGTCACCACGGATATCCCATTGCAAGACATACATCGAGTGTTCTCAAATCCTTAAAGACTCAATCCGATAAGTAAACATCAAGGGAAACCTCAATTCATCACAAGAAGATAGAGAGGGGAAAACTCCATATGATTCCTCTATATCAATAAAGCTCGCAGTACATCAAGATCCTGCCATCTCAAGAACACAAGAGAGAGAGAGAGAGAGATCGAACACATAGCTACTGGTAAATATCCTCAGCCCCGAGGGTGAACTACTCCTTATTCATTATGGAGACCGCCCGGATGATGAAGATGGCCTCCGGTGATGGTTTCGCCCTTCGGCAGGGTGCCAGAACGGGCTCCCGATTGGTTTTTCGTGGCTCTGGCGACTTGCGGCATCGGAACTCCGTATATAGGTTTCTTTTCGGAGGTTTGGGTATTTATAGGAATTTTTGGCATCGATCTCACGTCAAGGGGGGCCACGAGGCGGTGACAAGCCTGTTAGGCGCAGCCATGGGGGTGGTCGCGCCTCTCAGGCTTGTGACCTCCTCGTGGCTCTGATGGCCTAACTCCAATGCTTCGGGTGTCTCTTTTGGTCCCCAAAAATCATATTAAATTTTCATCCCATTCCGAGAACTTTTTTTTCTGCACAAAAATGACACCATGGTAGTTCTACTGAAAACAACGTCAGTCCGGGTTAGTTCTAATAAAATCATACCAAAATCATATAGCATTATTGTAAACATGGCAGGAATACTTCATAAATTATAGATACGTTGGAGACGTATCAGCATCCCCAAGCTTAATTCCTGCTCGTCCTCGAGTAGGTAAATGTTAAAAGAAATAATTTATGAAGTGTGAATGCTAGCATATTGCATAAATTTGATCAATGATACTTCCAAACACTTTTTGTAGCATCATTATATATCATAAATAGTAGCTCATCTCATAAAACTTCTCATGATAAAGTAACAAGCCATCCACATGTTAAAGTATAGACTAACGAACTATGCTTTCAATCACTAAACAATTGCAATTCATCTTATTTTTAGGAAGGGTCTATGTAAGAGCTTTGATTTAGCAAATTCCACATACTCAACTATCATATAGTCTTCCATGATTGCTGACACTCAAAGCATATTTTTAGAGCAAATGGCATCCGTCAAACAGAAAGAAAGATAGGGGCTTAAAGTTTCGCCTCCCAACTTATTTATCATATAGATAATTGTAAACAATAATAATTCATGATCAAATATATTTGAATGGCCATATATGATTGTATCTTTCCCCACCACATGATGCCTGCCAAGACAAAAAGGTAAAATATAGGAAGTGGTGAAGATCACCATGACTCTTGTATAAAGGTAGGTACTAGAAAGTAAAATATAGGCCCTTCGTAGAGGGAAGCATTAATTTGCAGAGGTGCCAGAGCTCGAGCTTTTAGAGATGAATAATAATTTTGAGCGGTATGCTTTCATTGTCACCATAACAACCGAGAGATCTCAGTATCTTCCAGGCTAGATACATTATAGGTGGTTCCCAAACAGAATGGTAAAGTTTTTACCCCCCTCCACCAATCAATCACACTCCACGGCGAGCCGAATCCACGGGTACCATCCATACCAACAACATTCTTGGGGGAGTTTTGTTTAATTATTTGCATTTTTTTCTTTGATTTCGGGACTGAGAATCCTTATTACCATCCACTTTCTCGTGAATGATAGTGAATCAACACATATCGTGAGAATAACCCACCTAGCATGGAATATACTAACAGCCCCCAGATACTATTTGAGCTATTTGGGCATAGAAAATAGAATATTATTTGAAGGTTTAGAGTTTGGCACATGCAAATTTACGTGGAACGGTAGGTAAATACCGCATATAGGTAGCTATGGTGGACACATATGGAATAACTTTGGGTTTAAGGGTGTTTGTGTCGGGACCTCGATCCTAAGCCATATGAATCCAGCCTGTAACATGTCACATCACTTTGTGACCTCACGCACGGTAACCCATGGCTACCGCCTTACCTTGGGCGGGACCATTTGCCCCTTTTGTCTCACGGATATGAACATGTCGCTAGCATTCACACGTCAAAGAACCCAGGTCGACATGACTATTTATTGACCCAAGTGGCACAGCCGTACAGGGACGGGCATACGTAACCCAGCAATGCAGGTGTCGGTCATCAACATGTGTAGACGGGTCATAGCAAGCTACACGGAATCCATTACGCCATAGGATATAAATGTCATCACTACACGTAGACGAGTCGTAGGAGGCTACAGGGACTCCTTTACACTGCGAGACATTTCCCCGAAGGGACAGGCACAGCAGCAAAGAAGGATACATGTCGGTCAATTAATGTGTCCAAAGTAGTAGGAAGCTACCAAGGCTCGGTGGAAGCACAAAGAGGCATTTCCCCATAAAGATGGCTACTAAAGGCACACAACTAGGTGTCGAATCCCACGCATACCAATGCATTTCAATCATACACGCACTATGCACGATATGCGTAGATACAACATAGCATCACAACAAAACTCTACAACATAACATTTATGGCTCCGAGCAGCCAACATAGTATAATGTTACAAGCAGAAGGGGTCACATGACCCAACATTCATAGCATACAAACAACAAGCGGAAGTTACATGTCTGAGTACAGACATCTACAAAAGCGGCTAGAAGAGCATGAAAGCTACAACAACCCTACCATAGGAGCCAGACCTCTGTCTGGGTTACTAAGCTAATCCGTCGATGTCAACGTCAGAAGAAACATAACTGAACAATATATATCTCTGCAAAAATGTAAATAAGAAACAATGGGTATGAAGGTAGTAAGCAAGTCTTACATCAGAACTATCTACATATGCATCATGTATCAATGAACAGGATTGTGGGGTTTACTACAGAATGCCAGCTTTGACCTTTGGCTATCCTAGACTACGACAAAGTGTCCAATGTATCACTACTCTACCGTCTCCCTATGAGAGAGCCCACACGAGTCCACATGTTCACCATATCAATGCACTACTATGGATTCTCTCTTGTCTTCCTACAAGAAGACATCCATAACACTCACACTTGTTTGGTACATTTTAGAGTATCCACTTAAAGTTGTCCATGAACTATGCAAGTCTCCAAGTAGTCCATATCTGCGGACGCGGCTATTCGAATAGATACTTTACCCTGCAGGGGTGTACTTCGTCACACATGCTCCCGCCACTATCGCCATGTGCACGTAAAAGGCACCTCGGCAACCATCAAGAGGAAGCCCAGTGAGGGAGTCGGCCACGGACGTTAACCTTCAATGACTCACGTCCAAGGCAGTCGCCTATCTGAGTTGGAACCCATAATGGATGTCCGGCCGAGGTTTCCAAAATGGTCACAAACATTGTGAGCAGGGCCCCAAGTCCGTCCCGATTGGGCCGTTCATCCACTTCGCAGGTCATGCCACACCTATCAACGTTTTGAACTGCTGCGAGTCCTGGACTGAGAACAAGGTAGGTTAATATGCCGAGAGGGTCCATTGGTTTCGGGCCCAATGTGCGGTAGTAGCTAGTCTTGGAACACCAACACGGAACTCGGTTCCTATGAGCGGCTTCAATGAGACAACCCACCATGTACTCCTACATGGCCTCTCATTGCTACCTTTACAAAAACAGGTTCAACACTTAACCCTCATCATCAGGACATAGCCATTTCACTCCAGTTCATCACCCAAATGAATCAGACCCGACACAACTCTAAGCAAAGCAAGCATAACAGGGTTATAGCACAACATGGCTCAAGCATCTACCAGGTATGCTAGGTTGCTTGGTTTAGCTATTTACTGTAACAATGACAGGTCATGCAAAGGAGTGGGTTCATCTACCGCAACACTAGTAGTAGTTGAATCACTTTATCTTAATGCATTGAAATGAGAGAAAGAGCGAGAGAGTGGGATTGTATCGAATATTCTCAAGGGCGGGTGCTTGTGTGTTCATCGGAAGAACTCAGTTGTTCTTCGATGTCATAGATAACTACGTCTCACAAATCTAGCGACAAGATCAAGCAAGGTACAAATTAAGCAAGGCAAATGCTTCACAATGATGCATGAGTATGATATGTCAATATGTTGCTGGTTTGGTCTAATGCATGTATCAACGGATTAAATGGAGATGGTTTGGACCCAAGGTTCAAATTCAACTCCATATGTGAAGTGGCCTATTGTGTTTCGAACAAAATGTCCAAGCTTGCCTATTTAGCTTGCTTTAACATGCATGAAAATGTCACAATCAGACTCATTGGATTTTTCTAATAAATTTTCATATATGAATTATTTTAATCTGACTTACAGATTATTTTCTATGAATTTTTGATGTTTATATCATTTTTTGGAATATTTTTATTATAGAAAAATATTTATTGTGTCATCACTACATCATGCTGGCGTTAGTGAGTCAAAAGCGCTGGCCCAAGTCAAACCAGTGGCCTGGGGCTAATCCCGCGCTGGCCGGGGTTTGACCCGCAACTAGGGCCCGCTGTTAGCATCAGGGGAGGATTAATTAGCCCTAATCAGGCTTAACGGCCAGGCCACGTCGGCACCGGCCGGAGCGGGGCCGGCGGCGACCAGAACCGTGGCAGGGCTCGACGGAACTACGCTAGCGGCAGCGGTTTGGCATGCGAAGGAGGCCGGGAGGTAGCCCATGCCCGACCGCATCGAGTGGGGCTGGTAAGGGGGCTCGGTGTCGCTGAAGGGCTCGCCAGCGAGCTCATCCCTGGCGGCGCCCTTACGGCCTCAACGGTGCGGGGCTATAGAGCACGAGGAAAATGACGGGGAGAGGGGACGGAGCATCAGTGGCTCACCTTGGTTGCGATGGCATCGTCGAGGAGCTCGAGGACACTTCGGTCGCTACGAATCGACGGCGATGCTCCGGCGGCCGGGGAGGGGGAAGACGGGAACAGGATGGAGATGAGGAGCTCTCGGCTCAATTTCTCCAGTGAGGAGGAGCAGGGCGATGCGGCAGATCTTGAGAGCAGCAAGGCGGGGCAGGGCAGAGCTGGTGGCTGCGGTGTGGTAAGCGGCGGCGACGGACGTGCTTGGGTCCAAGGGAGAGGGAGAGAGCAGCAGAGAGAGGGGATGAGCTCAAGGGGGTCCAGGGGGTGTCCTGGCGCGGCTAGAAGGGCCGAGGTTGCCCAGGTGGAAGCAGGAGGTGGCCGGCGTCGGCCCTGCCCGGCTTCGCCTCCGCCTACTAGCACAGGTAGAAGATGACCCTGCCCCTTTGGGCTGGGCCTCTTCTGGCTCACGAATGCCCAAGTATGCCTCTGCCTCCTTTTCTTTTAATCTGTTTTTATTTTATATTTTTTGTCTTTTGTTTTGGCTACAAAATAAAATACTTAGCCATTTTATAAAATCCTAAAAATTATTATGTGAGCTAGGTATAATAAATTAGCGCCACATAAAAAGTTTCAGAATTATTGAACTTATATTATATATATAATATATATATCCAATGCAAATAGGGTTAAACTAATTCAAAAGCCCAATATAAAATATTTTCTATATCTCAAAATATTGGTTGACAAATTTATCTTAGTCCAATATTTTATTAGAGAACCAGGAACATTTTCTTGGAACTGTTCGAAACATTTTTTTATATGCTTAAATGGACAAACTTTGAATGGTGAGGCTTGATCACTCCTCATTTCATTTTCAGATGAAACAAAATGCATGCATGAATGCATTAACAAACAAAGTCAAACTAGGGCTATGACAAGTCACCCCCACTAAACAAGAATCTCGTCTTGACATTCATGAGTAGTCGGAAAGAGTGCAGGTTTGCTTCATCCTCGGAATGGTGCGACCACTAAACCTTTAGAAACTTGATGCTGTGACATCAAATGTTGTGCTCGGTTTCATCAAGAATACGAACAGGATATTCTCGATATGAGAGATCATCTTGAAGATCAAGCATTTCGTGGTCTACTTCGCGGATAGGATCCTTGAAGCAACGCTTGAGTTAAGAAACGCGGAACACATCCTGAACTTTGGAAAGTTGCGGGGGTAGTTCTAATTGGTAGGCAACCTCTCCTCATTTAGCGAGAATTCGAAAAGGACCAATGTAACGAGGAGCCAATTTGGCTTTGATACCGAAACGATGGGTACCCTTGAGAGGTGAAACCCGAAGGTAAGCCTTCTCTTCAACTTCATAACCTACTTCCTTATGACGACGTTCATATTGGCTCTTGTGACAAGATTGGGCGGTTTCCAAATTTTCACGAATGACGCGAACTTGCTCTTCTGCATCCTAGATCATATCATGTCGAAAGAATTGTCTTTCACCAGTTTCTGACCAGTTTAATGGCGTTCGACATCTTTGTCCATATAGGACTTCAAAAGGAGCTTTGCCTAGACTAGACTCGAAGCTGTTGTTATAAGCAAATTCGGTGAATGGAAGACATTTCTCCCAATTCATTCCGAATGAGATAAGACAGGATCGGAGCATATCTGCAATAATATGATTGACTCTTTCTACTTGACCACTTGATTGAGGATGATAAGTGGTGCTAAAGGAGAGACGGGTTCCCATAGCATTCTGGAAACTTTCCCAAAATCAAGAAGTGAAAAGACTTCCACAATCAGAATTGATTTCTAGAGGAACACCATGAAGAGAAACTATTCGAGAAATATACAGATTTGCAAACTGACTAGCAGTTATACTTTCTCGAACTGGAAGGAAATGAGCAACTTTTGACAGGCGATCGATGACCACGAAAATGGCATCATTTCCTTTCTTAGTCTTTGGAAAGCCGGTGATGAAATCCATACCGACCTTGTCCCATTTCCACTCGAGAATAGCCAAGGGCTGAAGGGTGCCAATAGGCCTTTGATGCTCTGCTTTAACACGACGACAAACGTCGCAGTTAGCAATGAATTGAGCGATTTCTCTCTTCATCCGGGTCCACCAAAACCTCTGGTGTAGGTCCTGATACATCTTAGTACTACCAGGATGAATCGTGAGAGGAGATTCATTAGCTTCTTTAAGGATCAACAGCCTTAAGTTTCATACCTTGGGAACCACCAAGCGATTCTCAAACAATACGACACCTTGATCATTTACAGAGAAACATCTAGCAGCTCCGCTAGCAGTATTCCTCTTGATTCGAGAAATACCCGGATCACATTTATGGGCTTCTATGATCTGATCTTCAAGAGTTGGTTTTGCCACCAAGGTAGAAAGGGATCCTCAAGGAACGATGTGAAGATTTAACTTATGAAATTCCTCATGGAGAAGTGGTTGACTTTGTAGCAACATGAGGTTGTTGCCATAGAATTTACGACTTAGTGCATCAACCATGACATTGGCTTTGCTTGGGGTGTCAGATATTCCTAAGTCATAGTCTGTAATCAACTCAATCCACCGTCTTTGCCTGAGATTCAAATCCGGTTCGGTGAATATATATTTGAGACACTAGTGATCACTGTATATTTCTCAATGATTACCCAGAAGGTAATGTCGCCAAGTGACAAGTGCATGGACTACTGTGGCAAGTTCCAGATTGTGTGTCGGATAATTCTCCTCATGTGGACGCAACTGTAGAGATGCTTAGGCAATCACATGATGATCTTGCATAAGAATGCAACCTAGACCTTGTCGCGAAGCATCATAGTAGATAACAAAGTCCTTTGTGAAATCTGAGGGTACAAGTACCAGGGCAGTAGTTAGTCATCTTTTCAACTCCTGAAAACTTTCCTCACACTTTGGAGTCCACTCAAACTTCTTATCTTTCTTGAGGAGTTCAGTTAGAGGTTTGGCAACTTTGGAGAAGTTCTCAACTAAGGGGCGACAATAGCTCGCTAAGCCAAGGAAAATCCTAACTTGCTTCACCAATTCAGGTTGAGTCCAATCAAGGACAGCTTGAACTCTCTCGGGATTGACAGAAATATCTTTCACGGAGATTACATGACCTAGATAGGTTACTTCTGGCAACTAGAATTCGCACTTGGAGAATTTGGCGTAAAGGCGGTGCTCTCAAAGTTTCATCAATACCAGCCTAAGATGCTCACCATGTTCTTCTTCTCTCTTCGAATATATCAGGATATCATCAAGGTAAACCACGACAAATTTGTCTAGACACTCCATGAAGATCGAATTCATTAAGCGGGAGAAGGTGGCTAAGGCATTGGTTAGACCGAAGGACATGACGGCGTACTCATATTGGCCATAACGAGTGACAAAAGCCGTCTTTGGAATGTCCCCATTGCTGATTTTGATTTGATGATAACCTAATCTCAAATCCATCTTCAAGAAGACTGTGGATCCAGCAAGCTGATCATACAGATCGTTGATCCTGGCGAGCGGATATTTGTTCTTTATCGTGACCAGATTAACTAGCCGATAATCTACAACCATCTGATCCATACCATCCTTCTTCTTGATGAAGAGGACATGACAAGCCCATGGAGAAAAACTAGGACAGATGAAACCTTTCTTAAAAGATTCATCGAGTTGGATCTTAAGCTCAGCTAGCTCTTGGGGAGACATCTTATAGGGCTTTCTAGCAATTGGAGCGGTTCCTAGAATAAGCTCTATGACAAACTGTACTTCTCTGTCAGGTGGAAAACCTGGCAGTTCTTCTAGAAAATCATCCAAAAAGTCACGGACTACCGGGATGTTTTCAAGGTCTATAAGAGGATTGGCATTGAGGGAATAAATCATACCCTCTGGAATGCGGGTTTGGACCTTGACTATCTGGCCCAAAGGATGGGTAAGCTGAACAAACCTAGAAAAACAATCAATTTTGGCATGATGAGTTGTCATCCAGTCCATCCCCAAAATGATATTGATGTCCAAAGACTTAAGAGCTATGAGAGAAGCAAGGAATACTAAGCCATCAACAAGGATTTGGTTCCCATGGCTTACTGCATTAGTTTGCCATTTGGAACCTGGACTTTGAATTACTAATGGAGAGGGCATAACTTCGAAAGCAATGTTATGCAAGGAGGCATAACGTTCAGAGATGAAGGAGTGGGATGCTCCTGAATCAAATAGGACTGAAGCTGGATGAGAATTGACAAGGAGCGTCTTAAGCACGACATTAGCATCATCGTCAGCTTCTTTTGCAGTTACAGGGTGCACACATCCACGAGTATAAACAACTGACCTGACATTAGGCTTATTGGTTGGCGGCTTGCAACGAATAGCACCACTTGTTGAAGAGGGTGGAACATTTGCTTGCAAAGGGCAATTCTTCGAATAATGTCTAGGCTGACTGCACTTGAAGCATGCCCCATGAATGGGGCGTGGATCCAGGTTGAGCACTCGGTTGATGAGGTTCTTTTGGGCAGCACATGGCATCGGCAGACGAGGAGTCAGATTGGATGGCCTCGGTGGATATCTCGAAGGAAGAGCGGCATTCGGGATCCATATCCTATGCTTATGGGATGTAGACCTTGAAGATGATCCAACATCACGGCTGTGCTTGCGAGATACCTCTTAGGTCATCTTGCTCGTTTCTGCTTGGATTGCTTTGTTCACAAGAACCTAGGAACTGATGAACTCATGCAGACTAATATAATGACGAGGCTTCGGGTTAAGGCCTTTCCTGAACTTTGCTTGCTTCTTGGCATCTTTGGATACTTTTTCCGGGGCATAACGCGCGAGGCATTCAAATTCACGGCTATAGGCATCCACATCCCTCTTGCCTTTGGTCAGGTTGCAAAAATCCTCTTGCTTATGATCTATCAGAGCCTATGGAATATGATGCTCACGAAAAGCCTCACGGAATTTCTTACATTAAGTAGCTTGGCCTACAGGTCGCATGGCCTCGAAATTCTCCCACCATAAACTAGCAGAACCTTCAAGGTGATATGTGGCATAGGTGACCTTGTCTCCTTCAGCCATGTTTGCATAATGCAGCTTGTTGTTGATACTTCGGAGCCAATCATCTGCGTCTAGTGGCTCAATGGAGTGATGGAAGATGGGTGGTTGCAACTTGATGAAGTCTCTGATGGATACTAGCTCATTGCAACGATGGGTTGCATTCTGCTCGATTTGCTCCAACAAACGGTTGGTGGCACGCTTGTTCCTCTCAATTTATAGCATAACCTCTGCCAACGAGGGTTGGTCAGGAGGATCTTCTTCATCCCTACCATCTCCATAGTTCTGACTATGACCAGCAGATCTCCGATTAACTAGCGACATCCGGAAGGAAACAACCAGGGTTCGGAAGCAAGGGAGAACACTAACACACAATTAATCCTAGGTGAACTTAGACAGCATGATGGTTGTATGGGCATGAAATATGAGGCAACCTGCACAAGATTTGGCCAGCATAACAGCTCTACATCATGGTTCAAGGCACAAAGAGAACATAGGCATCACTTCTCACAACTCTGATGGGAACAAAACTTGTAAAACAACCATTCTATGGATCTGTGGTCCAGTAACTCGTCATCCTAGAAGATAGGTAAGAAGCCTAGTTCTTCATCCCTGTAGAAAGAGAAGGGGGTGACCCAGAATAGAGTAACTAGAGGAAAGGAGTAAAAAGAGTCTTGTGTTCCTTTCCACAATCAATTCCCTTATATAACTAGAACATGGCAAGACTCAACATCGACCAGTTTGGCTTCGTAAACCTACAGGCAGTTCAGCTCAGATACCAATGTTGTGAGGACCCCAATCCTAAGCCATATGAATCCAGCATGTAACATGTCACACCACTTTGCGGCCTCACGTATGGTAACCCACGGCTGCCGCCTTACCTTGGTTGGGACCGTTTGCGCCTTTTGGCTCATGGATATGAACATGTCGCTAGCATTCACATGTCAAAGAACCCGAGTTGACATGACTAGTTATAGACCCAAGTGGCACAACCATACAGGGACAGGCATACTAACCCGGCAATGCAGGTGTCGGTCATCAGCGTGTGTAGACGAGTCATAGCAAGCTACAGGGACTCCATTACACCATGGGACATAAATGTCATCACTGCACGTAGACAAGCCGTAGCAGGCTACAGGGACTCCATTACACTGCGATACATTTCCCCGAAGGGACGGGCAGAACAGCAAAGAAGGATACATGCTGGTCAATCAATGTGTCCGGAGCAGTAGCAAGCTACCAAGGCTCGATGGAAGCACAAAGAGGCATTTCCTTGTCAAGAAGGCTACTAAAGGCACACAACTAGGTGTCGAATCCTACGCATACCAATGCATTTCAATCATACACGCACTATGCACGATATGTGTAGATAAAACATGGCATCACAACAAAACTCTACAACATAACATTTATCTAGGAGGCTCCGAGGAGCCAACATAGTATAATGTTACAAGAAGAAGGGGTCATGTGACCCAACATTCATGGCATACAAACAACAAGCGGAAGTTACATGTCTGAGTACAGACATCTACAAAAGCGGCTAGAAGAGCCCGAAAAGCTACAACGACCCTACCATAGGAGCCAGACCTCTGTCTTGGTTACTAAGCTAATCCGTCGATGCAACGTCAAAAGAAACATAAGTTAACAACGTCGATCTCTGCAAAAATATAAATAAGTAATAGTGAGTACGAAGGTACTCAGCAAGTCTTACATCAAAAATATCTACATATGCATCAGTATCAATGAACGGGATTGTGGGGTTTACTATAGAATGCCAGCTTTGACCTTTGGCTATCCTAGACTATGACAAAGTATCCAACGTATCACTACTCTCTCGTCTCCCTATGAGAGAGCACACCCGAGTCCACATGTTCACCATATCAATACACTACTATGGATTCTCTCTCATCTTCCTACGAGAAGCCATCCATATCACTCACGCTTGTTTTGTGCATTTTAGAGTATCCACTTAAAGTTGTCTATGAACTATGCAATTCTCCAAGTAGTCCATATCCACGGACGCGACTATTCGAATAGATAGTTTGCCCTGCAAGGGTGTACTTCGTGACACATGCTCCCGCCACTTATCGCCATGTGCACGTAAAAGGCACCTCGGCAACCTTCAAACGGAAGCCCGGCGAGGGAGTCGGCCACGGACGTTAACCTTCAACGACTCATGTCCAAGGAAGTTGCCTATCTGAGTTCAAACCCGTATTGGAAGTCCAGCTCAGGTTTCCAACATGGACTCAAACGTCGTGAGCAGGTCCCCAAGCCAGTCCCAATTGGGACGTTCATCCACTTCGCAGGTCGTGCCACACCTCTCAAACTTTTGAACTACTACGATTCCTAGACTAAGAACAGGGTAGGTTAATAGGCCGAGAGTGTCCATTGGTTTTGGGCCCAATGTGCGGTAGTAGCTAGTCTTGGAACACCAACACGGAACTCAGTTCCTATGAGCGGCTTCAATGAGACAACCCACCATGTACTCCTATGTGGCCTCTCATCGCTACCTTTACCAAAACGGGTTCAACACTTAAGCCTCATCATCAGGACACATCCGTTTCACTTCGGTACATCACCCAGATGAATCACAGCCTACACAACTGTAAGCATAGCAAGCATAATAGGGTTATAGCACAACATGTCTCAAGCATCTAACAGGTATGCTAGGTTGCTTGGTTTAGCTATTTACTGTGATAATGACAGGTCATGCAAAGGAGTGGGTTCATCTACCGCAACACAAGTAGCAGTTGAATCACGTTGTCCTAGTGCATTGAAATGAGAGCAGGAGCGAGAGAGTGAGATTGTATCGAATAAGCTCAAGGGGGGTGCTTGCCTGTTTATCGGAAGAACTCAGTTGTTCTTCGATGTCGTCGATAACTACGTCTCGCAAGTCTAGCGACAAGATCAAACAAGAAACAAATTAATCCAGGCAAATGCTTCACAATGATGCATGAGTATGACATGTCAATATGTTGCTGGTTTGGCCTAATGCATCTATCAACAGATTAAATGGAGATGGTTTGAACCCAAGGTTCAAATTCAACTCCATATGTGAAGGGGCCTATTGTGTTTTGAACAAAATGTCCGACTTTGCCTCTTTAGCTTGCTCTACCATTCATTAAAATACCACCATCAGATTCATTGGGTTTTTCTGATAAATTTTCATGCATAGATTATTTTAATCTGACTTGCAGATTATTTTCTATGAATTTTTGAAGTTTATATAATTTTCAGGAATATTTTTATTATAGAAATATATTTATTGCGTGATGATTGCGTCATGCTGGCATCAGCAAGTCAACAACGCCGGCCCAGGTCAAACCAGTGGCCCGGGGTAATCTCGCGCGTAACGGGGTTTGACCCGCACATGGGGCCCGCTGTCAGCGTCCGTGGGCGGATTAAGTGGCCCTAATCGGGCTTATCGGCCAGGCCACGTCGGCACCTGCTGGAGCTGGGCTGGCGGCGACCAGAACCGGGGCTTGCTTGACAAAACTACGCTAGTGGCGGCGGTTTGGCGTGCGTATGAGGCCGGGAGGTAGCCTGTGTTCAACCACATCAAGTGGGGCTGTTCTGGGGGCTCGGTGTCACCAAAGGGCTTGCTGGCGAGCTCATCCGCGGCGGCGCCCATACGGCCCAGGGCTATAAAGCACTGGGAGAATGAACGGGAGAGGGGGAGGAGCATCAGCGGCTCACCTCGGTTGCGTTGGTGTCGTCGAGGAGCTCGAGGACGCTTCGGTGTTGCGAATCGACGATGATGCTCCGGCGGCCGGGGAGGGGGAAGACGATGACAGGACGGCGATGAGGAGCTCCCGGCTCGATTTCTTCAGCAAGGAGGATCAGGGTGATGCGGCGGAGATTGAGAGCGGCAAGGAGGGGCAGGGCGGAGCCGGTGGCTGAAGTGCGGCAAGCGGCGACGATAGACGCGCTCGGGTCCGAGGGAGAGGGAGCAGAGGGAGAGGGAGAGAGTAGCAGAGAGAGGGGATGAGCTCAAGGGGTCCAGGGGGTGCCGTGGCACGGTTAGATGGGCCAAGGCTGCCTAGGTGGAAGCAGGAGGTGGCCAGCGTCGTCCGTGCCCGGCTTCGCCTCTGCCTACTAGCAGAGGTAGAAGACGACCCTACCCCTTTAGGTTGGGCCTCTTCTGGCTCAGGAAAGCCCAGGTATGCCTCTGCCTCCTTTTCTTTTCATTTGTTTTTATTTTCTATTTTCTGTATTTTGTTTTGGCTACAAAATAAAACACGTAGCCATTTTATAAAATCCTAATAATTATTATGTGAGATAGGTATAATTAATTAGTGCCACATAAAAAGTTTCAGAATTATTGAACTTATATTTATATAAAAAAATATGCATCCAATGCAAAAAGGGTAAAACTAATTCAAAATCCCAATATAAAATATTTTTGTGATCCCAAAATATTGGTTGACAAATTTATCTCAGTCCAGTATTTTATTAGAGAACGAGGAACATTTTCTTGGAACTGTTTGAAGCATTTTCTTATATTGCTTAAATGGCAAAACTTTTAATGGTGAGGCTTGATCACTCCTCATTTCATTTTAAGATGAAACAAGAATGCATGCATGAATGCAGTAACAAACAACGTGAAACTAGGGTTGTGACAGTTTGGATGCACAAGTAGTATTTCTACTTGGTGCGGAAGATTTAGCTAGTATGAGGTGGAAGCAAGCACCATATGTTGGAGGATCCATAACAATATAACTTTTATACAAATATACCCAAGCATAATTCATTACGTTGTCTTCCTTGTCCAACTTCAACTAATTTTCTCAAGTTTGAAAATAATTAATGGGTATTCACAATCATAGAAGATGTCCAAGATTGTATATTTATATGTGAAATATCTCTTCCTTCAATATTCTTTCATGAATTGTTCAAGTGACCAATGCGGTGTTTGCTAACTTTCAATAATTTTTTCACCTAAACTTCTTATATGTGAAGTCATTACACCCCATGGGATAAGCATATAAAACATATAAAATTTCAGATTTATGATATTCAGTTCATTTAACCATTTACTCATAGGATAAAAATACAGCACGAGAGTAAATGACAAAACTATTCCAAAACATATAAGTGAAGATCAATCAGTAGTCAAACAATTAAGTAGCTATGTGAGGAGTTTCTCTCTCTCTCTCAATAAAGATTTTTAGATCTGAGTATTTTATTTAAACAGCAAGAAAAACAAAAATATCACTCCAAGAATAGCATGCATCTTGTCAATGAATAAAAATTTAGGCTCAACATAGGCTAAGCGATAATTGTTGATGAAGAGAGATGGGATGCGTAGCATCCCCAAGCTTAGATGCTTGAGACTTCTTAAAATATTTACATAGGGTGCCTTGGGCATCCCCAAGTTTGAGCTTTTGCATCTAGTTCAATCCTCTCACATCATGGTTTCACCTATTCTCGAAAATTTCATCCACACAAAACTCAAAAAGAACTCGTGAGATAGGTTAGTACACATGAGAACAAATCAACACTTCATGTACTGCCAAGACAAGTTGCAAAATAATTTTCAAACATTAGGTACTGTATACTATCATTTCCACAATTTATATCTACCAATATAGGCTATAGAAACTATAGGACAAGTAGATAACAAAACTATGACAGCAACCTGTCTAAACAGAACAGACTGTAGCAATTTATGAAAATAGTGTACTTTTGTATCTCAAAAAATTCTGAAAATTTAGGAAGTGCTAAGGAATTTATATGCCAACACCGTGTAAAAATTTCAGAAACTTTACAAGTTCTAGTAAGATAAGAAAATTCAAACACTACAGCAGAAGTTTCTGTTTTTACCCAGCACATATCAAAACATGCAATGCAAGCATCCTAAGGCAATTCTTAGAACTTTTTATTGAAAAACAAGGTTATAAATAACAACTAATAGAGAACAGCAAAATAGAATGACGCTCCACGCAAAACTCATATTATGTGATGAATAAAAACATAGTCACAAGTGAGATATACCGATGGTGTTGAAGACGAAAGAGGGGATGCCTTCCAGGGCATCCCCAAGCTTAGACGCTTGGGTCTTACTTGAACATTACCTTGGGGGTGACTTGCGCATCCCCAAGCTTAGGTTCTTTTCACTCCCTATTCTCCTCATATTGGTGTCTCATCCAAAACATGAAAACTTCAAACACACAAAACTTAATGGAACTTTGTGAGAAGGGTTAGTGTAATAAAGATAGATCATTCACTTAGGTACTGTCAAGACAAGATTCATAATTGTTCCCACATGATAACTACTGTATTCCATCATTACCACAATTTATATTAATCAATATAAGCTATAGGAACACTTGAAACAAGCAAACTATGCAAGCAAAACAGAATCTGTCAAAAACAGAACAGTCTCTAAAGATCTGAATGATCACCAAACTTACCTGACAAAAATTCTGAAATTGCAGAGGAATGTTGCGTAAAAATTTCAGAATTTTTTGGCGCTCCAGTAAAATCAGATAATTCATATACTGGATGCAAAACTTTTTGTTTTTTGCACAGAATCAAACAAGCAAGTATGCACACTATCCCAAAGGCTTTATTTGGCACTTTATTGAAATAAAAGACACGAATAATGATTACTAAAGTAGCTTAATCATGTGAACACATCAAAACAGAAAGTAAAAGTGTTGGGTTGTCTCCCATCAAGCGTTTTTCTTCAATGCCTTTTACCTAGGTTGAATGATGCTCGTATAGGAATAATAATTGAAACATGCAAAAGAACATATTGAATCTCATGACAAGCACATTCAAGTCTAACCCACTTCCTATGCATAGGGATTCACTGAGCAAACAATTTATGGGAGGAAAAATCAACTAGCATAGTGAGGCAAAAAAAGCATAACTTCAAAACTTTGAACACATAGAGAGTAAACTTGATATTATTGTAATTCCTACAAGCATATGCTCCTCCCTGATAATAATTTTCAGTAGAATCATGAAGGAATTTCATAATATAACCAGCACATAAAAGCGTTATTTTCATGATCTAAAAGCATAGAAATTTTACTACTGTCCACACAAGAAAATTTCTTCTCATGACTAATAGTGGGAGTATCATAAGAGACTTGAATACTACAAATTGGTTCCACACTAAAAGAGTAATATTCAGTAAAAGGATATTCATAATTATGACAAGTATCATAATAGTAATCATCACTCTTTTTCATCGCATAAGTATCATGACAATAATCATCATAAGTAGGAGGCATGCAATCATTATAACAAATTTGATCATTTAAAGTAGGGGAATAAAAATAACATCTTCATTAAGCATAGCATCCCCAAGCTTGGGACAAACATTAATTGCAGAATATAAATTCTCAAACATGTCATTTTCATCAAACATAGCATCCCCAAGCTTGTTTCTTTGTATATCGTAAACATAATCACTCTCATCATTAATAGTATGAATAACACCAATAGTATAGCAATTATTATAATCATCCTCCAAGTTGGTGCCATAAATATTTTCAAGATTATAAGAAGTATCATTATCTTCCCAATCATAATTATCACAACAAGCAATAGGCATAACAAAAGCATCCTCAAGTGTATCATCTTCCACAATTATTTTTGATTCATTCTCATGAGGCCTATCAATAATGGGAGCAACATGATTTGGGAGAGATACGTCTTTACCTTTACTTTTCCTTCTTTTCTTATTCTTCACCACATTATGTGTGGGTTTATTTAATTCCTCCAAGCTTCTTTTTGAAGAGGTTGGTAATTATGTCATTTAATGGGACGTCACATGCCATGGTCACTGTGCACCCTTGAAAGTAATGTCAGAGTTTTCGTGATTCCATGAAGACGGCATAGGCTATCTTTTGATAGTGAGGGTAACGTGTTTTGCAAGGGGTTAAGACTTCAGAGACATAATAGATGGGCTTATGGACCTGGAAATTATGACCCTCCATGTCTCCTTCAACCACGAGCAGTGCGCTAACCACCTGGTATGCGGCTGAGATGTATAATATTATCAGCTCACATAAACCTAGGGCCGCCAGGATAGGATTAGTGGCAAGGAGAGTTTTTATGTATTCTAGGACCGCCACGGCCTCCTTCGTCCATACAAATGTCTTTGTTCGCTTTAGCAAACTGTATAGAGGCAAGGTTTTCTCCTCGAGTCTTGATATGAAGCCGCTTAATGCCGCCATGCATCCTGCTAGTTCTTGTACGTGTTTGAGCTCTGTTGGTACCTCCAAAAGGTCCAAGGCTCGTATTTTTGTCGGATTGGCCTCGATTCCTCGGATGGATACAATAAATTCGAGGAGTTTGCCTGATGTGACTCCGAAGATGCGTTTCTTTGGATTGAGTTTAATTTGAAATTCTCATAGCCTCGCGAATGTATCACGGAGGTTGTTTACCAACTGTCCGATGTGTTCAGTTTTGACAACCACATCGTCAATGTAGGCCTTGATGGTCTTCCCAATGTGTTGCACCAAGCATGATTAAATCATGCGTTGTAATGTGGTGTTGTCATTCTTTAGTCCGAAGGGCATCATGTTAAAACAAAACAGCCCGTAAGGTGTGATGAATGTTGTTGTTGCCTGGTCGGATTCTTTCATCTTTATTTGATGATATCCTGAATAGGCCTCCATGAAGCATAGTGACTCGTGCACTGTTGTGGCGTACACGATTTGGTCGATGTGTGGTAATGGGAATGGGTCCTTTGGGAAGGCTTTATTGAGGTCTTTAAAATCGGCTCACAGGTGCCAGGACCTATCCTTCTTTGGTACCATGACCAAGTTGGCAAGGCAGTTGGGGTGCTTTATATCTCGGACGAACCCAGGCTCCAGTAGTTTAGCCAGTTCCTCGCCCATCACTTGATGCTTGGGTTCAGAGAAACATTGAAGTGCTTGTTTGACATGCTTGTAGCCTTTTAATATATATAGGATGTGTTTTGCGAGCCTTCGAGGTTTCCCCGGCATATTAGAAGGGTACCTGGCAAATATATCCTAGTTTTCCTTAAGGAAATTGCATAGAGCCTCATCAATCTAGGGATTGAGGTTTGCCCAATGGATGTCGTTTTAGTTGTGTCCGTGGGGGTGTACTTGATACTTTACTATTTTGTCGGCCGACTTGAATGAAGAAGATTCGTTCGTTTGGCGAGGATGACATCGTCTTGATCGACTTCGGCATGTAGTGTGGTTAGCTACTCAACCACAAGGGCTTCAGACAAGGATTTGAGGGCAAATGACGCCATTTTATTCTCGGTTCTAAGTGCTCTGTCGGGGTCGCTCGAGAAAGTAATGATCCCCGTTTTGGCCCAACATTTTGAGCTTCATGTAGCCGTAGAATTTGGAGAAGGCATCCCGCCCCAGGAGGGCATGATATCCAATCTTGAAAGGGTTGATGTGGAACGTAACCTATTCGGAGCAGTAATTGTCCGATGTTCCAAAGACTACATCCAGGGTTATTTTTCCGCTGCAGCATGCCTCTCGTCCATGTATTATACATTTAAAGGTGGTGTCACTCTGTTCTATGCACGATTTGTCGACGTGCATTTTGGCCAAAGTGTCTGCATATATCAGATTTAGGATGTTGCCTCCATCCATGAGCACCTTCCGAAGTTGGTAGCTGCCCACAATTGGGTTGAGGACCAGCATGGCGGGACACCTGTTCGAGGTTAACCTCAGTTGATCTTTATGATCAAAGGTGATTGGTGTGTCTATCCATGTGCCCTGGGTTGGCACATGTTGGATAGAATTGATGTCCCACAAGGCTCGCTTGTGCTGGTTGTTGGACGCGAAGATATCATGAATCATCATGACTTCGTCTTCGTATAAGGACGGTTCTAAGTGGCTAGGGGCACCTACCAGAAGGGCTGGTCCTTCCTTTGACTCCTATCTCACAACCCAACAGTCGTGAAGGTTGTGAGCTGGGCCAGAATTAAGCATAATAGCATGTATTGAGCATGGTTTATCAAGAAGGTCGTCGAGTGTTGTTCCAAGGTGGCCGGAGGAGTTTTCCTTCTTCCGAGGTCTTTCGACCTGGGTGTTCCTCTTGCGGGGCTCGTGCCGAGGTGTGGGTACATCATGTTTCAGATTGTATACATGGTTGAATCTGTGCTTTCCTCGACCAGCCAGGCATCTTTGATGGTGCAGAATCTGGACACCAGATCGGACAATTCCAGGAGTGTTTGAACACAATGGCGACCGAGGGTCTTTCGAAACGCCTTTATCCTTGCATCCGCGTTGGAAGGTTGTTATTATTTCTTAGTCCTGGTAGCTCGGTATCTTGTTTTTGACACACGAAACCCTAACCCAGAACTACCTAATTGATTCATCAGGAAGTTTTTGCATGAAGGCTAGATCCTAGACATCTGGTGGGCCCGAGTTATCGGGGCGATACTCGACGTGGGAGGTGGGTGGGTGAGTTTCAGTCTCTAAGGTTCATGGGTCCAAATCCCTAGCATCCTCATCCCGTGTCAGATCTGTAGCCATCGTCCCAGTCGGACTGATTTGAAGATCAGTGCCATCGGCTGCCTGTAGTCGGCTGATGTCTGAATTGCTTTCCAGAAAATACCTTAGCCATTCTTCCTCGAAGGAGGGTTTGGCCAAGGCCGGAGAGGAGTCATGGGTCACCGTGACCCCACAAAGGAGGGAAGGCGTTTTCATGACAGAAGTCTCGTTCATGGGAATCATGCCCATGAGTTTGGAGACGTTAATAGACAATCCCTCGTTCTATCGATCTCATAGCGGAACTCTCAATGAAAGCACCAACGTCTATGTGAAAACCGGCAGACCTCGGGGTAGGGGGTCCCAAGCTATGGATCTTGAACCGATGGTAACAAGAGTAAGGAGATGATATTTGATGGGGTTTATACCCCTAGGTAGGCCAAAGAAATGGGGTCTTCCCCCTTTCTCTTTGAAGAAAAACTATGTGGCCGACTGGCCGTGGCTGGCTGGAGGGCGTCCAGCGCAAGCCAGTACTGGTTGGGCGCGGCCGGCTACCCATGGGCCAGCTCTTCTGTTGACATCAGGACGGACATGCCCTGTCCTGTCCCTCTACGCGCAGGTGTGATGACGCGATATGACTGGCACGACGGGCAACCCTATGGCTATAGTGGCTGCTTACGCACCGTAGCGCATGGCTACAGTCCAACTGTCCTAACCGCTGACCTTGGGGAGCGCGACCGGTCGGGGGAACAGTGCCGACTCACCCTCGCCACTCGATTACCTGCCCTGGCATGGCTATAGTGCCGCTGGCCGTACCGAACACTTCGGCCAGCTGGCGCTAGACGATGCCCCCGGGCGGCCCGTGCCCCGACAGGTGGGCGAGGACCAATCACAGAGCCGGCTGGCGGGCCCCAACGGGAGATGGGACCGCTTGGTCGGCGGGCCCTGCCCATGAGAAGACGGCGCAAGTGGCGGGACCCTCTAGCCAGCCGGAGAGCCTCCCAGTCAGGTCCCCCCACCATTGTACTTATGACATATTCTAAGAGCCGGGGGGTTGGCCTATAAAACCCCCTGAGCCCCCCATGCAACGGGGACAGACAAATGGTCGCTCACACACTCCCATGGAACTCCCATTCCCTTCTCTAGTAGGAGAGGAAGACGAGCCGGCTGCTCCTTCCTCCTCTAGACATGCCTCTAGAAGCATCCTTGTACACATACCCATCCATCCAACTACACCAAGCAGGACTAGGGGTGTTACCTCCCACGGAGGGCCCTGAACCTGGGTACATCGTGTGTCACCACCGCTTGTGCCCAATCTCACAACCGGAGCCCGTCGGCGTCCTCCGGCCCTATTCACTCACGATAAGCCACCCCATGGCATCTGTCGTGAGAAAACGCTGACATTTGGCACCCATAGTGGGGCCATACGCGGCGCCGGCCAGATTCATACTCCGGGCAGGATCCTCGCCATTCCCCGCCATCGCCGCTCGTCCCGGAGAGACCGTGGGGAGCTCGTGGGGCTTGCCTCAGCACACCCTGCGGGAAACTCCGTTGGCCTCATGGTCGACATCGACGCGCTCACCGAGCGCTTTGGCAGGCTCAGCCTCGTCGAGGCTCCGGCCGCTGACGAGTACCCCGCGGGGGTGCTCGTCTGCGCTGGCCCGCCCACAGCAGTGGGCACACTCGCTACGGCTCAGCCCAGCGGGTCCCATGATCGCATGGGGGTGATGGCCATCACTTCCTCCACCACATCCGGACAGGCGCGGGTCGCGGCTACCGCGGCCGCCGCCTGCATCAGCACGTCCGACCCGCTCGGTGTGGCCCTCCGGGGCTTGACCACTCCGATCGCCCCGACGGCAAACCCCGACACCGCCGCGGCCGATCTCGAGGCGGCTCGCCGCATCCTGTTCGAGGATGCCACCGCCCTCGCTGCCACGCGGTGTCGCATGGAGGCGGCCCAGCGGGCGTACGCTTCCGCTACGCACTCACCCCGGCTAGCACCGAGCCCAGCCAGCGTGGGGCTGTGCGCGACCGCGGTCGTGTGGTCGCCGAAATCCTTGGCGGCAAAATGCCTGTCTACGACACCCCCACGGCTTACCTGCGGGCTCTGAAGGTGGCCTACGAGAAATTGGCTACCTTGGAGGGCGAAGAGTGCCACATCAAGGAGCTCATCGATGTTGCTGACGCACAGCAGCATCTGCTCGCAACGGGCGGCGCCGCCACTGAAAGCCCCCGGCCCAAGCGCGAGTGCAAAGGAACTGCCGGCCGCCAGGCGGCCAAGTACTCCTGCTCCCCTTGCATTTCGGCCGCTGGGCCGAAGCGAACAACCCCCGGCCCTCTCAGACGCCGGGGAGTGAGCAGCCAGCTGTAAGCAGCCGGCGCACTAACGAGCCACCTCGGAGCGGCCGCCACCATGAAGCACCGGCATCCGATAGCCGACGCAGCCAGGGGCACACGCCGCGTTCGCGGCGCGAGTCACGGCTGTCGGTGCCACCCATCGTCTGCCCCGAACTCTCGGCTCGGCTCGGACCGCGTGTCCCCCGCAACGAGAACGACGCCCGCAACCGCATCGACAAACTCGCGCAATCCGCCCTTCTCGAGGATAAGGGCTCGATTGGTACGGCCTACTTCGGCCCCCGGATTCGCACCGAGCTGTTCCCAACCGGCTTCACACTTCCTAGGGACACCCCGAAATAAAACGAGGCCGCCAATCCCGAAGACTGGCTGATCGACTACACCACCGCGGTGGGCATCTCCAGGCGGAATAAGCGCGTAGCCGTTCGCTACGCCCCCCTTATGCTGATCGGCTCGGCCCACACCTGGCTCAACAACCTGGTGGTCGGCAGCATCAACACTTGGATGGACTTCGAGGAGGCCTTTGTCCGCAACTTCACCGGCACCTACAAGCGTCCTGGTCGTCCCCGTGAACTCGCCATGTGCGTTCAGGGGATGAACGAATCCCTTCACGACTACCTCACCCGGTGGACCGAGCTCCGCAACTCCTGCAAGGGGGTGCACGAGGTCCAAGCCGTGCAGTGCATTACCGAGGGCTACTGGGACGGCACCCCTCTCAAGCACAAGCTCCTGTGCTCCGAGCCGGCCACGCTCGCCGAGCTCATGACCAAGCCGGACAAATACGCCATGGCCGATTCGACCATCCGGGTCAAGACGACCCCGCCCGCCAAGGCAACGATGACGCCGCCCACGACCCGGCCGGCTGCCGACAACCGGCAGCCGTAGAACAACAAGTGCAAGAACGACCAGCTGGATCCTCGCTACGGGAGCCGGCACGTCAATACCGTCGAGGATCAGGAGCCGGTTGCCCAGCCTTCCAGCCAACGCCAGTGCACCGGCAAGGCTGCCTGGCAGCCGAAGCTCACCTTTGAGCAAATGCTTGATCTCCCCTGCAAGAACCATTCAGGGGCCAAGTCCTCTACGCACACGCTCCGGCAGAGCAGCTTCTCACAGCGATTGGCCCGGGGGGACGGCCTTCTGGCTCCTCCTGCGCCGCCAGCCTGCGCGCCGGCCCCGGCCCAAGCGGCCACCCCGGTGCCGGCAATGCCTCCGAACGACGGTCGTCTGATCGACCAGTTCCCCAACCAGGACGGTTGCTACGTCGTCTTCACCAGTGAAGGGACGGGCAAACACGCTCAGTGCCGCCTCCGCCGTGAGGTGAACGCCACCATGCCGGCAACTCCCTAGTTCATGCACTGGTCAGAGAAGCCGGTCACTTGGAGCTAGGCCGATCACCCTACCGTGATGCTAAATTCCGGCAGTTACTCCTTGGTCCTCGACCCCACCATCACCACCAAGGAGCGAGCCAACCGCTTCTCGCGGGTACTGATAGATGGCGGCAGTTGCATCAACATTCTCTACCTCGACACGGTGCATAAGCTGGGGCTGAAAATAGAAGACCTGTAGGCGAGCCGGACGGTTTTCCATGGCATTGTGCCTGGGAAGTCTTGCTGCCCTGTCGGCAAGATCACGCTCGACGTCCTCTTTGGCGGACCTGGCCATTTCTGCCGTGAGCCAGTGCTGTTCGAGGTCGTGGACCTCGCGAGCCCCTACCACGCGTCGTTGGGCCGGCTGGCTCTTGTCAGCTTCTTGGAGGTCCCCTATTATATTTACCTCAAGCTCAAGATGTCAGGCCAAAAGGGGATCATCACCATCAAGGGCGACTACAAGATGCCGCTCGAATGCGCTCGAGACGGCAGCTGGTTGGCCGAGGCCCTAGAGATCGCCGAGGAGAAATGGCAGCTCGACCGGCTCGTGGCCCTTGCTGCCAGCCAGCCGGCCGTGCCGGCTCCACCCTCGCAATCCATCGGCGAGGCCTCCTTCCATCCTTCTAAGTACACCAAGCAAATCCCGCTCGACCCGGCCAACCTGGCTCAGTGCGTCACCATCGGCTCCCGCCTCGACAGCAAATAGGAAGGCGAGCTCGTTGATTTCCTCTGTGAGAATCGGGACATCTTTGCATGGTCCCCAAAGGACATGTCGGGTGTTCCGAGGAAGTTCGCCGAGCACAAACTCCACGTCCGGCCGGACATCAAGCCGGTCAAGCAACCCCTGCGCCGCTTCTCCAAGGAGAAGTGGCGTACTATAGGCGAAGAGATCGCCCGGCTGCTTGCAGCCGGGTTCATCATGGAAGTATTCCACCCGGACTGGCTGGCCAACCCAGTCCTGGTACTGAAGAAAAACAAAACCTAGCGCATGTGCATCGACTACATTAGCCTGAACAAGGCATGTCCCAACGACCCGTCCGTCCTACCGCAAATCGATCAAGTCATCGACTCCATGGCCGGCTGTGTTGTCCTTCCTGGATGCCTACTCAGGCTACCACCAGATCAAGCTGGACCCGGAAGACCGGCTCAAGACCTCCTTCATCACACCCTTCGGGTCCTACTGCTACAGCACTATGTCCTTTGGCCTGAAGAATGCTGGCACCACCTTCCAACGATGCATGCAGAAGTGCCTCCTGCCTCAGATAGGCAGGAACGTTCACGTCTACATCGACGACATCATCATCAAAACCAAGAAGCACTTCAGCCTCCTCGACGACCTTCGGGAGACCTTCGCGAACCTACGTGAGTACAAGATTAAGCTCAACCCGGAGAAGTGTGTCTTCGGCGTCTCTGCCGAACAACTCTTGGGTTTCTTTGTGTCTGCCCGTGGCATCGAAGCTAACCCCGAGAAGATCAGCGCAATCGAGCGCATGCCGAAACCAACCCGGCTCCGCGACGTCCAGAAGTTCACCGACTGCCTCGCCTCGCTCAGCCGGCTGGGAGAGAACGCCCTGCACCTCTACAGGCTCCTTCGCAAGACGGCTATGATCGAGCCGGGTCAAATCAAGAGGTTGGGCGCCTTCGATTGGCCTGACGAGGCGGACGAGGCCTTCCTCAGCCTCGGGAAGGCTCTCACCCATGCGCACATCCTAGTCGCGCCGGCCGAGAAGGAACCGCTGCTCGCCTATATTGCGGCGACCACCTGCGTCATTAGCGTCGTTCTGGTGGTTGAGCGGTTGGAGGAGGGCAAGTCCCTGCCGGTCTAGCGACCCGTCTACTACCTCAGCGAGGTCCTCTCCGCGTCCAAGCAGAACTACCCCCACTATCAAAAGATGTGCTACGGCGTATACTTTGCCACCAAGAAGGTCAAGCAATACTTCCAAGAGCATACCATTACCGTGGTGAGCACGGCCCCACTTGGTGAGATCATGAGCGGATGGGACTCCACCAGCCGGATCGCTAAGTGGGTCATCGCTCTCGCCGACCATGAGATCCAGTACGAGCCAAGAACCGTCATCAAGTCATAGGCATTGGCAGATTTCCTCGTCGACTGGGCGGAGACGGAGTTCGTCCCGCCTCCCCCAGACTCCAGGCATTGGCGCATGCACTTCGAAGGCTCGAAAATGAGGACCGGCTTGGGTGTCGGCATAGTCCTATCCTCCCCGAAAGGTGATCAGCTCAAATACGCCCTACAGATCCACTCCGCCGCCTCCAACAATGTGGATGAGTATGAGGCCATCCTTCATGGCCTCCGGCTCGCCAACGAGATCGGCATCAGGCGCATCCTCTGCTTCGGCGACTCCGACCTCGTGGTGCAGCAAGTCTCTGGTGAATGGGATGCTAGGGACGCCAACATGGCCAGCTACCGCTTCCTCGTACAACAGCACACCAGCTCCTTCGAGGGCTGTGAGTTTCATCACATCCCACGGGCAAACAATGAGGCGGCAGATGCGCTGGCAAAGATTGGCTCCACCCGGCAGGCCATCCCAGCCTGCGTCTCCCTCGAACGGCTGCTCAAGCAGTCGATCAAGCCTTCCCCTGAATCAGAGTCAATCTTCATGCTGGCAGGTGTCGCCGGCCCATCGACGGCCCCGGACGCCTCTCCGGCAACTTCACCGCCGGATCTCGAATCGTCGGCCGCCCAGCCGGCTCCGATCGAGCCGGCGGCGCCCGAGGCTGCCAGCCCCGGCGGCACGGCCGTCATGGCACCAGCCAGCCGGCCCTGGGGGCCGGCTAGCCAAACCCGAGGGCTGACCAACCAGACTCGGGGGCTCTCGAGCCGGCCCAGGGAGCTGGCGAAGCAGTCCCGGGGACGGATCAACCAGTCACGGGGGCTCCCGAGCCGGCCGCCATCGTGGCCCCCTCGTGGACCCAACCCATATTAGCGTTCCTTCTGGGGGGCGAGCTACCTCCGCACGAGGCTCTGGCTAGGCAAATCCAGCACCGGGCCATGGCCTATGGCATTATCAACAACGAGCTCGTCCACCGCATCACGACCGGCGTCTTCCAGCGATGCGTCGAGCCAGAAAAGGGTCTGGAGATCCTCCTCAACATTCATCAGGGCGAGTGCAGGCATCATGCCGCCTCCCGGGCCCTAGTGGCCAAGGCTTTCCACCACAGCTTCTTCTGGTCAACGGCTCTCGACGCGGCCAAGAAATTGGTCGACGAGTGCAAGGGCTACCGACGCTTAAGCATGCAAAGCCACCTACCGGCAACGGCCCTCCAAACCATCCCCCTCTCGTGGCCTTTTGCCGTTTGGGGGTTGGACATGGTGGGCCCATTCAAGACAGCTCGAGGCGGCATGACGCACTTACTGGTGGCCATCGACAAATTCACCAAGTGGATCGAGGTGCGACCAATCAAGATGCTAGACGGCCCCACGGTCGTCCGATTCATCAACGACATCACGGTACGATACGGTGTTCCCCACAGCATCATCACCGACAATGGCACCAACTTCGCCAAGGGCGCAGTCACGCGTTTCTGCTCCAAGCAAGGAATCCGGCTCGACTTGACCTCCGTCGCTCATCCGCAGTCCAACGGCCAGGTCGAGAGGGCGAACGGCCTCATCCTATCCGGCATCAAGCCCCGGCTCGTGACGCTGTTGGTAAGGTCGGCCGGCTGCTGGATTGACGAGCTGTCAGCCATCCTTTGGAGTCTCAGAACCACCCCGAACCGATCGACCAGCTACACTCCCCTCTTCCTCGTGTATGGGTCTGAGGCGATCATCCCCACCGACATCGAGTTCAATTCTCCTCAGGTCACCCTGTACACTGAGAAGGACACAAAGGAGAGAAGAGAAGACAACATCGATCTACTCGAGGAAGCTCGCGAACTAGCCTTGAGCCGGACGGTGATCTACCAGCAGAAACTCCGGCACTACCATAGCAAGTGGATCCAGCCACTCTCGTTCCGCGAGGGGGACCTGGTCCTCAGACGGATCCAGCGAACTGTCGGACAGCACAAGTTGTCCTCCCCATGGGAGGGCCCGTTCATCATCAGCAAGGCGCTATGGAATAATGCGTACTACCTGATAGAGGCCCAGAAGCCGCCGAAGCGCAAAAGAGATGCTTTCGGTGAAGAAATAGAGCGCCCATGGAACACAACGCTCTTGCACCCATTTTACTGCTAAGGAAAATCAATGTATGTATGTATCCCCGTTCTTTTGGGCTTATGAATGCAATGGGCACCCCAAGACGGCTCTTGGAGCGCACCCTGTTTCGTTTCTTTCAAAAGTGTTCCTCACTCACCGGTTCCCCGCCCTGGCTCCTGGGCCCGGGGGCTAGCCAGCTGGGCCTAGAAGCGCCTCTCTGAAAAAACAGCTAAGTAGCGTGAGCTGGCCAAACTTCCCCACCCTTACTAGCTACAGAACCGGCCCCCGTCTATCTGGCTGACGGGGCCCTGCGGCGGCAAGGTTTGGCTCACACGAAAGGTCGAAACAAAGGAGACCCCTTCGAGGCCTAACCGGACCCTTGTCGCGTCTCTACCGCTCTACTTATCCCAAAAAAACCTCGCGATTCCTAAGTTTTGAACCAGCTCCCCCTGAGGCAGACGCCCCGACCCAGCTACAGACCGGCTCCCGGCTGTCGGGCTGGCGGGGCCAATACCAAAGGGCAGAAGGAGTAGAAACGGAAAGAGTCGAGGCAGGCGAAAAGGGATAAGGACGAGGCGGCATGAGTCACAACGCAAACACAACAGAATATTCGTGGCATATACATTAAGGTAAAAGTGGCCCACGGCTAGCATTCGGTTCATTACACAAACACCCCCGGTGGGTGGATTCAAGTTTTTCCATGCAGGAAAAAAAGATAAAAAAGATACTCGGGGGCTTAGGCCACTGGCGCGTCGCCAGCCGGCATGCCCCCAGCCGGCGCGTCGCGAGGCGGCTCGGTCATCGCCTCGCAGGTGGTCATAGTCTTTGGATTGGCCTCCTTGGCCTTCGAGGCGGGCTCCTCGGTCTTGGCCGTCTCGCCGCTCGAGCCGGTGCTCTCGTCAGCGACTTCGTCATCCGCCGGGCCGTGAGGGATGCCGAAGGAATCCTCGGGCAACGGCTCGCCATCCTAGCCAAGGGCCGGCAGGAAATCGTCTGCGTCAACGTATCACGCGAGCTCGTTGGCCCGCTGGACAAGGGCCGGCTTGCGGGCCTCCCGCTCTACGGCTGACACGACCTGCATGGTCGCTAGCCGGCCCAGGTCCATGCCACGGTACAAAGACGTCACGAACCGGAGCGCCATCTGCGCCCCGGCTCGGGCGGCTGATGCCTTCCAGGCCTCAAGGCGGGGCACGGCATGCTCCAGCCACTGAGCCACGCGGTGCGTCGGAGCTCCCCCATGGCCCGGGCACAGCGTGGCAATGACCTCCTTGTCGGCGGTCTTGAGCCTCTCAATGCTCCACTCGAGATGGGTCATCCGCATCTCGACGGCGATCCCAATCTCGTCCATGTCCCATGCAACGTGCTCCTCGATGGGGCGACCACACTCCCGAAGGTATTCCCGGTGCTCCTCAATGGTGCACGCAGCGCGGTGATGAGTTTCCGGGAAAGACCCTGGAAGGAAGGAGAAGAGAAGCAAAGAAAAAGCTAGATGAAACACGAGAAACAGCAAAGGGAAGAGCAAGCGGCTGGGGAAAGAGAGAGATTGGCACCTACCTTCGATCGCGTCGTCCACCCCAATGGCGAAGTGGAGCGCCGCCTCACGCTCCGACTTTCGGGCCGCCTCCTAGGTGGCGAGGGAACCCTT
Organism: Hordeum marinum; assembly: GCA_022496015.1. NCBI lineage: Eukaryota > Viridiplantae > Streptophyta > Magnoliopsida > Poales > Poaceae > Hordeum > Hordeum marinum. Next base: position 65,775,505 of record CM039673.1, read on the forward strand.
GACCTCCTTGAGCGTCTTCTCAAGGCGGGTCACCTTGCCTTGAAGGGCGTCAGTCCTCAGGGCGGCGTCAGCCGCCTCTTTGACGGCCGCCTCCCGGGACGCCACCTCCTTTGCCGCCTCGGCCTTGAGCTGGTCCCGGGCCACCTCCTCGTCGACCAGCAGCGCGGCCAGTCGGTCCATCTCCTGTGCGGCGGCCTAGACGTCCCGCGTCAGCCGGTCCCGTTCGGCGACAAGCCCGGTCTTCTCCCCCCGGAGGGTGGCCATCTCGCCTACAAGACGCAACCAACGTCAGCCGATTCTCGGGGGCTATGTGCCGCTCCTACAAAGTGCAACCCACCTTGCACGCGTGCCAGCTCCTCCTCCAGGCGGTAGAAGCCATGTTTGCCGCGGTCGTGGATGGCGACCGCTTTCGCAAACAGCTTCTGCCGTAGAGAGGTTCCCTCCTATCGCAAGAAAGGGGGGTAAAGGTCAAGACATGCTCAAAGGAGATCCGGCCTGGCTACCCGTCAGTCGGTCAGCCGGCCCGCATCTCGGGGGCTACACCCAGTTGGTGCACTCATGCACCCCCGCTGAAAACTCTATGGCAAAAGTGCCGGCTTACCTCTGCACGCTGAAGGGCGGCGTCCGCCGCCTCCACAAACCGGGCCAGCTCCTGCCGGCACCGGTCCAGGACACTGCCCAAGTCCACGAAGGACGGGACCGGGCCACCTGCCTGGGGGGGTGGCAGGGCCGGCGTGCTCGCCAGCGCTTCCTAGTCCCGGACGACCTCCTGCATCACTCGCAGGGCCCTCCGGGCCTGGCCGCTCCTGCCACCCGGGCTCGCCGCGGCTCCAACCATCAGGGGGCGGGTTGATGACGGCAAGGGGCTGGGAGTCGCCTCCCGCCGCCCCCCTCCCCCCCCCCCCCCCGCCCGGTGTCGTAGCCACCTCCTCTCCCGGTCGCTCCGGCGCGTCTGTCGTGCCGGAAGGCACCTCCACCTCCATGGCCGCCATCTCCAGCGACGCCTTCGACGCCGCCTCGAGGACCGCCGGAACCTCTGGCATCTCGACCCGGGCCGGCTCGGCCGCAGGCGGGGTCACCTTCGGCACCTCAAGCCGGGTCGCCTCGGGAGCCGGCTCCGTCATCGCCTCCCTCGCGTGGGCCATTTCTTGCACGGGCGAAGGCGCTGGTGAGTCCATGGCTACACCCCGTGGCTCGCTTGACGGAGGCCTTGATCTGCGGGTGGACTCTGCAGCCGAGTCCGACGCTCGTGGGGGGTCCGCCGACCCCCTCCGCCTCCGGCCGCTCGAGGTCCAAGAGTGCGCGGCCCCTCCTCGCGTGCCGGACCGGGAGGCTTGCAGCTCCGTGAGTCTCCTCTTTTCCTCCTGTTGGGTGGCCGCGTGCTCGCGGGCCAGCCGGCGGGCGGCATCTGTCGTCTCCCCTGCCGGCTCCTCATCTTGGAGCTCGATGGGGGCAATGCAGCGTCCAAGAACCGATCGTTAACCGGCTCGCAAGGCGAAAGCAAAACCTCGCACAAAGACGAAGAACTTACGCGATAACAAGGGGCAGGGCCCGCTTGGCGCGTGGCGGCAGCTTTTGCATGGCCACCTTCACCCGCTTCGGGCCGAGCGGTGAGGCCGCCGGCCCCCCATGAGCCAGCCTCTTCCCCGACCGGCCGCTTCGGCCGCCGAGCCTTGAGCCGGTCGCTCCTTGCTCCTCTGGTCCTGGCGCGCTGTGGGAGGAGGTCCATCTAAATCATCAAATCGTCATCATCATCGTCATCGTCTGTCTAGTCCCGGATGAAGGGGCAAGAGGGAACTCACCCGCTCCACTCGGTTCCCCGACTGCACTGGCCCCTCTGGCCCTGCCAGGAGCGTTGCCTCACGGATCCATCGACTCGTCCCCCCCCCCCGAGGAGTCCACTCCTTCCTCCCAGGGGCCTCCCGTATGGAAGTCTCGAGAGTAGGACTCCTCGCACTCCGCCTCGAAGATATGCGGGTGCGGGCCGTCCGACGTGTTCTGTCGCACCAGTAGATGTGGTCAGCACTTCAACGTAAGTTCTCCAACCGGCTTCCGACCGGGGAATACCAAACGAGAAAGAACCGCCTTGATGAAAAAACTCACCAAGGGAGGCCGGTTGATGCGGTCGTACGGTTCCATGCCGAAGGACCACGAGGTGGGCTGTAGCTTGAGTGTCGTGAGGGCGTTCACCCGCTTCGCCACCTGAGTCGGCGTCAGCTCGACGGTGGACTACCGGCAGGGGTTATGCCGGTCGGACATGTCGCAGATCCGGTGTGGCCTCATCTAGAGGGGAGACACCCGGAGCGAGACAAAGGCCGCCACCAGGTCGGCGGCAACCAGCCCCTCGCCGCTCTTCAGCTACATGAGCCGGTCGAGCTCGTCCAAGGCCACGCCACGCGGGGCAGGTCCCTGCCAGTTCTGCTGAGAGGACTGTCTGTCCTCGAACGGCGGCAGCCGGATGTAATTCGTCCTCGGGTCTACATTCTTCACGTAGAAGAACGTTCGGTGCCACCCCTTGACGGAGTCGATCAGAGACAAAGGGGGAATGTGAGCGACGCCACGGCAGCACACCACCGTGCCCCCGCACGCGTCGCTCTTCAAAGGCTTGAGATAGAAGAGGGCATTGAAGAACTCGATGAAGGGAGGATGCTGAGGTACCCCTCGCACAACGCTACGAAGGCGGAGAGGTACAATATCGAATTCGGCCCGAGGTTGTGCGGATGGAGGTCGAAAGTGTCAAGAAGAAGACGGAAAAAGAGACTCACTAGGAGCCCGAAGCCCCGAGAGAAGTGCCAGAGGAACATGACGTGTTCCCCTGGCTACGGTGCCGACGCTATCTCGTCGCCCGACACGCAGCGGCCACCCACTCTGCCGACGGCAACATGCGCGTGCGGCGCAGCTCGGCAAAGTCTGCCTCAACCATGAAGGAACCAGCCCAACTACCTCCACCTCCATCGGCCATCGCGGCGGCGGTGCGGTGTGCGCGCACGGGCGTGGGCGCGAGCTCGGGTGAGACGACGTGCGAGGGAAGGAAAGAAGTGACGATGAAGAAGGGGAGCAACAAGGCAAGTGGGGCATGGATACCTCCGCCTCCTGCCCTTCCTCCCCTTTTATAGGGGAGGCCACGACCGGGGGACGTGGGATCGTCTGCGCCCACTCCCCTCGGAAATTCCGGGCGCGTGGGTGGCCCCGCGCCATAATGGCCGCTTTGGGGCGCAGAGGATCCTGTCCTGCGCCCTGAGTCCTACGAGGGCTACGCCTGGGTCCTACCGGGCTAGGCCTGGGTGACGTCCCGTCTTCCCACGTGCGTGGGACTCGTGGCATCATTACTCGCCGCGTGGCGCGTGTGTCGGCACGGGTCTCGGGGCGGCACGCCGGAACCCAAGGCGTCGGATCCAACGGCCGACCCGGCTTCCCCTTTGCTTTCGAGCCGGGGGGCTGGTGCTAAGGGGAAGCTACCGGCTCCCCACCATCCGCTAGACGCGGGCCTTCTCCGGCTTCGGGGACTACTGACAGGGTTTATACCCCTAGGTAGGCCAAAGCAACGAGGTCTTCCCCCTTTTGCTTTGAATAAAAACTACGTGGCCAGCTGGCTATGGCCGGTTGGAGGGCGTCCAGCGCAAGCGAGTGCCGGCTGGGTGCGGTCGGCTGCCCACGGCCAGCTCTTCCGTTGACATCGGGACGGACATGCCCCGTCCCGTGACCGGCACGACTTGTCGTCATGTGGCTATAGTGGCCGCTTACGCACCACAGCGCGTGGCTACAGTCCAACCGTCCTGGCCGCTGACCTCGATGAGAAACCGGGCGGGCGAACTATGCCGACACGCCCTCGCCACTCGATTACCTGCCCCGGTGTGGCTACAGTGCCGCCGGCCGTACCGAAGACTTCGGTCGGCTGGTGCTAGACGACGCCCCCCGGGCAGCCCGCGTTGCGGCAGATGGGCAAGGACCAATCACAGAGCCGGCTGGCGGGCCCCAACGGGAGATGGGACCGCTCGGCCGGTGGGCCCCACCCACGACAAGAAGGCGCGAGTGGCGGGACCCTCTGGCCAGCCGGAGAGACTGCCAGCCGGGTCCCCCCACCATTGTACTTATGACATATTGTAAGAGACGGGGGGTTGGCCTATAAAACCCTCCGAGCCCCCCATGCAATGGGGACGGACAAATGGTCGCTCACACACTCCCACGGAACTCACCTTCCCTTCTCTAGTAGGAGAGGAAGACGAGTCGGCTGCTCCTTCTTCCTCCTCTAGACACGGCTCCAGGAGCATCCTTGTACACATACCCATCCATCCAACTAGACCAAGCAGGACTAGGGGTGTTACCTCCCACGAAGGGCCCTGAAGCTGGGTACATCGTGTGTCACCACCGCTTGTGCCCAATCTCGCACCCGGAGCCCGTCGGCGTCCTCCGGCCCCAACCACTTACGATACGCACCCTAGGTTCGAGCCCTGTTGATGTAGGTAATACCCTACGTCCTGCTCTTGTTTATATTTATGGAGAAATATCAAGTACAGAATTGATCTAACTCAAGATCGTAAGATGTGTTCTAACCCTAGGGCTAGTTGAATGATATTGTGTTAATGTCCCATATATAGGATAAACCCTATGGCTTATATACACGCCAGGTAGGGTATCTAGGGTTACAAGGTCGGTATCTTGGTGTAGAAGTGATAGGAGAAGTCTTGGAGTATACGACAATCCTTCGACAGATCCGGCCCCGATCATGCCCCATCGTGCAGCTTCTGGAGTCCATCTTGAGAAGGAGGAGGGCCAGTCAGCACAATCCGAGGAGCTTGGGCCGACTAGGTTAGGGCCCCCTATTCCAGGACACCGTCAGGCGGAGGCAGCGATGCCACCACTACAAGAAATATGCTACCTTATGAACTTCACTATTGGTTAATGAATGGTCACTGTTTTCCGTTTGTGACCTTTTTGTGACCAAAAATTGATGGTCAAAACCTGAGGGTCTAGAATGGAAATTAACGACCTTTCTTCTGAAAAGGTCATAGAAGTTTATGACCAAAAAAAGGTCATAGGTTCAACGACCAATTTTTTTGGTCACTAGCTATCCGCCCACGCCACGTCAGATCCACCGTGGCAAGCTGACGTGGCAGCATTATGACCAAATGAGAAGGTCATAAATTAGAATCAGCTCGGTCCATTTCGATCGTCTACATGGCCCAAGCCCAATAATTCAGCCCATTTTATGTTTTTTCCTCTTTATTTTGCTTAGCTGCATGGGCTTGGCCCAATCATTTGGCCTTTTATTTTCTGGGATGTAGCCTTTTGCAGTCCACTTTTTTGCCTAGTCAACTATTTTTTTGGGCCACAGCCTTTTTAGTCTAGTTCTTGTTTGGGCCTTGGCCTTTTATTTTCTAGGATTTAGCCCTTTACAGACTAGGTTTTTTTATAGTCAACTCTTTCTTTAGGCCCAAGCCATTTGGGTCTAATTCTTCTTTGGGCCTCAGCCTTTTTGCGGTCCAACTAAGGTCAGAGCCCAATTCAATAATTATCCTGTGAACCAGGTGCTTAGCTTCACAAAATGGTCCAAACAAAACTCAAATAATTCAAACAAGATGCATAACTTCACAGTTTCACAAAATGCATAACTTCACAGGTTCACAAACTGCATAACTTCACAGTTTCACCAAAATGAGCCATCTATCTAAAACAGGTCCTACGACAGGTTAAACTTCACATGTTCACCAAAATGAGCATAAAGCTTCGATGATGCTTCAGCCATCATACTGCTTTAGCTCCGAAGAGAGCCAACAAGTGGGCCAACTTCTCATCCTGTTCTTGAGCCTTCTTGCGCAGCAGCTCAAGTTCCTTGTCACGTGCAGCTTCAGCTTCTTCCGCCTTCATCTTGATTGCCGCCACTTCTTCTTGCATCAATTCTGCTTGAAGCTCTGACCTCTCCAGCTTCTTCTCAAGATCATGAACATGAGCAGCCACAATAGCACTTGCTTTGGCCGAGTTGTTCATAGATGACTGGAGCCCAACATTCCTGAGGAATGTGCTTCTCTTTACTTCGCTCTTGAGCACTTCGTCAACAATTTCAACAGCAGACTTTGGCTCTTCACCATCTGGTACCGGTGCGTCCTTCTTTTTGTCCATATCAAGCTAGCATATGGATGAAAATGATAGACATTAGTGGTAGATGTATTTCGCATTTTGCAAACCAAACCAAGCAAGAGAAACCAAACAAGAATGCCACCAAACCAGCACACAAAATGAATTATTTGAAGTAACCAAACCAGCACACAAAATCTTTAAGAAGATATTTTACCATATCATAAAAAATGCAACAAATAGCTATAGCAAATTCTGTTATCTTTGTTTAGAACTATACAACAAATTCTAATATCTTTGTTGAGATAGCAAACCTATCTTAGGCAGTAGCAAACAACATCAAAGCATGGAACATAGTTTGTGTTCTTGCTGGCTATGACTCAAACAGTACATGACCGAAGTTTAAACTGGCTGGACAAACCAGTCAAACAGCATCAAACCTATCTTAGGCTCTAGAAGTTTGAACTAGCTGGACAAACCAGACAAACAGCATCAAACAGGGCATAATAGAAGTTTGAACTGGCTATGAATAAAAACAGGGCATGATAGAATTGTGAATCAAACAACATCAAACTTGTCTTGGGCTCTAGCAAACAGCCTCAAAGCATACCAAATCTAGACAAAAGTTTGAACTGGCTGGACAAAGCATGGAGTGACTTACTATAGCTTTCTTTACTGGCTCCGAAAACCCGTGCTTCTTGCTGTTGTGGTTGGCCTTGAACAAGTTAATCGCAGACAAATCCTCACCCTTCTGCTCTTCTTTCTGAAATTATTTTAAACAAAAATAAAAATGTTATTCGGCAAGAATCAAAAATGTTATTCAACGAGGATCAAACGGCCAGGTCTCTAGACAAAAGTTCTCACAGTGGAAAAATGTGTGATGTGTAGTGCCTGGAACCAGTCGTCTAATGGTACACAACTTTTTCTTGATTCATCTTGTTCGACAAACAGGTTTCCTACAAAAAAAGCATATTGTCAGCATGATCTAGCACTAGCATATCATGTGCAGAACATAAAGCAGCAAACAAGGCAGAGACAAACCTTGTGTCTTGGGGTAGACCACATCTCCACCAGAGTTTGCCATTCACGGTATGTCAGATCCTGCACCGGAGACTTGATGCTGATGTTGTTTGCTGCTACGGTATCAAAATACTTCTTCTTGATCTGATGGCGTCTATTCTTTGAATTTTTTGTAGAATATCTTTGCAAGCGGTCTTGATGATCTCTGAGTCGGTGTTCATCCCAAAATTTGCCTACCAATACAGCAAACAAGGCAAGAACAATATTAGTTATCATACATAGGTGTAACAGAAAAAAGGTAGCACATCAACTACAAAACAAGTAGCTTACAACAACTTTCTCAATGTAGTCCGCCATTAGATTAGAGTTTTTTTGTATTCCTTGAAGTGAAGAAGAACTAGTACATGGGTTTTTGCAACGAGTCCACACTCAGAAGCAAGCTTTGCTTCCTGCAGGGGATTTTCTGGACGCTTCATCCCTTCGGCAATTTGGATAGGCACCTTGCTCCCAAGCGACTTGCTGATTTTCTCTAGCCCTTTGCCCTTTGTCTGTCTAAGCTTGGTAGTCAGTGCATCTGAAAATCAAATTGAACTCATAAATTTGAAGAGAAATCGACAAATGAAAGAATGGTTCTGCTAAACAAGTAACCATACATGATCACTTCCATTTCAAAAATGCACTAGTAAAAGAGAGCATTGCAAAGGTGAACTTGCCTGATTGAAGCACAAGCTGGTGTTCTTCTTCACTGATGACAGCATTCCTACCAATAGAAGGTGCAACAGGGCTGAGGTCTGTGTGGACAGTGACTGCTTCATCCATGCAAATAGCTCCTCCTTCATCTGGGTAGACAGTGCCTCTTTCATCCATGCAAACAGTGGTTTCAAAATCCATGGGCGGAAACTCATCACCCATTTGCACCGAGCTCTCAGAGTCCATGCGGAACGTTCTTTCCTAATGGTCCATCACAACCCGCATGTTTGCTTTCTGCCTCGTGAATCTAGCAAGGGACAGTTCATCAGGTTCCAGGATCCTCTTTGTTTGTCCTCGAGGTGGGGCCATCACCCTTCTTGGAGACATTGCAACAGATGTTTCTGAGCTCTTCCTCTTCTTGTTGACTGTCTTCTTAACAGCAGGCCTCTTCTTCAGAGACTTCAATGCCTCATATAAATAGCATAGAAAAAAGCATTAGATCACAAGACAAATATGTGAGCACAAGGAAACACAGAGCATACAAGAACCACAACCCTCCAAGCAAGACAGAGTTTGTACCTTAACAGTCTTCTGCACTACAACATCATCCACTTCCTCCCCATCAATAACTCCATCCTCCTTAGGATTGTACTCTGGGTCATCATTGATAACTTCACTACGTTCTTGAACCTGTTCAGTTCTACCTTCTTGTACAACATTCGAATTCCTAATCATCAATGCTATTGCACCGATGCCAAGAGACTGGAACATCCGATTGTTCCTCATGATATTTCTAGCCCTAACCTTCTCGTACTCGGTGAGAAGATCCTCTTTGCATGATAAAGGAAACATAATTATTAGGTGAATGGTTGGAATGCATGGACAGACAGCCAAACATATCTTATAAGATTTTATTATCATTTAATCCTAGTTATTCGGGTACGAAAGACTAACAACAAACATTTAAGACATAGTATTCACAATTAAGATAGCTTATTCAGATTATTCACAATTAAGACATCAAACATTTAATCCTAGTTGCACAATTAAGACAGCTTATTCAGATTATTCACAATTAAGACAACAAACATTTAATCCTAGTTCCACAATTAAGACAGCTTATTCAGATTATTCACAATTAAGACAACAAACATTTAATCCTAGTTGCACAATTAAGACAGCTTATTCAGATTATTCACAATAAAGACAGCAAACATTTAATCCTAGTTGCACAATTAAGACACCTTATTCAGATTGCAACAATACACTTCACTTATCATATTAAGACACATATTTTATAAAACTGATAGTATAACCACAAGGAGCAAGCTGCATACCAACGGTTGGCCGATTACTTGACCTTGTCATCCTTGCCATGGATGATCTTGAGGTGGTGCTTGCAAAAAAGAATACACAACAATCAGATACAACAGGGATAAAGTAAAATGGTGCACTTGTATCAATAAAGGAAAGCATTTGGACCAGCATGCACATACATGGAATACATGTGAAGCAAACTTGATGGATCAACAATGTAGTGATGTAGTGTTATTAATTAAGCAAACATGTAAGTGCACTAAACAAGCATGCATGTACACTGGAAAGATATGAAGCATCTCTTAATATCTTCACTACATCAACATGGCAATTTATATGCAACATTTAATTATGATGAAGAACTCAAACAAGGAAACAAATGAAATGGAATGATAGTTGATAACATTGAGTACAAAACAAGCTTACTGAACTATTTTGAAAACTTCTTATATCATTAGGAAAACATCATGGCTAACTGACAAGTGATACAGATTTCCAGACATAGTGAAAAACACAGTTCATGGCAGAGATACAGATTCATGATGCAATGTTTAGAGCTAGCAAACTACATGCAACAGGAGTTGTTCATGGCAAATATGAGCATGGCAGGCTTGTACTAGATAACATGAGCAGCCACAACAACTTCGTGTAGTAAAATAACAAGGCATTAACGGATTTGAGTAGGCAATAACAACATGAGAAACCACAACAAATTCTACTCCATCTACAACATGAGCAGCAACTTCTACTCTATCTACAACATGAGCAGCAACAACATGAACCCTAACCCATGGCGTGCACCAAGAACCCTAACCCCATCAATAGTTTAGTCATGCTGCATAAATACACGAAACCAGGAGATCCAGCCTGAACAAGAATCACCATCAATCCTTCCCCATGAACAAGAAAAGTAGGAGATCCATCCGCATCCAGAACCCCATGAACTAGAGAGCAACGTGTACCAGATGAACCCTAACCCTAACCCCATGGATCTACCGAACCATCCCTATCCCCATCGATCCATCCCCATGAACCCTAGAAGAACCCATGACGAGGATCTACCGAACCCTAGAAAATCTACCCTAACCCTAGAAGATCGAGGGGAGATGGAGCGAGGGGAGAAGTACCTGGTAAATGATGTAGCGGTAGATGTGTTCGTCGTCGTCAATGACGAAGTGGTGGTCATCGTCGATGTGGTCGCCTCATGGTGGCCTAGGGTTACAAGGCGGGCGATGTCATCGATGGTGCCGTCGGTGAGGAGAGGGGAGGAGTGGCACTGCGGTGAAGAGCAAGGGAGGGACGGGGCGGCACGGAGTAGGGGAGGGGCGGCAGAGCGGCGGGGGGGCGGCGCAGTCGTTGGAAGGAGGAGAGGGGAGCGGAATGGGGAAATTTTGGGAGGAAGGAGATGGGATCCCGAGGGTTAGTGGGAGAGGGGGGTGGGTCCCGCTTGTTAGTGGAGAGGTTTTGGAGGGAAATTTTGGGAGATGGAGGGAAATTTTGGGAGAGTGGAGGGAAAATTTTGGGGTGGGAGGGAAATTCTTTTGGGTTTTGAGGCAGAAAATTTTAGGGTTTTTTTTGTAAACTTTGTGCAAATAGTGGTTAAAATCATATCGAATAGCTCAAGAAAACATCGGTATTCCAATTTTAATATTTTTACTAGTTGGTAGGCACATTTGATGATGTTACGCGGAGGTCTCCCATTTTTTTGAATTTTTTTGAATTTTTAACAGTGTTTTCAAAAAACCGGTCTAACTTGTCGCGTCGGCCGTCCGTGGCTAGGGGTTTGATGGTGATTCTATGATGAAATGCCTTCCTATGAAGCTAAAAATGATTTTAGCAAAAATAACGGGCAAGCTATGGAGGACCTGCAGTTCAAATTCCAGCCGGTTCCAACAGAATCGGCCGATGGTTGTCTGAATGGCCGGGAGTAGATACAAGGGTCGGAAATGCATGATTTTTGGCAACCGTCCGTAGAATAGGGTCAACTTTGAGATAGACATGGAATGGCGCCGTTTGAAATGTCCCTCTTTGTAGCCACTTCACGAAAAACATGTGTTTTCGGCATTAAAAAAATGAAAAATGTTTTTTGTGAAACAAGCTGGAACCTCTTTTTGGCAACACTATTTGCCATCACAAGATGGAGGCATGTGCCAAATTTAGGCATATTATCACAAACTATTCAACGAATGTGGCCATATCATTGCTCGTTTGGCTTGAAAGCCATGAATCTTCGTTCATGGCAGGTCGTTTTTGAGAACACTTTTCAAGAAAACATCGGTATTCCAAGTTTAATATTTTTACTAGATGGTAGGACACTTTTGATGATGTGACGTGGAGGTCTCCCATTTTTTGAATTTTTTTGAATTTTTTACGGTGTTTTCAAAAACCGGTCTAACTTGTCGCGTCGGTCGTCCGAGGCTAGGGGTTTGATCATGCATATTGTTGGTGATTCTATGATGAAATGCCTACATGTGAAGATAAAAATGATTTTTAGCAAAAAAATAACGGGCAAGCTATAGAGGACCCGCGGTTCAAATTCCAGCCGGTTCCAGCAGAATCGGGCGATGGTGGTCTGAATGGCCGAGAGTAGCTACGAGGGTCGGAAATGCATGACTTTGGGCAACCGTCCTTAGAATAGGTTCTACTTTGAGATAGACATGGAATGGCGCCGTTTAGAATGTCCCTCTTTGTAGCCGCTTCACGAAAAACATGTGTTTTCGGCATTCAAAAAATGAAAAATGGTTTTTTTGTGAAACAAGATGGAACCTCTCTTTGGCAACATTGTTTGCCATCACAAGATGCAGGCATGTGCCAAATTTTGGCATATTATCACAAAATATTCAACGAATGTGGCCATATCATTGCTCGTTTGGCGTGAAAGACATGAATCTTCGTTCATGGCAGGTCATTTTTGAGAACACTTTTTCAAGAAGACATCGGTATTCCAAGTTTAATATTTTTACTAGTTGGTAGGTCACATTTTATGATGTGACGCGGAGGTCTCCCATTTTTTTGAATTTTTAACGGTGTTTTTAAAAACCGGTCTAACTTGTCGCGTCGGTCGTCCGTGGCTAGGGGTTTGATCATGCATATCTGTTGGTGATTCTATGATGAAATGCCTACCTGTGAACCTAAAAATGATTTTTAGCAAAAATAACTGGCAAGCTATGGAGGACCCGCAGTTCAAATTCCAGTCAGTTCCAGTAGAATCGGCCAATGGTTGTCTGAATGGTCGAGAGTAGCTACGAGGGTCGGAAATGCATGATTTTTGGCAACCATCTGTAGAATAGGGTCTACTTTGAGATAGACATGGAATGGCGTCGTTTGGAATGTCCCTCTTTGTAGCCGCTTCATGAAAAACATGTGTTTTCAGCATTCAAAAAATGAAAAATGGTTTTTTTGTGAAACAAGTTGGAACCTCTCTTTGGCAACACTGTTTTCCATCACAAGATGGAGGCATGTGCCAAATTTAGGCATATTATTACAAACTATTCAACGAATGTGGCCATATCATTGCTCGTTTGGCTTGAAAGCCATGAATCTTCGTTCATGGCAGGTCGTTTTTTAGAACACTTTTTCAAGAAAACATCGGTATTCTAAGTTTAATATTTTTACTAGTTGGTAGGCCACATTTTTTGATGTGACGTGGAGGTCTCCCATTTTTTTGAATTTTTTTGAATTTTTTACGGTGTTTTCAAAAACCGGTCTAACTTGTCGCGTCGGCAGTCCATGGCTAGGGGTTTGATCATGCATATCTGTTGGTGATTCTATGATGAAATGCCAACCTGTGAACCTAAAAATGATTTTTAGCAAAAATAACGGGCAAGCTATGGAGGACCCGTAGTTCAAATTCCTATCGGTTCCAGCAAAATCAGTCGATGGTTGTCTGAATGGCCGGGAGTAGCTACGAGTGTCGGAAATGCATGACTTTTGGCAACCGTCCGTAGAATAGGGTCTACTTTGAGATAGACATGGAATGACGCCGTTTGGAATGTCCCTCTTTGTAGCCGCTTCATGAAAAACATGTGTTTTTGGCATTCAAAAAATGAAAAATGTTTTTTTGTGTGAAACAAGCTGGAACCTCTCTTTGGCAACACGGTTTGCCATCACAAAGATGGAGGCATGTGCCAAATTTGGGCATATTATCACAAACTATTCAACGAATGAGCATCCATGAGCAGGCACAAAAACACACAATTTTATCTTTCATCCATGAGCATCCATGAGCATGCACAAAATTTTGATTCCCATCAATTATCAAACTAAGCTTGGAAGGTAATGAACAGATTAACATGACCACATACTTAACATTAACATGTTCAGATTTACATGACCTGACATACTTAACATAGACTTATTTTCTTAAGATCTTCACTTCTCCTTCTTCTCTTTCTCCTTCATCATCTTGATGCGCCTAGAGCAGCGAATTGGATGAAGTGGCTGCGGCGGCCAGGCTGTGGGATGTACTCCTCTACCACAATTGGCATGGTCCTGCCGCCCAACAGTGGGATCGCCAGTGCCATCGCGAGGCCATCGCCAGGCACCACCCCCATCTCGAGGACATTGTCAGGCACCACCACCGCTAGGTCATCCTCAGGCACCACCACCATCTCGAGGCCATCCTCAGGCACCACCATCGCGAGGCCATCGTCAGCCACCACCATCGCGTGGTCATCGCCAGCCACCTCCTCATCCCCGCTCTGCTCCTCCTCATCCTCGCTCTGCTCCTCCTCATCCCATCTCTCCTGCTCCTCATCCCCGCTCTGCTCCTCCTCATCCTTGCTTTGCTCCTCCTCATCCCAACTCTGCTCCTCCTCATCCTCGCTCTGCTCCACCTCATCCTCGCAGCTGCATTTTCTGTAGCCAGAGTCGCTGTTGTTGCTCCTATTTCTTGACCAAATGCAATAAGTAGGTTTATTTAACAATCAGTGTGAGACAAAGCCAAATGTAGAGGAAGAAGAGGCAGCGCGTATTGGCAGGATTGTCGTCCTGGTAGCGAATGCGGCACATAGTCGTGCTGAACACCTTCACGGTGAGCATGGCGTTGCCGTCGTACCTGAGGACAAGGAAGTACCCATGCCGCAGGTCGTAGGCACGGACGAACTGCTTCCAGCCATGATCTAGGTACATGTGGCCGTCGGTGTCGACCACCACCTCCACGTCCCACAACCTGCGAAGCCCACTGCCGGCCTGCTGTAGCTTCACTTTCATTGGCCGATAGTCGTCCAGCATCTTCATAAAAGTGTCAGGCAGCCTCTACAGCGAGTGTCAAGCAGTGATTTAGCAAATAGCAGAGTTATGATAAAGAGACGGGTGAAGGGGAGATCTCTTCTTTTATTTACCAGCCTGCTGTTGGAGGATATCTCAAGTATGATCGCGAAGAACTCGAAACCTTCCAAGTTGGCCATCTGAAAAGCAGCGATGTAGCAAACATTTACTATAAATGGCAGCCTCTGTAGTACTACAATTTGGAATACTACTATAAATGGCAAAACAATTCATGCTTAACAGAGAACAATTCTGTTAACATCGCTACTACTCTATCTACATCACTACTCTAATTTTGGACCATATCTGCTGAACAGAGAACAATTATGTGCCCATGTCTACTATAAAAGGCAAACACAGCTAGAACCATATCTACTATAAATGTCTACTATAAAAGGCAAACACAGCTAGAACTATAAATTTTTGAAAGAACCCTAATCCAATCCAATACAATCAACAGCGGGCCGCAAGAACCCTCATCCAACCACCCTAATCAAAACCTAATCCAACCACCCTAATCAAAACCTAATCCAATCTAATAGAAAACAACAACAGCGGCAAGAACCCTAATTCAATGGAATCAAACCCTAATCTAAACAGCAGCAGAAAACCACCGCGGGAGGGGAAGGAGTCAGCGGTGGATTCATACCTCCGCGGGACAGGATAGAGTCGCCAGTGGCGGTGGGGAGGAGTCGGCAGTGGCGGTGGGCTGATCCCCTGGCGGTGGTGGGGATGAGAAGGCAGCGGCGTCAGGGAGGAGGAGAGGAGTGGGGGAAATGACCGCGGTGGGAGTAGGGGAAATGACTGCGGTGGGGGTGGGGTGGGGCCAACTTGTCAGCGAGTTGTGTGTTTGATACTTTACTGGTTTGATGCTTTCAAAAGAGATGGCATAGATTACATATCAGTAGCCTCTTCCTATCTCGATGGTGGAAACACCGAGAAATGAGCGCACGGTCGTGGGTTTGAGTCCCCGCTCGCGCATATTCTTTTGCCATTTCTCTGTGTTGCATCAGGAACCATTTCTCTATAACCATCAGGAACCACATCAACATTGATGAAAACAAGATCAAAACAAGATCAACTTATTTTGCATCAGGAATTCATCCATTGTCTGATCAACTTTTTTTGGACATCAAAATTGACAAAAAAACAGCTCCATCAAAATCCATTTCTCTATGCAGCCATATTTTGCTCAATCTTCAACTTAACATGATAGATGGATGAACAACAGCTCCATCAGGAACCATTTTTTGTAACTTATTCAACTTGACATGGATAAACAACAGCTCAATCAGGAACTAGACATGGATAAACATAATAGCAATCTTCAACTAGACATGGATAAACATAATAGCAAACTTGTTCAACATAACAAAAACAAACTTGTTCAACCACATAACTACAAACTGAGACACATAATATCAAACATAACAAAAGCAAATTGCACGAGTAGTGGCGGAGGCATCTGGCAAGCACAAGCAACTATAGCCCCCAGTAGTCGGGGTCATCCCAATTCTCCTCCGCCTCTTGCCATAGCTCCAAACCTTCCTTGATGATTTTGATTTTCTTCCATGCCTCATAGGTGACGTACGCATCTTTTGTTGCGTACTCAATGAGGTGCTTTGGCAGTGGGCTGATCCCCCATAGTTTGTGGTCCTCTTGCCTATTGATCTTCTGCTTCATTGCCCTGTAGGATGGGTGGATCAGGCTGGCTGCAAACTCAGACAAAGCTTGATTCTGCTTTCCATTGTTTGGAACTCTCCATTTGCGTTGTAGGTCGATGTACTTGTCGGGGTTGATCTCCAAACTAGACAACTCTAGCTTCTCCTTGTCACCTCCAATGCAAAAGCCGACAAAGGTGTACAGATTCTTCTCCTGTAGGAGCGGGCAGAGTTCCTTGGGCCTACATCAAGTTCAGAAATTAATCTGGTGCATCTACTTCATAAATTAATCTGGTGCATCAAATTCATCTACTTCAGAACTATAGAAACTTCAGAACTGCTACATTTACCATTTTGTTGCCGCGGTGATGATCCTCAACGCATAACTATAGAACTGCTGCCATCTATGGAGGTTCAACTTCCTTGGTATACTTCACATCAATGCCGATGTTCTACTTCAACATGCCGCCGAGCTTCATCCTCATCTTGCGGATCCTCTTGTCGGCCTCTTCTAGATTGCTATTGCAGATGACATCCAATGGCTCCTTCAGGTGGATTTCAACCTTGAGCTCCGTGGTGTAGTCTAGCTTCTGCCCGGCGAGGACCGGAACATCGTCGTCGACCACCAGTGGCTCCTTGCCAGACGTCTCATCACCATGGTGATGCTTGGCAGACGGAGGGGAGTTGCTCCACGATGCCATTCGCTTGCCAGACGGAGGGGAGTTGCTCCACGATGATTCCTTCGCCATTGCCCTGCTGGATAGAGCAGAGGGAGGGGAGGGGAGGTCTTGAGATAGAGCATAGGGGAGTTGCTTGATGGTGGAGGCAGATGGAGCAGCAGAGGGAGGCAGAGGGAGCGACAATGGAGCGGCAGAGGGAGGCAGAGGGGAGTTACCTGGAAGAAAAACCCCGGTCTGGTGTCATGGGGAGTTGCTAGTGGAGGGGAGATGTGGGGTTGGTTGCCTCGATGTGTGCGTGGTTGCCTCAAAAACCTAACCGCCCAAGCAACAGTGTGCCTTCTCTCATAAGCGTGGTTTCTCATTTAATGGCCTTCTCGCATGCTCCGACCATTTTTGAAACAAACAAAAAATATTTTGCTCCTTCAACTCTGAAACAAAATAAAATAATATTTTGCTCTAAAATTGATGATCACTGCAGCCATATTTTGCTCAATCCAAAATAGTCACTGCAGCCATCCAAAAATGGCACCAAAATAGCACCAGAGTCACCAAAACAATATTACAGCACAAAATGGCACCAAAATGGCACCAAAGTATCAGCCAAAATGGCACCAGAGTCACTACAGCCATCTTCACCATCAGCCAAAATGGCACCAAAACTACAAGATTTTGCATTGTATCTTCACCATCTGCCTCTTCATCACCAAAGTCTCATGAATTTTTCTACCCGTAGAGAATTGTAGTAGAAAAACTACATCAGGAGCACATCAACAAAAACTATAGAGAAGGTTGATCACCAATCAAAACAAGGAACATGCAGTAATAGTATTAGGTCACCAAGGAGGCAAAATTTGCCTTCATGTCCATTTGCTACTCATCGTCGTTGATACCAACTAAAGGAACTCTATGCCCACTCATGTTTTCCTCATTGTCACTACACTATTGCAGCATGGTATGATCAGTCCTGTTTTCCTCATCCTCATCCTCGCTCTCATGCCCATCCGCTACCACCTTTCTTCTTTTCTTAATGCCTTCAACTGTTGTAGCATCAACGAGCACATGTTCCCGATCCCTTCGCACTCTGCTTTGCACCAGAACTTCCATAGAGCCATCATGAGCTTGCATCGGAACTTCCGTAGAGTCATCATCCTGGTATGTTAGTCCACTACCACCGAGACCCTTTTCCATTTCAATTTCAGTCACACTCCACAAGTGTCTGTGCTGAAAGGTTTGCACAACTCGCCATTTTCCGTGCCAAAGAGTGTCTGGCAGATAAAACACCATTGTTGCTTGTGCTGCTAGAATATAGGGATCATTCTTATACCAGCACCTTCTAGTGTTGATGCTTTTGAAGTGGCGATCATATTTGACAAAAGAGTTTCTCTTCTTCTTGCCACCAAGCTCAAACCAGTCACAGCGAAATAAGACAACCGAGCGATGGATACCTCCACTAGAGTTGTACTGCAACTCTACGATGCTTCTCAGTTGACCATAGAAGTCAATGTTCCCATCATCATGTGACCCCTCGGTGACGATTCCACTATTCTGTGTCTTCCTTCTTTCCTCGCGGTCAACGGTGTGGTACCGGACACCGTCAGCAATGCATGCTGACTACACTCTCACTCACTTATCCGGTAAGCATGCCAAAGCAAATAGATCATCATTGACCTTCTTCTCCTCATGCAACTTTCCAATCTGCACAAATAAACCATTTAGCAACAATGGTATTTAACAATTGGTGAATAACACAGAAAACATAAAACATGTGGCTACAGATCTCACATGGTTCTTAAGCCATTTACCAAATCCCTTGGTAACCCTTTTATCAACATGAATCTGGCTTCCTTCCTGATTTAACTCTTCCCCGCATTTCCTGCAATGCCAACAAAACATGTGAATTAAAACATTAGGCTAGTGTCAACCCAAGCAAAAAAATATAACGAGTGCACAAGATATAATGTACTCGATATATGGTAGAACCTCGGAGCAATTGCGGAGCACATACCAAACCATCTTGTCATAGTCATCACCAGCCTCCAAGTAATTTGAGGCTCCAAGAAGTTTCACACCATGGTTGAAAACCGAGACATCACCACTTTGTGAATCAGGCCGCTCTATATTTCTGGCCGGCCAGTTCCGTCTCATTTCCACATCTTCAAAGTATCTAGAGCAAAATGTCAAGCACTCGTCAACGACATATGCTTCAGCAATCGAACCTTCCGGTCTTGCCATGTTTCGCACATAACGCTTACAAGTAAGCAGCCTTCTTTCGATTGGGTACATCCAACCATATTGCACAGGGCCTCTAAGCATTGCCTCTTTTGGTAAGTGCACCGCCAAATGGACCATCACGGTGAAGAAAGCTGGAGGGAAAATCTTCTCGAGCTTGCAAAGAATAATTGGGATTTCCTTTTCAAGTCTTTGCAGAACAGTTACCTTGAGTGTTTTGCAGCATAGTTCTCTAAAGAAATTTCCCAGCTCAGCAACCGCTTCACATATATCCTTCTCCATGATTCCTTGGAGGCCCATCGGTAAAATCCTTTGGAGGAGGATGTGGCAATCATGGGTTTTTAGTGCTGAAAGCTTGAATCCATCAGAAGTAACACACTTTGCTAGGTTAGCAGCATAACCATCTGGAAATCTCACCGCTCTTATGAATTCACAGAATGCAAGCTTTTGTTCTTTAGTCATTTTATACCTTGCTCGTGGCATTTCAAATGAATCTTCCTCTTCATTATGTTGTAGATGCAAATCTTTTCTTATGCCCATATCCTCCAAATCAATCCTAGAACTAACCGTGTCCTTTGTCTTCCCTTCAATTTTCAGAAACGTCCCTAGAAGATTCTCGCATATGTTTTTCTCAATGTGCATTACATCGAGATTATGCCTTAATTTCAGATCAGCCCAGTATGGCAGGTCCGACAAACAAGACCTCCGGTCCCAACATTGACCTTCCTCATGCTTTCTTTTCTTGGAAAGCTTTCCTGGTCTCACATCTTTCACCTTTTCAAGTTGCTGCTCCAGCTCTTCTATAGTGAATTCAGCTGGCTTGTCACGGGTTTCATTCTCAGCATTAAAATCTTTGCTTCTTCGCCAGCGATGGTCTCGGGGAAGAAAGTGGCGGTGCCCTATATAGCAAATCTTGTTCCTTAGTCTCTTTGAGCAAGGGTCTTTGTCACAATGGACACAGGCCTGATAACCCGCTGTGATCCTCCCAGACAGAGTGTGCAGCGCCGGGAAATCATGGAGGGACCATATGATTGTAGCACATAGATTGAACTTTTCTTCCAAACTATAGGCATCATATGTAGGACACCAGTCCAGAGTTGGAGCAGTTCTTCTATCAGGGGCTCCATAAAGACATCAAAATCCTTTCTTGGAGACTCTGGACCCAGGATAAGCAACGACATCATGAAGTTGGACTGATCCATGCATGCCCATGGTGGCAGGTTGTATGGCACCACAAAAACAGGCCACATGTTATAAGACGTGCTCATGTTCCCAAATGGATTAAAGCCATCTGTGGCATTGCTGATTTTTATGTTCCTTGGATCTGTAGAAAAATCCAAATGTTTACTGTCAAATTCTTTCCATGCATCTCCGCCCGTTGGATGGCTCAGCTCATTGTCCACAGGTTGCCGCTTTAGCTTGTGCCATTGTACCTCCAGCAATGATTTCTTTGAGATAAACATCCGTTGCAACCTTGGTATCAACGGAAAGTGCCTCAGTACCTTCTCCGGTATTGACTTCTTCCCATCAGCATCTTTCCACCTAGAGGCATTGCATTTTGGACAGTTGTCATGCTTTGCTAAATCCTTCCGAAACAAGACACAGTTATTTGGGCACACATGTATTGAAACATAACCTAGCCCCAGCCCGCAGATGATGCTCAATGCTTCATCATAAGACCTGGGAATGCAGCTATCAGGGAATTGCAAGGTCAAAAGGCGGAGTATTGTGTTGAATGCAGCATTGCTAATCCGGTAGAAAGACTTGATGTGGAGTAACTTCACGGTGAAGGTGAATCTTGAAAATTTACCCCCTTCGTGAGCTGCGCGCTTTGCCTCCTCTAACACCTCAGCAAACATCAACTTCTGTCCATCAGCACGGCCTTCAGAGATGTAGAGATCCTTCAACAGGTCAGGAATCCTATCATCTTCATGCCCATCCTCTTCCTCCAAACCAGCATTCTCTCGCAAAACCTTTTCCATAAAATCAATGCCAGCATCACCACCACCCATCATATGAGGGGCCTATGTATCATCTTCAAAATGTAGAGGTTGTCCATCTAAAGGTTCTCCATGATATATCCATCTATCATATGTGTTGGCCATCCCATGAAGAAGCAGATGATCTTCCACCATTCCTTGTTCTTTTCTTTTACGGTTGAGGCATTCGCAGCATGGGCAAAAAATGGCAGCATCCTTGGCAAAAATTTCCCAAACAAATTGCATAAATTCATTAACTCCCTTCATATGTTCTTTGGAAAACCTTCTAACTCCTTTTGTAATCCAGCTTCTGTCCATCTGCCAAAGACAACAAATTGTTGGAACTTAGCAACCAATCTAAGTGCATCAACATTAATTAATGAAAATGGATGGCAGTAATGGTAGCTAAAAATCCAGAAAATTTTATATGCTAATTGCCTAACCACAACATAGAAACAAACCAATTTGTAAATCAAACCAATATTGAAATTGGCATGAATTTAAATTGCTGACAAGGATAAATCAAATCAAACAAAACCAACATTTTAGAAGGATTTTGTTTCAGGGAAAGACCAAGCTAGCTAGCTCCTAACAATTACTATGCAGACAAACAATCTGCACACAAACAATCTGCAAACAAACAAGCTGATGAACACCTAACTCCTAACAATCTGCAGACCAAGCTAGCAAGCTCCTAACAATCTGCAACAACAAAATTCATCTATGCAGTTTCTACCAGTGCGCATCTAGCTCCTAACTCCTAACAGTGCACATCTAGGGTTCTTTAACAGATTTAGATCAGAAGAGAGGGGGAGAGGGGAGGGGGGAGAGCATACCGGGAGGTCTGCTTGCGGCGGCGGCGACGGCAGAGAGTCCCCCATGTTTGGCGAGCCGCTCCTGTCGAGCCAAGCGGCCCCTGCCAGTTGCTTCCGCCGTCGTGGGCGAGGCGCGTGCCGAGGCAACACCAGCGTCGGTGGCCCACGGCCCTGCCTGCCCACCGGTTGCTTCTGCCGCCGGCCCCGGCCCGGCCACCCCTGTCGGTTGCTTCCGCCGCCGGCCCTGGCCCTGCAACCCCTGCCGGTGGCTTCCGCCGCCGCCTACGCTAGACCTAAGAAACGAGAGGGGGAAATTTTTGCTAAGTGTTGGAGACAGAAATTTCCCCCTCTCGTTTCGATGCTGCCGTCAGAGTGAATTAGTCCCACTTGTCAATGAGTTAAGGCAGCTACTGGATATATAATAGATACAATACTACTGCTAGTTGAGTAACAGAGCTTCTCTAGCCCAGTGGCTGGGAGCGCCATCCCACTACCTCAGGTCGCGGGTTCGAGTCCCCGCTACGCTTCTTTTTTAACGAGCGAATAAACAAATTAAGGCGTCTGTCAAATGGGTCCCGCCTATCAGAGTGTGATCCTGTCAGCAAAAATGACACGTAGACATTGACACATAAGCAAGATTGCAGAGATGGCTGCCTAATCATCCTAATGCATTCGAACTCAAGTGCAATGACCTTTTATATTGGTCATGATCAGTTAGAAATAAGGCACCGGACCAGTGTCATATGCTTTATGACCTTCTAGTGCAATGAAATTATGACCTTTCTAACCAAAATGGTCATTTTTGTTTAGGGTTAGGACCCCTCCAGATAGCTTACGACCAATTTGCCTCAAAAGGTCATAGATTTATGACCATTTTTTTCAAGGTCACTGACAGAAGGTCACAAGATAGCTTATTTCGTGTAGTGCACCCCCTTCGACACCCCCTACCTCGGATTGGCAACGTGATGACTACACCATGCTCTCCTGGATTTACAGCTCGATTTCAATCGAGCACTTCGGCATCATCATGGCTCACGGCTCCACAACATGGCAAGTCTAGGACTCTATTGCCAACCTCGTCCATGACAACAAGAAAGGTTGTGCCTTAGCCCTCGATGTCATGTTCCACAACACTCCAAAAGGGGACTTGCTCGTACCTGACTACTGCGCCAAACTCAAGTCTCTTGACAACGCTCTCTGCGATGTCGTCCAACCTAAATTCAACGAGACGCTCGTCCTCACGGTGCTGCATGGCCTTAATGAACAATTCAGCCATTGATATGTCTCCAACATATCTATAATTATTTATGATGGCATGCTATTATATTATCTCTTTTGGATGTTTTATATGCATTAATATGCTATTTTATATTATTTTTTGGACTAACCTATTAATCTAGAGCCAAGTGTCGGTTTCTGTTTTTCCTTGTTTTTGCGTTTTGCAGATATGGAATATTAAATGGATTCCAAATGGAATAAAACCTGCGAAAGCAATTTTTCTGGAAGGAAACAAGTCATACAAGCTTGGAGTGCACGTTAGGGGAGGTGCCAGGGCACCACAAGCCTGCTAGGCGCCCCCCTGGCCGCGCCTAGTAGGCAGGTCTCCTAACTCTAATTCTTGGCCTATAAATACCCAAATATTCCCCCAACATCAAAAAGAGCCACGCAAATACTATTCTGCCACCGGAAGCCTCTGTTCTCGAGAGATCCAATCTTGGAGCCTTTTCCGGTAATCTGCCGGAGGGGGTTTCGATCACGGAGGGCATCTACATCAATTCCATTGCTCATGTGATGATGGGTGAGTAGTCCACCATAGACCTACAGGTCCATAGCTAGTAGCTAGATGGATTCTTCTCTCTCTTTGATCTTCAATACCATGTTCTTCATGATCTTCATGGAGATCTATCCGATGTAATCCTATTTTGTGGTGTGTTTGTCAAGATCCTATGAATTGTGAGTTTATGTTCAGATTATCCATGGATCTTATTTGAATCTCCTCTAATTTCTTATATGCATGATTTCATATCCTTGCAAGTCTCTTCGAGTTATTGGTTTCGTTTGGTCAACTAGATTGGTAATTCTTGTAATGGAAGAAGTGTTTGGTTTTGGGTTCAATCTTGCGGTGTCCTTACCCAGTGACAAAGTAGGGGTAGCGAGGCATGTATTTGTATTGTTTCCATCAAGGATAAAAAATGGGGTTTTCATCATATTGCTTTAGTTTATCCCTCTACATCATGTCATCTTACTTAATGTTTTACTCTGTTCTTCATGAACTTAATACTCTAGATGCAGGCATGAGTCGCTCGATGTGTGGAGTAATAGTAGAAGATGCAGAATCATTTTGGTCTACTTGACGCAGACGTGATGCCTATATGCGTAATCATTGCCCTGGATATCGTCATAACTATGTGCTTTTCTATCAATTTCTCGATAGTAAGTTGTTCACCCATCGTATTTTTTCCTTCAAGAGAGAAGCCTCTAGTGAAACTTATGGCCCCCGGGTCTATTTTCCATATTATATTTTCAGATCTATAAACCAAAAATGCCAAAAATATCTTGCTGCAATTTTATTTACTTTTATATTGTTGCCATCAAGGGTAACAAGATAGGGTTTTCATCATATTGCTTGAGTTTATCCCTCTACATCATGTCATCTTACTTAATGTGTTACTCTGTTCTTCATGAACTTAATACTCTAGATGCAGGAAGGAGTTGGTCGATGTGTGGAGTAATAGTAGTAGATGCAGAATCATTTCGGTCTACTTGTCACAGACGTGATGCCTATATGCATGATCATTTCCCTGGACAACTACATGATTATTCGCTTTTCTATCAATTGCTTGACAGTAATTTGTTTACCCACCATGATATTTGCCTTCAAGAGATAAGCCTCTAAACCTATGGACCTCGGGTCTATTTTCCATCATATATTTTCATATCTATACTTGTTGCAATTTATTTACCTTTTACTTTCCGCACTCGTTACATCTATCTCTATCGGATCTAATCCTTGTAAATAACCGTGAATGGATTGATAACCCCTTTATAGCGTTGGGTACAAGAGTTTGATTATTTGTGTAGGTGAGTCCATTGGTGACTTACTTGTTCCTCCAACTAGATTGATAACTTGGTTCTCCAAAACTGAGGGAAATACTTATCTACTTTGTTGCATCACCCTTTCCTCTTCAAGGGAAATCAACGCATGCTCAAGAGGTAGCAAGAAGGATTTATGGCGCCGTTGCCGAGGAGGATACACATCAAGCCTACCAAGTACCCATCATAAACTCATCTCTTGAATTTACATTGTTTGCATTTTGCCTCTCATGTTCTTCTCCCCCACTTCACCAATTTGCCATTTTATTCGCCCTCGCTTTCTCGTTTGCCTTTTCTCATCAGATCACTTGTTTGCTATGTTTGTTATGTTTGCTTGTGTTGCCATGTGCCTTCTATTTGCTTGCATCTTCGCTTTATGAAAATCTATTGATATGGATCCTCATCCACTTTCTAATCTTTTAAAAATACCAAATTATGATGAACCAATTTCTAGTGAGTTAAGTGCACTTGATTATCTCTATGAAGTTTTGTTTCCAAATCATGAAAATTTTGATGAAGTTTTGAAAGAAGAAAATTATAAGGTGGTTCATGATATATCCTTGAATGGAAACCATGCATGTTGTTAGTATGAATTCTCTGAATATCCATGATGCTAATGACATGCAAAACCACAAGCTTGGGGATGCTATGCTTGATGAAGATGATATTTTTTGTTCCCCAAGTTTTGGTGATGACACATATGCTATAATTGATCATGAAAATAATGTTTTGTGTGATAGTTATATTGTGATATTCCTTCATGATGTTACTTAAATTTGTTATGATCTAGGAACATATGCTTGTAGGAGTTGCAATAATATCAAGTTTCCTCTCTATGTGTTCAAAGTTTTGAAGTTATGCTTGTTTTGCCTTCCTATGCTAGTTGATTCTTGTTCCCATAAATTGTTTGATCAAAAAATCCCTATGAATAGGAAGTGGGTTAGAATTAAATGTGTTTTTCATGCTATTCATGATGTTCTTTTTCACATTTCCATTACTACTTTTTACGTGAGCATCATTAAAATCATTATGCCTAGCTAGGGTCGTAAAACGATAGCGCTTGTTGGGAGGCAACCCAATTTTATTTTTGTGTTCTGTTTTGCTTATGTTTTTGAGTGTTTCCCACATTATTAATTCTGTATTAATTGTGTTTTAATTAGTGTTTGATCCAAGTAAAACCTTTGGGGTGATCTATGGTAGTTGTTGATTTGATGTTGCTGAAAACAGAAACTTTTGCGCTCAGTCCAGGAATTTTCTTAAATTTTCAGAGTGTATAATGAGTCTGAAATTTTTACACAAGATTTATATATAAATTTCACAGGTTTTCCTAATTTTTCAGAATTTTTTGAGTTAAATAAGTATACGAAGTTTTCAGATTGCTACAGACTGTTCTGTTTTTGACAGATTCTGTTTTCTTTGAGTTGTTTGCCTATTTTGACGAATCTTTGGGTTGTATCATGTGGTATGAACCATGGAGAAGTTAGATTACAGTAGGTATAACACCAATATAAATAAAGAATGAGTTCAAAACATTACCTAAAATGGTGATTTATTTTCTTGTACTAATGGATCTCACGAGTTTTCTGTTAAGTTTTGTGTTGTGAAGTTTTCAAGTTTTGGGTAAAGATTGGATGGACTATGGAATAAGGAGTGGCAATATCCTAAGATCTTGGTGATTCCCAAGGCACCCCAAGTCATATTCAAGGATGCCAAATAGTCTAAGCTTGGGGATGCCCCGGAAGGCATCCCCTCTTTCGTCTTCAATTCATCGGTAAATTTACTCGAGGCTATATTTTTATTCACCACATGATATGTGTTTTGCTTGGAGCGTCTTGTATGATATGAGTATTTGCTTGTTATTTTTCCACAATCATCCTTGCTGCACACATCTTTTGAGAGAGACATGCTGAATCGTGTATTTATTAGAATACTCTTTGTGCTTCACTTATATCTTTTGAGTTGGGCAATTTTGCTCTATATGCTTCACTTATATCTTTTAGAGCACGGTGGTGTTTTCGTTTTATAGAAATACTTGAACTCTCGCACCTCACTTATATTATTTTGAGAGTTCCAAAAAACATCATGGTAATTTGTCTAGGTTATGAATTTAGTCCTAATATGATAGGCATCCAAAAGGGATATAATAAAAACTTCCATATTAAGTGCATTGAGTATTTATGAGAAGTTTGATTCCTTGCATAAAGTTTTGAGATATAAAGATGGTAATGTTAAAAGACATGTTAGGAAGTAAATTGTGATTTGGTAAAAATACTTGTGTAAAGGTTCGTGATTCCCGTAGCATGCACGTATGGTGAACCGCTATATAAGGAAGTCGGAGCATAACTTGTTTATAGATTGTCGACCTTTGTGTGAGGGTCGGGGGCGCGCGATGATTAACCCTACCAACCTTCCCTAGTAGCATGCGTTTAATTCTTTGCTTCAATGACTAATAGACTTTTGAAATAATTTTATGTGAGTTCTTTATGACTAATGTTGAGTCCATGGATTATACGCACTCTAACCCTTCCACTTTTTCTAGCCTTTCTAGTACCGTGCAACTTTCGCCGGTGCAATAAACACCTTCCTCAAAACAGCCACCATATACCTTCCTCACAACAGCCACCATATATATTTCCTCAAAACAGCCACCATACCTAACTATTATGGCATTTCCATAGCCATTACAAGATATATTGCCATGCAACTTCCACCGTTTCCTTTTATGACATGCACCATCACTTCCATATTGCATATAGAGTCATATTTTGCCATAGGTATCAAGTTATAATTTTTCCTTTTGAGTTGTAAGTAAATAAAAGTGTGATGATTTTCATTATAGAGCATGTCCCATGTGAGGAAAGGATGATGGAAGCTATGATTCCCTTACTAGTAGGGATGAGAGTCCGTACTTTATGAAAAATAAAAGAGGCCAGCAAAGCCCAAATAAAAAATGAATAAAAGAGGCCTTAGATGTCCAACAAAAAATAAAAAAAATAAAAAAATGAGAGAAAAGAGATAAGGGACATTGCTACTACCTTTTGCCACACTTTTGCTTCAAAGTAGCACAATGATCTTCATGATAAAGAGTCTCCTATTTTGTCACTTTCATATAGCTAGTGAATTTTTTCTTCATGATGCATGTTCACTTAGTTTCTTTTTGAGATTTCATACACTTATAGCTCTAGAGCAGCCGTTGCATGGCAATCCCTACTCACTCACATTGATATCTATTTATGGGCATCTCCATAGCCCGTTGATACGCCTAGTTGGTGTGAGACTATCTTCTCCCTTTCCTTGACAACCTCCACCATATTCTATTCCACCTATAGTGCTATATCCATGGCTCGTGCTCATGTATTGCATCAGAGTTGAAAAAGTTTGAGAAAATAAAGGTGTGAAAACAACTGCTTGACTTTTCATCGGGGTTGTGCATGATGTAAATACTTTGTGTGGGGAAGATGGAGCATAGCCAGACCATATGATATAGTAGGGATAACTTTCTTTTGCCATTATATTTTGAAGAGATACAATTGCTTTTCTAGTATGCTTGAAATGTTATTGTTTCTATACCGATATTAAGCTTTTGTTTTGAGTCTTATGGATACGAATATTCATGCCACAATAAAGAATATTACTTGGATAAATATGTTAGGTAGCACTCCACATCAAAAAAAATTGTTTTATCATTTATCTACTCGAGGACGAACAGGAATTAAGCTTGGGGATGCTGATACATCTTCAACGTATCTATAATTTTTGATGATGGTATACTATTATATTATGTATTTTGGATGTTTTATATGCATTAATATGCTATTTTATATTATTTTTGGGACTAACCTATTAATCTAGAGCCAAGTGCTAGTTTTTTGTTTTTCCTTGTTTTTGAGTTTTGCATATATGGAATATTAAACGAAGTCGAAACGGAATAAAACCTGCGAAAGGAATTTTTCTGAAAGGAAACAAGTCATCCAATCTTGGAGTGCATGTCAGGGGAGGTGCCAGGGCGCCACAAGCCTGGTAGGCGCCCCCCTGGCCATGCCTAGCAGGCTTCTCGCCTCCTCGCAGGTCTCCTAACCCTAATTCTTGGCCTATAAATACCCAAATTTCCCCCAACATCAAAAAGAGCCACGCAAATACTTTTCCGCCGCCGGAAGCCTCCATTCCCGAGAGATCCAATCTTAGAGCCTTTTCTGATAATCTGCCAGAGGGGTTTCAATCACGGAGGGAATCTACATCAACTCCATTGCCCCTGCGATGATGCGTGAGTAGTCCACCACAGACGTACGGGTCCATAGCTAGTATCTAGATGGCTTCTTCTCTCTCTTTGATCTTCAATACCATGTTCTTCATGATCTTCATGAAGATCTTGTTGGAAATATGCCTTAGAGGCAATAAATAAAGTGTTTATTATTATATTTCCTTGTTCATGATAATTGTTTATTATCCATGCTATAATTGTATTGATTGGAAACACATTGCATGTTTGGATGAATAGACAACACTTTGTCCCTAGTATGCCTCTAGTGAACTAGCTCATTGATCAAAGATGGTCAAGGTTTCATAGCCATTGACATGTGATGTCATTTGGTAACGGGATCACGTCATTAGGAGAATGATGGGATGGACGAGACCCAAACTATAAACGTAGCATATGATCGTGTCAGTTTATTGCTACAGTTCTATGCATGTCAAGTATATGTTCCTACGACCATGAGATCATGCAACTCACGGACACCGGAGGAGTGCGTTGTGTGTATCAAACATCACAACGTAACTGGGTGACTATAAAGGTTCTCTACAGGTATCTCCGAGGGTGTCTGTTGGGTTGGCATGGATCAAGACTGGGATTTGTTACTCCGTGTGACGGAGAGGTATCTCAGGGCCCACTCGGTAATAAAACATCACAACAAGCCTTGCAAGCAATGTGACTAAGTGTTATTCATGCAATCTTGTATTACATAAATGAGTAAAGCGACTTGCCGGTAACGAGGTTGACCTAGGTATGGAGATACCGACGATCGAATCTCGGGCAAGTAACATACCGAAGAACAAAGGGAACATCATACGGGATTAACTGAATCATTGACATAGAGGTTCGACCGATAAAGATCTTCTTAGAATATGTAGGAATCAATATGGGAATCCAGGTCCCGCTATTGGTTACTGACCATAGGGATGTCTCGGTCATGTCTACATAGTTCTCGAACCCACAGGGTCTGCACACTTAAGGTTTGGTGACGTTTCGGTAGTATAGAGTTATGCATGGTGGTAACCGAAGGTTATTTGGAGTACCAGATGAGATACCGGACGTCACGAGGAGCTCCAGAATGGTTCGGAGGTAAAGATTGATATATAGGAAGTCCTGTTTTGGTCACCGGAAAAGTTCCGGGCTCATCGGTAGTGTACCGGGAGTGCCGGGAGGGTACCGGGGGACCATCGGGAGGTGTATTTCGACCCAAGAGGCTACATGGGCTGTGGAAGGATGAATACCAGCCCTTAGTGGGCTGGCCGAAGTCCTACGGAAGGTCCATGCAGCTGGGAAGAAATTCCAAAGAGAAAAAGGTGGAAAAAGGCAAAAGGGTGGAAATAAGGAAGGAGTCCTAATCCTACTAGGAGTGGAGTCCTCCTCTCCACTTCAGCCGAAGCCTCCTAGGGATGGCCCTTGCGCCAAGCCTCCTCCTCTCCTCCTCCTGTATATACTAGAGGTTTTAGGGTTTTTGCCACAGATTTTCAGCCACGTGCAACCCTACCCTCTAGTCCGTAGTTTCTCCTCTAGATCGGTTTCAGTAGTGCTTAGGCGAAGCCCTACTGAAATTACTCCACCACCATCGCCGCAACACCGTCATGTTGCCGGAGAACTCGTCTACCTATCTGCTCCCTCTTGGTGGATCAAGAAGGAGGAGATCGTTGTCGGGACCCCGATCCTAAGTCATATGATTCCATACTGTAACAAGCCACATCACTTTGCGGCCTCACGCACGGTACTCCACGGCTGCCACCTTACCTTGGCCGGGACCGTTTGCGTCTTTTGGCTCACGTATGTGAACATGTCGCTGGCAATCACACAATAAAGAACCCGGGCCGACATAACTAGTCATAGAACCCAAGTGGCACATCCGTATGGAAACAGGCATACATAACCCAGCAATGCAGGTGTCGGCCTCAAGCGTGTGTAGACAAGTCATAGCAAGTTACAAGGACTCCATTACGTCGCGAGACACGAATGTCATCACTGCACATAGACGAGTCGTAACAGGCTACAGGGACTCCATTACACTGCGAGACATTTCCCCGAAGGGACAGACACAGCAGCAAGGAAGGATACATGCCGGTCAATCAATGTGTCCGGAGCAGTAGCAAGCTACCATGGCTCGGTGGAAGCACAAAGAGGCAGTTTCCCGTAAAGAGTACTACTAAAGGCACACGACTAGGTGTCGGATCCCATACATATCGTTGCACGTCACACGTACGCACGACATGCCCAATATGCATAGATACAACCATGGCATCACAACACAACCATACAATAACATGACTTATATTTAAAAGACTCAGACGAGCTTTTCATAATATGTTCTTACAGATAGGGGTCACATGACCCGGCACTCAAGTCATACAAACATAGTCATACAAGCCAGCGGAAACTTAAGTTGTCTGAGTACAGACGGCAAAATATAAAAAGAGGCACACGGCCTGACTATCTACAACCCACCACACGGGCAAGATCGTAGCTGGGACACCAACTATTCGGCATCGTCAACGTCTAGATAGAACCCACCTGATGGGTCCTGGTTCTCTTCTGCAACATTAATTAAGCAAGGATGAGTACAATCGTACTCAGCAAGTCCTTAAAACAGACCTAGTCTATTTATGCTCATGTATCAACAAGGGGGTGGTGGAGTTTATGCAGAAAGCCAGCTTTGACTCATGGCTAACCTACACTACTCAGTTTTAAATTCTTTGTTACAATTTCAATTATCGCACACGAGTCCACTAACTCCATCTCAATACACCACCATGGACTCACCTTCCCCTTCCGGAAGAGTGCCATCCACGGTACTCACACTTGTCTTGAGATTTTTAGAAGTATCCATTTGATTATCTATGAACAGCATAAGTTCTCCAAGTAGTCCATATCCGAGGACGCGGCTATTCGAATAGTTTCATACCCTGCAGGGGTGTACTTCTTCACACACACTCTCGCCACTTATCGCTGTGTGCCATAAACCATGCACCTCGGCAACCTTCAAGCGGATGCCCAGCGAGGGAGTCGGCCACGACCGTCAATCACATAAGACCTCTAGTCCAGGCTACTGCCTATTTGAGACTGACCCACATGGAAGTCCGGCCGAAGTTTCCACTATGGTCCCAAATGATGTGCGCAGGGTTCCCAAGCCCACCATTCGGGTGACCCTTGGTACACCGTGCCACTGCCTACCGCGTCGTAACCCACCCCGAGGGTCAGCGCTACGCACGGCCTCCAGCATGCTATAAACACCAGAAACTACTTGCAATACCTGGACCAAAGACTAAGCGACTGATAAGTCGAGCGGGGTCATATTTCAGGGCCCAGCATGTGGTAGTATCTCGTCTTGGATCACAAACACGGAACCCAGTTCCTAATAACGGTCCCAATGAGATAACCCACTATGTACTCCTACATAGCCTTTCATCGCTACCTTTACCAAATCGAATTCACTATGAGCTCATCACATTGGACGACACTGTTTCACTCAGTTCATCACCCAGATGAAACGGACCTGACACAACTCTAAGCATAGCAAGCATAGCTGGCAAAGTAAGCTAAGCACATCATGGCACAAGCATCTACCAGGTATGCTAGGTTGCAAGGTTTAGCTATTTACTGTGACAAGATCAGGTCATGCATAAGAATAGGATCATCTACCGTGTATGATTGACATGTGATCATTTGTCCTAATGCAATAAACAAGAGCAGGAGCGAGAGAATGGGATGTTATCGACATGATCAATGGGGTTGCTTGCCTTGCTGGGTTGCGGAGGAGTTCTCTCCTTCGTCGGGGTACGGAGTGGTATCTTCCGCATTAGGGCCTACCGCAACGCAAATAAAAGCATCTAATACAAGCAGATGCAACAATATGATGCATGATCATGGCATAGTAGTATGCATAAGTGAGCTAATGTAACTAGTGATCATATCAATTTGAAATGAGTTTGAATATACGTTCAAAGTTGTTCTCATTTCAAATTCTATATATTGACCTAATGCTAAAATGTCCATGTTCACCTATTTAGGTTGCTCTATCATGCATGAGAATAGCACCATTGGATTGATTGAATTTTTCTGATAAATTTTCATATATAAATTATTTCCATCTGACTTACAGATTATTTTATCTGATTTTTCAAAGTTTTAAACATTTTCTGGAATTATTTTTATTAAGAAAATGATTAAATGCGTCAGCCTGATGTCATGCTTGCATCAGCAGTCAACAGGGCCAGGTCCAGGTCAAACCTGACCAGTGGGACCCGCCTGTCAACCTCTCAGGACTAGCTAGTGTCACTGGCAGGTGGGCCCCTGTAGTCAGTGACTCAGGGGTTAATCCCGAGTTGACCCGAGGTTTGACTCGGGCCAGGGCCCACTATCAGCCTCTAGGAGGGTTAGTTAGCACGGTCATTAGACACTAATGACGTCGCCACGCTGGCACTTGCCGGAGGGAGGTCGCCGGCGACCATCCGACGCGGCGGAGGCTCGCCGGAAGCCACTGGAGGGGTCGGATCGACGCGGGGAAGGCACTGGAACAAAGCCCGTGCTCGACCACCTCGATTGGGCTGGTCAGGGGGCACCGGCTATCACCGGAGGCTCGCCGGGGAGCACTTCCACGGCGGCGCCCGATCGGCCACTACGGCGAGGAGCGCCAGGGAGCACAGGGAAGCTAGGGAAGAGAGGGAGGAGGACGGGGTGCTCACTGGGAGGTTGCAGGGGGGGCTCGGAAGGCTCGGGGACGACCGGACGGCTCCAAACGACGCCGAGGACCGACGGCGACCGGCGGAGGGGATTCGGCGATGACGATGACGCAGAGGGCTCCCGGCTCGATTCCTCCGTCGAGGGGCTTCAGGGGCTCAGGGCGGAGCCGCTGGTTGGGTCAGGGGGCCTCAGGGGTGGCTAGAACGGCGGCACGACGGCGAGGAGCTGCGCGGCCAGGGCGGGTCCGAGAGGAGAAGAGGGAAGAGCGGGGAAGAGGAGGGAGAGAGTGGCGGGAAAGCATCTCGGGGCTTATCCCCGTCGTCGCGCTGGCGAGGGAGGGACTAGGCAGGCAGCTGCGTGGCGCCACCGGCGTGAGCGCACGGCGGCCACACACCGCGCCTACTGGACGCCAGGAGGAAGAAGACCCTCCTGGGCCAGATGGGCCAGCAGGTAAGCTCCCTCTCTCTTTTCTCTTTTTTCCTTTCTTCTGTTTTCTATTTTTCTGGCCTGTGTTTAATTTATTTCCAGGTTCAATTAACTTTCAAAATGTCCCCAAATGTTTTCTAAAAAGTAGTCTGGATATTTCAAACTTGTGACTGAACTTTCAAATTATTTTGAGAAGAAAAATGTTAATAATGAATTATTTATCATTTTCAGGGGCTTTAATCATTGGTTTTAAATTATTTCTGAAGTTCAAATAACATGAATGACCCCTGATACATGTTTGCCCATAATTATCATACATGGGGAACATTTTTAATGGGAATTTTGGATTTGTTGAAAATCCATCAAGTTGAATTACCTTATTTCATTAGGTGCTTGGGGTTTCTTTCCTTCTCCCCATTTCAACTTAATGCAATGATGATGAATGATGATGCAAGCACAAGACCAACCTAAGACACTGGCTAGGGTTGTGACAATCGTCATCAAGCCGTGCGTGTGCTAAACGCGGAGGTGCCGTCCGTTCGGTGGTAGATCGGAACGGATCGTGATTGGATCGCGGGACGCTCGGCGATTTGGATCGTGAAGACGTTCGACTACAACTGCGTTTCTTAACGCTTCCCGCTTAGCGATCTACAAGGGTACGTAGATCCACTCTCCCTCTCGTAGGTGCTCATCACAATGGATAGATCTTGCGTGTGAGTAGGAAATTTTTTGTTTCCCATGCAACGTTCCCCAACAGATCTATCCAATGTAATACTCTACTTGTTGCAATTTATTTTCAGATATATACTTGCTGCAATTTATTTACCTTTTACTTTTCGCACTAATTACATCTATCTCTATCGGATCTAATCTTTGCAAATAACCGTGAAGGGATTGACAACCCCTTTATAGCGTTGGGTGCAAGAGTTTGATTATTTGTGTAGGTACATCCATTGGTGACTTGCTTGTTCCTCCTACTGGATTGATACCTTGGTTCTCAAAAATTAAGGTAAATACTTATCTACTTCCCTGCATCACCCTTTCCTCTTCAAGGGAAAATCAACGCATGCTCAAGAGGTAGCAGCCATCTTCGGTCTTTTCCCGTTTCAGGTGTCATTCCCATCCGTCCTACAAACACGTTCCGCTCTCATCCTCGAGGAGGCGCATAAAAAGACAAACGTCAAGAACGCGGCTGCAACAACACAATGGGTGAGCGACAACATCCTCCTCCCGCAAGCTGGCGGGGAGCATGCTCCTTCTTCTAGTCAAGGCACTGGCTACAATGGAAGCGACACACACAACATCGCCTCCCACTCGACCAAGCCGTACCCCAACCCTAGTTGTGGCAGTGGAAACGGCGGACACCGTGGACGTGGAGGCGGCCACGTATGGGGCCTTGACACTCCCTAGATGTTCAACCCATGGACCGGACACCCCACTCGGGCTCAAGAACAACAGCAACACCCTCCCACCACAAAGTGGCGACCCCACTAACGTGCTCCCAACGACGACATCCTTGGTCCTTGCCCTAGTGCT
Organism: Hordeum marinum; assembly: GCA_022496015.1. Lineage (NCBI taxonomy): Eukaryota > Viridiplantae > Streptophyta > Magnoliopsida > Poales > Poaceae > Hordeum > Hordeum marinum. The sequence continues at coordinate 65,811,244 of CM039673.1, forward strand.
GCTCCTTTTCAGGCGTACACTACATATGGTCAGCAACACACCAACAACGGCGGCATGATGTCGTTGCCATCTACAAGCTATCCAGGAGGTCACCATCAACTTGATCCAGCCTTGCTTAATGCCCTCTAGAACATGCATCTTCCTAGCAATCAAGAGTGGTACATGGACTCTGAAGCATCATCCCATATGGCATCCGATCGGTATTATCTCCTCCTCTCAACCCTCCTCTGCTCACACTATCACTGTTGGTAATGGTGCCTCCCTTCCCATATCTCACATCGGCACACACACCCTGCCCTCTCTTTCGAAACCTTTATATCTTAACAATATTCTTGTCATTCTACATATCATCAAAAATCTTCTTTCTGTTCGCCAACTTACCACTGATAATTTTGTTTGGATAGAATTTGACCCTTGGTTTTTTTTGTGAAGGCACTTCCCAGCAGTATCGAGATTCTTCTATGAATAGCTCCGGACCACTCTATCCAGTATGTCATCCCACACCCGCAGAAGCACATGTCATCACCACCACCCTCGACTTGGCATCGCCGACCTTGACAACCCAAACATCACACCATGAAGTGTCTTCAAAGTTCTCGCCATATCTCCCACAATAAAATCGTGTCATCCCTTTGTCATGCTTGTCAGCTTGGGTGACATGTTATATTACCCTTTTATTCGTCTATCTCTTATACTAGCAAACCTTTTGCATTAATAAATTGTGATCTTTGGGACTTCTCTCGTTCTTAGTACGTCTGGCTTTGCCTATTATCTTATCATTGTCGATGACTTTACTCATTATTTTTGGACCTTCCCATTGCACAAGAAATCTGATGTCTATGTAACACTTCTCACATTCATGCTTACGCTCGCACTTAATTTAATCTATCTACTTTAGCTTTCCAATGCGACAATGGACGGGAGTTTGAAAATAGATACTTTTTGTGCCTCACACGGTATTCTTCTTCGCTTCTCATGTCCATACACCTCTCGACAAAATGGCATGGCTGAATGAGCTATTCGAACCACCAACAATGTCATCTGTACCCTTCTGGTTCAAGATTCTCCCCCCATCCTTCTGGGCTGAAGCACTACACACTGCCACCTTTCTTATAAACATTAGTCTGATGTCGTCTACCAACTTTTTCACACCGTATGAGACACTTATTGGTTCATCACCGCCATATGACTCACTTCGTGTTTTTGGTTGCCTTTGTTACCCTAACACTACATCCACCTCTCCCAATAAACTATACGCGCCACTCCACCAAATGCATCTTTCTTGGCTACCCGACATGCCATAAAGGATACCGTTGTCTTGATTTAACCACATGACGGATCATCATCTCTCGTCATGTGGTTTTTGACGAGTCCTCCTTCCCTTATGCAGCCACCCCAATTCCTACTCCACCACGTTGCACCGAAATTTTTGACCCATCTAAACCAATCCATCCCTCCATTCCCCTGTCACGCGCTCATCCGCTCAACCTACGCCCGATATACATGCATCCGATATGCTTGCCACCAACACCCCTTGACCAGCACCTCCTTCTAGATCGTCTTCTACGTCGCCTACTAGCACCCCCTCACTCTGTCACCATCGGTCTCTTCCTCCTCTCATAGGGTGCAACCTAGCCCACCAGTGCATTCCACCCCACTTGGCTCGCCATCACCTACCCCTACCACCGCCCGCCCCACTACATCATACACTCTCCACTACTGTCGACTTCCTCCACCCATCGACCGCCTTAACCTCTCTATTGTTGCATCTTCTCCACTCCCACACAACTATTTTATGGCATTACGACATCCCAACTGTCGTCAAGCCATGCAAGAAGAGTTTGATGCTCTCATGCTAAATCAAACATGGATCCTTGTCCCTGCTCCTCCTGATGCAAACAATGTGAGTGGTAAATGGATCTTTCGTCATAGATATCATGTTGGAGGCTCTCTCGCTCGCCACAAGGCTCGTCGGTAGTTTGTGGTTTTTCCCAACAACCAGGAATTGACTTTGATGAAACTTCCAGTCCTGTTATTAAACCTGCCACTATTCGCATTTGTCTCTCTCTTTCTATCTCTCAATCTTGGCCAATGCACCAGCTTGATGTAAAAACGCCTTCCTCCATGGTCATCGTGATGAAGTTATCTACAGTCAACAACCCTCTGGCTTTGTTGATCCACGTGAACCCACTTATGTGTGTCATCGTATGATTTAAAACAAGCTCCCCGCATACGGTTTTAGCGGTTTGTCGCCTTTGCATGCTCTATTGGGTTCATTTAATCCAAATCTGATGCCTCTATTTTCATTTTTCATCAGGATTCCAACTTAGCATATCTCCTTTATTATGTCGATGACATTATTCTTACAACCTCAACCCCATCTACTTTTGCTACTATCACCCGGTGACATAGCATGCAAATTTTCTATGAAGGATCTCGTCCCTCTACATCACTGCCTTGGCATTTCTGTTACATGTACATCTAGTAGAATCCACCTATCTCAACGAAACAACATTCTTGACATGTTGAATCATGCAGGCATGCGTGATTGTCATCCCATCTTTACACCTATTGAAACGAAAGGAAAACTCTGTTCCAAATTTGGGTCCTATGTTGCATATCCTTCTCTACATCGTAGCTTAGCTGGCGCACTACAATATGCTACACTCACTTTTCCTGACATTGCTTACGTCGTGCAGCAAGTATGTCTCCATATGCACGATCCATGGGAACCCCCTTTCTCTCTCGTCAAACGCATTCTCCGCTATCTCCATGGCACTCTCGACCTTGGTCTTTCCCTAGATCGCACTTCTTCTCAATCTCTCATTGCCTACTCGAATGCCGACTAGGATGATTGCATGGATATACGATGCTCGACATCTGGATTTTGCATCTATCTCGGTGATAATCTCATTTATTGGTCTGCACGACGACAAATGGCCGTCTCTCGCTCTAGTGCCGAGGCAAAGTGTAGGGCAATAGCCACGGTTGTTTTAGAGTCATGTTGAGTTTGGCAGCTCCTACATGAACTTCGAAGGCCGATCTCGAGTGCCACCATTGTCAGTGCCGTCTACTTGTCTGTCAACCCCGTTCAGCATCGACATACCAAGCATATTGAGTTGGATATTCACTTTGTTTGGGAGGAAGTAGCCCTTGGAGACATGCGTGTTTTACATGTGCCCTCATCTTCGCAGTTTGCACACATTTTCATGAAGGGTTCGCCCCTGTCTTCAGGTAGAGACCTCTCCCAGTTCAGACTATGAGGGTGTGTTAGAGTTAGATCGTCCAACGGTGCCGCTTCGTCATGCAGAACGTGGAGTGCAAGTCAAGCTGCTACCAAATAGATAGTTTCCATCTATGTTTGTCTATTCGTATTGTATACAAACTCTGTAATTCATGGATGCTTATATATACGAGGAGGTTGTACCGTGGCCAGCGTTGAGCTGCCCAGTGTATTCAGTTTTACACTTTTATTACCTTGAGGGTGTTGGATTTTCTTCAGAAATGTGGCCCATGAAGGATATATACCGTCAAAAAGGTAGTACCCCATGTTGTACTCATGGCTATTGGCAACATAGTTGCAAGGTGGAGTGTCACCTGCAAAAAGCCTTGTAAAAATAGGATGTATTTGGAGAACATTAAGGTCATCGTGAGAACCAGACATTGAGAGAAGTATGAATACCAATTCTATGTGATGTTACTACCTCAAGAATGATGGTTGGATCGCGGAAAGTCCTTTGTATTGACCTTGCCATGCCATAGGAAAATTCTTCCATGCCCAACGTGCATACAATCAATGAGTCCAATCATCTCTACCCAACCTCTCTCTTCTGCCATGAGCCTCTTAGTATCTTCTTTAGTGGGAGCCCTCAAGTACTCCGGTCCATAGATCTCAATCATAACTTACGGTGAATCTCTTAAACACACTTGAGGATGTAAGCTTCCCAATGCAAACATAGTCATCGATGGCATCGTCCAGGCATCCATACGCGAGCACTCGCACGAACGCTATAATCCTCAACAATGAACATGCACTTGGTTTCCCCACAGAATTCCTTCTCAGTCGCAACAATAGATCATGCTTCTCCATAACTCTTACAATGGTGTTGAAAAGATCCCAATGCATTCGGAATCTTCATATAAAATAGTTGGGGGGCATGTAACATTTTATGCAAAGTAATCTGTCACTCTATCATCAATAATGTTACTAGCATGCTGCACAAGCGGTTCCTTGGTGGGGAGGCACCGCACGCGACCGAGTTGTAGGGCGGCGTTGGTTGTCAACTTGTCTGATTTCGACGCAGTCGGTCGGTTAAGGATCACATGTGATCCTTCTACACAATGGTCAAGTGCACCTTGACGATGGTGGGATGGACCTAAGCATGGGTAGCCGTGATGGCGGCAAAAATGACGATTCTTGCACCGGCAAGTGAGAGAAGATGCAGGAAAAGGGTGGTGAGGCTATGAGAGGGGGGGTCCATTGCTCATAGTTCACGAGGGTGGCGGTGGCGTGAGGTGAGTCGGCGCCGAGAGGAAGGACAGACGTGTGCCTATATTTGCTGGGAAGTGATGTTTCTAGAGAAAACTAGGATGTTTTTTGTCCGAGAAAAATGGGCTAGAAGGTTAAGATATGAGGGATGAGAAGTTAATAGTTTTGTCGGATTAATGATTTGGGAATGTGCAAGATGGGGCTTAATTCTCCAAGGACCCCAATAAATCTCGAACCTTCAGATTTTAAGCATGTCGCCCCGAACCTTTTTTCATCGTAAATTTAATTGATGCGTGATAACAACTTTAGTTGTTAAAACATGGCTACTTTGTCCTGGTTTATTTTTTTCTTCAAAAAATTATCATGTTTGTCAACCTCGCATGAACTAAAGTTGGCATGAAAAATGGTCGAATTGTCATGCTTAAAATCCATATGTTCGGGGTTTATCATTTCCATTCTCCAAACTGCCATTACTTTTTACTAAATATGACTTTTTTGGGGATGCGCTAGAGATGCAATAAGATGGCCTCTCTATATAGCTTGATTTTCGAACAAGGGCGTGACAATGTGTGCCAAGCAAGCGCCCGTCTTTCCTAGATCTAGTATATTTTTTAGAAAAATCCTTATTTGATCATTTACTAAAAGGCGCTTCCTTATTTGGTATAAAAAATAAGTTTTACCTAGTTGAAATTATGTGTAAATCTTTCTACATGATTATCCTTCTATATTATCTGAAGAGAACTTTTATGAAGAGATTCTTTTACGTGTGTGGCATGAAGTTAGGCCTTCGTAAACAAATCTATTGTTTGAACCTTAATTGTTTAAGAGCACCTATAACCGGACTTGGTAAATTCGACCCCTCGAGCATTTCGGACGTGTTCGGACGCGTCCACGGACACTAACCAAACAAGCCTCAAATTTCCTTTCTCACAAGCGAACACCTCAATTATCATATTTCAAATTCATATAAACTCATGCAACTACGTAAACAGTGCATTACACACATCGTCACGGCTGCCCTTGCCCTTCCTGACACCCTTGCCATCCTTCTCGCGGAAGTAGTGCTCCAAAACGTAATAAGGATCGAGTCGGATCTACTCGTCACCGGAGTTGTCTGACCCGTCGTTGTCCTCCTTCTCCTCCTTGGGTGACAGTCTCGCCATGACAGACACCGTATGATTCTGCTCTTGGACAAAGGCGCCCGGGTTCCTCTACTGCTACTTCTTTACAATGCGGGCACGGATTTCTCCCTCCTTTGCGGGCACCGCATCAGCCGCCGCCATGTCGACAGGGAGGCGGGTCTTGAGCCCTTGACCGCCTACATTCTCCCCTTCCCACAGCGGGCACACCGGTCCTAGTAGGACTCGTACTCCATCAGACTGGTGATGGGGAAGGGGGGATTTGAAGGCTCCCGGGAGGACCACGATGATCCAACCTGGAAGATCCAAGTGCCCGATGCGCGAACGCTATGGAGTCACGCCAGACAGATCATGTCGTAGGTCGGGTGCTATCCTCCCGGAAGGTCTTGAGTTCAAGATCATGCTGACGCAATTAAATTGCATCCCACTTTCGGTCCATGTTTAGGCTTGATGGAGCCACACATACATGAGAGCATCTCCAACAGCCACCCAACGCGTCGCGCGCTAAAAACTGTTTTGCCGTGCGCGCTTCGCCTGGTTTGGCGTGGCCGGCAGCGCTGGCTCCAACAGCCGCGCTAAAATGCAGTGCACGCGCGCCGTCAGTAGCACGCTAAAATGCAGCACGCGCGCTCTCGCACGAACACTCTGGACTAGATAAAAAAATGATATATTCATCATCATAGATAAAACGATACATAGATATTTTATATAGTTCAATAGATAAAAGTAAACTACGGTGCAGCTACAACTACTCCGAGTCGTCCTCATCATCATCCTCGCTGGTGTCGTCCGAGGTATCGATCCATACGTCCTCCCAATGATCATCGTCTGGCGTGAAGATCGACGTCCCAAATGCTTCAACGGCACCGCACTGCGATATCGCCAGTGCCTTCCGCCGACGCTTGTCCGTCCGCTTCGCGTGACGCCTTGCCGTCCTTTCCGCCCAGTAAGCGCGCTCATTGGCGACGTCCTCCGGATGGCGTCGGCGTCACTCCGCCATGGCTCACTCGTCCTCCTCGGCGACGAGGAGGCGGCGCTGACGCCAAAGGTGCTCTGCACGGTCCTGCTCCGTGATAAGACGAGGCGGAGGGGCGACGGCCTGCGCCTGCTCCCGTGTGTAGACGTCGTGGAAGTTCATCTGCGACCGAGGCCTCTCTAGGCGCCACGCCGCCGCGTCGTACGCGCGGGCGGCCTCGCGCGCGGTCCCGAACGTGCCGAGGCCGAGCCGGACGTCGCCGGACCGGATCTCGACGTAGTAGGTGCCGTTGGGGCGCGCGCGGACGCCGCGGTAGCCAGACGATCCCCGGCGGCATGGTGGTGCGGTGGTGGCGGGGCAAGGAAGTGGCGAGCAAGCGGCGGAGAGCACACGTGGCAGTGTGAAGGGCGCGTGACGGAGCCGCAATTTATAGGCGCACCGGAAGCGACGCGCCAAATCTAGCGCGCGCCTTTTTCCCGTGCGCGCAATCGTTTCTCCCCGCGCTAAAGTGGTTGTTTAGTGCACGCGCACGTCTTTTCGTGCGGTTGTTGGAGATGCTCTGGGGAGGTGCTAAAATATAAATACATAGTCCATCTTTTCTGGATGAGAGTGCAAAGCACCATTAAACAACAACAATTGTGGAGTTAGTGGTCCATCATATTCAGCATAAGAGATGGTTGTTTTGGTAGGACTTGAGTTCTTTTGGGCTTTCCTAATTAACACGAACAAGTTGCTCGTATGTGGCAGCTACTTAATTATGAGTTTGGATAATTACATGTCATTGTTTAGTTTGAGCATAGCAAGTTGCTAGCTTCAGGTGAAAACACCAGGAAGGGACTCAGACTATGCGCTTTTGGCTAGTGGTTTTGGATATAAATTAAAAAAACAATCTGCAATTCTTCTCTGATTTGCAGTGTTTTCATTTGTATATTGAAGGGCCAATTTTCTGTTCGTTTCACACAAGAATATGCAAATATGGTGCATTTTCTGGTTCTGCGTAGAAATGCTAATAAAACAACGATGAAAAACATCAAAGGTTATACTTCCTCCGTAAAAAAAAAAAAGGAGGGTTCAGATCACTAATACGTTCCCACCATGCTTGGCTGTATTTTGCCTCCGGACGGTGACACCATTGTAGCAAATGCTTGTTTACGCCATAGTGAAAGCTTGGCCCATGTCTGTATTAGGCCTGAGCTATAAAGTAGAGCAGATATTTCCCAGCCAATTGTAATTTTCTGATGACCGATTCAGACAGGTAACCATTGAAAAAGGTAAGTCCAACCTTGGCCAACATGATTAGGACTGCCATTTGATTCCCGCTGTCTCTAGTATATGTCTGGTTAGGTGAGTCCATTAGTCTAAGCCGCTGAAAATGACAGGGTCTCTCCACCGCCGCTTGTTCTACCCGTTTCATAATCTTATCATTTTATGGTAGGGACTGCTTCAGTTCAGTATTGCCCAAGCATCTGCAGCGCGCCGAAGTTTCCCGGAAAACCCTCAACTCTTTCTCTGAAGCACTGCACCTATCCAGGCATCGATCAGATCTGAGGTCAGTGGCCGATCAGCAAGGACGCCTTGTGTCTGTCCATAGACTATTTTGATTGACAAAATTGAGATCACGTTCTCATTGAGAAAAACGAGCAAGAGAACAAGAGCAGCAGGTCCTCTGATCCTGGCCTGCGTGCTCTGTTTGATTTTGTCAAAACTGTTTAAGCCGGTTGTAATTACGAGCTTTCGATGATTTAGCCCACCAGAAATGCATCTCCATGACAAGACGTCTGATTTGTGAACTTGTGTGATGGTGAGAGCCGGTGCAAGAGTCGGTCTCGCGGGACACACCTGCCAGGGTACAGGTGTCGAGCTGCTATGGGGGCGGGCCCACGGTATCAGAATCAGCTTACCTAGGCTCGCCACGTGACCCTACGTGGGCCCATGAAGTTCTTGGCGATCCAGAGATCGTACGTATGGTGTGGCCAGCGTTTGCTCTTTTTTTTTTGTGCGCTCTCTTGCTTGCAGGTTGCAGGCAAGGACCGAAGGCGGCAGGGCATCTGCACCGCACATGACAATGACATGATGGGGTACCCGTCCGAGAGAGCTCTTCGACAGCCACAATTCGAGCGTTTGTCTGCGTCATGTAGGGTGTACACTATTGCCTAATGTCCCTTTGCATTAAGAGCATCTTCGATATCAATCCGTAAGCCAGCCGTCCCCAATATTTTAAATCGTGTGGTTTGAAGGTGTTTTGTCATCTAACATAATTATGTATTGATCCGTTTGATGATTCGGTCGTTCCTTTTTCCGTAAATCACAAACAAACCAGGGCGGACTTCCCAAGTACCACGCACGCGTCTGATAATTTTAGCCCACCCAAAATTTCTCTCCCTTGCTCGTGCCTTTTCCTGCCCGAAGCGGTTAGCACTTCTCTAGAGCATCAGTACCATATTCATGAGCAAACGTGACCACTCATGTCACTCCGGCATTGAGGTGGCGCACCGGCCAAGAGCGCTACCCGCGCCGCTTCCCAATGCATGCGACTACTCCGTATCCAAATGACAACCCGTCCGCCTACCTACATACATTAAACCTGCTCCGACGCCACACGTCCATTTGTGTGCCGCCCATCATTAACCACCTAACCAATTGACCTATCATCCACCCGTTATTTAAACTCCAAGCCCAGTCAGAGTTGCATCCGACCTCCTTCGCCCCCTTTCTCCTCTTGGCACCACACTCGTCATGGTCTCGTCGCGCTCCATAGCCGTTTGAGACATCCTCTCATCTGAGCAGAAGCAGGAGATTGCCGACATTGAAGTCTGCAGGCAAACAGAGGCCAGCATTGCGGCCGCCCCTATGGAAGAGGCGGTCGACGACGAGTCGGCCGCCCGTTCTTGCCGACCTATGTTGGCGTCATAATTGGTGAGGCCCGTGCTCGCGACACCGAGATGGTGTTGGAGAGTGACAGGTCGTGTTCCAACAGGTGCATGCCGACCATGAATGCAATCTCCACCTCCACCACGAGCACCAGCGTGTAGAGGGGAACTCGCCATTCGCACGAACATCGCGCCAGATGTAGACGTACACGAGTAGGAGGACCTGCTGGACTCCTATGACTCCGCCCGCGACAAATGCCGCAACCGCTGGCGGTACACCCACCATTGGGCGGAGTTATAAGCCGCCTTTAACGAGATTGACGAAGCGACAGATGAAATGTACGTCAAGAGTGAGAAAAAGGTCGCCACGTTGCCATGGCCGTGCCTCACCGCCACGACCACGAAGCCGGCACGCCCGCGGACGCCGCCGTCAGCGAGAAAGAGTAGCACATGGGAGGGCCCCGACACTTGGGTCCCAGAAAAGCCACCACTCCTCCCCTGCCGTTGCAGCCAAACTTGGTTGGCTCATCAGCATCAACCGATTAGCCACAAGCAAATGGCAGAGGTGAAGCTTCAATTTTTAGGACTCATGGCCGGCGAAACATGAGGAACGGGCGTTGACCATCATTTAGACTAGGTTTATAGTACGGTTTAATTGAAAGATGTCTAAATGTAATGAATTTGCTTTGATTCAGATGAAAAGCATGCAATTGTATGTAAAAAGTATAATTGGATATCATGCGGTGCGTTTAAATATGCATCAAATTTGTTCACTTTTGTTTAAAAAATCAAAATGTAGCCGAACATATGTGCATAGCCCTGTGTATCGCCGACTCTCACATTGGTGTCCGCGGTCTAGTCCTTTTTTCCGCAGACGGTTGTCGTGCTCGATTTAGGAGTGGGTGTTGAAGATGCCCTAAACTATACAAATACAAAACAGTATATGGAAACGAGCGATAGCAAAGTTGGGCATTAGACATGAGAATGTGCGCCCTGTTTATTCCCTTCGGAAAGGCACCTTGCAATTTGGAAGACACCGACGACACGGCTACCCCGCTCCGGGGACAACCGAGCGTGCGATCGCGGCAGCGGCCCCTGTCTTCTCTATAGCGTCATGGGGTGGCGGACCCCCTGCCGCGAAAGGGACGTGGACGGCGGGAAGCAGCGCTGCCAAGACGACGTAGCATTCGACCGGCGACGAGCTAGCTAGCGCACGAGGGAGACGTACAATTGGTAACAAACGGCCTAGGCCCCATCGCGCGGCGGTAGTGCCCATGCCAGCCTCGGACGGTCGATCGAGAGCCGCACAACGGCACAAGTTATTCTCAGTTACGACGAAGAAATGTACACAACGAGAACAGTAGTGCTAAAACACCTGTTCCTCCGCGGTGGAAGAAGCAAGAGGTCGAGCAAACGAACCACCGTCCAGTTAGCGGCCAGCGTGGGTTAGCCGTAACTGCACGTACGCGTCCCATTCACCTCGGATGGGACGGTGAAATTAGCTCCCGTCGACCACGACGTAATAAGATGGCCCATCTCCGGCTTCATTTTCGAACAACGGCGTCCCTCTCACCTTGATATAGTATATCTTTCGTGGTGTGGAATCTCCGTGGAGGAAGGATCAAATACGCGGTGCATCACGCACGTACCCCTGTCCACCCATTCGCAAGCAAAATAAAAGACCAGTTTATACAGAGGAAGCAAAGGAAAACCATGGAAATTGGATACCCATACCCTATATGTATTTGCATGCAAATACGCACGATGTCCCATCACCATTTTCCAGCTCACATGCATGCTGCATGCAGGCCATGTAGCATGCCACGCAAAACATGGCGGGCCCGTTCTTCTCAATCATCCACGCGCGTACAACATGATACGTGCAATTATTTTCCCTATTGTATTATATTACGTAAGACAGGAAGTACGTATCGTGTACAATGATACACCAGATGAACAGTCAATGCTCAACATGGCAAAGCCTTCCAGGCGTCTCACCTGGGCGAGAATCTGGCATGTGCATCTCCATCGCATCCTAATATTCGGCATCAATAACTACGTAGAGTATCATCATAAACAGTAGGCGTGACGGCTTGGGCGACCCGGTCGATCAACGGAGAGTACAAGAAATAGAAGTCGAGGGCACCACACGGCGGATTACCTAGGGTTTCATGACCAGTGATACCGTGCCATTTTGGTCCTCTTGCTAGGCTTGAAGCAGCCACCAGCTGGACGACAGGTGTAGGATACTATCGAGAACACCGTCACGTTGCATCCACGGGAGTGTTTTACTTTCATTTTTATTATCTAAAAAGCAACTTCTGGGTCTAGGCCAGCGCTCATGATTCGACATTTTCTAATCTTCATGCTAAGGTATTAATGATTTATTATGCGTGTACTACTTGTGTGCAAGGATATTATGAAGTAGAATATTCAAAAGATGGAGCACTGCTTTTTAAAGTTGTTTGACAACCATCGACACTAGCTACAATAAATCTATTTCTGATGTAGGAGTTTCACAATTTTTTGGGCAAAAGCGGGCATGTGCCCGTCAGTTCATGCATGTAGTGGGGACGTAGCTACACTCCAAGTGAACGACGATAAAACTACAATTATTTGTTCCAAGTAAAGTGCACCTTTTAGGGATGAGGCCACTTGCACGTTTGATTCATCTTCTTTGTCCTGATCTGGCACTTGACTGGAGGGTTTTAACAGCTAGTATCCTCGGGAAGTTTGATTTCCCAGCAGCTGGCTTCATGTTTCTATCTCACGAATATTTATCAGTGCCAAAAATGATAAAAAAAAATCGAAAATAAGCATTGACACACAGGAAAATTGCTAATATGTGTCACTCACCTGCTAGGGCCATTTTGTTCTGCCGTTGAGGACAAGATCGATAGTGTGAATAACTGAAGATCAGTCATTACGATGATGATTGAAACGCTGTTTCATGTCCGGGGTGAAAAATATTTTCTAACCTCCATTGCCGATTCATCTTTGATGCTAATTAGGACTCGAACAGAATCATGGCTTGACGAAGAAACTACTAGTACGGGCTAGTATGTTGGAGTCCAAACTTGGCGCGTCTCATCCCGCCAAGAGAGGAACCTTGTAGCTACCTAAATGACGACATAACCGATGATGGCTCTCTGCCGGCTTGTTCTCCGGAACAGCGATGAGAATGGTAAACACTTGCTGAGCATAGAACCTATGGAAATCTCAACCAATTATTGGTGTAGTTCCCGATCGAGGTCGAGCAAAAGCATGACTTGCGAGCAACTACTACTGTGGAGTTAGCGGCTAGCGTGGGTTGGCTGTCACTTTGACGCGTCCCGTTCACCTCAGGGAGAGTACAACTGCGGCTGATGGCACGGTGAAATTGGCTCACCATGACCACGACGTAGAAGATGGTCCTTCTCTACCTTCGTTTTCAAACAAGGGCGTGAGTGCGACGAAGCATGCGTCACAATTTCCCAGATCCAGTATATCTTTCGTGGTGTAGACTCTCCCACAAATAAAGGATCAAATCCTTGGTAGTGGTACTCCCGTCCATACGGTCGGAAAAAAAACAGAGAGAGAAGGAGTTAACTATTTTTCGGAAGAAAAAAATGCCTGGAATTTGGATACCGGTATGTATTTCATGCAAATATGCAGTCTCGTCCGATCATGCAGCTCCGATGCATGCATGCCTGGATCTGCGTGCATGCCTCGCGGGCCCGATGTTTTCAATCATGCATGCACACAGGTAACAACTCCTACAATTATTTTCCCAATTATTACGGAGATACAGGAAGTAACGTCTCGTCACCAAATGAACAGTACATGTTCAACAAGCGGCAAGCCACGCATGCAGACGTCTCACCTGGTGGGCATCTGGCATGTGCATCTCCATCGCACCGTAATAATCAGCATCAACAGCTACGTACAGTATGCTACTACTTCATGCACAGTAGGCGTGACGGCTTGGGCAACCGGGTCGATTAACAAATCGTGATAGAAATCGAGACCACACGGCGGATTAGGGCTTCATGAGCAGTGATACCTTGCCACTTACTTGCTCCTCTAGGTTTGAGGCAGCCACAAGCTGCACGACAGGTGGATATACCATCAAGTCCAACGTCACGTTGCATCCACGGGAGTGTTTGTTGCATTGGTTCTCCAAAAGCAACCTGTTGGTGCAGCTAGTCTGGGCCCGCGCAGATGATTCGATGCTTTTCTAATCTTCATGATTCCTATGTGAAGATATATTATGGAGTGGAATTTATCCAAAAGTTACCACTTTGTAAAGTTGTTTGACAACCATTCGACACTGGCTAAAATAAATATATTTCTGATGTGTGAGTTTAATGGAGATCAATTGTTAAAGCAAAAGCGAGCATGTGCTCATGATCCCGTGGAAGATGACATGCACGTAGGGGCCACGTAGCTACACTCCAAAGTGTAAACACTCGTAATAATAATAGTAACAATAATAATACTCTAAGTAAAGTGCACCTTTATGGGCGCGGGAAGTAGCACGTTTGATTTTTCTTGTCTGTCCCGATCGAGCACGAGTCCAGGACATCTTCTTTTTGATGCGAGTGCTTTTACAGCTAGTGTGTTGGGCACGTTTGATTTTTAGGCCTTGATCTATTCAAAAAAACATCGATATATTGGTTTCTTAATTGATAACGTCCTCCAAAGCAAAGCGCTTCCACATAAGGCTCCCGTACTAGCACTTCCTTACAAATTTTCTTTATTTACATTGTCAAACCATCAGAATTTATTCACACTAATGAGTGACTTTTTCACTTTATATTTCTTATTTTTACGCTTTCAGTATTTTTGGTACCTGTTATTTATTATGGATAATATAATTTCGTGTTGATGTTTTTGGTACGTTTGTTGCTAATTAATTCTTGTAAAATGGCCTTGTTCCTTTTTTTTTTGCGAGGTAAAGGGATTTATATTAAAGCTGCCTGGACTAGACAGGTCCAGATCACAAAGTCTTACAATCTCTTCAGGGCCTGTACGCAGCCACCTCAACACTCCCTATCCTGGCAAGCTCATGGCTAACCTTGATTTTTTTCCTCTCTTTACCGCCTGCACATCAAACTTCCTACCTCCTCTCATCAATGGTTTTATCTCAATAACCTTGTGCATCTTTTGATGCAAAGGCCGGGGTTATCCCCTCTTCGAAAGAAAATATGAATTAATCAGGCGTGGAAGATTCTGCCTCCATGTTATGTGTTAGGGTATGAATTTTTTTTTTGTGACGAGTTTAAAATTACCCGTAGGCCAAATAGACAGTCCACAACAATGCTCATTCTATGGGTGTTCATGGCTCTCGGATTCTCAATGCAATTTGTAGTATATCTGAGATGTTGTCTATTTCCGGTGAAATTTTATAATAAATCTGGATCGTTTTCACAAAATATAATAATCGAAGCAAAGCGCCTGAGCAATAGCACAAACACATTTTTAATCACGGGGCAAAAAGAAAAACACCCGTCAGTGGAAGAGTGGGAAACAAGCATCTTCGTCCATTCCATATTTATCCAGATCCAGATGCTTGAGTGTTCACGGGTATATGCGGCTATGCACCCGGGGCAGCCCGACCAAGGGCCATAATTTACGAGGCCAACATGCAGGTGCATGCATGGAGGCAGACGATTGATGACCTAACCAACGGGAACAAAAAATGCATAATTTACGAGGGCAGCATGTTGTGCCATGTCATGCGTTGCAGCACACGTGCGAGGGCGGCTTGCACCCTCCCAGTTAAACCCCGTTCTTCCGCCATGAACGATCAATCGCGAGCCCCATGCACGGCTACCGCGCCTTGGAACTACTCCGGCTGGAAGACAGCGACAGTGTCGAAAAGAAAAGGCTCGAAGACAACGACTTCATCGGTCCTGCAGGGGGCGCAAATTGAGTGTGGGCGCGACTGTGGCATCGGCAGTTTCTGGGCGTCACCCCGTCATGTGGGAAAGCACCGCGGAGGACGGAGGAAGCAACACCTACCAAGCATCGATACTTCAAAAATCTATGTATCGTCGTATAATATTCCATTGAATACTTCGATACTTCGATACGGCTTCGATACGGATATCCCCTAAGTATCGATTTTGCTAATTTAAAAATAAAAGAAAAAAATTCTGATACGGGTATCTCCGAAGTATCGTTGGTCAATAATATTCCTGCCTTGATGTATCGTTGATCCGTTCATGTAGGTAATGGGTGTGTGATGTACTAATGTAACAGTTGAATAAAAGTCCTTGCTAAGGATGCTGCTTGTTGGATACAATTACTTGTGGTTATTGGCTTGTTGCTTTTTGATGTTTGTGACGCAAAATTACTTGATGATGTTGTTGTTGCCTCCAATTGCTAGGGAAGAAGATACAAGTATACATTATGACATCTTTTATCTTTCTTTATCATTATTTGAGCATTATTGATGTGTATTGTTTGCTGATTTTAATTATCATTATGTTCATAAGTGAGAGTTCATATTTATAGTTATGAGAAAAATGAGCTCAACGAAGATTGTGTTTTCGATATTGTTATCAAGAAAAAAATTCTAAAACATTGGAAGAAAAGCAGTATTTTGATCTCTAAATTGTTATCAAGAAAAGAATTGGGTTGAGGCAGTCTCTAGCCGTGTGACCTCTTCGATGATGGTTAGATTTTTAAAATGAAAAACAACAAGACATGAAAGCAATTAGACTACCAGGGAAGCAGCATTTTGATTTCACCTGACAGGTTTTATTATATTAGCTCACATTACATGTCATTTAATTATTATTTATATATGATTACCGTATCGTTGTATTATTGTTTCTAGAAATTGCCGTATCCCATATCGTTGTATCGATGTTGCCGTATCGGTGCTTCGTAGAGCAAAACACGGCCTTCGCCCCTTCGGGCGGCGAGCCCGAGGGAGACGTCCGTCCCATGTGCGCCAAGAATGAGAGCTCAAAATTTTGGAATCTCACACCAATTATGCACGCTTATCCTCTTGATTGACAAGAGAGAGAATACAACTGATGGGTGGCACGGTGAAAATAGCTCTCGGTGACCACGACGTAAGATGGCCCTTCTCTAGCTTCATTTTCGAAGGCGGGCATGACGATGCGCGCGTCCCTCTCCCCTTGGTCTCTAGTATATCTTTCGTGGTGTAGAAACTCCCGTGAAAAATGGATCACATCCGCGGTAAATCTTGCACGTACGTCCTGTCCATCCACTCGCAAGCGAAGGCCCCCATTTTATCTGTTTTCGAAAGAAAAATAGAAATCCCCTGGAAATTGGATACCCTGTGTGCAAAAGTTCACTTCTGGCTCTCTGGCAGCAGAACTCCTGGTTCCAAATTATTTTCTTATTTTTAGTTAGTGAAAAACACCAAAAGAATCACACATGTAGTAATCTACATATTTTTTATGCGGCTTTTTTTGTGGGGAATATTTTTTATGCGGCTTAACCTACAAGTTTGTTGAACTAATAATTTTTCATAAAATAATTCTAATGATGTGCAAAAGTAAGAAGTCTGGTTCTGTATGTATAAATTTGAATTAGCTTTTTCGACCTCTGCTGCTTGCTATTTTTGTACATCATGCAACTCTTAGCATTATTTTATAAATTTTTGCGATTTTAAATAACACCCTAATCTGCAAGCATGATTTTTCAATGTTATTTTTCGTACTACTAGGAATTGTTTAGCATTATTTTCGCTCACCGAGCCAAAAGGCTGGTTTGTCCCTATACGTACTTGCATGCAAATATGCAGTGTCGTATCATCTATTCCAGCTCTCATGCATCCCTGCATGCAAGCCATGTAGCATGCATGCCACGCAAACCACGTGGGGCCCGATGTTTCCAATCATGCATTGCATGCACACGCGTATATTATGATATATAAATGCAATTATGTTCCCTATTATTGCGATACATACATGCAATTATTTTCGCTATTATTGCGGAGAGACAGAAAGTGCGTTAGATGAACAGTCGATGTTCGTTCAGCAAGCGGCAAGTCATTCGTCCAGACGTCTCACCTGGGCATCTCCATCGCAGTCTAATAATCGGCATCAACAGCTACGTACAGTACCATCATGGGCATTAGGCGTGACGGCTTTCGCAACCGGGTAGACCAACACGGCGGATTAGGCATCATGAATTCATGACCAGTGAGGCAGTGAGTGATACCCTTGGCACTTTACTCTTCCAGGCTCGAGGAAGCCACCAGCTGGACGACAGGTGTAGTTTACGAAGTTTAGGATACCATGTCAAGAACATCGTCACGTTGCATCCACGGGAGTGTGTTGGTTCGGTTGGTTCACCAAAAGCAACCTCCATAGTTTGCATCCGCACTCATGGAATACGTCTAAAAAAGGATATTATGAAGTAGAATATACAAAGGTTTCTACGTTGTAAAGTTGTTTGACAACCATTCGCCACTAGGTAAGCTAAATAATTTTATTTTTGATGCGGTAGTTTCACGAGACCAATTGTTTGGGCAAAAGCGTGCATGTGCTCATCAGCTCATTGTCTTGTGGGTGACATGCATGTAGGGGCCGTATTATTATTATTTTGAGCAACCGGCAGAAACATTGTCTTTTCATAAAGAAGGAAAGAGGGGTCGAAACCCATATGTACACAGGTGCACACGTTTTGAAGGGAGCGTGGCCAACCCTATGACTATGGACTTACTATTGTGATTCAGCCCACTCCTACAGTGGGTACGTCCACATGAAACGTCCTGGCTCTTTGGTTGATATCGTCGAAAGCAGTCATCGCCACCTCATAATGAGTCATGCGGGCCCCTATGGAGATGCGTTGGTTCCTCTCCTTCCAAACATTCCATAGCGCGCATATAAGTCTGCCACTCCGACACCTACGCCCCTGTTTTGATTCCCTCGCGATCAACTCGTCCCACCAGTCCGAAACGTTTCCTTCGCTTGGAAGGTAACCTGGGAAGGGAAGGTCTTCGTGTGTCTAGGTGGTTACATGTTTCCAAACGGCGACCGTGAAAGGACAGTCTTTGCAAAGATGCAATGCCGTTTTCCAGAGCCTGAAGGCAGAGTTGACATGTCAGGTTGTGTGACCATCCACGAATAGCGAACCTATCAGCCGTGAGGGCTCTGTTGTGGAGAATGAGCCAGGCGAAGAACTTGCACTTGGGCTCCGCGTGGGCAGACCAGATCTTCTCGGTGTTAACTTGGGGTGTGAACCATGGAATTGGGTCGCATAAGCCGACGCTGAAGAGTACACTCCATTGGGGGTAAGGTTCCAAACAATGGAGTCCTCCTGATCAGGCGAGAGGTGCACCTGGCTAATCCAAGCCCAAATGGTGACGAATTCCCCAATTTGGGGGACAGAGCATATCTTGGCCAGTGACCGAATCCAGTTCTCATCACGCAGCTCGTGGCACACCGTTCGGTTCTTTCTAGTTGATATTCTATAGAGCTCTGGAGCTAATGATCTCGAGGGAACTCTACCACTCCAGTTGTCATGCCAAAACAAATCATTGTGTCCATTCCCGATGATGATGGTGGTGCAGGCCCGGAATAGGGCCATGTCAGTCTGGTCACATGGGAGCTGGGATCCCACCCATGGCCGGTCCGGATCAGACCACCGGAGCCACGGCCAACGCAATCTCAAAGCCCTGCCAAACCTCCCGATATCCGCAAATCCAAGGCCACCAAGCTGCTTTGGTCGGCGGACTGTCTTCTAGTTTACCAGAGAGTGTCCACAGGACGGTTGGCCATGGTCCTCCTTTTGCCACACGAAGCCACGGGAGATCTTGTCTAGACGATGTCGAATCCACACCGGTGGGGCTAGAGCCGTTAACTGAAAAGTGGCAATGGCGGCGAGCATGGATTTTGCGAGGGCAACCCTGCCGGGTCTAGTAAGGTGCTTTCCGATCCGACCCGACAGCTTTCCCGCAGTCTTATCGATGAGAGGTTGGAACTCAATCTTGCGTAGTTGGCGGAAGTGGAGCGGCAATCTCAGGTATCGCCCAGGGAAGGAGGCGATCTTTGCGGGGAATACGAAGAGGATCTCCTGCAGGTCGATGTCGGCACATTTGATGTGGAAAACCTCTGTCTTCTCAAGGTTTGTGATGAGTCCACTCATCTCCTCAAAGGCTGCGAGGATTTCTGCAATGGCACGTAGCTCATCTTTATCGGGGCTGATGAAGATGCTAGCGTCGTCCGCATATAGGGAGAATCTGCACGCAGCAGTGCTTGAATGGATGGGCTTGAGGACGCCTTGTTGTGAGGCCAAACTCGGGATCTGTTGAAGAGGATCCAGCGCCAGGATGAACAACATTGGCGAATTTGGGTCGCCCTGTCGCAGCCCGCAAGCATGCCAGAAAGGCAGGCCAGGGCTACCGTTTAGCATAATCCTGGAGGAGATGAAGCCAGGGAGAGACAGATCCAATCTCTCCATCGTTGGCCGAAGCCCAAATGTTGTAGGACCTCAATCAGATAGCTCCAGTTTACGGGATCGAAAGCCTTTGAGATGTCCAACTTGAGGAAGAGGCTCAGTATGTTTCTACGGTGAAGATCCTTGATGAGGTTTTGGACATGGAGGAAATTATCATGAATACATCTCTTCTGGACGAAGGCGCTCTGGCACTTGGAGACCAAGGATGGCAGGACAGGGGCCAGTCTGTTAGCTAGCAACTTGGAAAAGATATTTGAGAGGCTATGGATCAAGCTAATTGGCATGTAATCTCCCACCCTCGCCACATTCGCCCTCTTAGGAAGAAGGATGATGTTGGCAGAATTGATGAGAGAGGCACAATCTTCCTGCAGGTGAGAGAGATGCATAATGGCCCCGACAACATCAAGGCTAATGATATCCCAACATGACTTGAAGAACTCTCCGATGAAACCATCCGGCCCTGGGGCTTTAACCGATGGCAACGAGAACACCGTGGTCTTTATTTTTGAGTCTTCGAAAGGAACATCCAGCACCGAGAGGTCCTATGGAGGCCACAAAATGTTATCCCAGTTCAGGCAAGACGTCCGCGCTCCTTGGGTTCCCAGTCACCCCATGAAATGTGATAGCAGGGACTCCTCCTTGTGCGCTTTTGTAATGGCAATCACGGAGGGGTTCATATTCATCATAGGTGCCTCCCCGATGATGCGTGAGTAGTTCACCATAGACCTATGGGTCCGTAAGCAGTAGCTAGATGGCTTCCTCACTCTCTATGATTGTGAATACAATGGTTTCTTGGAGATCTTTTTGATGTAATGACTTCTGCGGTGTGTTTGTTGGGATCCGATGAATTTTGAGTTCCTGATCAGTTTCTATCCATGAATATGATTTGAGTCTTCTTTGATCTCTTATTTGCATGATTACTTATAGCCTAGTATTTATTCTTTGAATCTTTGGTTTAGTTAGGCCAACCAGATCAATTTTTCTTGCCATGGGAAGAGGTGCTTTGTGATGGGTTCGATCTTGCGGTGTTCTTTACCAGTTACAGAAGGAGCGGCAAGACACACATGTATCGTTGTCATTAAGGATAACAATATGGGGTATATTCCTACATGAATAGATCTTTTCTACATCATATCACCGTTCGTATTGTATTACTCGGTTTTCCCATGAACTTAATGCACTAGATGCATGCTGGATAGCGGTCGATGTGTGGAGTAATAGAAGTTGATGCGGAATCGTTTCGGTCTACTTATCTTGGATGTGATGCCTATATAATGATCATTGCCTGGATATCATAATGATTATTTGATCTTCTATCAATTGCCCGACAGTAATTTGTTCACCCACTAGTGAAACCTACGGCCCCGGGGTCTACTTTTCCAACATATTGCTTTTCGATCTACTGTTTGCATATTTTGTTTTCAGATCTATTAATCAAAAAAACTAAAAATACCTTGCTGAAATTTTTATTTATTTATTTTAGTTTGTGCTCTTGCAATATCTATTTGCCAAAACTATCATTACCTAATCTATCTTATTACCATAGAGAGCTTGACAACCTTTCTTTCGCGGCTGGTTGCAAGTATTTGTTATTTGTGTACAAGTGTTGTGTACAAGTGTAGCAACTATAATTACCTAAAGTATTGATATCTTGGTTTCATAACCGAGGGAAATACTTACCGTCACTGTGCTGCATGATCCCTTCCTCTTTGGGGAAATACCAACGCAGTCTCAAGCCACATCAAAGGAATTTCTGGCGTCGTTGCCAGGGAGGAAGTAATCTCATCTACTAGGTTCCTAATCACAAATCTCATCTCCTTACAATTTACATTATTTTCCATTTATCTCTCATTTTCCTCTCCCCTACTTCACAAATTTTCCGTTTTATTCGCCCTCTCTTTTTCGTTTGCCTTTTTCTCATCAGATCTCCTATTTGCTTGCAATCTTGTTTGTGTAGTCATGATGACTCAAGAGAACAACAAGTTGTGTTATTTTTTCAATACCAATAATAATGATTTTATTAGCACTCCTATTGCTCCTCCCTCCACTAGTGTGGAGTCTTGTGATATTAATGCCGCTTTTTTGAATCTTGTCATGAAAGATCAGTTTGTCGGTACTCCTAATGAGGATGTCGCGTCCCCTCTAAACACCTTCGTGGAATTATGTGAAATGCAAAAGCAAAAAAGATGTGGACAATGATATTTTGAAGTTGAAATTGTTTCCTTTCTCTTTGCGGGATCGAGCAAAAATTTGGTTTTCTTCTTTGCCTCCCAATAGCATCGATTCTTGGGATAAGTGTAAGGAAACTTTTATTACTAAGTATTTTCAGCCCGCAAAAATTATTTCCCTTAGAACTCAGATCATGAATTTTAAGCAACTTGAAGATGAACAAGTTGCACAATCTTGGGAAAGAATGAAATTGATGCTAAGCAATTGTCCTACTCATGGTTTAAATCTTTGGATGATCATACAAAAAATTTATAAGGGATTGAATTTTGTCGCTACAAATCTTTTAGATTCCTCCGTGGGTGGTACTATTCTGGAAATTACTTTGGGTGAAGCTACCAAATTGCTAGATAATATTATGGCAAATTATTCACAATGGCATATTGACAGAGCACCTACTAGTAAAAAGGTTAATTCGATGGAAGAAATTAGTACTTTGAGTGAAGAAGTTGATGCTCTTATGAAGTTGGTTCCTAGTAAAAATGCTCATGTTGATCTTAATGATGTGCCTTTGTATACTTTGGTTGAGCTAAATAGTGATTCCGTAGATGTGAATTTCATCTCGCGAAATAATTTCAATAACAATGCTTATAGAGGAAATTCCTCTAATAATTATGGTAATTCCTACGGTAATTCTTATAATGATAATAATAATAATAATAATAATACCTCTAATCTTGAGAATATTTTTCAATAATTTATCAATTCTCAAAAATCTTTCAATACTACGATAGAAGAAAAGTTGAATAAGACTGATGATATGTATACAAGCATTGATAGAATTTCTAATGATGTAGAAAATCTCAGGTTGCATGCTTCTCCACATAATATCATGGAATCAATTAAGGCTTTATATGTTTCAATGGATGAAAGTAAGAAAAGAACCGCTATGCTTAGGGATAAAATAGAACTTTTAGAAAAAGCGTTTTCTAGCAATTACTTTCGTAACAATGATGAAGATCTTAAAATGATTGGTGTTTGCTCCCTTGATTCCTTGTTTAGTAATGTTAAAATTTATGATAAAGGGACTAAATAAGAGTCAACTTTATGTAGAGGGCATCCCAATGATTTGGAGTGTGAATATCTGGATGAAAACTTTAATAAAAGTGGGTTTGGAGAGGTTAAAACTTTAACTAGTGCTGTGCCCACTATCTTTGATTACTAAGACTTTAATTATGAGAGTTGATACTTGGTTGATTTTATTTATTTTCTGGAATCTATGATAAATTCACCCCAAGCTTATGAACAAAATAAAGCATTTACTAAACATATCGTTGGTGCCATGATGAAATACTTAGAAGAAAAGTTGGAATTAGAGATTTCAATCCCTAGAAAATTGCACGATGAGTGGTAACCTCCCATTAAAGTCAATATTAAAAATTATGAATTCATTTATTTGTGTGATTTGGGTGCTAGTGTTTCCACGATTTCAAAATCTTTATGTGATGTGCTTGATCTTACCAATATTGAAGAATGTTCTCTTAATTTGCACTTGGCGGATTCTACTTTTAAAAAACCTTTGCTAAGAATTAATGATGTTCTTATTTTCTTGAAAATAGTAATTATGTGCCCATTGATTTTATTGTTCTTGATATTGATTGCAATCTGTCTTGTGCTAGCATACTTGGTAGACCGTTTTTACGCACTATAGGTGCCGTGATTGATATGAAAGAAGGCAATATTAAGTTTCAGTTTCCTCTTAGAAAGGGCATGGAACACTTCCCTAGAAGAAGAATTAATAAACAATATGAATCAATCATGAGTACCTTTTATGTAGTGAAAACTAAGGATGACAATACTTGAATCTATGTGTTATGCCTAGCTAGGGGAGTAAAACGATAGCGCTTGTTGGGAGGCAACCCAATGAATAAATAAATTTTATCTTTTCCTTTATGTTTTTGAGTGTTCTGCAAAATTATTATTATGTTATCATTGTGTTTTATGTTTTATTTAGTGTTTGTGCCAAGTAATGCCTTTAGGATGATCCATAAGATGAGTAGAAACAATGTTGAATATGAAACATAAACATTGTTCCAAGTGCAAGCATTTTCATTTTTTACTGGAACGAGATATTGATCTGAAATTTGAACACAGTATTGCTATACAAATCATTTCAGTTTTCCTAATTTTTAAGAATTGTTAGAGTTCAAGAAGTATGTGTAGAGTATAGATTACTAAAGATTGTTCTGTCCGAAACAGATTCTGTTTTCGTTGCATTGTGTGCTTGTTTTGATGAATCTATGGCTTGTATCGGGGGGTATAAGTCATGGTAAAGTTATAATACAATAGATATAATGCAATAATAAAATATTAATGGGTTTACAACAGTACCTAAAGTGGTAATTTGCTTTATTATACTAACGGATCTCACGTGAATTTTGTCAAGTTTTGTGTGATTGAAGTTTTCAAGTTTTGGGTGAGATCACGATGGATGAAGGAATAAGGAGTAAGAAGAGCCTAATCTTGGGTATGATACAGAACCCCCAAGGTAATATCCAAAGAGTAACAAACAACTAAGCTTGGGATGCCCCGAGTGGCATCCCCTCTTTCTTCTGACAACCATCGACATTTTACTTGGAACTATATTTTTATTCATCACATATCATGAGTTTTGCTTGGAGCGTCTTGTATCTTTGCTTTAATTGCTTTTATACTTGCTGCACACACCTATTTGAGAGAGCCAAAATTATGCTATGATTTGCTAGAATTGCTCTTTATGCTTCACTTATATCTTTTTGAGCACGCCATACTTTTTCATGTTTGAAGAAATGCTCTCATGCTTCACTTAAATTAATTTGAGAGTTAGTAATTTTGAAGAAATCCTATAATGCTTCACTTATATTATTTTAAGAGATTAAACTTGTATGCTCATGTTCGTCACTTATATCCATGGGATCTTGTTAAAAGCAATTGCAATATATGAAAGTAGTCCCAAAGTGATAGATGTTCAAGAGGGATATAATAAAAACTTTCATGAAGATCATTGGATAAATTAAACTTGATTCTTTGTAATAGTTTTGAGACATGACAATAGCAATATGTGAGTTATGTTGGTGATTAATTATGCTTAGCAAGAATATTGGTGTTAAGGTTTGTGATTCCCTATGCATGCACAAAAGTCAATAGTTGATGAAATTACATCCTACTTATGGTGCATTATTCAGTGTTAGTTATGCTTAATGCTCGCTTATGTGATTTTTTGTTTCTTGGTTGGATGCTTCTCAATATTTTTCTAGACTTCGCTTGTACTAATAAGTAGAAATACTACTTGTGCATCCAAAATCCTTAAACTAGTTTGGCCATATGAGTCCACCAAACCTACCTATATACGGTATTTGCATGCCGTTCCAAGCAAATTTGTATGTGCCATCTCTAAATTTCAAAATAAAATTTCCTTTTGTGTGTGCTCGTAATGCTCATGAAACGGTAGGGGTGACCGATATTTTTCCATGCTATATGTGTTATTCTCAAGATGAGTGTTTATTCACTTGTCATGACATGAGAGTACAACGGTAATAGGGATGCCCAGTCCCAAAATGAAAAAGAAAAAATATTTACTTTATGTTGTCAAATAATAAATTCCTTCATAAGTGTTGGTATGGAAGGAAATCGCGGATTCGGCTAGCCATGGAAACTGAAAGTATGGTAGAAAAAGGAATTAACTTTATTTTCTGTTTGGGAACTGCCTATGATGTATCTATCATGGAAAGATATTGAAATTCTCAGTCGTTTTCGTTGACAGGAAAGGCATGCCACCCAAAATATTTTTTCCTATCAATTTAAACACTTGAGCTATAGCACCTCTACAAATCCCTACTTACCTCTGCGAAGGTTCTATCCATTTACTTTATGCAATTTTTATTTTTCAATTTGAGTCTCCATCTTCTCTTATAAAGCACCAACTAGGAGGCACTATGATCGTACTTGAGCATTAGGTGTAGCTAATATTTGACTGTGCATTGTGAATGGATCAATGATTGAGCATGATGGGCTAGGGATAACTTGCTTTAGTTTTGATATTTTGAAAGACATGATTGCTTGTTGATATGCTTGAGTATTAAAGTTTTCATGTCAAAACTAGACTATTGCTTTGAACCATTTAAAAGTACAAATGTCCATGCTACAAAGAAAAGAATATTTTATGAACATGTTAGGCAGCATTCCACATAAAAAAACTGTTTTATCATTTACCTACTCGAGGACGAGTAGGAATTAAGCTTGGGAATGATGATACGTCTCCAACGTATCTATAATTTTTGCCTGTTCCATGCTATTATATTATCAATCTTGGATGTGTTACAATCATTTTATAGCAACTTTATATCATTTTTTGGGACTAACCTATTGACATAGTGCCAAAGTACCAGTTGTTGTTTTTGTTTATTTTTTACTTCGTAGAAAGTCAGTACCAAACGGAGCCCAAATGCTACGGGAATTTTTGGAGAATTTTTGTGAACCAGAAGAGCCAAGATGGGCAAAACAACAACCAAAGAGGGGGGCCAGGGGCCACCCTCTACCAGAGGACGCCAGCGGCTACTCGCACGGCCTAGTAGAGGGGTGGGCACCTCGGGATTTCCCCCGACCGATTATCAAGTCGACGAAACACAACTCCACCCGCCGCAAGTTCTAGAACCTCGAGATCCAATCTAACACCATCACAGAGGGGTTCATCTTTATCGTATGTGCCTCTCCGATGATGCGTGAGTAGTTCACCATAGACCTACGGGTCCATAGGAAGTAGCTACATGGATTCCTCTCTCTATGATTCTCAATGCAATGGTCTCATGGAGATCTATTTGATGTAATGACTTTTGCGGTGTGTTTGTTGGGATTCGGTGAATTATCAGTTCATGATCAGTTTCTATCCATGAATATGATTTGAGTCTTCTTTGATCTCTTATTTGCATGATTACTTATAGCCTCATATTTCTTCTTCGAATCTTTGGTTTAGTTAGGCCAACTAGATCGATTTTTCTTGCCATGGGAAGAGGTGCTTTGTGATGGATTCGATCTTGCGGTGTTCTTTACCAGTGACAGAAGGGGCAGCAAGACACGCATGTATCGTTTCCATTAAGGATAACAAGATGGGGTCTATTCCTACATGAATAGATCTTGTCTACATAATTTCACCATTCTTATTGCATTACTACGTTTTCCCATGAACTTAATACACTAGATGCATGCTAGATAGCGATCGATGTGTGGAGTAATAGAAGTAGATGCAGAATCGTTTCAGTCTACTTATCTTGGACATGATGCCTATATAGTGATCATTGCCTTGATATCATCATGATTATTTGATCTTCTATCAATTATTAACAGTAATTTGTTCACCCATCGTGCGCTATACTCATGAGAGAAGCCACTAGTGAAACCTACGACCCCCGGGTCTACTTTTCCAACATATTGCTTTCCGATCTACTATTTGCATCTTTTGTTTTCAGATATATTTAATCCAAAAAAATCAAAAATACCTTGTTGTCCTATTTATTTATTTATTTATTTATTTATTTCTTTTAGTTTGTGTTCTTGCGAGATATATTTGCCAAAACTATCATTACCTAATCTATCTTATTACCGTAGAGAGCTTGACAACCTCTCTTTCGCGTCGGTTACAAGTATTTGTTATTTGTGTACATGTGTTGTTTACGTGGGTGCGTGATCTTCCTCTATGGACTGATACCTTGGTTTCATAACTGAGGAAAATACTTACCATCGCTGTGCTGCATCATCCCTTCCTCTTTGAGGAAATACTGATCGAATCTCAAGCCACGTCGGTAGCGACTAAACATTATAATTCAGGGGGCAATATCCAGTCATGCTAAAATCTAACATTAACTTGACTCAATGCATAAGGATGACAATGGTGCCCTCAGGTCTAGTGCTTTAGTAAGAGTATGATGACTCAGCATAAAAGTAAAAATATAGGCCCTTTGCAGAAGGAAGCATTGATTTGCAACGGTGCGAAAGCTCAGAGCTTAAAACAAGAGTGAGAATATAATTTTTTAGTGGCACACTTTTCTTGTCAACGTTACAACAAAGATTTTCAACATTTTCCATGCTAAACTCATTATTGGCGGTTACCAAACAGAATAGTAAAGTTTACTCCTATCCATCATATATACACAAACCATGGCTGACCGAATTCATGGATGCCCGCCAACATACAACTATCCCAAGGAGTTTGTTTAGTTTACTTTGATTATGTAGGACTGACATCACTTTTACCAGCATCTCTCCTGTAAATACGGCAAACAAATGACCATCCTAAGAATAACTCGCTTAACACGGAAAAATCGACCGCCTCGTCGCTCCATGAGCGAGACGAGTGCACAAAATGGATGTTTGTTTGCATATTTAGAGATGACGCATGCAAATTTACTTGGAACAGTAGGGTAATACCGTATATAGTTAGGTATGGTGGACTCATATGTAATAACTTGGTTTAAGGGTTTTGGATGCACAAGCAGAATTCCCGCTTAACACGGGTGAAGGCTACCAATGGGTTGAGAAGCGACCAGCTAGAGAGCAACAACACTCATGAACATGAATTTTGAATAATTAACATTGGACGTAGCATGAGTAGGATATGAACACACTAAATTTAAACATCGTGAAGGTTGCATTGGTTTTGATTCAACTACATGTTTGCACATGGGCCAAGTCAAACCGCTTGAATTTCTTAGAGGGGAATACCATACTACCATATCATATTATAACCATTTCAACGCATGTTGACACACAAGATAAATCATTATTAACTCCTAGCTAGTTAGGCATGGCATGAGAAGCTATAATCTCCAATTGTCATCACAAACATGTTTACTCATGATATACTAAATTAGGATCAAACTGGCTAAACATATTTACAAAAACTAAAAACAAGAAGATTTCATACCAACTTCCTTTGCCACAATCACTTCATCAAATATCGTCATTATTGCATTTTCACTTGCATGATCGAATGATGTGATAGTAACAATAGTGCAAGAATGTCGTGGACTAAGCTTGAATCTACAGGGCAGTTTTAAGACAAAGGAGAGGACAAGGTAAAATTGGCTCTCTATTAGATCATCAATAAGGCATATGAGAGACACTCAACATTTTGATCATAGTCTTCTCCTTTCAAGAGCTCAACAAAAATAAAAGAAATTCAGAGAAACACACTGAAATATTTTTGGATTTTTTTCTTTTCTTAAACAAGGAAACAAACTAAGGGAAAACAAGAACGAGAAAAACTAATTACAAGGGAAAGCTACCAACAAGCAAAGGAAATCTTTTTGGGTTTTATTTTTAGTTCTACAACTAAAGAAATGAGGAAATGAAAAACTGAAAAGAAGCAAGAAATATTTTTGGATTTTCAAAGCTTTTCAAACACACAAGAAGAAAGCAAGGAAAATAAAGCTAACGTGATATACAATGAAAGAGGATGAACAGCGACAATTTATATGAAGTGTGAGAACATGAATGTAATGTCGGTGAGAAATATGTACTCCCCCACGCTTAGCCTTTTGCCTAGCTTGGTAATCACCACTGCTGATCCGGGTAATGATTGTAATGATAGCTCATGGGGGCATTCTTGGCCTCCTCCTGATGGGGTTATTACCCCTGGGTAGGCCAAAGCAACGGGGTTCTCTCCCCCACTTCAAGAAAAAGCACGTGGCCGGCTGCTTACGGCTGGCTGACGTGCAGACGGCAGACGCGTTGCCGGCTGGATCAAGGCCGGCTGGTCGAGGACCCGGCTCGGCCACCGGCCGGCTGGACGCGGCGGTTGCCTTCGAGCCGCCTCCTCCGTTGACCCTCGGGCAGACAAGCTTCCATCCCATCCCTCTGCATGCAGGTATGGCGACACGATGGTACACCATGACGGGCACCAATGTAGCCACAGTGGTCGCTGACGCACGGGCGCGCGTGTCTATAGTTCGGCTGATCGTACCGCTGACCTTGGCCAACCGCGACCGGGCAGGGCAATAGTGTTGGCATGCCTCCTCCCACTCGATTACCTGCTCTGGCGTGGCTACAGTGCAGCCGGCCGTACTGGAGACTCCGGCCGGCTGGCGCAAGACGCCGCCGCCCGGGCGACCCGTGTCGTAGCAGGTGGGCGGGGACCAATCACGGAGCTGGCTGGCAGGTGCCAACGAGCGATGGGATCGCACAGCCAGTGGACCCTACGGGCAACGAGGCGGCTCGCGAGGCGGGGCCCTCTGGCCAGTCGAAGAGGCCGCCAGCCGAGTCCCCCACTTTGTACCCCAGGAATATTGTAAGCCGGGGGGTTGGCCTATAAACGCCACCCCCACCCCCGAGCCCCCCATGCAACGGGGACGGGCAATCTCACACACACGCATACCTACGGGACACTTCCCACATATCCACCTTTGTAGTGGAGGAAGGCAAACCGGCTGCTCCCTCTTCCTCCTCTAGATAACAGCTCTAGGAGTGACCTTGTAAACATACTTATCCATCAACTAGACCAAGCAGGACTAAGGGTGTTACCTCCCGCGGAGGGCCCTGAACCTGGGTACATCGTGTGCCACCACCGCTTGTACCTAATCCCGTACCTAGAGCCTGTCGGCGTCCTCCGTCCCCAACCACCTTCGGTAAGCCTACCCATGGCATCTGACGTGAGAAAACGATGACAGTTGGCGCCCACCGTGGGGCCGTACGCGGCGTCGCGGTGTCAGACGGATTCATGCTTTGGGCGGGACCCCTTGCCATTCCCCTCCGTTGCCGCATGTCCAGGAAAAACCACGGGCTCGTGGGGCTTGCTCCGACAGGCCTTGCGGGTAGCATCATCGACCTCACGCTCGACATTGACGCGCTCACCGAGCGCTTCGGCAGGCTAAGCCTCGCCAAAGCATCGGTCGCCGACGAGTACCCTAGCCAGGTGCTCGTCTGCGCGTGACCTAGTAAGGCGGCTCCCATATCCGCGTGGGAGCGATGACCATCATCTCCTCCACCTCCTTCGGTCGTCCGCGGGCCGAGGCCGACGCCACCATGGCCTACGTCGGCACCTCCGACCCGCTCACCGCGGCCCTTCGGGGCCTAAGCACACCCATTGCCCCGACGGCGAACCCTGACGTCGCCACGTCCGAGCTGGAGGCAGCTTGCTGCCTCTTGTTCGAGGACACCAGCGCCCTCATGCCACGCGGCGCCGCATGGAGGCCGCTCAACGGGAATACACTTCCGCCTATAGTCTCACCCCAGCTGGCACCGAGCCCAGCCGGCATGGGGCTGTGCGTGACCGTGGTCGCGTGGTCGGCGAAATATTGGGTGGCAACATGCCCGCCTATGACACCCCACGGCCAACCTGCGGGCCGCCAAGGTAGCCTACGAGGATTTGGCTACCTTGGAGGGCGAAGAACGTGTCGCCCACGAGCATCACATCAAGGACCTCATCGATGCCGCCGACACGCAACAGCATCAGCTCGCGGCGGCCGGCGCCGCCTCCGAAGGCCCCCGGCTCGAGCGCGACGGCAACGGGACTACTGGCCGTCAGCCGGCTCAGCACTCCTGCTCCCCTCGTGCCTCCGGCCACCGGGTTGACGCAAGCAACCCCCGGCCCTCTCAGTTGCCGGGGGATGAGCAGCTGGCTGTAAACAGCCGGCGCACCAACAACCCGCCTCACAGCGGCCGCCACCACGAGGCGCCGGTTGCCGGCAGTCGGCGTAGCCGCGGGCATACACTGCCCCCGCAGTGCAAGCCGGAATAGTCGGTTTCACCCATCATCCGCCCCGAGCTCTCGGCCCGGCTTGGGCCACGTGTCCCCCACAGCGAGAATGACGCCCGTCTCTGCATCGACCGGCTCGCATAGTCGGCCCTCGTCGAGGAGGAGGGCTCGATTGGTCCGGCCCCTTTCGGCCCTTGGATCCACAACGAGCCATTCTCGACCGGCTTCACGCTTCCCCGAGACACCCCAAAGTACAACGGGGCTTCCAAACCCCAAGACTGGTTGATCGACTACACCACGACGGTCGGCATCACCAGGGGGAACAAGCACGTAGCCATTCGCTATGCTCCCCTCATGTTGAGCTCGGCCCGCACCTGGCTCAACAGCCTGGCAGCTGGCAGCATCAACACTTGGACGTACTTCAAGGAAGCCTTCGTCCGCAACTTCACTGGCACCTACAAGCAGCCTGGACGCCCCCGTGAACTAGCCATGTGCGTTCAGGGGCCAGACGAGTCCCTCCGCGACTATCTCACCCGGTGGACCGAGCTCCGCAACTCTTGTGAGGGGGTGCACGAGGTGCAAGCCATACAGTATTTCATCGAAGGCTACCGCGATGGCACCCCTCTCAAGCACAAGCTCCTGTGCTCTGAGCCGTCCATGCTAGCCGAGCTCATGACCAAGGCGGACAAGTACGCCACCGCCGACTCCGCCATTCGAGTCAAAATGACCCCATCTGCCAAGGCAACGCCGACGCTGGCGGTGTCCCGACTGGCTATTGACAACCGGCAGCCGCAAAACAACAAGCACAAGAATGACCAGCCCGACTCCCGCTACGGGAGCCGGCAGGTTGCCACCATCGAGGGAGCAGGAGCCGGCTGCCCAGTCTTCCAACCAGCGCCAGCGAACTGGCAAGGCTGCCTGGCAGCTCAAGCTCACCTTCGAGCAGATGCTCAACCTCCCCTGCAAGAACCACTCTGGGGCCAAGCCCTCCACACACACGCTCCGGCAGTGCAGCTTCGCATAGTGCCTAGCCCGGGGGGACGGCCTCTCAGCTCCTCCCGCACCGCCAGCCCGTGTGCCGGCCTTGGCACCAGCTGTCGCCCAGGCGCCGGCTCCGGCTCCGGCTCCGGCCTAGAATGATGGTCACCTACACGACCAATTCCCCAACCAGGACGATTGCTACGTCGTCTTCACCAGCGAAGAGACGAGCAAACATGCTCAACGCCGGCTCCATCGTGAAGTGAACGCCACCATGCCGGCAACTCCCAAGTTCATGCACTGGTCAAAGAAGCCAGTCACCTGGAGCCGGTTAGATCACCTGGTGGTGATGCCGAGCCCCGACAGCTATGCCCTGGTCCTCGACCCCACCATCGCCACCGAGAAGCGCACCTGCCACTTCTCGCGGGTGTTGATTGATGGTGGCAGCAGCATCAACATCCTCTACGTCGACACGATGCGCAAGCTGGGGTTGAAAATAGAAGACCTTCAGGCGAGCCGGATGGTTTCCACACATCGTGTCGGGAAAGTCCTGCTCCTGCGTCGGCAAGATCGAGCTTCACGTCCTCTTCGGCGGCCCCGGTCACTTCCGCCATGAGCCGGTGTTGTTCGAGGTAGTGGATCTCGAGAGTCCCTACCACGCACTGCTGGGTCGTCCAGCTCTCGTCAAGTTCATGGCGGTCCCCCATTATGCCTACCTCACGCTCAAGATGTCGGGCCCCAAGGGAATAATCACCATCGCGGAAGACTACAAGATGTCGCTCGAGTGCGCTCGGGACAGCAGTCGGCTAGCCGAGGCCCTGGAGATAGCCGAGGAAAAGTGGCAGCTCGACTGGCTTGTGGCCCTTGCCGCCAGCCGGCCATCCGTGCCGGCGAGGCCTCCTTCCAGCCGTCCAAGGACACCAAGCAGATCCCGCTCAACCCGGCCAACCCCACTCAGTGCGTCACCATCGGCTCCCGCCTCGACAACAAATAGGAAGCCAAGCTCGTCGACTTCCTCCGTGAGAATTGGGGCATCTTTGCATGGTCCCCCAAAGACATGTTGGGTGTTCCGAGGAAGTTCGCCAAGCACAAACTACACGTCCGGACGGACGTTAAACCGGTCAAGAAACTCCTACGCCGTTTCTCTGAGGAGAAGCGGCGCACTATAGGAGAAGAGATCGCCCGGCTGCTCGCAGTCGGCTACATGATGGAAGTTTTCCACCCGGACTGGCTGGCCAACCCAGTCCGGGTGCTAAAGAAGAACCAGACATGGCGCATGTGCATCGACTACACTAGCCTAAACAAGGCGTGCCCTAAGGACCCATTCGCCCTACCACGGATCGATCAAGTCATCAACTTCACGGCCGGCCGCGACTTGCTGTCCTTCCTGGACGCCTACTCCGGCTACCACCAGATCAAGCTGGATCCGGAGGACCGGCTCAAGACCTTCTTCATCATGCCTTTCGGGGACTACTGCTACATCACCATGTCCTTCGGCCTGAAGAACGCCGGCACCACTTTCCAACGGTGCATGCAGAAGTGCCTCCTGCCTCAGATAGGCAAGAACGTCCAAGTCTACGCCGACGACATCGTCGTCAAGACCAAGAAGCATTTCAGCCTCCTCGATGATCTTCGGGAGACCATCGCAAACCTATGCGAATACAAGATCAAGATCAACCCGGAGAAGTGTGTCTTTGGCGACCCGACCGGCCAGGTCCTGGGTTTCTTCGTGTCGGCTCGCAGCATCGAAGCTAACCCAGAGAAGATCAGTGAGATCGAGCGCATGCCCAAGCTGACCCGGCTCCGTGACGTCCAGAAGTTCACTAGCTGTCACGCCTCGCTCAGCCAGTTCATCAGCCGGCTGGTGGAGAAGGCCTTGCCCCTCTACAGGCTCCTTCACTCTATGGCTCTGGTCGAGTCAGACCACACAAAGAAGCCGGGCATGTTCGACTGGCCTGATGAGGCGGACGAGGCCTTCCACGGCCCCAAGAGGGCTCTCACCCCCGCGCCCATCCTGGCCGCGTCGGCTGAGAAGGACTGTTGCTCGCCTACATCACGACGACCACTCGCGTCATCAGCGTCGTCTTGGTGGTCGAGCGAACGGAGGAGGGCAAGTCCCTACCGGTCCAGCGTCTCGTCTACTACCTGAGCGAAGCCCTCTCCGCCTCCAAGCAAAACTACCCCCACTACCAGAAGATGTGCTATGGCATATACTTCGCCGCCAAGAAGGTCAAGAAGTACTTCCAGGAGCACACCATCACCACGGTGAGCACGGCCCAGGTCGGCGAGATCATGAGCGGTCGGGACTCCGCCAGCCGGATCGCCAAATGGGTCATAGACCTTGCCAACCACAAGATCCGGTACGAGCCGCGTACCTCAATCAAGTCACAGGCACTGGCCGACTTCCTCGTCGACTGGGCGGAGACCGGGTTCGTGCCACCTCCCCCAGACTCCATGGATTGGTGCATGCATTTCGACGGCTCAAAAATGAGGACCGGCCTAGGTGCCGACATAGTCCTCTCCTCCCCGAAAGGTGCCCAGCTCAAGTACGCCCTCCAGATCCACTTCACCGCCTCCAACAACGTGGCCGAATACGAGGCCATCGTCCACGGCCTCTAGCTCACCAAGGAGATCAGCATTAGGCGCATCCTATGCTTCGGCGACTCCGACCTCGTGGTGCAGCAGGTCTCTGGCGAATGGGACGCCAGGGACGCCAACATGGCCAGCTACCGCTTCCTCGTACAGCAACTCACCGGCTCCTCCAAAGGATGTGAGTTCCACCACGTCCCATGGGCGGACAACGAGGCAGCCGACACATTGGCAAAGATCGGCTCCACCCGGCAAGCCATCCCAGCCGGTTTCTCCCTCGAGCGGTTGCTCAAACCATCAACCAAGCCTTCCCCAGAGTCGGAGTCCATCTTCGTACCGGCCGAGGCCGCCGGCCCATCGGCGGCTCCGGCTGCTCCCTCGGCATCTTCGCCACCGGCTCCTTCTACCCCGGCTGCCTTGCCGACGCCGGCTCAGCCGACTCAGCCGACTACGTTCGAAGTAGCAGGCTCCGACGCAACGGCTGTCATGATGGCGGTCGACGCCCCTCCTGCCGTCCCCAACACGCATGCCGATGAGCCGGCCCTGGGGGCTGGCGAGCCGGTCCCGAGGACTGATCACCCAGGCTCGGGGGCTCCCGAGCCATCCCCCGTCTCGGCTCCCTCATGGGTCGAGCCCATCCTGGCGTTCCTTTTGTGCCGCGAGCTCCCCTCAGACAAGGCCATGGCAAGACAAATCCAGCACCGGACCTCGTCCTACAGCATCATCAATCGCGAGCTCATCCACCGTAGCACCACTAGCATCTTCCAACGGTGCGTCGAGCCGGAGAAGGGTCAGGAGATCCTCCTCGACATCCACCAGGGCGTGTGCAGGCATCATGCTGCCTCCAGGACCCTGGTGTCCGAGGCTTTTCGCCACGGTATCTACTGGCCCACCGCTTTGGAGGCGGCTAAGAAGCTGGTCGACGAGTGCGAGGGCTGTCAGCGCTTCAGCACGCAGAGCCATGTGTCGGCTTCAGCCCTCCAGACCATCCCCCTCTTGTGGCCCTTCGCCGTCTGGGGGCTGGACATGGTGCGACCCTTCAAAACCGCACGAGGCAGCATGACACATATGCTGGTGGTTGTCGACAAATTCACCAAGTGGATCGAGGCCAGGCCAATCAAGAAGCTGGATGGCCCCACGGCCGTTCGGTTCATTGATGACATCACAGTTCGCTATGTCGTCCCGCACAGCATCATCACTGACAACGGCACAAGCTTTGCCAAGGGCGTGCTTGCGCGCTTCTGCTCCAAGCAAGTCATCCGGATCGACCTGGCCTCCGTCGCTCATCCACAATCAAACGGCCAGGTTGAGAGGGCGAACAGCCTAATCTCGTTCGGCATCAAGCACCGGCTCGTAATGCCGCTAGTAAGGTGAGTCGTCTACTGGGTCGACGAGCTGTCGGCTGTCCTTTGGAGCCTCAAGACCACTCCCAATCGATAAACCGGTTACACGTCCTTCTTCCTTGTGTACGGATCCGAGGCGATCATCCCCACTGATATTGACTTTGACTCGCCTCGGGTCGCCCTATACGCGGAAGGACGCAAAGGAGGCAAGAGAGGATGGCGTCGACCTACTCGAAGAAGCCCGCGAACAGGCCTTGAGCTGGACGACATCTATCAGCAGAAGCTCCGGCACTACCACAGCAAGCGGATCCGGCCTCTCTCCTTCCGCGAAGGAGACCTGGTGCTCAGGCGGATCCGGCGGACGGGCGGACAGCACAAGCTATCCTCCCCATGGGAGGGCCCGTTCATCGTCAGCAAGGCGATGCACAATAACGCATACTACCTGATAGATGCCCAGAAGCCGCAGAAGCGCAAGAGAGACGCCTCCGGCGAGGAGACCGAACGTCCGTGAAATGTGGCGCTCCTCTGTCCGTTTTACTGCTGAAAAAACCAGTGTATGTATGTATCCTCCCCCTTTTGGGCTTATGAATGCAATGGGTGCCCCGAGCCTTGCCGAAAAAGTCCTCGCGGTTCCTAAACTCAGAGCCGGCTCCTCGAGGCGGACGCCCCGTCCCAGCTACAGACCGGCTCCCGGCTGTCGGGCTGGCAGGGTCGAAACCATGGGGGAAAAGGACTTGAGCTAATGGAACCTAAGGGACAAATAAAGGGAAGGGTAAGTCGGCACGCGTAAAAACTAACTTTGCAACAACCAGAAACTTCATAAGTTAAAAGAAGGCCCACGGGCATTACAATTCATTACGTTACACCCCCAGTGGGTGGACTTGAGTCTGACATGCAGAAAAAAACAAAAGAGAAGTAAAGATGCCCGGGGCTCAGGCCACCGGCGTGTCACCAGCCAGCGCATCACCAGTCGGCTCGACGCCCGGCCTGGAGGTGGTCGCGGCCTTCAGGTCGGCTTCCGTGGCCTTCGGGGCAGCCTCCATGGTTCCAGTCATCTCAGTGCTGGAGTCGGTGCTCTCATCGGTGACCTCCTCGTCCACCGGACCTTGGGGGTTTCCGAAGGAGTCCTCGGCTAATGGCTCGCCGTCCTCGCCAAGGGCCGGCAGGAGCTCGTCTGGGTCGATGTATGAGGCGAGCTTGTTGGCCCGGCGAATGAGGATGGGCTCGTGTGCCGCCCGCTCCTCGGCCGGCTTGTCCCGCATGGTGGCCAGCTGGTCAAGGTCAACATCGTGGTACCAAGACGTGATGAACCGGAGCGCCATCTACGTGCCGGCTCGAGCCACCGACGCCTTCCAGACCTCAAGCCGGGCCACGGTGTTCTCCAGCCAAAAAGCCACGTGACTCTCCAGAGCTCCACGGCCCGGCCACAAGGCGGCGATGACCTCCTTGTCGGTCGTCTTTAGCCGCTCCACGCTCCGCTCGAGGTGGATCAGCCAGATCTCTATGGCCAGCCCAAGCTTCGCCATATCCCAAGCGGCATCCCCCTCAATGGTGCGCTCGCACGCCCGGAGATATTCCTGGTGCTCCTAGACGGCACGCTCGGTGCGGCGCTGGGTTTCCGGGAAGCGCCCTAAAGAAGAAAGGGAAGATTGAGAAGAGAGTGACTCAAAGACAAGAAGAAAGCAGCCGGCTGAAAAAAGAAAAATTGGTACTTACGCTCAATGGAGTCGTCCAGCTCAATGGCGAAGTGGAGCGACGAGTCCCGCTCCGACACCAGTGTCGCCTCCACCTCGGCGAGGGAAACCGTGCGCTCCTCGAGCGTCCTCTTGAGGTGGGTCACCTTGTTTTGGAGGGCGGTGGTCCATTGGGCGGCGTCAGCTGCCTCCTTGATGGCTTTCTCCTTGGCTGTCACCTCCCGCACCACGTTGGCCTTCAGCGGTCTTGGGCCACCTGCCCATCCACCAGCAGGGCGCCCAGCCGGTCTCTCTCCTGGGTGACCGTCTGGACGCTTTACGCTAGCCGGTCCCACTCGGAGACCGCCTCGGTCTTCTCCTCCCAGAGGGTGGTCAGCTCCCCTGCGAAGCAAAACGGGCATCAGCTGGACATTCCAGACCCGTCCCGGCTGCCAAGCAGCCGGATCGGCTCCCGAGGCTACGCCCCTCCCAAGACCAAACGTACCTCGCACCCATGCCAGCTCCTCCTCCAGCCGGTAGAAACCGGGATTGCCACGGTTGTGGATGGAGACTGCCTCATCAAACATCTCCTGCCGCCGGGCATTACCTGCCTACCACAGGAAGTCAAAATCGGAAGGCGCACGAGGAGATCCGGCCCGGCTGCCCCCCAGCCGGCCAACCGGCCCGCATCTCAGGGGCTACACCCAGTGGGTGCGCTTGCGTGCCCCCACTGAAAATTTCAACAAGGACAAGCGATGCTTACCTCCGCGTGACGCAGGGTGTTGTCGGCCGCTTCCATGAACCGGGCCAGCTCCTGGCGGCATTGCTCTAGCACGCTCCCCAGCTCCTCGAGCGTGGGGACCGGGCCGCCTGTCGGAGGAGCCGGAAGGGTAGGGACGCGCGCCAGCACCTCCCAATCCCGGATCACGTCAACCATGGACCTCCGGGTTTGGCCATCGTCACCGCCCGTCCCGGCATTCATCATGGTGCCAGCTGTCGGGGGAGGGTTGATAATTGCGAGGGCGCGGGAATCGATCCCCAGTTGCCCCTCGTTCGGTGCTGGTGCCGCCCCCTTCTCCTGCCAGTTCCGCGCGACGATCACGATGCCGGTGCCTCCATCTCCATGGCTGCCGTCTCTGGCGCCGCCTCCGGGGCCACCGAAGCCTCTAGCACGTCGACCCGGGTTGGCTCATCCACGGGCAGCGTCACGTCCGGCACCATCGGCCGTGTCTCCTCGGGGGCCGGCTCCGTAGCCGCTGCCCCGGGTCGGGCTGCCACCTTAGCAGACGGGGGCGCGGCCGGCTCCGTAGCCGCCCCTCGCGGCTCGCTTGACGGGGGCCTCGACATGCGAGTCGATTCTACCGCCAGGTCAGACGCTCGCACGGGGTCTGTAGACCTACTCCGCCTCCTGTCGCTCGAAGTCCCAGAGCGCGAGGCCCCTTCTTGGGCTCCGGACTTCGAGGCCTGCAGCTCCGTGAGCCTCCTCTTGTCCTCGTGCTAGGTGGCCACGTGCTCGCGGGCCAGCCGGCTGGCGGCTTCTGTCGGGTCGACCATCAACTCCACATCGTGGAGTTCGAAGGGGTCCCTGAAGCGCATAAGGGTCAGGCACCCGCCAACCCACAACTAGGAAAGGAACTCGCACAAAAAGAAGGTCACTTACCCGGTAACGATGGGCAGAACCTGCCTGGTGCGCGCCGGAGGCTTCAGCATGGCTGCCTTCACCCTCTTGCGGGCAGGCGGCAGCATTGCCGGCTCCTCCTGAGCCGGCCTCTTCCCCCAGCTAGTGGCCCCAGCCATCGGGGCTTGGGCCGGCTGCTCCTCGCTCTGCCCACGCCAGCCCTGCTAAACTGAAGGGGAGGCGTGTTCAAGATTGGAATGTCATCAGCATCATCATCATCGTCATCGTCACCGTCATCATCGGTCCAGTCCATGGTCGTGGGACCGAGAGGGTACTCACCGGCTGCGTTGGGCCCACCGGCACCTGGGTCGGCCGCCTCCTTGACCTCCCCTGAGGAATCGACCCCCTCCTCGGGCGGACCTCCCTACTCGTAGTCCTCAGAGTCGGAGTGGTCGTGCTCCGCCTCGAAGATCTGGGAGTGCGGGCCATCCGGCATCTTTTGTCGCACGAACAACTGCTATCAACACGGCAAAGTAAGAACGGATGTCGGCTAGAGAGGTTCGAACAAAAAGAGCCATCTCGACGGAACGTACCAGCGGCGCGCGATGGTGTCGGTCGTCCGGCTCCTTGCCGAAGGTCCACGACGTCGGCGCCAGCTTGAAGGTCGTGATAGCATTCACCCGTTTCGCCACCTGAGCCGGCGTCAGGTCGACGGTCGTCAACCGTCAGGGGTCCCGGCGGCCAGACATGTCGCAGACCCGGTGTGGCCTCATCTAGAGAGGCAGCACCCGGCGCGCGATGAAGGCCGCCACCAGATCGGAGGCGGCCAGCCCCTCCCTCTTCCTCAACTCCACGAGCCGGCCGAGCTCTACGAGAGCGGTTCCGCACGGGGCGACCCCCGTCCAGTTCACCCCGGAGAATGGGGCGTTGATGTACTCCGACAGCCGGATGTAGTCCCGTTGTGGGTCGGCATTCTTCACATAGATGAAGGTCCAATGCTAGCCCTTGACGGAGTCAATCAGGCTGAAGTGCGGGAAGCATGAACCGCGGCAGCACACCGCCGCGCCCCTGCAGGTGGCGCTCTTCAGCGCCTTGAGGTAGAACAGCGCCTTGAAGAAGTCCACGAAGGGGAGCATCCCCAAATAACCTTCGCACAGCGTCATGAAGCCCGAAATGTAGAGGATGGCATTGGGCCGAGGTGATGCAGTTGGAGGTCAAAGGTATCCATCATCAGACGAAAGAAATGACTCACCGGGAGCCTGAAGCCGCGGGAGAAGTGGAAGGAGAAGACGACGAACTCCCCTCCTATGGCTCGGGCACCAACTCGTCACCCGGTGCGCGGGCGGTCACGCGCTCTGCCGGCGGCAGCATGCGCACGTGGCGGAGCTCTGCGATGGTGGCCTCCATGACCACGAAACAGGCCCAACTCCCTGAGCGTCCTTCAGCCATCGCGACGGCGGGGCTGCGCCGGGGGACGTGCAAGCAGGGTCACGGGCGAGTTGAGCAGCAGCGCGCGAGGGAGCAGAGAAGACGAGAAGAGGAAGACAAGGGGGCAAATGGGGCGTGGGTGCTGCCGCCCTTTGCCCTCCCTCCCCTTTTAAAGGGGAAGGCTACGACCGCAAGACATGGGGATTAACTGCGCCAACTCCCCCGAAATCTCTGCGCGCGTGTAGGCATCCTGGGCCGTAACCGCCACTTTAGGACACAAAAGATCCTTGCATGCGTCCCAAGGCCTACTGGGCTACGCCCGAGGCCTAGCGGGCTAGGCCCAGGGCAACATCTCGTCTACCCACGTGCGCGGGACCCACGACATCATTACTCACCGCATGGCGCTCTACGGGCTGGCCTGGGTCACGGGGTGGCTTGACAGGACCGAAGGCGTCAGGAATGGCCACCGACCCGGCTGGCTCTTCGGCTTCGTGCAAGAGGCGGGTACCGCTGGGAGGAAGTCACCGGCTCCCCTCCGTCTGGCAGACACGGGCCCCCGATGGCTTTGGGGACTACTAACGGAGTTGTTACCCCTGGGTAGGCCAAAGCAACAGGGCTCTCTCCCCCGCTTCAAGAAAAAACACATGGCCGGCTGCTTACGGCTGGCTGGCGCGTAGCCGGCAGACGCGTTGCCGGCTGGATCGACGCCGGCTGGTCGAGGAGCCGGCTGGACGTGGCCGACTGCCTTCGAGCCGCCTCCTCCACTGACCCTCGGGTGGACAAGCTTCCGTCCCATCCCTCTGCACGCAGGTATGGTGACACGATGGGACCCCCACGACGGGCACCAATGTAGCCACAATGGTCGCTGACGCACGGGCGCGCGTGGCTACAGTTCGGCTGGTCGTACTGCTGACCTTGGCCGACCGCGACCGGGTGGGGCAATAGTGCCGGAACACCTCCTCCCACTCAATTACCTGCTTCGGCGTGGCTACAGTGCTGCCGGCCGTACCGGAGACTCCGGCTGGCTGGCGCAAGACGACACCGCCCGCGCGACCCGTGTCGTAGCAGGTGGGCGGGGACCAATCTTGGAGCCGGCTGGCAGGCCCTAGTGGTCGATGGGACCGCATAGCCGGTCGACCCTACGCGCGACGAGACGGCTCGCAAGGCGGGGCCCTCTGGCCAGCCGGAGAGGCTGCCAGCTGGGTCCCCCCACTTTGTACCCCCAGAATATTGTAAGCCGAGGGGTTGGCCTATAAAACCCCCTAAGCCCCCCATGCAATGGGGACGGGCAATCTCACGCACACGCATACCTACGGGACACTTCCCACATATCCACCTTTGTAGCGGAGGAAGGCGAGTCGGCTGCTCCCTCTTCCTCCTCTAGATAATAGCTCCAGGAGCGACCTTGTAAACATACCTATCCATCAACTAGACCAAGAAAGACTAAGGGTGTTACCTCCCGCGGAGGGCCCTGAACCTGGGTACATCATGTGCCACCACCGCTTGTACCTAATCCCGCACCCGTAGCCCATCGGCGTCCTCCGGCCCCAACCACCTTCGGTAAGTCTACCCATGGCATCTGTCATGAGAAAACGACGACACTTCCTCTGCCAGACGAGCATCCTGTGTTGTCAAACAAGCAGCCTCCATCACATCATTGTACTCTCGCACCTCGTCCTCAAGAACATAATATCTTTGCCGAGCCTGAAAGTCAAACATGACAGGTGTAGGCAAAAAGACAAACATAGTTATGTGTTTTATAAATATTAAGTTGTACTCATAGCCTCTAGCATAATTCACAAGAAATTCATGATAACGCATAGCTTCAAATCAAAATATCGTTCAGTCAAAATAGGGTCATTAGGTTGGGGTGCCACTCCCAAATGTGCAGCTAAACGGGATGCATAAATGCCTCCATACAATTCTCCATTACTAGAGTTGGAGTGCATCCTTCGGGCAACTTTTGCACCAAGGTTAAAATGTCGATCACCCATCACAGCAGTATGTATAATACTCAAGTCAGGGGCAGATAGTGTACTGCATTCTTGTTTTCCTACTACGCATTTCCCATTGAACAATGCAAAATAACGGATAGAGGGAAACTATATACTTTTAATTCTAGCCTATGTCACTCCCCTGTCTTCTCCCACACAAAGACTCTCGAGAAACATATTATAATTAACTGTCGATGGTTTCTTGAGTAGACCCCAGAGTGGAGTTTGCAAGAAACTAAAAATTCTTCTAGGTCCATGCTAAAACTTTCATCATATAGTTTAAATAACACCCTAGAATTACATGCTTGAAAGCGAAATCCATCTGTGAATGTACGGGTAAGATTATAATGTTGGACACACTTATCTGCAAGGAAGTCGGTGAAGCCGGTATTCTCAATAAAATGATTGAATTCCTCTTTGATACCCACACCTATTGTGAACTCATCACTTGGCCACCGACAAGATTTTGCATCAGCCATGACTATTTGATTAGCCCTAGGCTCTATGTAGGATTATCGAACAGAGCTTCCGCTCGAGGACTCGCCCATGGTATGCCCCCTTGAAGCGCTCCTCCTAAAGAATCACATCTTCCCGCACACAAATTTCTGACATTTTATGCCACAAATTAATGTCAACAAAACTTTGTAAGAATGGTAACAACTACTCATAGTAATGCCTAGAAGCCATATCAAGAATTCATATTACTTGGAACTCAAAGAATTCAACATGTGATACACCTCCAATGTATCTACATTTCCTAGCACTTTTGCTCTTGTTTTGGACTCTAATTTGCATGATTTGAATGAAACTAACCCAGACTGGAGCTATTTTCAGCGGAACTACCATGATATTGTTTTTGTGCAGAAATAGAAGTTCTCGGAACGGAGAGAAACTTTTTGGAGATTTATCTTGGAATATTTAAGGAATTATGGAGCCATAAGCCAACTTAGAGGGGTCCAGGGTGCCCACGATCCACCAGGGCGTGCCAGACCCCGCTGGCGCGGCCTGGTAGAGGGTGG
Organism: Hordeum marinum; assembly: GCA_022496015.1. Taxonomy (NCBI): domain Eukaryota; kingdom Viridiplantae; phylum Streptophyta; class Magnoliopsida; order Poales; family Poaceae; genus Hordeum; species Hordeum marinum. The sequence goes on from CM039673.1 coordinate 65,855,675, forward strand.
ACACCTCGTGGGTACCCCGGCCCTAATTCCAACGCTATAAATTCACATTTTTCCAAAAAAAATCAGAGAGAAGGTTTTACCTCGTTTCACGATACGGAGCCGTCGCCGCCTCCTGTTCTTCATTGGGGGGCCAGATCTGGAGTCTGTTTGGGGCTCCGAAGAGGGGAATCTTCGGTCTTCGTCATCATCAACCCTTCTCCATCACAAATTCCTTGATGCTCCCCATCGGGAGTGAGTAATTCCTTTGTAGGCTTGCTAGTCGGTGAGAAGTTGGATGAGATTCATCATGTAATCGAGTTAGTTTTGTTAGGGCTTGATCCCTAGTAGCCACTATGTTCTAAGATTGATGTTTCTATGACTTTGTCAATCTTAATGCTTGTCACTAGGGCCCGAGTGCCATGATTTCAGATCTGAACCGTTTATGTTATGATCATTATATCTATTTTGTTGATCCGGTATTGCCTAGTCATATGCACCTATTACATGTTATGATCCGTCAACCGCATAGTGACAATATTTGGGATACTTCATGATGATGACCATAGTTTGAGGAGTTCATGTATTCACTAAGTGCTAATGCTTTATTCTGGTTCTCTATTAAAAGGAGGCCTTAATATCCCTTAGTTTCCTTATGGACCCCGCTGCTATGGGAGGGTAGGACCAAAGATTTCATGCAAGTTCTTTTCCATAAGCATGTATGACTATATACATAATACATGCCTACATTACATTGGCGAACTGGAGCTAGATCTGTGTCGCCCTAGGTTATGAATGTTATATGATGAATATCATCCAACAAATACTCCGATCTAGTGCCTACAGTCTTTGCACTTATACTCTTGCTAAGTTACTATTGCTGTTGTCACTGTTGCACTTGTTACAAAATCACTACTGCTATTGTTACCGCTACTGTTACTGTTACTACTGCTATCAACCTATCATATTACTGTGCCATTGATCACTTTGCTCCAGGGTGTGGTTGAATTGACAAATCAACTGATAATACTCTCAAATTCTTTGTCTCCCCTTGTGTCAAATCTATAAATTTGGGGTGAATACTCTACCCTCGAGAACTGTTGCAATCCCCTATACTTGTGGGTTATCGACATGCAAGCTCATTTTCTGTAGAACTAAGTGCATCAACTTAAGCAAAAATATAAACTACTAAAACAAAAAACTAATTGGAGGAATGGGAGAGTCACATACCAAGGAGTAATTCCTCAAAACAATTTCAGAAACGGAGTTTTGAGAAAAGAGATCGAAAATTTCACTTTCTAGGTGAAGAACACGGGAGAGAGATGGATAGGGAATTTTTGTTAGAGGTAGGAGAAGGAGTGGGACAAAGGGATAAGGCAGTGGGTTGTAGGCCCCACAGGCCAATAGGGTGCTCCACTAGGGGGCGCTAATACGTCTCCAACGTATCTATAATTTTTTATTGTTCCATGCTATTATATTATCTCTTTTGGATGTTTTTATATGCATTAATATGCTATTTTATATTATCTTTGGGACTAACCTATTAACCTAGTGTCGAGTGCCAGTTTTTGTTTTTTCCTAATTTTTGAGCATTGCAGAAAAGGAATATCAAACAGAGTCCAAACGGAATAAATTCTACGATGATTTTTCTTGGACCAGAAGGAACCTAGGAGGCTTGGAGAAGAGGCCAGAAAATCTACGGGTGTGCCACAAGCCCCCTTGGCTTGTGGGCCCCCATGTAGCTCCTCCAACCCTAATTCTCCGCCTATAAATTCAGAAATATTCCCCAATACCATAGAGAGCCACTATAATACATTTCCGCCACCGCAAGCCTCTGTTCCTTGAGATCCCATCTTGGGGCCTTTTCCGGTAAGCTGTCGAAGGGGGATTCGATCACGGAGGGCATCTACATCAACACCATTGCCCTTCCGATGATGCATGAGTAGTTCACCTCAGACCTTTGGGTCCATGGATAGTAGCTAGATGGCTTCTACTCTCTCTATGTTCTTCAATACCATGTTCTCCATGATCTTCATGGGGATATATCCGATGAAATACTCTTTTGCAGTGTGTTTGTCGAGTCCGATGAATTATGGGCTTATGATCAGATTATCTATGAATATTATTTGAATCTTCTCTGAATTCTTATATGCATGGTTTCATATCTTTGAAAGTCTCTTTGAGTTATTGGTTTGGTTTGGCCAACTAGATTGGTAATTCTTGCAATGGGAGACGTGCTTAGTTTTGGGTTCAATCTTGCCGTGTCCTCACCCAGTGAAAAAATAGGGGTAGCGAGGCACATATTTGTATTAGTGCCATCAAGGATAAAAGGATGGGGTTTTCATCATATTTCTTGAGTTTATCCCTCTACATCATGTCATCTTACTTAATGCGTTACTCTATTCTTCATGAACTTAATACTCTAGATGCAGGCAGGAGTCGGTCGATGTGTGCAGTAATAGCAGTAGATGCAGAATCGTTTCAGTTTACTTGATACATATGTGATGCCTATATGCATAATAATTTCCTTGTATATCATCATAACTATGCGCTTTTCTATCAATTGCTCGACAGTAAATTGTTCACCCACCGAATTATTTTCCTTCTAGAGAAGCCTCTAGTGAAACCTATGGCCCCTGGCTCTATTTTCCATATTATATTTTCGGACCTATAAACAAAAAATACCAAAAATAACTTGCTGCAAATTTATTTCCTTTTATTTAGTTTTACTTCTAGTAATCTTTTATATCTATCTCTATCAGATCTCATCCTTGCAAGTAACCGTGAAGCGATTGACAACCCCTTTATAGCGTTGGGTGCAAGTGTTTGATTGTTTGTGTAGGTGCATAGATTGGGGCCTTGCTTGTGCCTCCTACTGGATTGATACCTTGGTTCTCAACAACTAAGGCAAATACTTATCTACTTTGCTGCATCACTGATACGTCTCCAACGTATCTATAATTTTTGATGATGCCATGATATTATAATATCTGTTTTGGATGTTTTATATGCATTAATATGTTATTTATATTATTTTTGGGACTAACCTATTAATCTAGATCCTAGTGCCAGTTTCTATTTTTTCCTTGTTTTTGATTTTTACATATATGGAATATTAAACGGAGTCCAAACGGAATAAAACCTTCGGAAGGAATTTTTTTGGAAGGAAACAAGTTGATCAAGCTTGGAGTGCACGACAAGAAAGCTGCCAGGGAGCCACAAGCCTGCTAGGCGCCCCCCTGGCCGCGCTTAGTAGGCTTGTCGTCTCCTATCAGGTCTCCTAACCCCAATCTTTGGCCTATAAATTTCCAAATATTCCCCCAACATCAAAAAGAGCCACGCAAATACTTTTTTGCCGTCGGAAGCCTCCGTTCCCGAGAGATCCAATCTTGGAGCCTTTTCCGGTAATATGTCGGAGGGGTTTTCAATCATGGAGGGCATCTACATCGACTCCATTGCCCCTCTGATGATGCGTGAGTAGTCCACCAAAGACCTACGGGTCCATAGCTAGTAGCTAGATGGCTTCTTCTCTCTCTTTGATCTTCAACAACCATGTTCTTCATGATCTTCATGGAGATCTATCCAATGTAATCCTCTTTTCTGGTGTGTTTGTCAAGATCCAATGAATTGTAAGTTTATGTTCAGATTATCCATGAATATTATTTGAATCTCCTCTGAATTCTTATTTGCATGATTTCATATCCTTGCAAGTCTTTTCGAGTTATTGGTTTAGTTTGGCCAACTAGATTGGTAATTCTTGCAATGGGAGAAGTGCTTGGTTTTGGGTTCAATCTTGTAGTGTCCTCAAGCAATGACATAGTAGGGGTAGCGAGGCACGTATTGTATTGTTGCCATCAAGGGTAACAAGATGGGGTTTTCATCATATTGCTTGAGTTTATCCCTCTAGATCATGTCATCTTTCTTAATGTGTTACTCTATTCTTCATGAACTTAATACTCTAGATGCAGCCAGGAGTCAGTCGATGTGTGGAGTAATAGTAGTAGATGTAGAATCGTTTCGGTCTACTTGACACGGACGTGATGCCTATATGCATGATCATTGCCTTGGATAACTACATGACTATTCACTTTTCTATCAATTGATTGACAGTAATTTGTTTACCCACCATGATATTTGCCTTTAAGAGAGAAGCCACTAGTGAAACCTATGGCCCTTAGGTCTACTTTCAATAATATAATATCAAATCTATAAAGCAAAAATACCAAAGATACTTTGCTGCAATTTATTTACCTTTTACTTCTGTTCTTGTTTACATCTATATCCATCGGATGTAATCCTTGCAAATAATCGTGAAGGGATTGACAACCCCTTTATAGCGTTGGGTGCAAGAGTTTGATTGTTTGTGGAGGTGCAACCATTGGTGACTGGCTTGTTCCTCCTACTAGATTTATACCTTGGTTCTCAACAACCGAGGGAAATACTTATCTACATCTCTGCACCACCCTTTCCTCTTCAAGGGAAAACCAACGCACGCTCAAGAGGTAGCAAGAAGGATTTCTGGAGCCGTTGCTTGTGAGGATACACATCAAGCCTACCAAGTACCCATCACAAACTCATCTCTTGCATTTACATTATTTGTCATTTTCCTCTCGTTTTCCTATCCCCACTTCTAAACCGATTTTCAGAAAATACCAAAAAGATTTGCCGTTTTATTCGCCCTCTCTTTCTAGTTTGCCTTTTTCTCATTAGATCTCTTGTTTGCTAGTGTTGCCATGTGCCTTCTATTTTTTTGCATCTTCGCTTGCTAAAAATCTATTGATAGTGATCCTCATCCACTTGCTAATCTTTTCAAAAGACCAAATTATGATGAACCAGTTGCTAGTGAGTTGAGTGCACTTGATTATCTCTATGAAGTTTTGTTTGAAAATCATGAATCTGGAAATTTTGATGAAGTGTTGAAAGAAGAAATTTATAAGGTGATTCATGATAGTTCCTTGAATGGAAAGCATGATTTCCATGTTGTTAGTATGAATTCTCTAAATATCCATGTTTTGTTCCCCAAGTTTTGGTGATGACGCGTATGCTATAATTGATCATGAAAAGAATGCTTTGTGTGATAGTTATATTGTGAGATTCCTTCATGATGCTACTGAAAATTATTATGAGGGAGGAACATATGCTTGTAGGAATTGCAATAATATCAAGTTTCCTCTCTATGTGTTCAAAGTTTTGAAGTTATGCTTGTTTTGCCTTCCTATGCTAGTTGATTCTTGCTCCCATAAATTGTTTGCTCACAAAGTCCCTATGCATTGGAAGTGTGTTAGACTTATATGTGCTTGTCACGAGATTCATGATGCTCTCTTGCATGTACTACCTTTTTATGTGAGCATCATTGAAATCATTATGCCTAGCTAGGGGCGTTAAACAATATTGCTTGTTGGGAGGCAACCCAATTTTATTTTTGTGTTCTGTTTTTGAGTGTTTCTCACATTATTACTTCTATAATAATTCTGTTTTGGTGTTTTAATTAGTGTTTGAGCCAAGTAAATCCTTTGGGGTGATCTATGGTAGTTGTTGATTTGATCTTGCTGAAAAAAAGAAACTTTTAAGCTCAGTCCAGGAATTTTCTAAATTTTTAAGAGTGTCGAATAAGTATGAATTTTTTACACAAGATTGATATATAAATTTTCCAGGTTTGACTAATGTTCAGAATTTTTTGAGTTACAGAAGTATATGAAGTTTTCAATTTGCTACACACTGTTCTGTTTTTGACAGATTATGTTTTCTTTGAGTTGTTTGCCTATTTTGATGAATCTTTGTGTTGTATCATGTGGTATGAACCATGGAGAAGTTAGATTACAGTAGGTATAACACCAATATAAATAAAGAATGAGTTCACAACAGTATCTAAAGTGGTGATTTATTTTCTTATACTAACGGACCTCACGAGTTTTCTGTTAAGTTTTGTGTTGTGAAGTTTTCAAGTTTTGGGTAAAGATTTGATGAACTATGGAATAAGGAGTGGCAAGAGCCTAAGCTTGGGGATGCCCAAGGCACCCCAAGTCATATTCAAGGATGCCAAAGAGCCTAAGCTTGGGGATGCCCCGGAAGGCATCCCCTTTTTTGTCTTCAATCCATCGGTAAATTTACTTGAGGATATATTTTTATTCACCACATGATATGTGTTTTGCTTGGAGTGTCTTGTATGATATGAGTCTTTGCATGTTAGTTTGCCACAATCATCCTTGTTGCACACATATTTTGAGAAAGACACGCTGAATCGTGAATTTGTTAGAATGCTCTATGTACTTCACTTATATCTTTTGAGTTGGGAAATTTTGTTCTATGTGCTTCACTTATACTCCCCCTGGTCCTTTTTAGTCTGCATATAACTTTTTTCCGAAGTCAAACTATCTCTACTTTGACCAAACTTACAGAGAAAAGTATCAACATTTACAATGTCAAATCAATATTATTAGATTCTTTATGAAATGTAGTTTTCTAGCACATATATTTGATTTTGTAGATGTTGATATTTTTTAATATAAATTTGGTCAAAGTTTGCAAAGTTTGACTTGGGCCAAATCTAATATGCGGAGTAAAAAGGACCGGGGGTATTTTTTAGAGCACGGTGGTGTTTGCATTTTATAGAAATAATTGAACTCTCGTACCACACTTATATTATTTTGAGAGTTTCTAAAACGGCATGGTAATTGGTCTAGGTTATGAATTCAGTCCTAATATTATATTCATCCAAGAGGGATATAATAATAACTTCCATATTAAGTGCACTGGGTATTTATGAGAAGTTTGATTCCTTTCATAAAGTTTTGAGATATAAAGATGGTAATATTAAGAGACATGTTAGGAATTAATTGTGATTTGGTAAAAAATACTTGTGTAAAGGTTTGTGATTCTCGTAGCATGCACGTACAGTGAACCGTTATGTAAGGAAGTCGGAGCATGACTTGTTTATAGATTGTCGACCTTTGTGTGAGGGTCGGGTAGCGAACACGCATTGTATTGTTGCCATCAAGGGTAACAAGATGGGTTTTTCATTATATTGCTTGAGTTTATCCCTCTACATGTCATCTTACCTAATGCATTACTCTGTTCTTCATGAACTTAATACTCTAGATGCAGGCAGGAGTCGGTCGATGTGTGGAGTAATAGTAGTAGATGCAGAATCGTTTCGGTCTACTTGACACGGACGTGATGCCTATATGCATGATCATTGCCTTGGATAACTACATGATTATTCGCTTTTCTATCAATTGGTTGACAGTAATTTGTTTACCCACCATGACATTTGCCTTCAAGAGAGAAGCCTCTAGTGAAACCTATGGCCCCCTGGGTCTACTTTCCATAATATACTTTCAGATCTATAAACCAAAAATACCAAAAAATACTGTGCTGCAATTTATTTACCTTCTACTTTCTGTTCTTGTTTACATGTATATCTATCGAATCTAATCCTTGCAAATAACCGTGAAGGGATTGACAACCCCTTTATAGTGTTGGGTGCAAGAGTTTGATTGTTTGTGTTGGTGCAACCATTGGTGACTTGCTTGTTCCTCCTACTGGATTGATACCTTTGTTCTCAACAACTGAGGGTAATACTTATGTACTTTGCTGCATCACCCTTTCCTCTTCAAGGTAAAACCAACGCATGCTCAAGAGGTAGCAATCACCCTTTTCTCTTCAAGGGAAAACCAACGCAAGCTCAAGAAGTAGCTAGAAGGATTTCTGGCGCCGTTGCCGGGGAGGATACATAGCAAGTCTACATCAAGCCTACCAAGTACCCAACACAAACTCATCTCTTGCATTTACATTATTTGCCATTTTCCTCTCGTTTTTCCTCTCCCCCACTTCTAAAACGATTTTTAGAAAAAAAATGTTTTTTATTCGCCCTTCTCCCGTTCGTCTTTTCATTTGCTTTTTGTTTGCTTGTGTGCTAGATTGCCTGTTGTATCACGATGTTTGAGAATACGAAATTGTGTGACTTCTCCAATACTAATAATTATTATTTTATTAGTACTCCGATTGCTCCCGCCACTACTTAGGAATCTGATGAAATTAATGCCGCTTTGCTGAATCTTGTTATGAAAGAACAATTTTCCGACCTTCCTAGTGAAGATGCCGCATCCCATCTAAATATTTTTGTTGAGTTGTGTGACATGCAAAAGAAAAAAGATGTGGATAATGATATTGTTAAATTGAAGCTATTTCCGTTATCACTACGAGATCGTGCTAAAACTTGGTTTTCATATTTTTCCTAAAAATAGTATTGATCCATGGAATAAGTGTAAAGATGCTTTTATTTCCAAGTACTTTACGCCCGCTAAGATCATCTCCCTTAGGGACGATATAATGAATTTTAAGAAACTTGGTAATGAGCATGTTGCACAATATTGGGAGAGGATGAAATTAATGATTAGAAATTGCCCCACACATGGTTTGAGTTTATGGATGATTATAAAAAAAATTATGCGGGATTGAATTTTGCATCTAGGAATCTTTTAGATTCCTCCGCGGGTGTTACTTTTATGGAAATCACATTAGAAGAAGCTAGTAAACTCCTAGATAATATTATGGCAAATTACTCGCAATGCCATACCGAAAGATCACCTACTAGTAAAAAGAGCACACTATTGAAGAAATAAATACTTTGAGTGAAAAGATGGATGAATTAATGAAATTGTTTGTTAGTAAGGGTGCTCCTATTGATCCTAATTATATGCCTTTGTGTTCTTTGATTGGGAATAATATTGAATGTATGGATGTGAATTTTGTTGGTAGGAACAATTTTGGTAATAACGCGTATAGAGGTAATTTCAACCGTAGGCTGTTTCCTAGTAATTCCTCTAATAATTATGGTAACTCCTACAATAATACTTATGGAAATTATAATAATATGCCCTCTGATCTTGAGAATAATATTAAAGAATTTATTAGTTCGCAAAAGGTTTGCAATGCTTCGATTGAAGAAAAATTACTCAAGATTGATGATTTGGCTAGGAACGTTGATAGAATTTCACTTGAGATTGATTCTTTGAAAATTAGATCTACTCCACCCAAGCGTGATATTAATGAGTCTTTAAAATCTATGAGAACTTCTATTGATGAGTGTAAGGAAAGAACCGCTAGAATGCCTGCTAAGCGTGAATGGCTTGAAAAAGTGTGTTCTCGTGATAATAATGATGAAGATCTTAAAGTGATCGATGTGACTTCTATTGAATATTTGTTTTATAATATAAATCTTGATAAATATGGAACTAGAGATAAGTCAACTTTAGTTACAAGGCGTCCCAATGATTCAGAGTTTATAGATCTTAATGCTAAAATTGATAAAAGTGGGATTGAAGAGGTCAAAACTTTAAATAGCAATGAACCCACTCTTTTGGATTTCAAGGACTTTAATAATGATAGTTGTTCTTTGATTGATTGAATTTCCTTGTTGCAATCCATGTTGAATTCTCCGCATGTTTATAATCAAAATAAAGCTTTTACTAAACATATCATTGATGCTATGATGAAATCTTTTGAAGAAAAACTTGAGTTGGAAGTTTCTATACCTAGAAAAATTTATGATGAGTGGGAACCTACTATTAATATTAAAATTAAATATTATGAGTGCCATGATTTGTGTGATTTGGGTGCTAGTGTTTCCACGAATTCCGAAAACTTTATGTGATGTGCTAGGTTTCCATAAACTTGATAATTGCTCTTTAAATTTGCATGTGGCGAATTCCACTATTAAGAAACCCATGGGAAGTATTAATAATGTTCTTATTGTTCAAATAGGAATTATGTGACCATATATTTCATTGTTCTTGATATAGATTGCAATCCTACATGTCCTATTATTCTTGGTAGACCTTTCCTTAGAACGATCGGTGCAATTATTGATATGAAAGAAGGAAACATTAGATTCCAATTTCCGTTAAGGAAAGGCATGGAACACTTTCCTAGAAATAAAATAAAATTAACTTATGAATCTATTATGAGAAATACTTACGGATTGCATACCAAAGATGACAATACCTAGATCTATTGTGTTATGCCAAGCTAGGGGCGTTAAACAATAGCGCTTGTTGGGAGGCAACCCAATTTTATTTTTATGTTTTTTCTGTTATTGAGTAATTTACACATTATTAACTCTGTATTAATTGTATTTTGGTGTTTTAATTAGTGTTTGAGCCAAGTAAGACCTTTCGGATGGTCTAAAGTGATTGTTGATTTGATCTTGCTGAAAAACGGAAACTTTTGCGCTCAGTCCATGAATTTTATAAATTCACCAGAGCGACGAATTAGTCTGAAATTTTTAAAAAATATTTATATACAAATTTCCCAGATTTTCCTAATTTTTAAGAATTTTTGGAGTTACAAAAGTATTCGAAATTTACAGATTGCTACAGATTCTTCTGTTTTTGACAGATTCTGTTTTCTTTGTGTTGTTTGATTATTTTGATGTATCTATGGGTTGTATCGGGAGGGGGGTATGAACCATGGAGAAGTTGGAATACAGTATATATTACACCAATATAAATAATAATGAGTTCACAACAGTACCTAAAGTGGTGATTTATTTTTCTTATACTAACGAATCTCACGAGTTTTCTGTTGAGTTTTGTGTTGTGAAGTTTTCAAGTTTTGGGTAAATATTTGATGGACTATGGAATAAGGAGTGGCAAGATCCTAAGCTTGGGGATGACCAAGGAATCCCAAGTAATATTCAAGTATACCAAAGAGCCTAAGCTTGGGGATGACCCGAAAGGCATCCCCTCTCTCGTCTTCAATCCATCGGTAAATTTACTTGAGGCTATATTTTAATTCACCACATGATATGTGTTTTGGTTGGAGCGTCTTGTATGATATGAGTATTTGCTTTTTAGTTTGCCACAATCATCCTTGCTGCACACATATTTTGAGAGAGGCACGCACGAGTCATGAATTTATTAGAATACTCTATGTGTTTCACTTATATCTTTTGAGCTAGGCAATTTTGCTCTGATGCTTCACTTATATCTTTTTAGAGCACGGTGGTGTTTTATTTTATAGAAATAATTGAAATCTAGTACCTCAATTATATTATTTTGAGAGTATTTAAACAGCATGATAATTGGTTTAGGTTATGAATTTAGTCCTAATATAATGGGCATCCAAGAGGGATATAATAAAAACTTTCATATAAAGTGCAATGAAAACTATGAGAAGTTTGATTCCTTGCATATAGTTTTGAGATATAAAGATTGTCATATTAGAGTCATGCTAGTGAGTAATTGTGGATTGGTATAAATACTTGTATTAAAAGTTTGTGATTCCCGTAGCATGCACGTATGGTGCATCGTCATGTAACGAAGTCGGGGCATGATTTGTTTATTGATTGTCATCCTTTGTGTGAGGGTCGGGAGCGCGCGATGGTTAACTCCTACCAACCTCTCCCCTAGGATCATGCATCTAATACTTTGCTTTGATAACTAATAGCTTTTGCAATAAGTATGTGAGTTATTTATGACTAATGTAAGCCCATGGATTATACGCACTCTCACCCTTCCACCTTTGCTAGCCTCTCTAGTTCCGCGCAACTTTCGCCGGTGCATTAAACCCACCATATACCCTTCCTAAAAACATCCACCATACCTACCTATTATGGCATTTACATAGCCATTCCAAGATATATTGCCATGCAACTTCCACCATTCCGTTTATTATGACACACACCATCATTGTCATATTGCTTTGCATGATCGTAAGATAGATAGCGTGATGCTAATGTCATTTGCTATGCTAGATTGTTGCACATCCTGGTACACCTCTGGAGGCAATCATATAGAGTCATATTTTGTTCTAAGTATCGAGTTGTAATTCTTGAGTTGTAAGTAAATAAAAGTGTGATGATCATCATTATTAGAGCATTGTCCCATGTGAGGAAAGGATAATGGAAGTTATGATTTCCTCACAAGTTGGGATGAGACTCCGGACTTTAAAAATAATAAAAGAGGCAAATGAAACACAAACAAAAAAAAGAGGCCAAAGATGCCCACCAAAAAATTAAAAAATTAAAAATGAGAGAAAAGAGAGAAGGGGCAATGCTACTGTCTTTTTTTCATCATGATAGAGAGTCTCTTATTTTGTCACTTTCATATAACTAGTTGGAATTTTTTATTATAATGCACACCCACTTAGTTTCTTTTTGAACTTTCACACACTTATAGCTCTAGTGCATTCATTGCATGGCAATCCCTACTCACTCACATTGATATCTATTAATGCGCATCTCCATAGCCCGTTGATACGCCTAGTTGATGTGAGACTATCTTCTCCTTTTCCTCATAATCTCCACATTATTCTATTCCACCTATAGTGCTATATCCATGGCTCACGCTCATGTATTGCGTGAAAGTTGAAAAGGTTTGAGAACATAAAAGGTGTGAAACAATTCCTTGACTTGTCATCGGGGCTGTGTGTGATTTAAATACTTTGTGTGGGGAAGATGGAGCATAGCCAGACCATATGATTTTGTAGGGATAACTTTCTCTGGTCATGTTATTTTGAAGAGACACGATTGCTTTGTTAGTATGCTTGAATTACTATCGCTTTTATGTCAACATTATACTTTTGTTTTGAGTCTTATGGATCTGAACATTCATGCCACAATAAAGAATATTACATGGATAAATATGTTAGGTAGCATTCCACATCAAAAAAATTGTTTTTATCATTTACCTACTCGAGGATGAGCAGGAATTAAGCTTGGGGATGCTAATACGTCTCCAACGTATCTATAATTTTTTATTATTCCATGCTATTATATTATCTATTTGGGATGTTTTATATGCATTAATATGCTATTTCATATTATTTTTGGGACTAACCTATTAAGCTAGTGCCCGGTGTTAGTTTCGTTTTTTTCCTTGTTTTTGAGTATTGCAGAAAAGGAATATCAAACGGAATAAAATTATACGATGATTTTTCTTGGACCAGAAGGAACCTATGAGGCTTGGAGAAGAAACGAGAATACCTACGAGTGAGCCACAAGCCACCAGGGTGCGCCCCTGGGGCGCCCCTGGCTTGTGCCCCCCCCCCCCCACCGTAGCTCCTCCAACCCTAATTATCCGCCTATGAATTAAGAAATATTCGCCCAATACCATAGAGATCCATGATAATACTTTTCCACCACCGCAAGCTTCTGTTCCTGTGAGATCCCATCTTGGGGCCTTTTCCGGTAATCTGCCGGAGGGGGATTCGATCACGAAGGGCATCTACATCAACACTATTGCCCTTCCGATGATGCGTGAGTAGTTCACCTCAGACCTTTGGGTCCATAGCTAGTAGCTAGATGGCTTCTACTCTCTCTATGTTCTTCAATACCATGTTCTCCATGATCTTCATGGGGATCTATCCGATGTAATACTCTTTTGAGGTGTGTTTGTCGAGATTCGATGAATTGTGGGTTTATGATCAGATTATCTATGAATATTATTTGAATCTTCTCTAAATTCTTATATGCATGATTTCATATCTTTATAGGTCTCTTCGAGTTATTGGTTTGGTTTGGCCAACTAGATTGGTAATTCTTGCAATGCGAGAAATGCTTAGTTTTGGGTTCAATCTTGCGGTGTCCTCACCTAGTGACAAAGTAGGGGTAGCGAGGCACGTATTATTATTGTTGCCATCAAGGATAAAAAAGATGGGGGTTTCTGTTGGGGAATGTTGCATGGAAAACAAAAAAAATCCTATGCACACGCAAGATCTATCCATGGTGATGAGCATCTACGAGAGGGAGAGTAGATCTACATACCCTTGTAGATCGCTAAGCGGGAAGCGTTAAGAAACGCGGTTGATGTAGTCGAACGTCTTTGCAATCCAAATCGCCGAGCATCCCGCGATCCAATCACGATCCGTCCCGATCTAGCACCGAACGGACAGCATCTCCGCGTTCAGCACACGTACGGTTTGATGACGATCTCCGCGTTCTTGATCCAAGAAGAGGGAGTAGAGAGGTAGACGAGTTCTTCGGCAGCATGACGACGCTGCGGCGATGGTGGTGGAGTAATCTCAGTCGGGCTTCGCCTAAGCACAACTGAAACCGATCTAGAGGAGAACCTACGGAGTAGAGGGTAGGGTTGATCGTGGCTGAAAAATCTTGTGCGGAAACCCTAAAACCTCTAGTATATATAGGAGGAGAGGAGGAGGAGGCTTGGCGCAAGGGCGAGCCCCTCTTTGCTTCGGCCAAAGTGGAGAGGAGGAGTCCTCCTCCTCCACTCCTAGTAGGATTAGGACTCCTTCCTTATTTCCACCTTTTTGCCTTTTTCCACCTTTTCTCCTTTTGGAATTTCTTCCTAGCCGCATGGGCCTTGTGTGGGACTTCGGCCAGCTGACTAAGGGCTGGTATTTGTCCTCCCACAGCCCATGTAGCCTCTTGGATCTAAATACCCCTCCCGATGGTCCCCCGGTACACTACCGGCACTCCCGGTACACTACCGATGAGCCCGAAACTTTTCCGGCGACCAAAACAGGACTTCCTATATATCAAACTTTACCTATGGACCATTCCAGAGCTCCTCGTGACGTCCGGGATCTCATCCGGGGAACCAAAAAACCTTCGGTCACCACCATGCATAACTCTATACTACCGAAACGTCACCAAACCTTAAGTGTGCAGACCCTGCGGGTTCGAGAACTATGTAGACATGTCCGAGACACCTCCACGGTCAATAACCAATAGCGGGACCTAGATGCCCATATTGGTTCCTACATATTCTACGAAGATCTTTATCGGTCGAACCTCTATGTCAAGGATTAGGTTAATCCCGTATGATGTTCCCTTTGTTCTTCGGTATGTTACTTGCCCGAGATTCGATCGTCGGTATCTCCATACCTAGTTCAAACTCGTTACCGGCAAGTCTCTTTACTCGTTCCGTAATACAATATCCCATGACTAACACTTAGTCACATTGCTTGCAAGGCTTATTGTGATGTTGTATTATCGAGTGGGCCCTGAGATACCTTTCCGTCACACGGAGTAACAAATCCCAGTCTTGATCCATGCCAACCCAACAGACACCCTCGGAGATACCTGTAGAGCACCTTTATAGTCACCCAGTTACGTTGCGACATTTGATACACACAAGGCACTCCTCCGATGTTCGTGAGTTGCATGATCTCATGGTCATAGGAACATATACTTGACATGCAGAAAACTGTAGCAATAAACTGGCACAATCATATGCTACGTTTATAGTTTTGGTCTTGTCCATCCCATCATTCTCCTAATGATATGATCCCGTTATCAAATGACATCTTATGTCAATGGCCAGGAATCCTTGACCATCTTTGATCAACGAGCTAGTCTACTAGAGGCACACTAGGGCCAAAGTGTTGTCTATCTATCTACACATGTAATGTGTTTCCAATCAATACAATTATAGCATGGATAATAAACAATTATCATGAACAAGGAAATATAATAATAAACACTTTATTTATTTCCTCTAGGGCATATTTCCAACAGTCTCCCACTTGCACTAAACTCAATAATCTAGTTCACGTCACTATGTGATTTACATTGTAATGGATCGAACACCCATGCAGTTCTGGTATTGATCATGTTTAGCCCTTGTAAGAGGTTTAGTCAACGGCTCTGCAACATTCAAATCCGTGTGCACTTTGCAAATATTTTTGTCCTTCTACTCGATGTAATCGTGGATGGAATTGAAGCGTCGCTTTATGTGTCTGGTCCTCTTGTGAAACCTTGGTTCCTTGTCCAGAGTAATGGCACCAGTGTTGTCACAGAACAGAGTCATTGGATTCAGTGCACTCAGCACTACTCCAAGATCTGTCATGAACTGCTTCATCCAGACACCTTCCTTCGTTGCCTCCGAGGCTGCGATGTACTCCGCTTCGCATGTAGAATCGGCTACCACGCTTTGCTTGGAACTGCACCAACTTACCGCTCCCCCGTTGAGAATAAATACGTATCCGTTTTGCGACTTAGAGTCATCCGGATCAGTGTCAAAGCTTGCATCGATGTAACCCTTTACGACGAGCTCTTCATCACCTCCATAAACGAGAAACATTTCCTTAGTCCTTTTCAGGTACTTAAAGATATTCTTGACCGCCGTCCAGTGCTCCATTCCAGGATCACTTTGAAACCTTCCGGTCATACTTATGGCAAGGCTGACATCGGGTCTTGTGCACAGCATTGCATACATGATAGAGCCTATGGCTGAAGCATAGGGGAAGACACTCATCTTCTCTCTATCTTCTGCAGTCACTGGGCATTGAGTCTTACTTAACTTCACACCTTGTAACACAGGCAAGAACCCCTTCTTGGACTGATCCATTTTGAACTTCTTCAAAACTTTATCAAGGTATGTGCTCTGTGAAAGTGCTATTAAGCGTCTCGATCTATCTCTATAGATCTTAATGCCTAATATGAAAGCAGCTTCTCCTAGCTCCTTCATTGAAAAATTCTTGTTCAAATATTCCTTCACGCTTTCTAGCATTTCTATATTGTTTCCAAGAAGCAATATGTCATCTATATATAATATTAGAAACGCTATAGAGCTCCCACTCACTTTCTTGTAAATACAAGCTTCTCCATAAACTTGTATAAACCCAAACGCTTTGATCACCCCATCAAAGTGCTTATTCCAACTCCGAGATGCTTGCACCAGTCCATAAATGGATCGCTGGAGTTTGAAAACTTTGTCGGCATTCTCTGGATCGGAAAAACCTTCCGGTTGCATCATATACAACTCTTCCTCAAGGAAACATTTGAGGAACGCTGTTTTGACATCCATCTGCCAAATTTCATAGTCGAAATATGCAGTTATTGCTAACATAATTCTGGAGGACTTAAGCATCGCTATGGGTGAGAATGTCTCATGGTAGTCAAATCCTTGAACTTGTGAAAAACCCTTTGCCGCAAGTCGAGCTTTATAGAAGATGACATTACCATCCGTGTTTGTCTTCTTCTTAAAGATCCATTTGTTCCGAATGGTCTTTCGCCCTTCAGGTAATACTTCCAAAGTCCATACTTTGTTTTCATACATGGATCCCATCTCGGATTTCATGGCCTCTAAACATTTCTCGGAATCCGGGCCCATCATCGCTCCTCCATAGATCGTAGGTTCATTATTGTCCAACAATATGACCTCCAAGACAGGGTTGTCGTACCACTCAGGAGCAGTACGTGCCCTTGTCGACCTACGAGGTTCAATAGTGACTTGATCTAAAGCTTCATGATCATCATCATTAACTTCCTCTTCAACTATTGTAGGCTCCACAGAAACATCTTTCTGCGTTGCGCTACTCTCTAGTTGAAGTAAAGGTTCAATAACCTCATCAAGCTCTATTTCCTCCCACTCAATTCTTTTGAGAGAAACTCTTTCTCAAGAAATGTTCCGTTCTTAGCGACAAACACTTTGCCTTCGGATCTAAGATAGAAGGTATATCAAACTGTCTCTTTCAGGTATCCTATGAAGATGCATTTCTTCGCTTTAGGTTCCAGCTTTTCAGGCTGAAGCTTTTTGACATAAGCATCACATCCCCAAACTTTAAGAAACGACAACTTTGGCCTCTTGCCAAACCATAGTTCATATGGCATCGTCTCAACGGATTTCGATGGTGCCCTATTTAAAGTGAATGCAGCTGTCTCTAATGCAAAACCCCAAAACGATAGTAGCAAGTCGGCAAGAGACAGCATAGAACGCACCATATCTAATAAGGTTCAATTATGATGTTCGGACACACCATTACGCTGTGGTGTTCCGGGCGGTGTCAACTGTGAAACAATTCCACACTTTCTTAAGTGACTGCCAAACTCATAACTCAGATATTCACCTCCTCGATCAAATCGTAGGAATTTAATCTTCTTGTTACGATGATTCTCAACTTCACTCCGAAATTGCTTGAACTTTTCAAAAATTTCAGACTTGTGTTTCATTAAGTAAATATATCCATATCTACTTAAGTCATCAGTGAAGGTGAGAAAATAACGATATCCACCACGCGCTGCAACATTCATTGGACCGCACACATTAGTATGTATGATTTCCAACAAGTCACTTGCCATTCCATTGTTCCAGAGAACGGCATTTTAGTCATCTTTTCCATGCGGCATGGTTCACATGTGTCAAGTGATTCAAAATCAAGTGACTCCAAAAGTCCATCAACATGGAGCTTCCTCATGCGTTTTACTCCAATATGACCCAAACGTAGTGCCACAAGAAAGTGGTACTATCATTATCAACTCTACATCTTTTGGCATCAATGTTATGAATATGTGTATCATCACTATCAAGATTTAATATGAATAAACCCCTCACATTGGGTGCATGACCATAAAAGATATTACTCATATAAATAGAACAACCATTATTCTTTGATTTAAATGAGTAACTGTCTCGCAATAAACAAGATCCATATATAATGTTCATGCTTAACGCAGGCACTAAATAACAATTATTAAGGTTCATCACTAATCCCGATGGTAATTGAAGAGAGAGTGTGCCGACGGCGATCACATCAACCTTGGAATCATTTCCCACGCGCATCGTCACTTCGTCCTTAGCCAGCCTCCGTCTATTCCATAGGTCCTGCTTTGAGTTGCAAATGTGAGCATCCTAACCGGTATCAAATACCCAGGCACTACAACGAGAGCTAGTAAGGTACACATCAATAACATGTATATCATATATACCTTGTTTGTTGTTGGTCGCCTTCTTGTCAGCCAGGTACTTGGGGCAGTTCCACTTCCAGTGACCAGTTCCCTTGCAATGAAAGCTCTCAGTTTGTGGCTTGGGTCCAGCCTTGGGTTTCTTTACAGGAGGAGCAACTGCTTTGCCATCCTTCTTGGATTTACCCTTCTTGCCCTTGCCCTTGCCATTCTTCTTGAAACTGGTGGTTTTATTGACCATCAACACTTGATGTTCTTTCTGGATTTCAGACTCAGCGACTTTTAGCATCGCAAACAGCTTGGAGACTGACTTGTTCATCCGTGCATGTTATAGTTCATCACAAAGCTCTTGTAGCTAGGTGGCAGTGATTGAAGAACTCTGTCAGTGATTGCCTCTGGCAGAAGGGCAATTCCCAACTCTACCAAACGAGTCGAATACCCAGACATTCTAAGTATATGTTCACTGATAGACCCGTTCTCCTCTATTTTGCAAGCATAGAACTTATCGGATGTCTCATACCTCTCGATCCGGGAATTCTTCTAAAAGATAAACTTCAACTCCTAGAATATCTCATATGCTCCATGACGTTCAAAACGTCTTTGAAGTCCCGGTTCTAAGCCATACAATATTGCACAGTGAACTATTGAGTAATCTCCAGAACAGCCTCCCAAGCGTTCTTAACGTCTTCGGATGACACGTCTTCGGGTTGGTCACCAAACAGTGCATCAAGGACATATGATTTCTAGGAAGCCGTGGGGATAATCCTCAGATTATGGGCCCAGTCAACAAAGTTACTTCCATCATCTTTCAACTTAGCTTTCTCTAGGAACGCATTAAAATTCAGGGGTGCTACTGCGCGAGCCATTGATCTACAACATAAATATGCAAAGGTTACTTAGACTATTGTTCAAGATAATGAGTTTAGTTAATCAAATTACTAAAGATCCCACTCAAATTGACATCCCTCAGGTCATCTGAGTGTCACATGATCCAAATTCACCAACTCAAGTCCGATCATCACGTGACTTGAGGTGGTTTGAATGGTGAACACCATCATGTTGATCATATCTACTATATGACTCATTTTCGACCGTTCGGACTCTTGTGTTCCGAGGCCATGTCTGTACATGCTAGGCTCGTCTAGTTTTAACCCGAATGTTCTGCATGTGCAACACTGGCTTGCACCCGTTGTATGTGAACGTAGAGTCTATCACACCCGATCATCACATGGTGTCTCGACACGATGAACTTTCGCAACGGTGCACACTCGGGGAGAACACAATTCATCTTGAAATTTAAGTGAGAGATCACCTTATAATGCTACCGTCGTCCTAAGAAAAACAAGGTGCATAAAAGGATTAACATCACATGCAAATCATAAGTGACATGATATGGCCATGAATTTGTGCTTTTGATCTCCATCTTGAAAGCACCGGCATGATCTCCATCGTCACCGGCACGACACTGTGATCTCCATCATCTTGATCTCCATCAATGTGTCGCCATTGGGTTTGTCGTGCCCACCGTGCTTCTACTACTATTGCTACCGTTTAGCGATAAAGTAAAGCATTACATAGCGCTTAATGATTCACACGCAGGTCATACAATAATTAAAGACAACCCTATGGCTCCTGCCGGTTGCCGTACTCATCAACATGCAAGTCGTGATATTCTATACAACACATGATCATCTCATACATCACATATATATCATCATGTAATTTGCCATGTCACATCACAACATACCCTGCAAAAATAAGTTATACGTCCTCTAATTGTTGTTGCATGTTTTACGTGGCAGCTACGGGTATCTAGCAAGAACAATTCTCCTCACCTACGCATAAACCACAATGGTGATACATAAGTTGCTTTTCAACCTTCTCAAGGACCGCCTTAATCGAAGCCGATCCAACTAGAGTACGAGAAACAGACACCCGCCAGCCATCTTTGTCCAACGAAGTTACATGTCAGTCGATGGAACCGGTCTCTCGTAAGCGTACGAGTAAGGTTGGTCTGGGCTGCTTCATCCCACAATACTGCTGAACCAAAACACGACCAAGGGAGGAAGCAATCTAAGCATCACCACCCACAAACTCTTTGTGTTCTACTCGAGATCTCATCTACACATAGACCTAGCTCATGATGCCACTGTTGGGGAACGTTGCATGGGGAAAAACATTCCTACGCACACGCAAGATCTATCCATGGTGATGAGCGTCTATGAAAGGGAGAGTGGATCAACGTACATTTGTAGATCACTAAGTGGGAAGCGTTAAGAAACATGGTCGATGTAGTCGAACGTCTTCGCGATCCAATCACCGAGCGTCCCGTGATCCAATCAGGATCCGTCCCGATCTAGCACCGAACGGACGGCACCTCCGCGTTCAGCACACGTACGGCTTGATGACGATCTCCGCCTTCTTGATCTAGCAAGAGGGAGCAGAGAGGTAGACGAGTTCTCCGGCAGCATGATGGCGCTGCGGCGATGGTGGTGGAGTAATCTCGGCAGGGCTTCACCTAAGCACAGCTGAAACCGATCTAGAGGAGAAACTACGGACTAAAGGGTAGGGTTGCACGTGACTGAAAAATCTTGTGCCAAAACCCTAAAACCTCTAGTATATGTAGGAGGAGAGGAGGAGGAGGCTTGGTGCAAGGGCCAGCCCCTCTTTGCTTTTTCCTCCTCCTCCACTCCTAGTAGGATTAGGACTCCTTCCTTATTTCCACCTTTTTGCTTTTTTCCACCTTTTCTCATTTTGGAATTTCTTCCCAGTCACATGGGCCTTGTGTGGGACTTCGGCCAGCCCACTAAGGACTGGTATTTGTCCTCCCACAGCCCATGTAGCCTCTTGGGTCTAAATACCCCTCCCGATGGTCCCCGGTACACTACCAGCACTCCCGATACACTACCGATGAGCCCGAAACTTTTCCGGCGACCAAAACAGGACTTCCTATATATCAATCTTTACCTACGGACCATTCCAAGGCTCCTCGTGGTGTATGGGATCTCATCCGAGACTCCTAACAACCTTCGGTCACCACCATGCATAACTCTATACTACCAAAACATCACCAAACCTTAAGTGTGCAGACCCTGCGGGTTCGAGAACTATGCAGACATGACTGAGACACCTTTACGGTCAATAACCAATAGCGGGACCTGGATGCCCATATTGGTTCCTACATATTCTACGAAGATCTTTATCGTTCAAACCTCTATGTCAAGGATTCAGTTAATCCCGTATCATGTTCCCTTTGTTCTTCGCTATGTTACTTGCTCGAGATTCGATCGTCGGTATCTCCATACCTAGTTCAACCTCGTTACTAGGAAGTCTCTTTACTCATTCTGTAATACAAGATCCTGTGACTAACACTTAGTCACATTGCTTGCAAGGCTTATTGTGATGTTGTATTACCGAGTGGGCCCTGAGATACCTTTCCGTCACACGAAGTAACAAATCCCAGTCTTAATCCATGCCAACCCAACAGACACCCTCGGAGATACCTATAGAGCACCTTTATAGTCACCCAGTTACGTTGTGACGTTTGATACACACAAGGCACTCCTCCGGTGTCCGTGAGTTGCGTGATCTCATGGTCATAGGAACATATACTTGACATGCAGAAAACTGTAGCAATAAACTGACACGATCATATGCTACATTTATAGTTTGGGTCTTGTCCATCCCATCATTCTCCTAATGATATGATCCCATTATCAAATGACATGTTATGTCAATGGCCAGGAAACCTTGACCATCTTTGATCAACGAGCTAGTCTACTAGAGGCACACTAGGGACAAAGTGTTGTCCATCTATCCACACATGTAATGTGTTTCCAATCAATACAATTATAGCATGGATAATAACAATTATCATGAACAAGGAAATATAATAAAAAACACTTTATTTATTTCCTCTAGGGCATATTTCCAACAGTTTCATCATATTGCTTGAGTTTATCCCTCTACATCATGTCACCTTACTTAATGCGTTACTCTGTTCTTCATGAACTTAATACTCTAGATGCAGGCAGGAGTCGGTCGATGTGTGCAGTAATAGTAGTAGATACAGAATCGTTTCGGTCTACTTGATACAGACGTGATGCCTATATGCATAATCATTGCCTTGGATATCTTCATAACTATGCGCTTTTCTATCAATTGCTCGACAATAATTTGTTCACCCACCGTATTATTTTCCTTCAAGAGAGAAGCCTCTAGTGAAACCTATGGCCCCCGGGTCTATTTTCCATATTATATTTCCAGATCTATAAACCAAAAATACCAAAAATACCTTGCTGCAATTTTATTTACTTTTATTTAGTTTTACTTCTAGTAACCTTTTATATCTATCTCTATCAGATCTCATCCTTGCAAGTAACCGTGAAGGGATTAGCAACCCCTTTATAGTGTTGGGTGCAAGTGTTTAATTGTTTGTGTAGGTGCATAGATTGGGGCCTTGCTTGTACCTTCTACTGTATTGATACCTTGGTTCTCAACTACTGAGGGAAATACTTATCTACTTTGCTGCATCGCCCTTTCCTCTTTAAGGGAAAACCAACGCAAGCTCAAGAAGTAGCAGGCGCCCTGTTTAAATGTGGTGTCCCACTGGCACACCCCCCTGCAGTAATTTTTATGCCAAAAATTCTAAAAAATTCTGGAAAAATCGTATTAAAATTTTGTGGCAATCTGAGACTTTATATTTTGGGGGTATTTTTCATCCACGGGAAAAACAGGAAACATGAATTTTCATGATATTTATTTCTATTTAACTACGAAAAACAGAGAATAAACTTGTGATACAAAGAGTTGTAGATACTCAATTCATCAATCACATGTCATTCAAAAACGATTCATTAATAAGGTTGATCAAGTCTTGTTAACAACCGTTTCTGACCAACATGAAACCAAAGAATTTTTTGTATACCACTAGGTTACCTCAATAGGGATATGTATTTCCCCATTAATGAGATTATAATATTTCTTCTTCTTGGAAATAGGTAGAGGAATTATAATATCTCCATTAAAAACCATGGGAATAGGATCAATGCCATTAATATTATTAACCAAAGTTTGCTTCTTCAGAAAATGCACGGTATGTTGCTTGTCAGTGATATGAAAGGTAACCTTTCTTTTATTGCAATCGATAACAGCCCCTACAGTATTTAGAAAGGGTCTACCAAAGATGATCGACATATTGTCGTCCTCATGCATATCAAGAGTAACAAGGTATATTAAGATAGTAACATTTGCAACCACAACGAGAACGTCCTCGCGAATTCCAATAGGTAAAGAAGTGGCTTTATCATCCATTTGCAAAGATATCTCGGTAGGTGTGAGTTTACTCAATTCAAGTATTTTATAAAGGGAGAAAGGCATAACACTAACATCGTCCCCTAAATCAAGTTAAGCAGTTTTGACATAGTTCCTTTTAATAGAGCAAGGTATTGCAGGTATACACGGATCTCCCAACTTCTTAGGTAGTCCACCATCAAAAGAATAATTAGCAAGCATGGTGGCAATTTTAGTTTCATATATCTTTCTTTTGTTGGTAATAATGGCTTTCATATACTTAGCATATGGAGGAATTTTCAACATATTAGTCAAACGAGTGCGCAAATGGACGGGTCTAATCATTTCAGCAATGTGCTCAAAATCTTCATCGTCCTTACTTTTAGTGGGATTATGAGGGAATGGCATAGGTTTTTGAACCCATGGCTCTCTTTACCTTCCATGTTTCCTAGCAACAAAGTATCTCTTATCATAACATTTATTTTTAGAAGGTGGGTTATCAAGATCCTCAGCAGATTCAGTTTCCACATCATTATCATTTTCTTTGTTATCATCTGGTTGAGCATATACATGAGCATCATCATTATTATCTTTTGCATTGTCACTAGGTCTATGTTCACTACCAGATTGTGTCTCAGCATCAGAAACAAAAACTTCATTATGTTTCTCAACGGGGTTTTCTATAATAGGTTCACTAAAAGCATGCAAGTTCCTATCATATTTCTTTTTCTTATTCTTCTTAGAAGAATTAGGTGTGTCTTCATTAATTTTCTGATAATATTGTTCAATTCTCTTAGGGTTACCTTCAGAATAAAGAGGTTCTTGGGTCATTCTACCTCCTCTAGTCACTACTCTAATAGCATGATCATTCATATTATTATTCATTTCAACAAGAAAATCATTTTGTGATTTGGCAACTTGGTCTAATTGGGTGTGAACCATACAAGCATGTTTGCTTAAACCTTTCACGTCATTTGCAATTTTAAACATCAAGTCACTTAAGCGATCTATCATCATACCATTATGTCGCAACTGATTCTTAACATAATTGTTGAAGTGTTCTTGCTTAACAATGTAATTATCAAATTCATCGAAGCATTGTTCAGGAGTCTTAGTATAAGGTATATCACTTTTGTTAAAGGAATGGAGAGAGTTTACCTCTATTACCTATGCCGGGATGTCAAGTCCATGTAAAAAGGCGGTAATTTCTTGGCATCATCGCTTTTAATACCTTTCTCTTTCATAGATCTTTTTGCTTCTTGCGTGTATTCGGGACTAAGGAATATAATACCTCACTTCTTTTGAATAGGTTCTGGAGGTGGTTCAGGAAGTTTCCAATCATCGGCATTTTGCATTATGTTATTCAATAATTCTTCAACTTGTCCAACTGTTCTTTCTCTGAAAACACAAGCACAACTATCTAGGAAATCCCTAGAACCATCAGTTAGTCCATTATAGAAAATATCAAGTATTTCATTCTTCTCAAGGGGAAAATCAGGCAAATCTTGTAGTAACCGGACAAGCCTCCCCCAAGCTTGAGGGAGATTCTCTTCTTCAATTTGAGCAAAGTTAAATATTTCCTGTAAGGCAACTTGTTTCTTATGGGAAAGAAAATATTTTGCAGAAAAATGGTGAAGCATATCCTGGGGACTACGTATACAACTAGGAGCAAGTGAAAGGAATTATTCCTTTGCCTCGCCTTTTAGCGAGAAAGGAAAAAAGCTTAAGGATATAGTAGTAGTGAATCTCGGAAAGGATCAATATTGGTAGATAGAGCAGCAATATCATTCAGTTTCATAAGGTGTTCGGCAACAGTTTCATTTTCATAACCATGGAAAGGATCAGACTCTACTATAGGAATTAACTCAGGGTCTATAGAGAACTCATAATCCTTATTAGTAACAAATATAGGAGAATTAGAAAATTTAGGATCACACTTCATTTTCTCCATCATAGATTTTTCTTTTAATTTGCATAATATTTTCTTCACGTCATCTCTATCCTTACAAGCAAGAAAGTCCCCAACTTCCTCACCATCCATAACATCACCTCCAGGTACAAAAGGCAGTTCATATCTATTACGTGAGCTAGGGGTAATAGGTGATTCAAAGTCTTCCTCGGTTTCAGCATTCTCAAGTTCTCTAGCCTTAGCAATATGAGCATCAAGTAATTCATTCGGTGGCACAGGTTCAGTTTCAACATGTGTAGAAATAGTTTCATCATTAATTTCAGAAATAGCATCATCAAGTTCATGTGGCATATCAGGACGATCAACAAGTGATGGTGTAGCAAGTTGATCCAAAATAGTAGGTGAATCTAAAGCAGAGCTAGATGGCAGTTCCTTACCTCCTATTGTGCGAGAGGGGGCGATCTTAGTTCGATTGTCTTTCAGATTTCTCATAGTAGCAATTGGGTATCCTTCAGTTAACACAATAAATAGAGCTATGCTCCCCAACAACGGTGCTAGAAAAAGGTCTTGATAACCCACAATTGTAGGGGATGGCGACAGTCTTGACGGGTAGTATTTCACCCTAATTTATTGGTTCGACACAAGGGCAGTCAAAGAATATTTGTTGGCCTTGACAATTGAGTTTTCAATTCAACCGCACATGGGATATCTCTTTGCAGCAAATATTTAGTAGCACGGCAAATAGTAGTAGCAAAGGTAACAGTAGTAGTTTTATAGCAGGTGTGACAGTAACAGTAGCAATAGCAACTTAGCAAGATTCAGTATATGTAACGAGTAGGCATGTGGATCGGTGATGGATAATGATTTATATGACATTGATCATATAACTATTACACACTAGGGCGACACAAAACTAGCTCCAATTCATCAATGTAATGTAGGCATGTATTCCGTATATAGTCATACGTGCTTGTGATAAAAACTTGCATGACATCTTTTGTCCTACCCTCCCGTGGAAGCGGGGTCCTATTGGAAACTAAGGGATATTAAGGTCTCATTTTAATAGAGAACCGGAACAAAGCATTAACACATGGTGAATACATGAACTCCTCAAACTACAGTAATCACTGGAAAGAATCGCAATTATTGTCACCTTGGTGTATGCGGATCATGACAAGTAATAGGTGCATACAACTTGCAAGATAGGATCCAAATCACTCTTATATTCATGAAAACATAATAGGTTCAGACCTGAAATCATGGCACTCGGTCCCTAATGACAAGCATTAAGCATAGCAAAGTCATAGAAACATCAATCTCAGAACATGGTGTACACTAGGGATCAAGCCCTATCAAACTTAACTCGATTACATGATCAATCTCATCCAATCCCATCACCATCCAACAAAGCCTACAAAGGGATTAGTCACTCCTGGTGGTGAGCATCATGGCGGTGTTGATGGAGAAGGGTTGGTGATGATGATGACGACAATTTCCCCTCTCTGGAGCCCAAAACAGGCTCCAGATCAACCCTCCGAAGGAAGAACAAGAGGTGGCAGCGGCCCCGTCTCATGAAACGTGATGAAATCTTCTCTCTAATTTTTTTCCTCCGCGATTGTGGTTTTATAGGACTGGAATTAGGGTCGGAGGAGCCACGAGGGCCCCACAAGCATCAAGGCGTGCCACTAGGGGGCGCCCTGTTGGCTTGTGGCCCCTTGGCACACACCCTCTAGCAGGTCTTTGCTCCATAATTCATCATATATTCCACAAATAATTCACAATAAGTTTTGTCCAATTCCAAAAAAAATTATTTATGCACAAAAACAACACCAAGGTAATTCTGCTGAAAACAACGTCAGTTCGGGTTAGTTTCATTCAAATCATGCAAATTAGAGGTCAAAACCAAAGCAAAAGTGTTTGGAAAAGTATATATGTTTGAGACGTATCAGTCGCCATCACCATGCCTGGCCAAACCAGATGAACCAAAGCCGCCGAAGAAGGCCCCGATCCACCTTCGTTGGCCAATGCAGGCACCACCGACCACATCCCCAAACCATGACCAGCAACCTGCAGTCACCGTCACCACTTGCAGCCAACTCCCAGCCTCACCCACAGCTGCCGCCACCACTCACCACAAGCACCGGCAAGGACGGAGGTAGCAGCCGATGCCTACCCCTAGGTGCGTACGCCACCACCCAACCTCCCACCCCCTTAAGCAGAGACCGGGCATTATAGATCGAACCGATCCACCACTACACGGGAAGGCTAGGTCTAGGCGTACCTGACCCAGCAGAACGAGCAGTGTCCATTGGCGAGAGCAACCACTCCTCCCACGCCCGCCCCAGCCGCCACCGCACGCCGTGCGACCACATCAGTGCGCCTGCGCCAGCAGCCTACCAGTCGTCGCCCCCGTGGATGATAAATCCAATAGGAACCGAGCAACCGACTAAGCCGCGACACCAGCACAAGATAGCCTCCCGCACTCCACCACGAGGCTGCATCTCCGCCATCACCTACCAAGGCCACCTCCCCCGCGCACCTACATCGCTAACGACCACGACGCCGTCACCCGCGTCCATCTTGGATCCCTTCCCAGCCACTTTGGAGATGGGGGGTGCCCCACCGTAGCGTATCCAGTGGAAGCGGTGGGAAGGAGTGTGCCTATGGGGGGTAATCGGCGACCGCGGGCTTGGTCCCCAGAGTCACCCAATGGGAGAAATGTGGGGTCAGTTCTGTGTTGAGCCTGGTCGTGTCTCCTCTCTCAGGATGTGGGGGCGATATTGCTACACTCCAAGTGAACTACCGAACATGATGATATAATAATAATAATCCAAATAAAGTGTGCCTTTACTAGTGTGGCAACTTGCATGTTTGATTCTTTTGCATAAGCCTCAAATCATCGGACCGTGTTGTTCGAACCATTTTTGCATCCAACGCAATCCTATATTAGTCTGCAGGCCGGCCCAGACGTGATTTTTTCCGCAAACCAAAGACAAACTATGGAGGGGGCTATGCAGGCGTCCAGACCGATGTCACATGCACTCCTGACTAACCTGGCCCACCAAAAACCTTTCACCCGTGCCCGCGCGTGTTCCCGCACGTCCCTAGTTGCCCGCATTCATGTCGTTGTAGAGTGGCCGCTCCGCATTAACGACCTTTCACTAGCGATGGCATTGATGCGGTGAGTCAGTTAAGAGTGCCCTTCATGACGCGTCCCTGATATCTGCGCTTATTCAATGCTAGAAAGAAGTTTACTAGACAGGATGCGCCGAATATCTAACACGCTCGTTCAAAGCCCGTGCGTGTGTATGCCGCCATTAAGCATACGCATCGGTCGAGGAACCAACTTTGGCGCCACACATTGATGCACCGAGGCGCTTGGCTCATCGGAATCCACTATTTAAAGGCGGACACACCCGGCTAACTCCACACCACATCACATCCCCTCCACACCCTCCTCCTTTGCACCACATCATCCATGTCCGCAAGCTCGAGCGCTTTGTCGGAGAGCTTGTCATTGGAGCAGAAGCACGAGATGCCCACTCTTGTTACCGCATGGCATACCAACTGCGCCTAGCTGAGCGAGCACGGCATGCCGACTATCTTGCTCGAGGTCTTCGACGACGATCCCACGATGGAGACATGCTCGGGCGACGATACGGTGCCGGACCCGGCGCATGTGCTTGCCGGCTTGACCATGGAGCAGACGTATACGCACTTTGACAACACCACGATGAAAGAGGAGTAGCCTACGCTGGTTACTATGTCGGTGTTTTGGTAGGCACAAGTGGAGCAGCGGTAGAACAAGTTCCTCCTCAAGCCGCACCGATTAGTGGGGGCAAAATCTACAACAAGCGTGCAAGCAAGAAGGCCATGGCCGCCATGGTCGCAACGAACCTGAACTTCGTTGCAGAGCAGCGGACACTCTACGAGGCCGCACGTGCTCAACGCGCTGCTCGTTACGAACAGGCGGTGCAGCCAGACGCGGACGCGGTAGCACACGCACAAGCATTGGTAGCGTAGGCAGCATAGGACGAGAACGCCACCACATGCACGTCTTACCCGCTGCTGTCCAACTTTCTTGGGTGTATGTTGCACGTGGATAGTGAAGAACCATCCACGTCCATCCTCGACCTCACATCCACTGGCACCGGCGACGGATAGGTCGTGGACTCCTTCGAGGATGAGTAGGGCATGGGAGGCGGCAGGGCCTTGTATCCCATGTGGGACGGTCTATCTCCCAAGTCCTACTCTTCCCCGTCGAAGACTGCAACTTCACTTCATGGGTCTTGAACCCTGGCGGTGCTCATGGAGATAGCAGATGTAGGACATGGTTGCCGATGCGGAATACAAAGAAAGTGAAATCCAGGCATCGTTGTATGGTATGTATAGATCAGACCGCTATTTTTTAATAAAAATATCTGAATTATAATGAATGTGCTCCGGGTTATATGAAACTCAGCCAGTTTGCATGAATTACGTCCGGTATATGATTGTGATTCGGGTTACATTTGAACTGTGTACAAGTACTGTTGAATGGTCAGCTTTTGCATGCGTGTTCGTGGACTGGTATTCCCCTATTCGCATATGGGCACGTAGCAAATTTGCGGATCAACATTTGAGTCATATTTTCCCAATCAGTTGCAGGTCTTTTTACAGCTAGTGGCCATGATGAACCACAAGTGTAGGGGATCTATCGTAATCCTTTCGATAAGTAAGAGTGTCGAACCCAACGAGGAGCAGAAGGAAATGACAAGCGGTTTCCAGTAAGGTATTCTCTACAAGCACTAAAATTATTGGTAACAGATAGTTTTGTGATAAGATAATTCGTAACGAGTAACAAAGTAACAAGTGTAGCAAAGGTGCAGCAAGGTAGCCCAATCCTTTTTATAGCAAATGACAGGCCTGAACAAACTCTTATATAAAGCAAAGCGCTCCTGAGGACACATGGGAATTTCTGTCAAGCTAGTTTTCATCATGCTCATTTGATTCGCGTTCGTTACTTTAATAATTTGATAAGTGGGTGGACCGGTGCTTGGGTGTTGCCCTTACTTGGACAAACCTCCCACTTATGATTAACCCCTATCACAAGCATTCGCAACTACGAAAGAAGAATTAAGGTAACCCTAACCATAGCATGAAAATATGGATCCAAATCAGCCCCTTAGGAAACAACGCATAAACTAGGGTTTAAACTTATGTCACTCTAGCAACCCATCATCTACTTATTATTTTCCAATGCCTTCCCCTAGCCCAAATAATGGTGAAGTGTTATGTAGTCGATGTTCACATAACACCACTAGAGGAGAGACAACATACATCTCATCAAAATATCGAACGAATACCAAATTCACATGATTACTTATAACAAGACTTATCCCATGTCCTCAGGAACAAACGTAACTACTCACGAAACATGTTCATGTTCAAGATCAGAGGAGTATTAATTATCATAAAGGATCTGAACATATGATCTTCCACCAAGTAAACCAACTAGCATCAACTACAACCTCTTGATGAGAGGATCTTTGGTGATGACGATGACTTCGATTTCCCCCTCTGGGAGGAAAGTTTCCCCGGCAGAACAGCCCTGCCGGAGCTCTAGATTTGTTCTGCCCAAGTTCCGCCTCGAGACGACGGTGCTTCGTCCCGAAAGCTCTCTCCCGAATTTTTTTCCAAGTCAAAACGCTTCATATAGGAGAAGATGGGCGTCGGAGGAGCCACAGGGCCCCCACAAGCCTGCTAGGCCCGGCCAGGGGGTGGCCGCGCCTAGCAGGCTTGTGGCCTGCAGGTGGCCCTCCTCTGGTTGATTCTTGCGCCAGTATTTTTTATTAATTCCAAAAATATTCTCCGTAAATTTTTAGAACTTTTGGAGTTGTGCCGAATAGGTACCTCAGATTTGCTTCTTTTCCAGTTCAGAATTCCAGTTGTCGGCATTCTCCCTCTTCATGTAAACCTTGTAAAATAAGAGAGAAAAAACATAAGTAATGTATAAAAACGTGTAATAACAGCTCAGGATGCAATAAATATCAATATAAAAGCATGATGCAAAATAAACGTATCAGGCCACAACACGTTTGATTTCCATGGCTTGATCTCTCTGGCCCATAAGCATTTATCAATTTCTTAACCGATATAATGTTCGGAGCTTCTCTGTGAAAGACAAAACTGTTTCTTGAATAGAAATCGGATTTGGGGCCTCTCATTCACTCAAAAAAGACAAAATGAGGGGCGATTTTAAAAAAGTAAGCCCTCCCAACAGAAAATTAGGGCATAAATCTTCTATTTTCTGGGAGAATTTAATCATAATAAAACTTGGCATGTGAATCCTTCAAATTGGTATACTTGTAATCAGGGGACAGAGCGAAGCACACCATCCATCCACAAGAAAGCAAAAAAGCATCGTCGTGACCCCGTCCATATGAACCGTCTATTCGGATCCAGTACATAATTTACCAGAGCAATATGCATGCATGCATGCACGTGATTGATCCAAGATTCAACCAACGGGAACCAAATAGTATAACGGAGACCCAAATGCTTCCGTTGACCCCGTCCGTCCACCATTGCCTGCGCGTAGCGAATCTGTGTTCTGCGACGTACTTGAACTGCCAAAATGTCTTATATTAATGAACAGAGGGAGTAGCAAAGAAGTAGGCAAAAGCAATCAATAATTTCGGGCATATACACATGTTCTGCGTCGCAGCACACATCCATGTTACAGTACGGCGGCCGGCTTGCACCCACCCACCCGGTTAAACCCCGTCCGTCCGTCCGTCCACCATGAACAAGCAGCCGTGAGCCCCACGCACGGCCACCGGCGCCTTGGAACTACAGTACTCCGAGCGGGAGACAGTGACACTGTCGAAAAAGAAAAAAGTTGCAGACCGCGACCGCTGCACCGATCATTGGGGGGACAAATCGAGTGTGGGCGCGACTGCAGCAGCAGCGGCAGCTTCTGGGCGTCACCGCAGCACGGTGGAAAGCGCTGCCGGAGTACGGAGGAAGCAGGACGCGGCCTTCGCCGGCCCTTCGCCGGCGAGCGCGCGAGGGAGACGTCCGCGCCGCGTGCCGGCAATGGCAGCAGAGAGTTGAAGTTAAACCAACTACCATGGGCAAGCCCTCGAGGGAGACAGACATGTTCATCGCCAGCCTACAGCCTCTGGAATCCAGCTCCAATAATGCACGCATATCCTTTCATTGACCGGTTGATTCCTTCGTGGCTTGACGAACACTGCAGGCTTCGTCTTTGCGTGGGCGTCGGCACTTCGCGCGTCCCGTTCCGCCGGGAGAGGAACCCAAACCGTACGTTGCCGATCGATGCAACCTAGCGACCCGATGGTGACATAGCCAAAGGTGGCCACCATATACGTGTCGATCTTCACTGGATCGTACATATATCTTTCGTGCTTCTCATCGTCCCGTAAAGGAAAGAATCAGATATGCGGACACGCATGGACTGCGTCTGCCGGCCCATTCACCAGCGTAGTTAAACCGCAGTGTCCGCCCTGGCACATTTCTTTTTCACCGTGGACAGATGGCAAGGCTCCGTGGTCACCGTGGAATCCAAGTTTTTATGCACGCAAGCATTGAAGCATCCACCAAGCTTGCACACCCTCGTCAGTCGTCACCAGGCCCAGCTCGCACGCATGCCATGTACTAGCATGGCCACGCGGTCCTTCATGCATGCATGGGCCCGGCGTTTTTGCGATAATGCATTGCACTCACATGCAGGCACAATTAATTCCTCTATGATTACGGTGACACCACCGCACACGTACGTACGTCTAGATTGGTACGTACAATGATGATACAGGAGTTGCACACTCGGTGTTCCGCAAGAGACACCAAGCCCGGGACGTCACGGCACGCGCATCTGCATCTTTTCTTCATGCCTTGAGAGGATACCTCGCATCTGCGTCTCCATCGTACGTGGCCTCTAATAATGGATGGTTAACAGCTCTTTGGTACTGTGGGCTTTGGCAACCCACCCCGGACGAACAGAGCATACAAGAATTGAATCGACGGAGCCCCACGATTAGAGGCCACACTCAACGTCCACACTCAACCCTCGCGTCCTAGTGCTGGTAAAACGTACCGACAGGCCAACCTCGAGCCATGTACTATGGCTTGCACGTAAGTTCTTCATGTGGTAGAGAGAGAGAAAGGGGATGTCTGGATCTTTGACGTGGTGTCTTTCGGTTGTCTAGACGGATGTCCGGACTACCCCAAAGCTCTCCCAAGTTTACCGGAATTTGGATGTCTAGACCAGTTCATAGATGTTTGAAGGATAATATTAGGGGTCAATATGTGCGACGTTTTTTCTGTGAATTGGCTGAGAAGCGACATCGTTAGCAGGAATAACTCTGCTGCGACATATCTCTGTGCACAAATAGCCCAGACAAGACATGGTCCTTAAGCACTATCTCTGTCAGGATTAGGGGGAGCCGGGTGGGACCCACAACTTATCCACGTCGGCATGGGATTCAGATTGCAGCGACATCCGTCAACCCCGTTTGTCCGTTACATGGATTTGTTTATTATGAGTGGGACCTCATGCGCGTTGAGGCAGCCCGGTGCGTGCGCTGCAGCGACCCGCCGTGCCTTGAAGCTCACCTGGGGTTTTCTCCTACCACGCGCCGCCATCCCGTTCCTTGGAGCTCACCGGGGGTTTTCTCCTGCCACGCGCCGCTGTACCGTCCCTTGGAGCTCACTCCTCTAGTCGTCTACTCTATGGGGTTTTTCCCTTTCATCTCGGTTTTTCCGGCTCAATCTTGGCGACGACGGTAGATGGAGCGGGCTAGACGAGCGGCGGTGCGAGAAGAGAAGCGGCAATCTTCGTCGAGGCGGGCCGCGACGCAGGGCTTGTGGTCGCAATCGCAGGTAACGGCGGCGAGGGAGGGTGAAGGATGGGGTGGTGTGGGTCCACGATCGCAGAGGAGACCGACGGCCCGATTCGGACATAGACGAGCAGCGGCGCGATACCGGATTTCGGTGAAGCAGGTGTTGAAGCTGGCGTGGTTGCGTCACGGCTACGGCGGCAAGCGTTTTCCTCTACGGAGACAGAGGTTTGCCTCCATGCGCAACATTGATGTGTGCGACCAGAGCTTATCGGGCCGGAGCTCATCGACGGGGATTTCAACACGCTCAACCCCGATTCAACACGAGCTGAGCCTGGACTTCGAAGTAGCGGTGGCTCTAGAGGATTTCAGTCAAGTTGCCGTGCTGGCGGAGGACAGATTGGTGTGCTCAGAAATTCTCTGCGAGATGAAATTGTGCAAAGCTCCAGGGCCAGTTGTAATAACAGGGACAGCTGCAGGGCGTTCGGAGGGAAGATGGACGCTCGAAGATTGAGCTGCAGACCATAGTTTAGTTTAGTTTGTGAATATTGTAGTTTAGTTTAGCGTGTGGGGGATTACTTTTGGGTTACTTTTGAGAACTGGTCATGTAATCACTATGTCGAACACCTTGGGGGCGTGCTCGGGACATGCCGATTTTGGCATTCGCACGTTCTGGTAGGTGAAATCTTGTCAGTAAGAGGAAAATTTAATGCTCTTACCCGTGTGGGGGATTACTTTTGGGGTTACTTTTGAGAACTGGCCATGTAATCACTATGTCAAACACCTTGGGGGCGTGCTCGGGACATGCCGATTTTGGCATTCGCACGTTCCGGTAGGTGAAATCTTGTCAGTAAGAGAAAATTTTAATACTCTTACCCGTGTGGGGATTACTTTTGGGGTTACTTTTGAGAAATGGCCATGTAATCACTATGCCGAACACCTTGGGGGCATGCTCGGGACATGTCGAACACCGTCGATCTCGGCTGTCACCATGTGCCTGGGCCCTCCAGTGGACACACGTGTGCAGCGCGAGTCGCGCGCGAGCACGGGGAGCATTTTGGTGCCTTCCCCGTGGCTAGCCGTAGTCAGATTGGCATATTTAACACTTACAAAAGCAATGCCAATTGTATCGCTCTGGTTGATCTGTATCCTGGCCACGGTACTATGGCTTAGTGGTTTTTCTGTAGCTACTAAAACTCAGATCAAACTATCCAGACGTTTGATCTCTCCACAATACAAACACTTAGT
Organism: Hordeum marinum; assembly: GCA_022496015.1. Classification (NCBI taxonomy): domain Eukaryota; kingdom Viridiplantae; phylum Streptophyta; class Magnoliopsida; order Poales; family Poaceae; genus Hordeum; species Hordeum marinum. The sequence goes on from CM039673.1 coordinate 65,891,586, forward strand.
AACATGAAAAATGTAGGTGACCTACTACTCATGTATCTGCGTAATTTCACCTAAAATATTTCCAACACTGTTGGACCTAGTGTGCATAAGTGTGACACGGTGTGAGAGGCTGTAACGAATGACAGTGGCAAGTCCAGGCGGTGACCACGCTGGTAGCCGGCTGAAACCTGCTCTGCCTTTCTGTCCAACGTGGCTGAACAGCATGGAAGCCCTGAGCACATGCCACCGCGTCTGGCCACCGTCATGCACCTCCACGACTGTTGTGCACTGGTTTTCCATTTTTGATTTTTTTTGAATTTTTTATGCTCATTTCAAACTTCATCAAACCTAACTTTGACCAACATTTAAACAAGTTTCAAACATGAAAATGAAAAACCAAGCCCAGATCCTTCTTAGTCACTCCAAAATGAAGCTTTTGTGAGGTTTTTGAAAGTGTCAAGTTCAACACCCAAAACCACTTTTTCTTCACATGTGTTTCAAATTCCAAATGTAGGGTAAACAACCCATTTGTAAGCAAGTTTTCTTCTCCACCATGTATAAGACAGCCAAATCAATTTTAATTGTTAGTATATGACAAAGTAAGAACATGTGCACCGGTTTTCCATTTTTTTATTTTTTTGAATTTTTTATGCTCATTTCAAACTTGATCCAACCTAACTTTGACCAACATTTAAACAAGTTTCGAACATGAAAATGAAAAACCAAGCCTGGATCCTTCTTAGTCACTCCAAAATGAAGCTTTTATGAGGTTTTTTTAATTTTTTTATGATTTTTTGAATTTTTTATGCTCATTTCAAATGAATCATATATGCATTTGCCTCTGTTCCTCCACTTTAAAGTGTTTTGTCATGAAACAAAATTACATATTCAGAATCCTTGAATTTTTATGATCATTCTACATATATAATTTATTTCATTTGGAGTTTCGGTTTAAAAGTTATTGAATTTACAAGTTTATAGCATTTTCTAGATTATTGAGTAAATAGAAAAGGTTTATTCATGCTGACGTGGGGGCTGACCGGTCAATCTGACACGTGGGCCTGGGATGTCAATGTCACTAGTGAAATCCACCCCCTACTTATACGGTCAAATGTGTCGTACCCTAGCTATTTCCAGATCTACGCCACTCTCGCCGCCGGCGACCACCGCGCAATCCAGCCCTGCCGCCGCAGATCAAGCGCCGCCGTGCGACGATCATGAGGCCCGGATCTTCCAGCTCAAGCGGCGGCCATTCCGGTGGCGAAAACAGCTCCGACAAGAAGCGGACGGCGCCCGACTCTGACCCTGAACGGGTGGCGCGGGTTGCTTCCGATGTTGCTTGGAAGCGCGACGCGCGCAAGTACACCAACTGGGGGTTCGCGCCGCCGCGTGCGTTCGCTCGTCGTGAGGTGGAGGAGTACGACCGCGAGGTGGCGGCACGAGGTGCTAGCGCGGGTGGCGCGGGGAGCTCGGGGAGCTCCGCCATTGCACGCGCGTCGCTGCCGCCTCCGAAGAGGGAGGGAAAGGAGCAGGGCTTGGCACCGCGTCCGCTCGGCTTTTTGCCGGGAGACTACGTCGACGACGGCGACCTCGACGGCGTCATCACTGAGATTATGGAGCGCACCAAGGACGAGCCGCAGCAGCTCGTTACGCGCCGGCAGATGGAAGAGGAGCTCGACGAGTTACGCCTCCGCCAGGCCATCGAGAAGTCCCGCGAGGACGCGTGGTGGGGTGCCTTCGACTCCGACTCCGACTGAGCGCCGCCGCCGCCTCGTCAGAGCCGCACCCCTGCGGCTCAGGTGAGCCCAATTTTGAAGACCTAAACTAGGGGTAGGAGCTGCGGGATACCCGCGTAGATTTAGGTAATTGAAGTACTACGTCTGTCTTTTGCTCCGACGAGTCTGCCATTAGAACTACGGGTACTATTCCGTGTGTAATCGAACTAAATTATCTGCTATGTTTGCTAAAATCTACGTATGTTGTTTGAATTCGGTCGATTTCGGTTGAATGCTTGCAAATATGCTTGTCTGTATCGGAGCTCGTCGGCGTTGTCGTGCTTCGTCGCCGGAGAAGAAGAAGAGGGAGGATGCACGCGCAGGAGAAAACAGTTTAACCGTAGTCACCGCCAACTGGGCCCCACGCCGACGTGGATAAGCTGTGGGTCCCGCCTGGCTCCCCCTAATCCTGATAGAGATTGCGCTTAAGGGTCATGTCGTGCCTGGGCTATTTGTGCGCAGAGATATGTCGCGATAAAGTTATTCCTGCTAACGATGTCGCTTCTCAAACAATTCACAAAAAAAATGCAGCACAGAGGTTATTTATCCTAATATTAGATGTCAAAATGTCTCCGGACTCTCACAAAGAACATGTACGGGCATTTGAGGATCCGTGATGGCGATGTCCTAAGTTCGTCCCCGTGAAGAGAAAATGGCCATCACTCCTTTGAATCCAATGCTTCCAAGGCATAATAGCCCAACTAAATATTTGTGTACAAGCTACAAAAATAGTGTGTGGATTACCACAAAAAATATATAAAACAAACAAAAACCATCTCCATAGTCCATCACAAACCGCAAAAGAAAAACTAGCCATTCTCCTGGAAAAAAGGATGTCGGGAAGTTTCTGCACTTGGTGAATGTGCACAGTGTAAACCATAAATCGAGAAAGATAAAAAAAAATTCAAAATTTCGGATTTTTTTTAGACTTCCGTGTTTTTCTTAAACCACTCGATGTAGATACTGGAGCTGCACTCGGTGTTTCGCAAGAGACACCGAGCCCGTGACGTCCTAACGCATCTGCATCTGCATCTTTTCTTCCTTCCTTGAAGATACCTCGCATCTGCGTTCCATCTCCGTGGCCTCTAATAATTGATGATCAACAGCTAGCTTGCTCGTCCTTATAGTAGTCGTCACGGCTTTGGCAACCGATCTGGACGAGCAGCGCGTACAAGAAATGAATCGAACAGAGCCCCACTAGCGATTAGACCATGTCATCAGTGATGGTTAAGCTACTTTGGTTAGACCCCGCAAAGAAAAAGGCACTTTGATTAGTACGTCTACGCGAACATCCTCGCGTGCTAGTGCCGGTACGCGTACCGACAGGCCACCTCGAACTCTACCGGTTGGCACGCAAGTTCTTCACGGGCGGCGATGTACGTACAACCAAGGGACATGCCATTTTCCGACGCGCATGGCTGTGAAGATATCTATGCCATGCTTGGATTGCCAACAAAATCTACCCCGCCAATTTTTTTTGGTCATGACCAAAACACTGGTTCTCGTCCGGATGACTCTCTGATTGTTTGGCTTGTCGATGCTTCTTTAGCACCTCTATTCATTTTCCTAGCCAATGTTAACCAAATCAGGGAAAAGCAACACCTTGAAAATTTTCGTAGGGCAAACTTTAGCACAAAAGCAAAACGCGCTGGTTTTAACACGAGTCATGCATGCTTTCAAGACAACATGCAACACATCTAAAAGATTGTCCACGGTTCGAAAAAAATAATATGTGTGGATTGCTGCGAAATACATATGGTACGAAGACTTCCTTCCCATGCATAATCGATGACAAATCGGAAAATGGAAAGATATTCTGGTGGAAAAGAGAATGTTTCTTAAAATGCCACTTCGCCGAAAATATAGCTTTCTAAATAATGAGCCCTGTGGCCGGGGCATCCACCGACTGGACTGGAGGACAGGTGTAGGAAGCGATGAAGAACGTACATCATCGTCATCATCATCGCCACACACATTGCTTTGCCGGGCCGCGGGAGTGCACGCATATGTCTCATTGGCTCTCCAAAAAGCAACCTGCTCCACTCTAGCCGTCCAGCAAGCAGTCCTAGCCGTCCGTCCCAACGATGATTTGGCAATTTTCTAGCCTTCATAATTCATGCTAAAATACCAGCAGCATCGACCACTCCGGGCGCCAAGATATCGTAGAATAAGCATATGGTATCATTGATGCCATGCCGGTCCGTTGGACAGGGTCTCCCGGAGCCAGATCGAGCAACAACACATGCATGCATGCATATCGCATGAGCATATGCCTCCGGCCGGGTCTCCCGACGGCATGCAGGAGGTGAGGTGCTTGCTATGCTAGGCTCCAAGCGAGCCGCCACCGGAATAATAATGCCACTATTCTATGCAAAAAAACATCACCTTTACAAGCATGGGAGGAGATTGGACGTCTGATTTGACACTGGTTAATTTTGTACTCCCTTCCAAATTTTTTGTTTTAGATTTGTTTAGATATAAATGTATCTAGTCATATTTTAGTATTTAGATACATCCAACTAGATAAATGTAAGACAAAAATTTTGGAACGAAAAAAATACGTTTGTTGGCCCTGGCCGTGACGTTTTTTCGTGCCGAACTTAATAACTTAACGGGATGGGATTGCCGGATTGGGTGGTGAGCTTTTATTTACAGCTGGGCACGAGAAGGCGCCGTGTTTTGCTTTGGCTTCTTCCTCCTCCCACACCCTCGCTCTCCTTCCTTCCTCCTGCGCGCATCGCATCCGTTGGTGCGAATCGCCGGCGAAGCGCGGGGCGATCTGCACATGGCAGTGGACCGATTCGTGTTCGGATCTCGCACGTGCTACGTAAACCTCAGTGGCGAAACTTCCTTTGGAGATTACTATGGCGCGACCGGCCGTACGACCCCATGTTAGCCTTGGCATCGTCGTGGCTTCAGGCATGCCACACTGAACGTCGCACTGAACGCAGGGCTGAGTCGCGCTGTAGCACGTCACACTGAGCGTTCGTGCTATACATTGCTCATCTATATTTACTCTTCTTTCGGGCGAAATCTGGGACGAGTAATTACCTTCGATATACTGATTATAGTGCTTCCCGTTGTTTCAAAGCTGGCAGATCGCCATCTACGATCCGCGCCATTGATGCTCCATATATATTACTTATATACGAGTACTAGTGTACAATGGAACGATACAGGGAAAACCTACCAAAATTTACAGCAGCGGGTCAAAAAGATCTTTTCTCCGGGACCCTACAATTATGGAGCACCATGATATCATGCACGTAAAACAAGGGCCGAGCGCCGGCCTGCCCACGCTCCAGCTAGAGCTCTACAAAGTCTACCGCCGACATCTTCGCACCGAAAACAATCTTTACCGAAATCTACAGCCGTGAGTCAAAAGTTTCCTCCGTGGCGACCCAACAATTATGAAGTGCCAATTCTCAATAAAATAAATAAAAATTGCGGTGATTTTCAGAAGAAGAAAAAAGGTGCAGAGTGCCATCATGCACGGGAACCATTTTTGCATGCCTATGAAGAAACCCGGTCCGGTGGCCGGCCGATCCAGAACGGACGGCCGCGGGGTCGACGCAAACGGGCCGATTTAATTTCGTCCGTCCGTGAGAGAGAGAGAGGGACGACAGGCCAGCGCATTATTGGCGGGCCCCGCCGCGGCGTCATTTTACCGGCCCACAGCGGCGGGCGGTGGGTGGAATATCTCTCCGTCCGCGGCATCCATCCCTAGCGGGGGCGGGGGCGGGGGTTGGCCGCCGCGCCGCGTATAAAAGGGAGCCGCCTCTCAAGCTTAACCTTTCGCTGCACAACGCTCCTCGCACCTCACCGGCCTCTAGAAAAAGAAACAGACCTCCCCACCCCGAGCCGCAAATCTGCTACCACCACTCTGCTGCCGTCTCCCAACCCCGCCGCCCGCCGCCCGCCGCCCTCCTCTCATCTCGCGAGGGGTTCTGGTTCGTCGCGGAGGAAGGGATCTGATCTGCCGCCGGGGTTGCCGCGGGCTCCGTTCGCGTCGCCAGCCGCCGGGATCTGGTACGGACTCGCTCGCTCCTCCCTGTTTCTGCCTCTGCATCCATGTGTGTGTGTGTGTGTCCGCGCCAACACCGATGATGTCTAGAGATTACTCGGCGATTCAGGAGTTTCGGTAAAATCATAGTAATACGGAGTAGAGATGGTAGTTTCCCTTTTTCAGTTCGCGTCGATTGCTCCGTCTGGTTGTTTCGGTAGATGCGCGTCGCGTTTACGGGCGCTGCCTCTTCATTTTTGGAAGCGATAGCCTTAGGCTTGGCGGTAGTGCGCCCGCAGAGAGAGAGAGAGAGAGAGAGAGATCAACCAGAACCAGCTGCCATGGGAAGTTAGATTTCGTTCGTTTCCGACACTCTGCCTTGGTAGCAAGAGGAACGCACGCATATACTTTTGTCCGTGTACTTGGAAGAGATCTAATTTTCCTCTTCTGCGTAGACAGATGCCTTTTTTAACTTCCAGCTTTGATTTGCCTTCACTGCATATAGCCGTGTGTCTGACGTCGTGCTTTAATTTGTGATTCACAGCATCTTGATTTCAACAAGGAGGAACCATCTTAGGGAATGCAGAGAGATGTGTTTGCATGCTAGAGAGCTACCTTGCGAGGGAATCGGCAGGGTAGCCGCCCCACTTTCTGCTTTGATTGACCTTGATGACACCGCTTCGCAGCACCACACAACGCACCTCTTCTTCCATGTGCTTCTGCACAATGGGGTTCGACGTGGCATCTCAACCATCATCTTAGATTACCACCTCGGAGGGGACGGCTGAGGCCATCCAGCGCCTGCAGGCTCCCTCGCAAGCTCCGGGATCGCTGCTGCTTTTTTCTGTGTACGTCTGCCTGCCATCATGGGGGAGCAGAAGGGGAATATTCTGATGCACAAGTACGAGATGGGGAAGATGCTTGGGCAAGGGACCTTTGCCAAGGTCTACCATGCCCGCAACATCGAGACCTCGCAGAGTGTCGCCATCAAGGTGACCGACAAGGAGAAGGTTCTGAAGGGTGGGCTCACGGATCAGATCAAGCGCGAGATCTCTGTGATGAAGCTGGTGAAGCATCCAAACATTGTTCAGATGTATGAGGTCATGGCGACCAAGACGAAGATTTACTTCGTGTTGGAGCATGTGAAGGGTGGAGAGCTGTTTAACAAGGTTCAGAGAGGAAGGCTCAAGGAAGATGCTGCAAGGAAGTACTTCCAGCAGCTGATCTGTGCAGTTGACTTTTGTCACAGCAGGGGCGTCTATCACCGTGATTTGAAGCCAGAGAACCTTCTTCTTGATGAGAACAGCAACTTGAAAGTTTCAGATTTCGGTCTGAGTACCATTTCTGAGTGCAGAAGACTTGACGGGCTGCTCCACACATCCTGCGGTACACCTGCTTATGTTGCTCCTGAAGTAATCAATAGGAAAGGCTATGACGGTGCCAAGGCTGACATCTGGTCCTGTGGGGTGATCCTCTTTGTGCTTTTGGCTGGGTATCTCCCATTCCAAGATAAGAATCTGATGAATATGTATAAGAAGATTGGGAAAGCAGAATTCAAATGCCCGAGCTGGTTCTCTTCAGATATCCGAAGGCTTCTGCTAAGGATTCTCGATCCTAACCCCAGCACCAGGATCTCAATCGAGAGAATCATGGAACATCCTTGGTTCAGGAAGGGTCTAGATGCAAAGCTGCTCAGATACAATTTACAAGCAAAAGACGCCGTCCCCGCTGCTGACATGACTGCGACTTCTGATTCCTTGAGCAGCAGCAACTCAGCAATAGAGGGCAAGGAACAAGAAGCAAAAGGGCTCTCCAACTTGAATGCTTTTGATATAATCTCCCTGTCAACTGGACTCGACCTCTCTGGTATGTTTGAGGACAATGACAAGAAGAGGGAGTCCAAGTTCACATCCACCAACTCGGCTTCGACAATCGTGTCAAAGATCGAGGACATTGCAAAGTGCATGCGGCTGAAGCTCGTCAAGAAAGATGGTGGCATGTTGAAGATGGAAGGCTCCAAGCCCGGAAGGAAAGGTGTCATGTCTATTGATGCTGAGATATTCGAGGTCACCCCTGACTTCCATCTCGTGGAGTTGAAGAAGACAAACGGCGATACCCTGGAGTACCAGAGGGTCTTGAACCAGGAGATGAGGCCGGCGCTGAAGGACATAGTCTGGGCTTGGCAAGGCGAGCCACAGCCGCAGCCGCAGCAGCAACCTTGTTGAGAAGAACTGTGCCAGGTGCAACTTGAGGCAATTATTACCAGGCGTCCGTGTGTTTCTGTAATTTTTATTATCCCATGTTTGTTATTCGTTTCCATTCCCCCTCGTTATGTCTGTGTAAACTTCAGTTATCATCTTTTGATGAAAGATTTATTTGAAAAGCTTGGTGTCTTCAGAACATGTGCCAAGTCTTGTGTTCAAAAGTCTTTCCAAGGACACTGCGTTTGTGTGCAGGAAATGTTGTTCACATCACCTTTTGCTGAATTAATCTTTGCCTTGTTACTGTTTAACTTTGGCATGCATCATGATTAGATCCACTATTCTTGTGATCTGAAAACCCTAGAGGGTGACATATTAAAATCTTGTTAGATGGGCAGCTAGCGGACTTTACCTAAAGGCCGAAGAGATATGGTTTTGTAGACGGCATGCTATGGCCCAGAGACAAATTGAAAGCTTTGTTCTATGTAGCCACTTGCAAAGGGCAGGAAGTAGGGAGCAGTTAGCATTATTTTACAGCAGCTATAAAGTTAGGTAAATACTTACTACTGGTTAAGATCAACACTGTACAGATCGCTGCGCAGAACTGTGCCGGGTGCAACATTTTGCCATTTGAGAACTGTGCCAAGTGGAATTATTTTACAGCCACAAAAGCTAGCAAGATGCTGAATAAGATCCGGACTACAGGCTGGTATACAAGATTTGCTGCGCAGAAGCACCTGAGGCAAAGATTCAGGCATTGCTGTAGACTGCAGTTGCTTCCTTCCTCCATCTGTAGTCCAAAATTCAGTGCCACCTAACTGAATGATTGAATTGACCGGTAGGTGTGAGCGAGCGATGAAACTGAGGTTTTGAGATCCATTTATTTTTTGCTTGGCACTTTGGTTGAGAGATAAACTCGTCAGGTTTATAATCTCCAAGGAGTTTGAGGCAATATGTGGCCAGCTCTGTTTCATTTAGAAGACCGGCAAAAAAGGATAATAATCTGTTAAGAAGTAGGGCGTCACCTCTCACTTCACCATGACCTGCCAATTGATCCACCTCCAAACCCAACCAACGACAGTATCTATCTCTCCAGAACATTCTCCGGTGCGATGGAGAGGGCAGGCCGATTAGCACAAGTTGGGGATGCAGACAACGGCTCCGCTGTGGAGATGAGGCGATAATGGCGGTATCGATTGCATCGCCAGCGGTTCAGGAAGGCACTTGCAGGTTCTGGCGTGTAGGGCAGCAATAATTGTTGTATGTTTTCAGTTGCTTTCAGGTTTCGGCCCAAGCAGATGCAGATGGAGGGGTCGCCCATGGCCGCGGGTGGCTGGGTGGTGGTGATGCGAGGCAAAGCTCAGGAGTCTGGATGACGGGAGGTGAGCAGGAGGAGGACGACGGGTGGTTTATGGGCTTGGTTGCGCTGCGCCCACCGTGTGATGGGATGTGACGGGAGAGTTTTGGTGCTGCAAGCTACGGTGGCCGTCGGGCGAAAGGTGGCTATCGGATCGGGATTGGACCAGAGCAGCAGCTGCTTCATTAACGATGGATGTACTTAGTACATAAATTGCGTGGTGCTATGTTTCACTCGAGACCGTATATCAGTCATTGAAACCGGACTAGGCCGTTTGATCGCCAACAACTCATGCCCCATATACAAAGCCCTAATGACAGTGAATGGAGGTGGCTAATTACAGCACATGCAAAACCCTATACAACACTAAAGTTTTCATCTAATTATGTGTGCCGCATGTTCATTATATATAGGCATTCTTTGTTGCGGGCTGACCCCTTGGGCTTCTCGTGTAAATCCTAAAACACAAAGTTACTTGGCCACAATCCAAGTCTAGCTCGAACCACATTCGACTAGTGCATTTGGATCCGGCCTCGTAAATTTTCGCGCTTAAGCGTGTGACTCCTTAGGTTCAAGTCGGCTTGCTCGCAGGTCGGATCATCTCCATCCTGCATGGTTCGTAGCGGCTTTTAGTAAAATGTGCTGACCATCAAGCATTTAATGAAGCCGTTTTGGCGAAGCTGTAGATCACACTTCCTTTTTTTTGCCATACGATGTATGTTGTCAGGCTCAAGACGATATGGTTACTTTTCTTTGCAGTCCGACCTCTTTCTCGTTACTGTGAAGCCGATCATAAATTGGATTATCGCATAATTCTTGTTGCATGGCCATACTTATACTGGTCGGATCATTAGAGGAGCACAGAGTATATCTCTCTTGATCCAGAGTATATTCTCTTGATTAGAGCGGCAAATCCCATCTTGCCTGATCATGTTTCGCAACATGGGTCTGGACAAGACCGAAACCTACCTTTATAACTGCTCAGTTACAGAATAGCATTTGGTCGGCCCAAAGCAGTTATATCAACATCTCGAGTTTATGAGTCGGCTCACGTCTTAGGACACATAACGTATGTTATACTAGAGACTCGTAGATGACTTATCTCGTCGCGTCTTAAAATCTGGTCTGTCCAACTCAGACCTTATCTGGACTCGAATCGGATCAGATCTTTCCGAGTCCATATTATCCAGTTAGCATCCAATGCAACATGGTCTGTGAGACCACCGTGCCATATACTAGTTTCGCTGCCTGCATGTATACATACCTTTTGACTAGAACTTTTTAAGACAGTCATCATACAATGTATAGTCGCACAAACAAGTCATGTTTTTTTATCGTATCATTAATAACGTTCAAGGACTATCTTTATTCATAAACAAATAAAAAATATCATCATACATGATTGTCTCTAGGTCATATCTCCAACATTAAAAAGCTTATAGAAGCTTCCCAAATCTAGTGGAAAGCTTCTATAAGCTTCCAACTATTTATTATTATTATTCCATTTTTTTCTTTTTTTCTATTTCCATTCTTCATTGACTTTTCCTTTTTTTCTCCATTCATACTAATTACTAAAATTCATGAAGTAATAAGAATTCCAAATTTCATACAAATTCGTGAACTTTTTACAACTTCATGACATTTTGTGAATTCATATATTTTTTCAAATTCGTAAAATTTTCAGATTAATGATATAATTTCTATTTTTTGAATATTATTATAATCCATGTACTTTTATCAAAATTTTGAAGTTTTTAAAAAATCATGAACTTTATGAACATTTTCTCAACTTGTGTGTGCACTTCTTTTTTTGAATTCGTGAACTTTTCTCAGATTTTTCAAATTCATTTGAACTCGCGTTTTTTTAATTCATGAACAAATTCCTGAAGTTTTTGTGAAAAAAATTGTTTCAAAATCATGAACTTCCATAAATGTCATGTGTTTCTCAATCTATGATTTGTTTTGATTCATAAAAAATGGGAGTCGGTTTTTACTTGAACACGTCCAGGTGTGCATGCAGCTATCGAGCGAGTGAGCGGCTGATTGAAAAAAAAACACAAGCGGCTACCGAGCGAGGGGGGGTGGGGTGGGGGGGATCCTGCAAATGAAAATAAATGGTCTTCGGCCGCGGTGAATGGGTAGTGAGCGCCCTCAGGGGAGACCGGTGCTATATGTGTAAATTCGAAGCACACCATTTGTTCGTTTTTGAGAATGCTCATTCTTTTGCTTTCACAGTATTCCTCCGCTTATGTTGCTTTTCATCCAGGATTTTACTTTTCTTTCATTTACTTTTCTACTTTATCATTTAGGAGCGGTAGTTTTTTTTATAAAGGAAATACTATTAATATGCAAGGTGATGGTGTTTTTATGCACGATAAACATTTCTCCCAATATAAGGTGCATATTTTCAAAATATGCCGTGAACATTTGTTAACACGCGATAAACATATTTTCTAATACATGTAAACAAGGACTTTATTTAAATACACAATGAATATATATATTGAAATATATTACTATCATTTTTAAAAATGTTCACTGATTTTCGAATATATGCGTCAGAATTTCATAAATATACAGGAAAAAAACAATGGTTAATAAATCCCACTAGGTAATTTGCAATGTTCGAACTGGCCCTCCAACTCACGAAATACAACATAAGCTATCAGTCCTCATATTACGTACAATGGTAGTCATTGTGGTCATTATTTGTTACTTCAAAGGTTCGTCATAGTCGTTCTAAGTTATTCATGATGATTTTTCTTTTCGTTTTTTTTCTTCAAGTCTTCATTTTTAGTTTTCTATTTTAAATGTTTGTGAATTAGTTATTAGAATATAATCAATATTTTGAAATCCATAACCACTTGAAAAAATATAATCATATTTAAAATTTGAACATTTCTTATATGTGATATTACTTTATCATATATTTATTTATCCATGAAAATCAGACAGAAAAATGTGGTCAAAATGCAAGAAATTGATAGAACCAAGTACATATCCTAGTGCGCGAAACAGCCAGCTCTTGATGCTTTGTCAGGGCCGGGCCGGCAAAATCCAAGGCCCTACGTAAATCTAAAAAATAGGGCCCTCTCTTACAAAAAATAAACTAACAAGCAATTATGATGTATATATATATATACCGCAGAATTTTTTATTATATATATGTTATAAAAAAGTTATACCTATCCAGCACCTGGTTGCAATTTATTTGAACATCCTCATTATTTAAGTATTCTTCAATGATATCCTCGTAATCATTGTTCTCCAACACTTCACTATCAAGTGCTATTGTGGCCAAATCATTGAGACTTTGTTGTGTCATAATATTATGCATAAGGACTTCAATAGCTTCGATTTTAAAAAACATCATCAAATTTAAAAAAAAACACTAAAAATGTTTAGAACAATCATTAATTTTAGAGAAAGATTAACCAAAATTGAAAAGTTCATCAGTTTTTTAAAAAGTTGGCCCAATTAAAAGTTCATCTCTTTAAAAATAGTTCACGAATTTTAAAGAAACCGCACATTAAAGAAAAGGAAAAATAATGAGAAAAAAAAGACAAGATAAACAAATAATAATAAACTTAACTGAAATGTAAATTATACAAAAACGATGTACTTGTGCAATTGCGTAGTTCTGCCTGATGGTTGGAGCTGAGTGCTCGTGACGAAGCGGTTGGAAGTACGATTCCCTGTGCTTTAATCGTTTGGAAAATAGTTCACAAAATTGAAAAACGTTTATCACTGTGGAAAGTAAGTTTATTGAATTTGAAAAGAGTTCATCGATTTCGAAAAAAAATCATAGAATTTTCAAAAAAGTTCATAGATTTTTCAAAAAAAGTTCATCGAAATTTGAGAAAAAGATCATCGAATTTGAAAAGGTTCATTTATTTTGGAAACAATTCATTTAATTTGGAAAAACTTCATGGAATTTGAAAAAAGGTTCATGAAATTGAAAAAAATGATCAGAATTTTGAAAAGAAATCCAAAAAATTAAAAAAAACGAATAAAACCCACCAAAACCCAAGTAACGAACCGGAAAAAAAATCTGCTTTGAGAAACTTCTAGAAGCTTTCCAAGACCGGACTTATAGAAACTGGATATATACAGAGTATAAAAGGAGGAAAAGAAGAAAATATATTCACATTGACCGTGATGGCCTAGTGGTCACTCGGGTCTCTACAAGGGATACGAGAGAAAGAGTGTGCGCGTTCGAACCCCAGCGTTGAACCATTTTTTGATGTTTTGAGCAAAAAGAACGAAGGCAAATTAGCACCCGTTAGCAAAATGCCATGTAATCGGCACTGCAGCGCCAAATAGGGTTTGCCAAATGAGACGGTAGGCCGTCTGCCATAAGGCGTGAGGGTAGCGGGGCGGCCTACTTCCTAGAGCGATTTTGGAAGGCTTATATGAAACGGTTCGGGCCAGTTAGAGAAGTTCCTTGAGGTGTTTTTCCTTTTCTGTTTCTTTCTTTTTAACTGGTAATTTTCTAAATAAATGCTGAACATTTTTCAAGATACATTCCAAACATTTTTAAATACACATGCCCGTTATTTTTAGATCACATTGAACATATTTTTGAATGTTATTTTTCTAACTTACAATAACATTATTTTACATTTTATACATGTTTTGAAAACATGTGATTTCTTTTTTGAATGAGGAGAATATTTTTCCTAAAATTACGATGACATTTTGTTAAACTCTATAAATATATTAATTTAAAAGGTCACCAATACTTTTTTGAAATGCGCAAACATTGTTTTAAAATGTCATGAATATTGTTAGAAATGTATGAAACAATTTCCTTCAGATTATTCAAGTTTTTTTTACATTGCATTAAAAAATTAAAAATGCCACAAACATATATTTTGAAAGCATAAAACATGTTTATTGTCATAATCATTATTTAATGTTTCACACAATTTCCTAAAAACAAACAAACAAATGTTTTACACTCTATGAATACTTCTAAAATGCATGATGAATGTTTTTTTAAATATAAGTAACATAATGTTTTAATGTTTTAAAATATAAACAGCAATGTAAAAACAACATACCAAACTTTTTTTAGAATCTAGAGAACAAACAATAATAAGTGAATAGATGATTGAAAGAATGCTCGGGGAGATGGGATACTCTCTCTGACATCAAGTAAGAGTAGTGCAGCTATTTGCCAGTCACAACGGCAAATAGTCGTGACAGGGTCGTTCGCATTGGTCCTGGCCATATCGCATAACACACATGGTTTGTCTTTCTGTTTCTATTACTTTTCTGTATTTTCGTGATTTGTTTTCTGTTTGCTGCTTCTTCTTTTGCAAAAAATCATCAACTTGGAAAATGTTCAATAAATTTTTAAAAATTGTTTGATACTTGAAAAAATGTTTGGAATATCAATAAAACTTTGTGTATTGAAATATTCAGAAATCATTTTTTTAAAGATCAAAATTTTCTCACGTTTTCTAAAACTGTTCATGTTATACATAAATTATTCTTTCTTTTTCCCCGTTTTGTTTTAAATGGTCACAACATTGAAAAAAATTGCAGTTTTGAAAAATGTCCTTTTTTCCAATAAAATATCACATGCTTAGAACAGAATTCATCTTTTAAAAAATGACCAGGTTTTAAATAAAACCCGAAAGTTTAAATACTAATTTTTGATTAATGTTCTCACATTTGCCCCCAAAAATCGCCTTTTAAACAATGTTTGAAATTTCAGGACATTGTTTTTGAATTTGTCCACTTTGATTGACATTCCCAACAAAATTTGGAAACTCATGAATTTTTTTATTTCTTGCATTATGAAAAGTTATTAAAAATCTGAAATTTTAAAAAAGGGAAATAAATTAGGAAAATATAATCCTAGAAAAATGCAAGAAAAACAAAAACGAGAACCAAATCAGCAAAGAAATAAAAACACCATGGCCTATGCATCTTTGATAGGGCAGCCCTATCGGTTGCTGTCTATGCGACAAGTCAACTATTTGATGAAAAAGACTATTTGATGAAACAGTCTCAAAGTTTTTCTGGTTCTATGGGAGAAAATTACAGAGTGCTGGCGGTTTTTTTTTTTGCATATATTTGGATGGTCGTGACATGTCTTTTCCATACGATAAAAATAATACGGGGTTCCTCTATCAATCAAATGCGTAGTATAATGGAACAAAGTGAAACCAGCATCCATCTCATCGTGACATTTACTACAGAAAATGCAAAACAATCCCAAGTTTGTCTTCCCAACTTTGTTGCTGTCCAGCTGTTCCAATTGTCAACGTCCACATGGAGTGGGCAATGCCTGGTTAGTCAACCACATAATAAACACTACTGGTACAGATTATTGCAGCATACCTGTAACCAGACATGCGATGACCAAATTAATCGTGCGCCAGCCGCCGTTGTCGCTGTGTACCTCGAATCAAATGTCGTGGTAAGATTTTGACGAGGTTCCGTGGACGACTGCGTCGAATTATTCAGTGGATTCCTCTGTCGCCATGTGATGTGCTCCTCGGAGTTTCGCCTCAAGATGCCACACGAAATGAGCTGTGCACGTTCATATGGCCGGTGATAGCTCGACATTGCGAGTGAATGATACGGCCGCCCCATGATCAGCCGTACGGGTTTCCACAGCCAGCTGGTACTCCGTCCCAATGTACGTACGGTACACACCAGACTGTCTTGTCTAGCACACGTCGCAATCCAGATCAGACGTGCCCGATCGCGCTAACAAATTTGTGATCGTCTTCTTTCTCGTGTGGCTGGCCGATTTTGATGGCCAATTCATTCATGCTTTGAAGTGACTCGCGAGGCTTAAAAACTTGTACTGAAATTCGCCTCCTTTCGTTTGGCCAGCCTTTTATCACTTCATGTCGTTTTCACGTGGACTTGCTTGCATTAAGAACTTATAATTGCGAAACTGTGCAATACCCCGCTTCATCTCATCAGTAAAGAAGATTTTGTCTGGAACAAGTGGGATGACCAAACTGCGGGAAATTTCTAACTTTATGACATGAGTTGTACCTCCGGCTTTAAGACAAATGCCTTTGTGTGCATGACATGTAGGCCCATTTTTTAGGAAAGGAAGATATATCCCAGGCCTCTACATCTTGAGGATGCATGCAACCATTTTATTAATTATTCACAAAGATCATACAAAGTACATCAGTTAGTCTGAAGCCACCATCTAGGCGACACCTGTTGCTATTCCTATCTCTTGATGAAGGTGTGCCGAATATCTGGGCCAAATACCAAACAGACACCGCACCAACCCTAACATCTATAGCCGCATGCCCCAGCCTAGCCACACACCGGGACTGGGTCTCACACATGTCTGGCGCACTCTCAGAGGCTGTCGCCACCATCTTCCACCCTGTCGGGCCATCTCCACAACACGAACCGATGCATCAACCTTGCTAGGCCTGCCGTCGACGCCACCACAGCGCCAGACAACACCACCATCCTGCACATAACCGTCCACATGCACTCGTCGCCGAACCTTCGCAGTGCCATGCCGCCTGGATCTGCCGTTGGGCATGCGGTACATGTAACACCGTTGCTCCTCTTGTCCCGTCCAACCAACACTTGCTCCAAAACGATGCCCCATAGAGGGAAACGATATCGAAGGTGGCATCATTGTTCGATCTGGTAGATCCTGATCAAGGGTTTCCCACAGAGCATCATGAGTGGGGTGCCATGAACTGCAACAACGATGCCTCGAGAAGGGAACAACGTCATAGACGCCGCCATTGTCCGCCATGACCGAAGTCGGTGCAATATTCATCGGAAGTCGCACCCCCCCCCACCCCCCCACCCCGATCTCGCAGTTGGGTGGAACCGAACTGAGCCTTGCCATGGAGACGAGGGCCGCCGTTGGCACGCCGGCAGGTAGCCTCCATCCGTCCCTCACCGGTCCTAGGCAGGATGCCCAACCATGACTGATCTTTGCAGGACGCCAGATCCGCAGTCCTCGATGCCACCCATTGCCTGCAACCGCCAGTCTCGTTGAACGGAGC
This sequence comes from Hordeum marinum, assembly GCA_022496015.1. Lineage (NCBI taxonomy): Eukaryota > Viridiplantae > Streptophyta > Magnoliopsida > Poales > Poaceae > Hordeum > Hordeum marinum. Next base: position 65,908,913 of record CM039673.1, read on the forward strand.
ACCACCACCGCCACCATCCAACCTCAGGTCACCATCGGCCATGGAGGCTTCGATCGCCGCCGCGCAGTAGGGGCACCGCCCTGTCTACCGCCCCTGGCCTCCCCGCATGTGACACCCCCTCCACGTCACAAGGGATTCCGCGGCTACCACCCACCCTGGATCTATGGTGCAGGGCATGTCCCCACTGCGGCCCTTGCCAACGGCAGTGGCGGCTGGGGAAGGAATGGCGGGGTTTGGCGGCTAGGGTTCTGGGGGCCCTGGAGTCACCCGAGGGGAGGCGACACGAGGGGTACGCGATGGGACATGTGGGCCCAATAGATGGACGTTCCACATGTCACGGACCCAAAGAGAGATGCCTTTAAGGCACCGAAGATGCATCCTGAAAAGCCATACATACCGTCATCGCTCAGATGGTTGGTGAGAGGACCAGTTAATAGCTCAACACCTTGAATGATACGGTCAGAGCATCATCACCGAAAATGTCCATCCGTAAACACGGCCCTCACCAATACAAGTCAATATCCAAATTAAACGCGCAAGGTTAAGAACTTGGCTTTTTGAAACAAGTTTGCGTTAAAGATTTGTTCTTTTCTTCCTTGACTCTACTTGCTACCTCATTTTTTATGTGTGGCAGCTGGGAGATTATTTCACAGTCTGAGCTGACTGATTTTGCTGCACGATTAAGGAATGGCCCGCAAAGTTTCATATCAAATGGTGTTATTTGAATTCACATCTTCCTTGTCAAGCACGTGGGCATCCAGCTTAGGATCACTTTCATTTCATGTCCTTTTCAACTGAAGTTTATATATATCGCAAACATATCACTGAAATCACAGAAATATGCCGAGCTACTTAATTATATGCTCTTTGGTAGGACAGAGACGCGGAAGCAAACCTACCGTGCGAGGCTGACAGTGTGCGTGCATATCACATCGCCGGGTGCTTTGGTCGTTGTCATGCCCACAATGGCCACAAATTTTTAAACACCCTCGGTATTAGGAGCTGAAAAACGCAAATTATAATTTTGTTATTGACTTCCCTTGTTAACGAGCTTGATGCCATTGACACCACTATTTCCTTTTGGAGAAATCATCGGGCGAGCTGCTCATTATACTATCAGAAGAACACCACTCTTTTATTGAAGCTAGTACTCCAGCTTTGCACATTTCAGTAAAGAATTGTTGAATGATTCACATGCATGACACCTCTAGTGTGGCCAATTAATTCCTATTATAAATTTAAGAGTTTGTTGTTACTGCTGCATCACCAAGCTACAATATTTTAGAATGAAGAATTCGAATTCAGGCCCATTTCTTGAGAATATAACCAATCATATTACAAACAGTCGGTGACGAGTTACATCACATGGCTACATGCTACTTCGCACTATCCAGTCCAGGTCCGTCAAGTACGATGCATAGATACATCTCCAAGTTCATCAGCAGAATCACTCGATCACCAGTCGATTGTCTCAACATAGGGAATTAGGTATGCACCAGCATATTATTTTTTCCATAATGCAAAATTAATATTATTCTGGGCCAATTATAAGAGGCAAGGTATCAGATTGATGATAAGGACTCGTGGCTATAGGGCAGTAGTACAATAATTGAAATGCTGCACTGTGAGTCTAGTAGTAGCATTAATCTGGACTTAGTTTGATTGATAATTATCTGAAAAATTGATTGATGATGATCGGTGGCCACTAGTTTGGTGTTTTCGTCCTCCTTTTCTGAATGGTTATCTTTAGTTTCTCGTCTAGAACACTGGGCACACTCAACCATTTAATTAATGACATCCAATACATCTATTCGAAAATCCTATCCCTACCTACAAAAACTGTACAAACTAGTTCATTTGCCTATGTATTTGTGGTTGATTGGGGCGGTTGATTTCCGGCTCATGCATCACAGATGGAGCTTCCTGCATGCACATCAGCACATCTGTGTACTGCTAGTATTTGTGGTTGAAAACTTAGCCGATGTGGAACTTAGGATGTGGAAGCTAGCTCATGCTTCTGGCGGAATTGATCACGAGCTGTGGACTATGGCTGCCGATAGCCTTTTTGTAACGCTAGGAAGTGTAAAAGCAAAGCATTTAAGCAAGCTGAAGGAATGGACTACTGCACATCTATGATAATGGCAGGAGTTTACAAGCATTTACCTTAGTTTCATCTTGTTTCTCCAAAAAGGCATTGGTTGACTTTTAGTCTTGTCTGTTTTATTCTTGTGTTTTTCTTCGTTTCTTATTTTTTTCATTTTTTTGTATTTTCTCCAAATGCATATCAACCATCTCAATAGTTGTCATATATTCTTTGTATATATGTTCAACATCTTTTAAAATACATGCTGGACATTTCTCCAGATACATTTTCAACATTTCTAAAACATCCATTGGGCATTTTTTTTACATCACCGTGAACATATTTTTGAATGGTATTTTTTAACTTACAAGAAATTATTTTACATTGTATAACATGTTTTAAAAATGCAGCAAACCTAATTTTGGAACATGTGATTTCTTGTAATCTCACAAACAATTTTTAGGATGGCGATTAACATTTTACATGGAACGTTTTTACACTCTGTAAATATGTAACTGTAAAAAGTTATGAATATATTTTTGAAATGCGCAAACATTGTTCTAAAATGTTACGAATATTAGAATGGTAGAAAAAATTTCTTTAGCTTATTAGATTTTTTACATTGTGTACAATTTATTAAAGATGTCATAGACATATATTATGAAATGAAAAAACATTTTATAATGTCATAAGGATTATTTAATGGTTCACCATTTTCCTTAACACACATGAACAAATGTTTTTACACTCTATGAATACTATTTAAATGATTGATGGGTATTTAAAAAAATATAAGTAACATAATGTCTAAAATATTTCGAAATATAAACAGAAATGTGAAAACAACCTAACAAATTATTATTTTATAATCTAGAGAACAAACAATAAATGAATAGACGATTGAAAGAACACCCGCGGAGAACGGATACTTGCTCTCGCATTAAGCGCGGCATGTGCAGCTATTTGCCAGTCACAACGGCAAATAGTCGCCACTGGGTCGCTCGCACTGGGTTTGGCCATATCACATAACATACAGGTTTTCCGTTCTGTTTCGTTTCTATTTTTCCTGTATTGCATTCTGTTTTCTGATTCTCTTTTTCTAAAAATTCTCCAATTTGAAAAATAATCCTTTTCATCTTATTTTTCCTATTTATAAAATTTTTGAAATTTAAAAAATCGTTTGTCTTTTCAAATTTCAGAATTAAAATTTTAAATGAAATTCACATTTTTTTAAAATTGTTCGTGTTTTACAGAAATGTTTCTTCTTTTGTGCCGAATACCTCAAAACAAATTGACAAAATTTCAAAATATATTCGAAATTTCGAATAATTATTCTTGTTTCCAAAAAAATCTCAAATTTGCAAAAAAAAATCAACATTTAAAAAATAACAATTAAAAAATTAAATACTAGTTTTATATAAATGTTCACTATGTGAAATAATCTAGCATTTTCAAAAATTGCTTGCTTTTTCCAAAAAATATTTGAAATTTCGGTAAATTGTTCATTTTTTTGTAAATATTCAGACAAATCTTTTTTTTAATTCAGAATATTTGAAATATGGGAAGAAAATTAGGAAAAATATATAACAGTAAAATAATGAACTAATAAGCGAAAATAAAAACACCAAATTAGGATAGAGAAAATAAAAATGCCACGGCCTGTGCTTCTTTTGTTGAGGGGACATGTCGGTTGCTGTCTATGTGACAGGTCGACTATTTGGTGCATTTAGCGTGAAACAGAACCTCACATATACCGCACTGCGGAAGCAGCAAGGCAGACCCTGTGTTGTCTTAGGCCTTCCTGCTCCACCTCATTTGCGTGTAAGCTCTTTTATGGTATCCTGCGACAAATACGGGCCGTTCACTCATGAAATCTGACGGTGACGTGCGTTCTGTACTGCTCCAATTTGCGAATGGAGCCGCGAGCGGTATAGCTTCGAATTGCTTTGCTCTCGTCCTCCAGTATACATGTCCTGGGGACATTTTGGGAAGTAGATAATTTCAGCTCGCCGTGTGCACCATCTATGGCGCGTCAGAAGGCTACCGAGTACCGAGCTAGGGCCAGGGCCGTCGGGGTGCTTCTCTCTCCTTGGCCATGGGTAAGCGGACGCTCTGCCTGGCCATGTACACCGCGCTGCTCTTCCTCGTCCATCCCTCCTCCTCCTCCTCTTCTTTCTCCCGTCACAAGAAGCTCGTGGAGGACCCGTCTCGCTACAGAGATCCATGTCGGACCAGCCGTCCTGCGACCGCTCTTGCCTTGTGTTCTTCTCCACAGAGATCCATGTCGGTACCGCATGCCCGCAGTATGTACCCGTGTCCGCCGATCTACCCTCCGGGCTCCTGCAGCGCGTGCCACCTCACCTCAGCTTTGCTGCGTCGCCATGTTTCTACACTGGACCGTCAGCACTCAACAGCATGGTGGTCTATCCTATCCTCAAAAAATCAACGATACGATTTTAATATACTGCTCCCTTGCCTATCAACAGTATAGGGTACCGTAAAAACGGTCTTGTTTTTATTAAAAAAAAATGCGTGCAAGCCTTGTTACTTGTGGGACTTGAATTTCCTCGTGTAGTGCATCGTTGAATGCCTAAATTTTCTGTTAGATTTCTTATTGCTTCTAACTTTTGAACATAAGAACGCTATTCAACACTCATTAGCAGGTTTAAGGAGTGACGATGTTACTCCAGCCCTCGCCGAAGCGCATCTTAGTGGAATCTTGTATGTTTACTGTCTACTACAATCACTAGCCTGTAGTTGCTTCGTTTTCCATTTCACAAAAACATACTTTCTTCGTCTGAAATTACTTGTTGAAAATATGGATATAAATGAATGTATTTAAAATAAAAAATACGTCTAGATGCATTAGATTCTCTAACAAGTATTTTCGGACAAAATGAGTAAGTTTTTCTGCTACTAGGGAAAAAAAAATCACAGATCGCCGGCATCTTTTCTTTAGGGAGTGTCTAATTCACATCCGGCTGAAATTCAATTGGGTTTCAGTCAGATTTTCCAGCCAACTAGAATGTGACAATTGTCCTGTCCCCTGTCCCTTTTTCTGCCCTTCTTTTACACAAAAACTTAACGGGTTCATCCCTTCTTTTTATGTCCTTTGTCCTGTCCCAGAGTCACCCAACTTCTCTTTTCACAAAACTTTAAACGGGTCCATACCCGAAACTTTTGAAACACAGACAGATATCAACTGTGGTAACCAGTTTTTGATTAATACACTAATAATGACACCAATATGCCACTGTAAAATTAAACTACCATTAAGTTTAACACTACAGAATTCACTAAACTGACAAGAAACAGAAAAAGAAGTAGACTGAAAAAAGTCAGTTAAAAAGTACAGTAAATCCAATAAGAAAGTACTAAAATTACAGCACAGTTTATTGTGTAAATTTCTTGCTATGCAAAATCACTAAAATTTACCGTGTAATTTGGTTTACACATTAAGAAAGCACTAAAGTTACAGTACAAATTACCGTGTAAATTACGGTACAAAATAAAAAAATCCCATAATACTGCCACTAGAACTAAATTAAGCAATGACATACAAACAAAAATCAGGAACAATATTACACATAGAATATATTACAGATTTTAAACTAGAGGGCCTAACAATTAAATTACATGAACTACTGGAAAAAAAAGCCTAACAAATAAGTTACATAAACTACTTGGGAAAAAGGACTAACTAACATTATCAGGTAAACTATCAAATACACCCTGCAAAAAAAGCATAAAATTGAAATTAGAATCAAGCAAAGACAACTAAAAACTTAACTGATAAACTAAGAACAAACATCAATTGAACTACCAATCATAGTTTTTCTTAACCAGTAACGTGAGAATAAAATGACAAGAAATAGGGTACAAAATATAATTACATAGAAAAAACACTCATAATTACAATGTAAATACACTCATAATTATAGTGGAATTACACTGAAATTACACCGTATATTAGCTATAAATTACAATGAAAATCCACTAACAAAATGAACTAGGGTGCAAAATATAATTACATAGCAAAATCACTCATGATTACACTGTAAATACACTCATAACTACAGTGGAATTATACTGAAATTACATTGTAAATCAGCTATCAATTAGATTGTAAATCCACTAACACATATATAATTACACTAAAAGACACTCATACTTAGAATGGAACTACATTGAATTTACACTGAAACTAGACTATAAATCAGACAATACTTACAGTGGCATTACACTATCAGTTACACTGTAAATACACACATAATTACACTGAAAGACACTCATACTTACAGTGGAATTACATTGAATTTACACTGAAACTAGACTGTAAATCAGACAATACTTACAGTGGTATTAAACTGAAATTACACTGTAAATCAGTTATCAATACATTGAATTTACACTGTCACTACTGTAAATTTCCAAATCGCCATGGAAATCTCTGTCGCTTGACTCTGTTCAATGGTTGCGTGTTCAAAATGAGAAAGACAGAAAGGGCTAGGAGGAGGAGGGTAAGCGACATGGAAACGGCAGACACGGGTTCGAAAAAGAGAAACGAGATAAACAAAAAAAACGAAACACACGAATCTGTGCACACATATCGCACGGCACACAAAACGGATGAAGGCGAATTGTTTTCATCCGCATGTAAATTAGCAAACGGGTTTGCTAAAAATCAGTCTACTGAAGTCTCAGTCGACACTATAATCCGTTGATCTTTGCATCGAGATTTGTGCAAACAGTTTTTTTCTTTTTTTTCTTTTTGCATGCTATACTACTTGACTGGGACTTCGTAAAGTCTTAATCGACCGAGACCTAGACACTCCCATTAGCAAATCCGTTTCTTTATATATCTTGGATCGCTTCGTGAGATTCCTCTCCCATGCGACAAAAAAAAAACGTGTTTCACCTCATCACCAATCAAATGCGGAGCATAGCGGGACAAAGCCAAACCAGCATCCATCTCATCGTGACATTTACTACTACAGAAAATGCAAAACAATCCCAAGTCTGTCATTCCAACCATGTTGCCGTCGAGCTGTTCCAAGTGTCAATGTCTACACCAGGTGGGCAATGTTTGGTTATTAGTCAACCACATAATAAACACTGCATATTATTGCGGCGGCGTCCGTGTAACCAGACGTGCACCAGCCGCCGTTGTCGCTGTGTACCTCGAATCAAATGTCGTGGTAAGATTTTGACGAGGTTTCGTGGACGACGGCGTCGAATTATTCAGCGGATTCCTCTGTCGCCATGTGATATGCTCATGGGAGTCTCACCCTAAAAATGCCACGCGAAATGAGCTGTACACGTTCAGATGGCGGGCGACATTACGAGCGGGCGATACGGCCGGCGCATGATCAGCCGTACGTGTTACCCCATCCCAATGTACGGTACGCACCAAACACTCTAACACAAGTCGCAATCCAACTCAGACGTGCCCGATGGCGCTAACGATTTGTGATCGTCTTCTTTCCTATGTGGCTGGCCGATCTCGATGGCCAATTCACTCATGGCTTATTAAAAAGTTGTGTTGGAATTCGTCTCCTTGACGCCGCTTCATGTCGTTTTCGCGTGGACTTGCTTGCATCAAGAACCTGATGCTGAAACTGTGCAATGCCTCCGCTTCACCTCATTGGTAAAGAAGATTTTGCTCGGAAAACGTGGGATTCCCAAACTGCATGAAATCGCCAAAAGTCGTGACATGAGTCGTGCCTTTGCGCGCCTCCTGGCTGGCAAACTATGCGTACCGCCATCACTCAGATGGTTGGCGAGAGACATCTTGGATGATACGGTCACATCATTATCACCAAAGATGTCCGTCCATACACATCCGTCCCTCAGTAACATACGTCACTATCCGAATTAAACTCGTGCGTGGTTAAGAACTTGGCTTTTGAAGCGAGTTTGCGTTAACGATTTGTTCTTTTCTTCCTTAACTCTACTTGCTACCTCGTTTTTCTTGTGTGGCAGCCGGAAGACGATTTCACAGTCCGAGCCCCCTAAAATCGCTGCACGATCCAAGCATGGCCCGTAATATTTCATGTGTGGCAGCTGGGAGACGATTTCACGGCCCGAGCACGATCCAAGCATGGCCCGCGAAGTTTATGTCAAATGGTGTTATTCGAATTCGCATCTACCTCGTCAAGCACACGGGGTATCCAGCCTAATGATCACTTTATTTTTCATGTTTTTTCAGCTGAAGATTACCTGTATCGCAAACTTATCGTTGAAATTAATTACAGAATATGCTTTTTGGCAAGACGGACGCGCGAACAAGCCTACTGAGTGACCCTGACAGCGTGCGTGCATACCACATTGTCGGGAGCTTAGGCCACTGTCATGCCACACTGGCCACGCATAATTAAACACCCCTGAAATTAGGAGTTGAGAATCCAAAATAATATACAGGTTTAGTCATTGACTTGCGTTGTTAATGAGCATGATACCATTGACACCGCCTTTTCTTTCTTTGGAAATCAGCGGGCGGGCTGGCTGCGCGCTACATTATCAGAGGAAGGACACCAGTTTCTTATTGAAGCTACTCCAGCTTTGCACATTTCAGTGAACTATTGCTGATTGGTTTACATGCATGACACCTCCAGGGTGGCCCATCGACTCGTATGATAAGAGCGTCTACATTCGGAACTTGTAAAATCCGGTTCTTCAAACGCCCGCGGATGCATCCGGACACGTCCGCGGACACTGACAGGTCACGTCTGAGATAATGGAGCGGACGCGTCCACGGACACTCACCGGTCATGCCTCAAATAATGGATTCTATATCCAGATATTTTAAATTAGAGATCTCAAATCCATATTATTACATGCAACATAAACCTAATACTAAGCGGAGTTCGTTCGGCTCCGCCGTGCCCATGTCCTATGACTGGCTGCGCCCCTCGTAGTGTTGGTCTGGTCGCACGCGAGGTAGAGTAGGACATGGGACACTAGCTGGCTCACGGGACTCGATCTCATGTCGTCTCCCATGCCCCACTCTTCCTCGTCAGAGCTCGTAACCCAGACGGTGCCGGTGGACGTGAGGTCGATGGCGAATCCTTTCTGAGAGGAGCCGATGTCCACTACGACGCGGTTTCTCGCACGGTGGGCACGCCGCGCCAGGCTGGCGTCTAGGGACCCCCATTGTGCGTCCTCGGAGCGCCAACGAAGGGGTTGCGCGTCCACCACGACGTTTGGATGCGAAACGGACCGCACCGCCTTCGGTGAGGCAGTGACACCGGATCCAAGCACCGGCTGTGCCGAATCAATGGATTCCGAGCGGTGCGAGTCCGAGCGATGCGGAAGGGCGGCCGCCTCCCGGGAGCGGCGGAGTGCAAGGCGGACGACCATCTCCTCCTCGGGGCCGCGTGGGATGAGCTCTTGGTGAGCGGGTCTGGATGTGAAGGACTCGGATCCGCTGCCCGCCATGACGGAGAAGGTCGGAGATCACAGGAGGTGAGCTAGGGTGGCAAGTGGGAGTGAAGGGGAGTGGAGTGAAGTGTCTAGGGTTCGGTCCGACGAGTGGATGAGTATGAATATATGTGGGGTCGATGCGGGCCAGGCGGGCTTGCCCATATCCGCTCATATTTGGGCTAGGTATGGGGATACCGGTCCATCCGGGCGTTTGACGCCAGTTTAAGACAAATTTAAAGGGTGCAGTTGTAGATGCTCTAAACACCCAAGTCATACAGCCAAACTCGGAGTTTGGTGTTACCGCTGCACCACCGCCACTAGGCTAGCTAGTACTACGATACTCCCTCCGTCCAAATTTTTTTGTCATCAAAATGAAAAGAAATGAATGTATCTAGAATTAAAATATGTCTAGATACATCCAAACAAATAATTCCGGACAAAGGAAGTATTTTAGAGCATCTACAACCGCAACTTGTAAATTCGGCCCCTCAAACATCCCCACACAGTGACCGGTCACGCGTCAAATAATTCATCCTACAACCGGACATCTCATATTAGATTCCCCAAATCCATACAAAAGCATGCAACATATAAAACCTACATAGTACGTAGAACCCATCTACTTCTCGTCGGAGATGTTGGACGATCTTCGTGTGCTCCGGCGGATAAATGGCCGCCGGCCACATCTCCGCCCCTCCCGGCGCCTCCGATGTGGCCCCCTCCACCCCTTCCGCCGCCTTCGCTGCGGCTTCCTCTGCCTCCAGCTCGTTGAAGAGGGCATCGGACTGAGTTTGGCTCTGTCGGATGAGCCGGCGATTGGCCTCCACCTCGGCCTCATCCCGAATGGAATCTGGGATGGCATGGTGCTCTGCCATCTCGTTCGATTGGGCGATGACTAACTCTGCCTCCACTTCCACCATGCCGAAGCCGGGAGACTCCTCCTCCGGCTCGTCCTCATCCATGGCCTCCGGCTATTCCTCCTCCTCCTCCTCCTCCTCCTCCTCCATCTTCGGCGAGTCCAGAGGGAGACCCGCAGCGATGCGGGTGGCGCGGCGAGCCTGGATCTCCGCCTCGATTTGAAGGCGCCACTCTGGCGTGAGCTGCACGTAGGTGGTGATGAGCCGGCGGACCATCCCGACGGAGCCGGGAGTGCGAGAGGAGGCGGATGGGCTCGGGTGGCAGTGGAGAGAGGAAGAAGGCATATGTGCTAGGGATGTGGGGTGCCGACGGGCTTAATAGCCGGCTATGGATAAGGACAGGGAGTCGGAGCAATGTCACACGGCGTTCACACCGCGCTAACGGTCGAGGCGACCGTCAGACCGTCGGTTTTATGGGCGAGTCCGTGTGGGACCACACAATCACGCCGGTGTGGCGGGCGAATCCGAACGCGGCCGGGCTTCCTCAAATTCGTTCCATATTTGGGCTGGATATGGGAGGTGTCAATTAGCCCGGACATTTAAAACTGTTTTGAAAGACACGTCTAGATCGCTTTTTTAAGATTGATGAGTGACCGAACGTTCCGTTCGGACGTTCAAGGCAGATTTAGGAGATTCGATTATAGATGCTCTTAGACGGAAGAATTCCGTTTTGTAGCCATCCTCTCTGATGTAAAGATATTCGATCATCACGAAGGGTCGCTGACGAGTTTAGATCACATGGCTACATGTTACTTTGCACTATCCACTCCAGGTCCGTGAAGGTGCAGTGCATAGATTCAGAATTACGCCATCCTCAAGTTAGTCAGCCCCATCACTCGATCACCGAACCTGCTTCTCAGTCCATCATCTCATCTCATCTCATCTCACCTGATCAACCATGTGAGGATGCTCTGTGGCCACAAGTTTGGCGTTTTCGACCTTTTCTGAATGATTATCTTTACACTTGTACACTTTCAAAAAAGCAATTTAAAGTTGTACAGTTCTCAGAATCATGCATCACAGATAGATCATTTTTCTTGAGGAACCGACAGGAGCATTGCCTTTTCATATAAGAAAGGAGAATAAGGTTTATGTACAAGAGAGTTCCGGTTTTTTGGAAAGAAACCGGACAAAAACCCCTAAAAAAGCCCACACACTGGCACTAATCAACCAATACCGGCTGCCACCTGTGCCCGACCAAAGGCCAAAGTCCTTTGCTTGATGTCGTCGAAGGCAATAGCTGCTACCTCTAGGTGCGTGAGGCGAGTTCCATTGAAGATGCGTCGGTTTCGCTCCTTCCAGATGTTCCAGATGGTGTAAAGGAAGCGGCCGCTCCGTCTTCTTCTGTCATCCTTGGGCAAATTGGTGGTGAGCGAATCCCACCAGTCCGAAATCCCCATCAAAGGGGGCAACGTGGGCGTGGCCCCAGAGTCCTCCCCCGTCCATACCTGGACGTGAGACCAAACTGCGGCGACAAACAGGCAGTCCTTGCAGAGATGAGTGGCCATCTCCGGTGCCCCAAGGCAAAGGGGGCAGCGAGGGTCGTGCGGCCAGCCACGAACGGCTAGCATGTCGGCCATGAGGATTTTCCGATGGAGCACAAGCCAGGCGAAGAAATTGCATTTTGGCTTCGCGTGTGCCTCCCAAATCTTGCCTGGGGAGAACCTGGGGTAGGATCCAGAGAACTGGGACACGTATGCCGAAGCAGCAGAGTAAATGCCATTGGGGGTCCACCGCCAAGTGATGGAGTCCTTCTGGTCCGGGTTCAACGCAACCTGAGTGATAGCTGATGCAAGGGCAATGAACTCCTGTAGGTGGGTAGGCGATGAAAGACGGGACATCCAGTTCTCCTCCTGGAGCTCCTTCATCACAGTTCTCCGCTTCCTGGTGGCAATTTTGTACAGCTCCGGGAAGGCCCGGGACAGAGGGCCCCGTCCTGTCTAGTCATCGTGCCAGAATAAGGATTTTCTCCCATTGCCCAAGGAGATGGTGGTAGAAGCCTTGAAGAGCGTCATATCCGTCTCATCGCAGGGCACCGCAGAGCCCACCCATTGGCGGTCAGGATCAGTCCACATAAGCCAAGGCCAGCGAAGTCGGAGCGCTCGACCAAATCTCTCGAGGTCTGTGATTCCCAGGCCCCCCATGGGCTTAGGCCGGCAGACAGTTTTCCAGTTGACCAGAGAGTGTCCGCCAGACGCGTTTTCTGAGTCTTCCCCAGACCAGATGAAGTTACGAGTGATTTTATTGAGCTTCTGGATTGCCCAAGTGGGAAGCGAGAGTGCAGTGAGGTGATGATTTGCGATGGCGCACACCACGGACTTTGCAAGGGAGACCCTGCCCGGTCGCGCCAGGTTCTTCCCCTTTCAACCTGGCAACCTGCCCATTGCCTTGTCCAGAAGAGGTTGGAGGTCAACCCTTCTGAGTCGCCTGGTATGTAGTGGGAGACCCGGGTATCAGCCGGGGAACGATGCCAGCTTGGCCGGGAAGGCCGAGAGGATGGCGGGGAGAGCAATGTCCTCGCAGCGAATGGGAAACACCTCGGTCTTGCTGACATTTGTGATGAGGCCCGAAGCATCCCCAAAATAGGCAAGGATCTGAGCGATGGCGTCGATATCTTCTTTGACCGGGTTAGCGAAGATGCCAACATCGTCCGCATAGAGAGAAACCCTGCAGGAGGCCGACCGCGCCATGATGGGCTTGAGGATCCCGGCCCGGGAAGCCGCCCGGAGCATAAATTGCAGAGGATCGATGGCCAGAATGAAGAGCATAGGCGACAACGGGTCACCCTGGCGAAGGCCTTTTCCATGCGCGAATGGGGTTCCCGGCTCCCCATTTAACAGCACCCCGGAGGAAGATGAAGCGAGGGTCATGCAGATCCAGTCCCGCCAGCGCTGTCCAAATCCCAACTGTTGTAGCACCCTTAGGAGGTAAGCCCAACCCACAGAGTCGAAAGCCTTGGAGATGTCAAGCTTGAGGGAGCAGCGTCGGCCGATGATGCGCTCGGCGACGAACGGAGTCCAGGCGTAGTCCGGCACATTCTCAAGGCAGAGACGCACTCTATAGTTGAGAGCCGCGCTAAGAGCCCGCTCCAGCGGCCGCCAGGGACGGATGTGGATGATGCCACCGCCGGCGCGCACCCGCCCTGCAGCGAGGGCCTGGTCACAATGAGCCTTGTGGTTGAACTTGACAAGGAACTCGACGGGGCGGTACGGAGTGATGGCCACGTCTGCGTGGCTTAAACGAAACTGCTTCCGGATGGCGCGGTCGACGTCAAGCGCCTCAAGGCGCCGCAGCGAGTTGACGGACCAGGCGATGACGGCAGTCTGCTCCTAGTCGAGCATGTCGCGGTCCATGTCGAAGGAGGACAGGATGATGCAGGAGTCCTCCTCCGGGCATGGGAGGAGCGGCAACGACGGCGGCCCAGGAACTCGCGCCCGATGAAGTTGGCGATGAACGAGGGCGAGCAGCCGAGGAAGGGGCGAGCTTGGGTGGGGGAGGCCTTGGCTTGGAGCGCAGCGGGCACTTGCGCTCGGTATGCCCGGAGAGCTTGCAGGCTAGGCAGCGGATGGGATCCCTACAGGCAACGGAGCGGTGATGCTGCATAGCAAGGCAACAAGAGCAGAGGCCCTCCGTGCGCCTTTTGAAGCGGAGTTGGCTCGCCCGACGCTGCTCCTCGAGGTGGAGAGACGCGGGATGGGCAGGGGATGCAGCAGGCCGGCTTGAAGGCGCGTCCCGTCGAGGGCGGCGCGGACGGCTGTTACGCCCCTCTTACTCGATCTATTCATCCATGTCGAATTACAAGGGAATTGGAGCTAGGGTTTGAGAAGAAGAGGGGGAATCAGAGGTAGGAGGAAGGGAAAACAAAGTAGTGGGGTTCGGGTAGTTCACCTATTACATTTCCGTGCCTCACCCTTTGGTAATGGCCATACTTAACTATTCCGCTCACAGCTCCCAGGTTGCTGGGTCGAAGAGTTTGTTGGGCCTTCTCGTCCTCTTGGGCCCTGGCGTAGTAGTAGTGGTCATGACATTCCCCCCTTCTTCACACGCGGCTTGCCCCCAAGCCGCAGCCCCTGGAAACCTGCTTCGGAGCTCGAAGAAATCTTCCCACGAGGCCAGCGCTTCCGGCTGGGACGACCACTTGATCAACACTTGAGGGATTTTGGAGTTGCCCTTGGAGACCATCCTCCTTCCTAGTACCTTCTCAGGGAAGTCTGGTGGTGTGGTAAGGGAGGCTCTGGTAGGGATGGGCAGGGGATGCAGCAGGCCGGCTTGAAGGCGCGTCCCGTCGAGGGCGGCGCGGACGGCTGTTACGCCCCTCTTACTCGATCTATTCATCCATGTCGAATTACAAGGGAATTGGAGCTAGGTTTTGAGAAGAAGAGGGGGAATCAGAGGTAGGAGGAAGGGAAAACAAAGTAGTGGGGTTCGGGTAGTTCACCTATTACATTTCCGTGCCTCACCCTTTGGTAATGGCCATACTTAACTATTCCGCTCACAGCTCCCAGGTTGCTGGGTCGAAGAGTTTGTTGGGCCTTCTCGTCCTCTTGGGCCCTGTCGTAGTAGTAGTGGTCATGACATTCCCCCCTTCTTCACACGCGGCTTGCCCCCAAGCCGCAGCCCCTGGAAACCTGCTTCGGAGCTCGAAGAAATCTTCCCACGAGGCCAGCGCTTCCGGCTGGGACGACCACTTGATCAACACTTGAGGGATTTTGGAGTTGCCCTTGGAGACCATCCTCCTTGCTAGTACCTTCTCAGGGAAGTCTGGTGGTGTGGTAAGGGAGGCTCTGGCAGGGATGGGCAGGGGATGCAGCAGGCCGGCTTGAAGGCGCGTCCCGTCGAGGGCGGCGCGGACGGCTGTTACGCCCCTCTTACTCGATCTATTCATCCATGTCGAATTACAAGGGAATTGGAGCTAGGTTTTGAGAAGAAGAGGGGGAATCAGAGGTAGGAGGAAGGGAAAACAAAGTAGTGGGGTTCGGGTAGTTCACCTATTACATTTCCGTGCCTCACCCTTTGGTAATGGCCATACTTAACTATTCCGCTCACAGCTCCCAGGTTGCTGGGTCGAAGAGTTTGTTGGGCCTTCTCGTCCTCTTGGGCCCTGTCGTAGTAGTAGTGGTCATGACATTCCCCCCTTCTTCACACGCGGCTTGCCCCCAAGCCGCAGCCCCTGGAAACCTGCTTCGGAGCTCGAAGAAATCTTCCCACGAGGCCAGCGCTTCCGGCTGGGACGACCACTTGATCAACACTTGAGGGATTTTGGAGTTGCCCTTGGAGACCATCCTCCTTGCTAGTACCTTCTCAGGGAAGTCTGGTGGTGTGGTAAGGGAGGCTCTGGCAGGGATGGGCAGGGGATGCAGCAGGCCGGCTTGAAGGCGCGTCCCGTCGAGGGCGGCGCGGACGGCTGTTACGCCCCTCTTACTCGATCTATTCATCCATGTCGAATTACAAGGGAATTGGAGCTAGGGTTTGAGAAGAAGAGGGGGAATCAGAGGTAGGAGGAAGGGAAAACAAAGTAGTGGGGTTCGGGTAGTTCACCTATTACATTTCCGTGCCTCACCCTTTGGTAATGGCCATACTTAACTATTCCGCTCACAGCTCCCAGGTTGCTGGGTCGAAGAGTTTGTTGGGCCTTCTCGTCCTCTTGGGCCCTGGCGTAGTAGTAGTGGTCATGACATTCCCCCCTTCTTCACACGCGGCTTGCCCCCAAGCCGCAGCCCCTGGAAACCTGCTTCGGAGCTCGAAGAAATCTTCCCACGAGGCCAGCGCTTCCGGCTGGGACGACCACTTGATCAACAATTGAGGGATTTTGGAGTTGCCCTTGGAGACCATCCTCCTTGCTAGTACCTTCTCAGGGAAGTCTGGTGGTGTGGTAAGGGAGGCTCTGGCAGGGATGGGCAGGGGATGCAGCAGGCCGGCTTGAAGGCGCGTCCCGTCGAGGGCGGCGCGGACGGCTGTTACGCCCCTCTTACTCGATCTATTCATCCATGTCGAATTACAAGGGAATTGGAGCTAGGGTTTGAGAAGAAGAGGGGGAATCAGAGGTAGGAGGAAGGGAAAACAAAGTAGTGGGGTTCGGGTAGTTCACCTATTACATTTCCGTGCCTCACCCTTTGGTAATGGCCATACTTAACTATTCCGCTCACAGCTCCCAGGTTGCTGGGTCGAAGAGTTTGTTGGGCCTTCTCGTCCTCTTGGGCCCTGGCGTAGTAGTAGTGGTCATGACATTCCCCCCTTCTTCACACGCGGCTTGCCCCCAAGCCGCAGCCCCTGGAAACCTGCTTCGGAGCTCGAAGAAATCTTCCCACGAGGCCAGCGCTTCCGGCTGGGACGACCACTTGATCAACACTTGAGGGATTTTGGAGTTGCCCTTGGAGACCATCCTCCTTGCTAGTACCTTCTCAGGGAAGTCTGGTGGTGTGGTAAGGGAGGCTCTGGCAGGGATGGGCAGGGGATGCAGCAGGCCGGCTTGAAGGCGCGTCCCGTCGAGGGCGGCGCGGACGGCTGTTACGCCCCTCTTACTCGATCTATTCATCCATGTCGAATTACAAGGGAATTGGAGCTAGGGTTTGAGAAGAAGAGGGGGAATCAGAGGTAGGAGGAAGGGAAAACAAAGTAGTGGGGTTCGGGTAGTTCACCTATTACATTTCCGTGCCTCACCCTTTGGTAATGGCCATACTTAACTATTCCGCTCACAGCTCCCAGGTTGCTGGGTCGAAGAGTTTGTTGGGCCTTCTCGTCCTCTTGGGCCCTGGCGTAGTAGTAGTGGTCATGACATTCCCCCCTTCTTCACACGCGGCTTGCCCCCAAGCCGCAGCCCCTGGAAACCTGCTTCGGAGCTCGAAGAAATCTTCCCACGAGGCCAGCGCTTCCGGCTGGGACGACCACTTGATCAACACTTGAGGGATTTTGGAGTTGCCCTTGGAGACCATCCTCCTTGCTAGTACCTTCTCAGGGAAGTCTGGTGGTGTGGTAAGGGAGGCTCTGGCAGGGATGGGCAGGGGATGCAGCAGGCCGGCTTGAAGGCGCGTCCCGTCGAGGGCGGCGCGGACGGCTGTTACGCCCCTCTTACTCGATCTATTCATCCATGTCGAATTACAAGGGAATTGGAGCTAGGGTATGAGAAGAAGAGGGGGAATCAGAGGTAGGAGGAAGGGAAAACAAAGTAGTGGGGTTCGGATAGTTTACCTATTACATTTCCGTGTCTCACCCTTTGGTAATGGCCATACTTAACTATTCCGCTCACAGCTCCCAGGTTGCTGGGTCGAAGAGTTTGTTGGGCCTTCTCGTCCTCTTGGGCCCTGGCGTAGTAGTAGTGGTCGTGACAACGGCGCGCAGCAGTCCATCCGGCCTCCTCCCGAGGTGAGGATGGGACGTCGTTCGGCGCGCGTGGGCAGCCTGGAGGCACGAAGACGGCCTGGTCGTAGCCGGGCGGGATGATAATGGCCGAGCGGAGGCGAGAGGCCGCATTGAAGACGGTGGGCGCCGCAGTTGCCGGTGGACGCGAGGACACCTCGCCTTGAATGCGCTCGACGCCTTGAATGCAGGCAAAGGTGGCCAGAGCGCCGTCAAGGCCCGGGGAGGGGGGCAGCGAATCCGACACCATCTCGTCCGGATCCCCGGACAGGCGCATAGCGGAGGAGGACGCAGGCACGGCCACAGCGACCGGATCCAACGCGGAGGCAGCAAAGGACGCAGGCCGGGGAGCCTGGCTCAGATCCGGAGCCAAGACCAGCGCAGAAGACCGCAGACGCAGTCGCTGCTCCTCGGAGAAGAACCACGGGGCCCAAGGGAAAGACGGACCGGCCGGAATGGAGGGGGAGGCAGCGGGGCGGCCAGGGGTGGACGGGGCGCCGGCAAGGCGGCCGCGCCCGAGGACGGGCCAAGGGAGCATGAGGCTTCCCAACGGATACATCTCTGATCAATATTGTGTACAGATAGAGCATTATCACTGAAAATGTCCAGCCGTACTGCACACACGCTGGCAAACGTCACTGCCCAAACAAAATTCACATGGTTATCGAAATTGTTTTTCCAAGTGTTTTACGTCGGAACTCCAACCCAGTCTGATTTCTGGATGACTCAGTCATGGAGCGCAAGAACTTTCACATGTTGCTTCCAAGGGCGTTATTCGAATTCTCATCTTCATCGTCAAGCACATGAACATCCATCCTAGTAGGAGTATCACTTTAATTTCATGTCCTTTTCAGCTGAAGTTCGTCTATATCGCAAACAAATCGTCGAAATGACAGAATATGCTTTTGAGGCAAGACGGGGACGTGTGAGCGACCCTACCGTGTGACCCGACAGCGTGCGTGCATACCACATTGTCGGGAGCTTCAGCCACACATTTTTATAACACCCCTGGAATGGGAGTTGATAATGCAAAATAAAATGAGATGTTTAAAAAAAAAAAAGGAATGTGATCTCCGTCCTCTGCATCAGCATGATGCATATGACCATTTTATTAATTATTCACAGAGACCATACAAGGTAATACATCAGTCAGTCTGAAGCCACCATCTAGACAACACCTGTTGCTACTCATATCCCCTTGACGAAGGTGTGTCGAATATCCGGGCCTAATACCAAACGGACATCACACCAAACCCTAACATCTAAAATCGGATGCCCCAGTCCAACCACACACCGGGACTGGGTCCCATACCAGACAGACACACTCTCAGAGGCTGCCGCCGTCGTCTTTCACCAGTCCATCTCCAGAGCAAAAACTGACCCATCAACCTTGCCTGGCCTGTCGACGTCACCACGACGCCAGACAACTCCACCATCCTGCACGTATCCGTCCACACGCGCCCGTCGCCGAACCTCCGCAACACCATGCCACCGAGATCCGCCGTCGGCCTTGCGGTAGAAGAAATACTGCTCCTCCTGTAGTCCTCTCCATCTAGCACTTGCTCCAAAACGATGCCCACAGGAGGGAGAGCGACACCAAAGATGTCGTCATTGTCCGATCCGGAAGACTCAGATCTAGAGTTTTCTCCGGAGCATCCCGAGCTTGATGACACAAACAGCAATGACGATGTCTCAATAAGGAAACGACATCGAAGACGCCGCCATCGTCTGCCATGATCGGAGTCGACGCAATTTTCATCGACAGTCGTGCCACTGAAAATGAGATGGTTTGGTTATTGACTTTCGTTGTTATATAATGAGCTTAATGCACCTTTTCTTTTTGAGAAATCGGCGGGTGAGCTGCTCGTTAAATTATAAGAGGAAGGGCATCACTCTTTTATTGGAGCTGCTCCAGCTTTGCACATTGTATCGGTGAACTTGCTGATTGGTTCACATGCATGACACCGTCAGGGTGGCCAATCAACTCATATTATAGACACCGTCACACCGAAGTCATGTACAGACAAACTGGAGAGTCTGTTGTTACTGCTGCACCACCAAGCTGCAATATTTTAGATTGAAGAATTCGAGTCTGGACCCTTTCTTTCCTTGCAAAAAAGAAAAAGAGAAAGAATACGGACCCTTTTCTTGGATAAAAGATGACCAATCATTACCAAAGGCGGGTGACGAGTTGCATGCATCGCCTGGCCACGTGTTACTTCCATACAATGGAAAAAATAACAATATTTTGCGCCCATTATGTGAGGTGAGGTGTCAGACCGATGATAAGGACCCATGGCTATAGGGCAGTACAACAATGGTAGGGATGCTGCAGTGCAAGAGGGACACGGCACACACGATTTATGTACAACCCCTATCATTGTTGATGATCGGTGTGAGTTGTACTGCCCTATAGAAAATGATACGGCCGCCACATGAGTTATCAGCCTACGAAGCATCGATACGACGACACAGATACGACGATATGGGTATAGCGATACGGAATACGGTAATTTTTAAAAACAGTAATACGGCGATACGACAAGCATATAGAAATAATAAAATATATATAATAAAAACTAACATAATAAAATGTATGAGATGAGATCAAAATATCGCCTCACTTCCTTCAAATCCCTGATTTGAGAACTGTTATTCCAGCATGCTCTCACCTGTTCATCCAAAGCCAGACTTTCCCTTTCCCAAAAAGCTTCATATCTCAGATGCTTGTTAAAGGCGACTTTTGGCTGATTACCCAACAAATGGATATAACGTGTAATGATCAGACCTAGATGAAATGATATGAGAAACCTTGCAGTGAGGGTAATCTGGGTAAAGTAATGAAAACTCTGCATTCTTGGAACAAGGTTCATATTGGATATCTCCCAAAAAAAATTAGAAGTTGCACGCAAAAGATTAAATGTTCTTTTCAAAAGGAGAGATAACGAGGCTGTGAGGGAGAGAAAGGAAATTCTTCTGGCGATGGATGAGCTTCTTATAAAGGAAGAAATTATGTGGAAACAAAGGTCGTGTATTGAGAAAATGATTTTGAGGGACCGTAATACAATTTTTTATCAGAGAATGGCCTCTTGGAGGGCAAAAAAAATTAATGTTTCTGCTATTAAGAGGAGTGTCGGGTCTCTCACTGAGAATATGGAAGAAATCTCAGGTATCACAATTTTTTTCAAGCAACTTTATACGTGTAACACTAATGTTGATCCTCCTCGTGTTATTTCGATTGTGAAACCTCTTATCTCTGATGATATGAATGTGGAGCTCTGTAAACCTTTTTCTGAGGAAGAGATCAGTGATGCTTTGTTTCAGATAGGTCCGTTAAAAGCAGGTCCAGATGGGTTTCCTGCAAGATTCTTTCAAAGAAATTGGGGTTTAATAAAGGAGGACATTATAAGAGCTGTTCAACAATTTTTCAGTTCAAATGTCATGCCTGAAGGTGTAAATGATACCACCATTGTCCTTATTCCCAAAGTGAAGAATCCTCAGTCCATTAAGGGTTAATTAGGCATTTATTCTATCACCATGACGCTGAGGAGGTACTAAATTTGCGTATCCAATCTGTTGGAGAGGGCGATCATATCGCTTGGCACTATGAGAAAAATGGTACGTTTTCTGTGAAAAGTACGTACAGACTGGCCTTAAATTTAAAGGATTATAAGGGTGAGACAGAAACGACAAGCAATGTTGTTAATGGGGAAAGGAGGATATGGGACATTATTTGGAAAGCCAAAGTTTGGCAAAAAAATAAGAATTTTTGCTTGGCGTGCTGCGTCAAATAGTTTGGCGACCCAGGTTAATAGAGTTGCTCATCACCAAACCGTGTGAGGTATGTGCACTATTTGTGATGTGGAGGAGGAAAGTAGTTTCCATGCCCTTGTGACTTGCCCTAAGGCGCGTGCTTTCTGTTTTGCCATAAGAGATATGTGGGATATTCTCGGAGAGGAGTTTTTTAGATGTGCTAGGCCGGACTGGATTCTTATTCTTTTGGATCAGTTGGGGTCACCGGTACGCGAGCAAGTGTTATTCATGTTCTGGAGAGCTTGGCATCTTAGGAATGATATGATCTTTGGTAGAGGAAAAGAATCGTTATCTGCCTCAGTTATATTTGTCGGAAATTACTCGAAGTCTTTCACCTCTGCTAGCTCTGGAGTGCAAGTCGACTTAAGCAACAAAGGTAGGGGGTATTGATATTTTGAGGTACGTTATTCCACCCCTGAGTGCTCGTCGGGTTTGGGAGCCCCCGGATACTGAATATATTAAGATAAATGTTGATGCTAGTTTCGTGGAGAGCATGAGATCTGCTAGTGTGGGGGTCATGACCAGGAATAGCCTAGGTGAAATTTTGGTTTCGTCTTGGGATTTTATTCAGTCTTGCACAAGTGTGGATAAAGCGGAACTTCGTGCGACCATTGACGGGTTATACATTGGTATTACACGCTACACAAACCTATTATTTTGGAAACTGATTGCGCTTTTGTTGTTTCTTTCTTGGCAAAAGATTCCATTGATAGGTCACCCCTTATGGATATGAAGAGGGAGGCATTGAGCATCTCAAAGCTTATAAAGGATTTTAAGATCGTCAAAGTTGACAGACAGGCTAATAGGGTGGCGCATGAGATTGCTAAATTTAGTTTTGAAAACAAGTCTAAGGGTCTTTTATGTAATAGTGTTCCGCCCTGTGTGGCAAATTTTGTAATGAACGATTGTAAGATTCTCGTTTTATTTAATTAATATAAGGTGTGTTTTCCAAAAAAAAATGCCTCGCAGGTTGTCTAAATGCTTTCAGGCCTCCTTGTTTCTCATTTAAAAAATATCACTATCATCAAGGGCCACGAACTGCCCCAACCCAATTCTTTTTTTATAAGAATTTAGAGATCAAAATACCGCCCACTACTCTTCTCCCAACGTTTTAGAAGTTTTTTCTTGATAACAATATAGAGAGCGCAATCTTCATTGAGCTCTTTTTTTTCATAATTATAAATAGGAACTCTCATCTATGGACATGGCGATAATTAAAATCAGCAAGCAATACACATAAAAAAATGTTCAAATAATAATGAAGAAAGCTAAAAGATGCCATGATGTATACTTGTATCTTTTTTCCAAACAATAGGAGGCAACAACAATATCAACAAGTAAGTTTACACCACAAACATCAAAATATAGCAAGCCAACAACATCAACAAACAATTTTATCCAACAAGCAAACATCCTTAGCAAGCATTTTTATCCAACTATTACATCAATACATTACACGTCCACTACCTACATGAACGTATCAACGATACATCAGTACTGAACGGTGATACTTCGAAGATTCCCGTATCGGTATTTTTTTCTTTTATTTTTAAATGAAAAAGTGTGATACTTTGGGGATACCCGTATCGAAACCGTATTAGACGTATCGGAGTATCGGCGAAGTACTGAACGGCGATACAAAGATTTCTGAAGTATTGGTGCTTTGTAGGTACTTATCACTATCACGGAGAACGGCATAGCCGTAGGGCTCTTCCATGCTTCCTGGCAAACGTTCGTACGGTGCACATTTGAAACAAGTCACCATCCAAATTAAACGCCCATGCTTATACAAGGACCAAAGAAAAAGAAAAAAGAAAATTTCGCAACTGGAAATTCAAAACAACAAATCTCACGCGCCCGCGGTCTCGGCATGCCGGCACCGGCACGGCACGGCACAGGCGAGGCGATATGATATTCCCGACACGACTCGCACTCGGATGCCGTTTCACACTGTCCGAGGCTTCACGGCAGGCTCGAGCCAGTCGTTCCAGAACGTCGCGGCCTCCGCGCCATGACCCTTGACGACCTCGACCACCGACACCGCGTCGGCGAGCCTGAGCACGGTCACCTTGGCGACAATGCCGCCGGACACCGCCTCCACGTACACCGGCCCGGCACGGTTCTTCACTTCCCTCCTCACGCGGTGCCCTCGCTTCTTCCCGGCGTCCTCGACCCGGGCCAGCACGGCCGCAACCGGCTCGCCGACGAACACCCGCCCGGTGCCCGGCCCGGCGCCGAACAGCCCGGAGAGGTCCGAGCCGGGCGAGAAGGCCAGGATGTCGAACGCGGTCATGGCCCGGGCCATGTCCTCCTCGAACTCCGTCTTGAACCACGCCTTCTCCTCGTGGCCGCGCATAAGTTGCTCCTGCTCGCCTCCGTCGCTCGCGCCGTGGCAGAACCACGGGTGCTCCATGATGTCGTCTGTGTCAATGCGCGTGGCCGGGTTGGGGTCGTGGATGCAGCGCAGCGTGGCGTAGCGAGCGATGCCATAGCTTTCCGCCTATGCCCTCTCCCAAGAATCACGGTCGTCGGCCAAGCGTCAACCTAGGGCAACCCACCTAAATAGCTGCCTAAAACTTCGGAAGATCCATATTGGAACAAATTGTGTGTGTCCATCCATTCCCGCTTTTTTGGATGATCCATTGACCAAATATAGTTTTTGATGACAAACCATGTGAAAAAATTGCATTTGGGTGGCATCCAATGGTTCCAAATGGCCTGCTACGTGGTGATGGAATGAGAACCCACGAACAATGTCGTGTAAGACGAAGTCACTTAATGGACCCCTCAAGGGCAGTGAAGTTGAAAATGAAATCATCCACGGTGTCATCTTAAAGTTGAACATGGGCAAGTCTTGTCCAAAACTTGTAAAAATTGTTGACATGTGATTAAAAAGTCATGAGATTCTCATGTCAACCCTCCCAATCCAAGCATGATCCTGAAGCGCATCTCTAATGCATGGATCTTTAATGTGCGCATTTCTCCTCTCGGAGATCCCAAAATATGCAGGTGCGACATCTTTAGGTTTCCCCCCTTGTAACTATGGGGAGCACGGTCAAGTGCATCAACACGCTTTTTGTGGCAGCTACATCGAGTCCTTGCGGAGCCTCCAGGGGGCTTTGAAAAAGGAAAAATGGTTGTCACATGTGATATAGGAGTTCGGAGGAAGCAAAACCATGAGCAGGCCGAGGGTCCTGCTGGCGGACGGCCACCGGATCACTGGACGAAGCCATCGTCGGGCTGGAACAAGCTTAATGTAGATGGTGCTTATCCCATGGAGGCGAGCACCGGAGGCGCTGGCATGAACTTGCCTGATGAGGATGGAGCGATCATCTTTGCATCAAGTCGCCATTGACATACTTGCAATAGCCCGCTTGAAGTGGAACTCGCTGCATGCATGGAAGGGATTTCCCTAGCCTATGAGTGGAGAACGAAGCCTTTCGTTGTTGAAATTGACTCGCAAGTGGCAGTAAACATGATCATGCGGCCAGAGATGGATCCATCACCGATGGCAGCCATAATGGGTGAAATCAAGAGTCTACTTAAGCATGGTAGAGAGTACTATGTAGTGCGTGTGCATCGGTCATGTAATAATGTAGCACATCGGCTAGTTCAAATAGGGAATCATATGTGTGTACGGCAGTTTACTAGACCGATATGATTGTAATCCTCATGGTTAAGCAAGAAAAATCTCATTTATTTGCAAATAAAACTATGAGGAGTACGGAAATTTGGATACATGACGTCACCAACGGAGATTGTGGTGGTGGCATAGAAGAGATTCATGTCCATCTGATCGCAAGGTTTGTCTAACCCCACCCATGCTCGGCTAGGCTTTTTTCACACATACTACGACCATCGAAGGCGTAAAACCGTAAACTTATGCAGATTAAACACTTCCAAACGACTTACAGATTATTTTTTCCTAGAAGACATGTTCCAATTGACCATGCACTGGTCGACATGCCCAGATATCAAGAGCAATCTCGATGAGGTGGGGGTAGCAGGGTCGACATTAGAGCTCGGCAGCCCGCTGAATCTATATGAGAGTGGTGGGATGAAGAAGTGTGATTGGAGGAGAGGGTCCACGATCGATGACAACATACAAGGAGAACAACCCAACACATGCATTGGATTGCTTTGCTTCTATTATAGCTAGGGTTAAGAAAGGAGTTCCTCTCGGATGGTCGACCAATCCAAGAAGGTTTAAAAATTAGCCGTCTCGAATGTCATCCATTGGAAGATGACCCATTCTCATTGTGTATGTCGATAATATTTTCATATTTTATAGGCTTCAATTATTTGGCAGATTCCTATCTGACCATGTCATATGCTCCTTGGAGCTTCATCTCAAAACACGGCTTTGTGACATGAGTTGTACCTCTACGCGCATCCTCGACTGGTAGAATATACATACCACCATTGCTTAGATGGTCGGTGAGAGGGTCCATTGATAGCTCGACATCTTGAATGATATGATCACATCATTATCGTCGGCAATGTCCATCCGTACGAACCTCACTAACACAAGTCACTATCCAAATTCAACGCACACAATCAACAACTTGCTCTTCAAAACGAGTTTGGGTTAACAATTTGTTATCGTCTTCTTCAACTCCACTTCTTAGTTGCTACCTGGTTTTTTGTGCGTGGCTGATGGGAGATCGTTGATTTCACACGGCCCGAGTAGACTGATCTCGCTGCATGATCCAACCATGGCACACGAAGTTTCATATCAAATGTTGTTATTCGAATTTGTATCTTCCTTGTCAAGCACATGGGTTCCAGTTTAGCTGTCCTCTTCAGCTGAAGTTTATCTGTATCATAAACTTATCGTTGACATAACAGAATATGACGTGCTGCTTATATGCTTTTTGGCAAGACGGAGACGCATGAGCAACCCTATCGTGTGACCTGATCAGTGTGCATGCATACCACATTGTCGAGAGCTTCGCAGTTGTCATACCAACAGTGGCAACACATTTAGACGCCCTCAAAACTACGAGCTGAAATTGCAAAGAACTTGTTGAGTAACTATTTTATTGAGTAACTATTCTTGATAGGTTCACATGCATGACACCTCCAGGGCCAGACAACTCATATTATAAACACCGAATTCATGTTAGTACAGACACACTCAGGAATTTGTTGTTACTGCTGCGCCAGGAACGTCCTTTTTTTAGTTTGAACAAAACCTAAACCAATCATTACCAAGCACCAACGGTCACATGTTATGTCTATACAGGCTTAACACAAAATAAGAGCATCAACAGGCGGACCTTAGAAATCTGGTCCCTTAAATGCCCGTGGACACACCCAGACGCGTCTGCGGACACTGACCGATCACGTCTTAAATAAAGCTCATTGCATCCGGACATCTCATATTTCTTCGTCGAATCCATACAAAAGCATGCAACTAAATAAAAGCTACGTACTACGTGAAAAGTTATCTACTCTTCATCGGAGATGTGGACGATCTCCGTCCCCTTCGGCGGATAGATGTGTGCGCGCCGTAGGTCCGCTCCCTCCGGCGTCGGCGCTGCTGCCCCCTCCGCTGTGGCTTCCTCGGCCTCGATCTCAGCCTCTAGCTCGTTGAAAAGGGCGTCGGCTTCCGCCCGCCTCTGCCGGATGAGCGGGCGGTTGGCCTCCACCTCGGCATCATCCCGGATGGAATGCAGGATGGCCTGCTGCTCCGCCATCTCGTCCGACTAGGCGATGAAGAACTCCGCGTCCGCCTCCGCCATGGTCAAGCCAGGAGCCTCCTACTCCGGCTCCTCCTCCTCCACCGTCTCCGGCGAGTCTGGAGGGAGTGTTGGAAATATGCCCTAAAAGCAATAAATAAAGTATTTATTATTATATTTCCTTGTTCATGATAATTGTTTATTGTCCATACTATAATTGTATTGATTGGAAACACATTACATGTGTGGATAAATAGACAACACTTTGTTCCTACCATGCCTCTAGTGAACTAGCTCATTGGTCAAAGATGATAAGGTTTCCTAGCCATTGACATGTGATGTCATTTGATAGCGGGATCACATCATTAGGATAATGATGTGATGGACAAGACCCAAACTACAAACGTAGCATATGATCGTGTCAATTTATTGCTACTGTTTTCTGCATGTCAAGTATATGTTCCTATGACCATGAGATCATGCAACTCACATACACCGGAAGAGTGCCTTGTGTGTATGAAACGTCGCAACGTAACTGGGTGACTATAAAGGTGCTCTACAAGTATCTTCGAGGGTGTCTGTTGGGTTGACATGGATCAAGACTGGGATTTGTTACTCCGTGCGACAGAGAGGTATCTCAGGGCCCACTCGGTAATACAACATCACAATAAGCCTTGCAAGCAATGTGACTAAGTGTTAGTCACAGGATCTTGTATTACAGAACGAGTAAATAGACCACCATCGCCGCAACACCGTCGCGCTGCCGGAGAACTCTTCTACCTCTCCGCTCCCTCTTGCTGGATCAAGAAGGCGGAGATCATCATCAAGCCGTACGTGTGCTGAACGCGGAGGTGTCGTCCGTTCGGTGCTAGATCGGGACGGATCGTGATTGGATCGCGAGACGCTCGGCGATTTGGATCGCGAAGACGTTCGACTACATCAACCATGTGATGTGGCCAATTACATGATGAGATATATATGATGTATGAGATGATCATGTGTTGTATATAATATCATGACTTGCATGTCGATGAGTAAGGCAACCGGCAGGAGCCATAGGGTTGTCTTTAATTATTGCATGACCTGCGTGTTAATCATTAAGCACTATGCAATGCTTTACTTTATCGCTAAACGGTAGCAATAGTAGTAGAAGCACGATGGGCGTGACAACCTCGATGGCGACACGTTGATGGAGATCAAGATGATGGAGATCATGGTGTCATGCCGGTGACGATGGAGATCATGGCGGTGCTTTCAAGATGGAGATCAAAAGCACAAGTTCATGGCCATATCATGTCACTTATAATTTGCATGTGATGTTAATCTTTTTATGCACCTTGTTTTGCTTAGGACGACGGTAGCATTATAAGGTGACCCCTCACTTAAATTTCAAGATCAATTGTGTTCTCCCCGAGTGTGCAGCGTTGCGAAAGTTCGTCGTGTCGAGACACCACGTGATGATCAAGTGTGATAGACTCTACGTTCACATACAATGGGTGCAAGCCAGTGTTGCACATGCAGAACACTCGGGTTAAACTTGATGGGCCTAGCATGTACATACATGGCCTCGCAACACAAGAGACCGAAACCACCTAAACTCATGTGATGATCGGACTTGAGTTGGTGAATTTGGATCATGTGACACTCAGATGACCTGAGGGATGTCAATTTGAGTTGTAGCTTTAGTAGTTTGATTAACTAAACTCATTATCTTGAACAATAGTCTAAATAACCTTTGCATATTTATGTTGTAGATTAATGGCTCGCGCAGTAGCACCCCTGAATTTTAATGTGTTTCTAGAGAAAGCTAAGTTGAAAGATGATGCAAGTAACTTTGTTGACTGGGCCCGTAATCTAAGGATTATCCTCACGGCTTCCATGAAATCATATGTCCTTGATGCACCGCTTGGTGACCAACCAGAAGACATGTCATCCGAAGACGTTAAGAACGCTTGGGAGGCACGTTCTGGAGATTACTCAATAGTTCAGTGTGCAATATTGTATGGTTTAGAACCGGGACTTCAAAGACATTTTGAACGTCATGGAGCATATGAGATGTTCCAGGAGTTAAAGTTTATCTTTCAGAAGAATGCCCGGATTGAGAGGTATGAGACCTCCGATAAGTTCTATGCTTACAAAATGGAGGAGAACGGGTCTATCAGTGAACATATACTGAGAATGTTCCGGTATTCAACTCGTCTAGCAAAGTTGGGAATTGCCCTTCCTCCAGAGGCGATCACTGATAGAGTTCTTCAATCACTGCCACCTGGTTACAAGAGCTTTGTGATGAACTATAACATGCACGGGATGAACAAGTCAGTCGCCGAGCTGTTTGCGATGCTAAAAGTCGCTGAGTCTAAAATACAGAAAGAACATCAAGTGTTGATGGTCAATAAAACCACTAGTTTCAGGAAGAATGGAAAGGGCAAGGGCAAGAAGGGTAAAACCAAGAAGGACGGCAAAGCAGTTGCTACTCCTGTAAAGAAGCCCAAGAATGGACCCAAGCCAGAAACTGAGTGCTTTCATTGCAAGGGAACTGGTCACTAGAAGCGGAACTGTCCCAAGTACCTGGCTGACAAGAAGGCGGCCAACGACAAACAAGGTATATATGATATACATGTTATTGATGTGTACCTTACTAGCTCTCGTTGTAGTGCCTGGTATTTGATACCAGTTCGGTTACTCACATTTGCAACTCAAAACAGGAACTACGGAATAGACGAAGGCTGGCAAAGGATGAAGTGACGATGCGTGTGGAAAATGGTTCCAAGGTTGATGTGATCGCCGTCGGCACGCTCTCTCTTCAATTACCATCGGGATTAGTGATGAACCTGAATAATTGTTATTTAGTGCCTGCGTTCAGCATGAACATTATATCTGGATCTTGTTTATTGCAAGACGGTTACTCATTTAAATCAAAGAATAAAGGTTGTTCTATTTATATGAGTGATATCTTTTATGGTTATACACCCAATGTGAGGGGTTTATTCATATTGAATCTTGATAGTGATAATACACATGTTCATAACATTGATGCCAAAAAGATATAGAGTTGATAATGATAGTACCACTTTCTTGTAGCACTGCCGTTTAGGTCATATTGGTGTAAAACGCATGAGGAAGCTCCATGTTGATGGACTTTTGGAGTCACTTGATTTTAAATCACTTGACACATGTGAACCATGCCTCATGGGCAAGATGACTAAAACGTCGTTCTCTGGAACAATGGAACGGGCAAGTGACTTATTGGAAATCATACATACTGATGTGTGCGGTCGAATGAATGTTACAGCGCGTGGTGGATATCGTTATTTTCTCACCTTCACTGATGACTTAAGTAGATATGGGTATATTTACTTAATGAAACACAAGTCTGAAGCGTTTGAAAAGTTCAAGCAATTTCAGAGTGAAGTTGAGAATCATCGTAACAAGAAGATTAAATTCATGCTATCTGATCGAGGAGGTGAATATTTGAGTTATGAGTTTGGCAGTCACTTAAGACAGTGTGGAATTGTTTCACAGTTGACATCGCCTGGAACACCATAGCGTAATGGTGTGTCCAAACGTCGTAATAGAACCTTTTTAGATATGGTGCGTTCTATGATGTCTCTTGCTGATTTGCCACTATCGTTTTGGGGTTATGCATTAGAGACAGCTGCATTCACTTTAAATAGGGCACCATCGAAATCCGTTGAGACGACGCATATGAACTATGGTTTGGCAAGAGGACAACGTTGTCGTTTCTTAAAGTTTGGGGATGTGATGCTTATGTCAAAAAGCTCCAGCCTGAAAAACTGGAACCCAAAGCGGAGAAATGCATCTTCATAGGATATCCGAAAGAGACAGTCAGGTATACCTTCTATCTCAGATCCGAAGGCAAAGTGTTTGTCGCTAAGAACGGAACATTTCTTGAGAAAGAGTTTCTCTCGAAAGAATTGAGTGGGAGAAAGATAGAACTTAATGAGGTTATTGAATCTTTACTTCAACCAGAGAGTAGCGCAGCACAGAAAGTTGTTTATGTGGAACCTACGATGGTTGAAGAGGAAGTTAATGATGATGATCATGAAGCTTCGGATCAAGTTACTATTGAACCTCATAGGTCGACAAGGGCGCGTACTGCTCTTGAGTGGTACGGCAACCCTGTCTTGGAGGTCATGTTGTTGGACAACAATGAACCTACGAGCTATGGAGGACCGATGATGGGCCCGGATTCTGAGAAATGGTTAGAGGCCATGAAATCTGAGATGGGATCCATGTATGAAAACAAAGTATGGACTTTGGAAGTATTACCTGAAGGGCGAAAGGCCATTTAGAATGGATCTTTAAGAAGAAGACGGACGCGGACGGTAATGTCACTGTCGATGAAGCTCGACTTGTGGCAAACGGTTTTTCACAAGTTCAAGGAGTTGACTACGATGAGACCTTCTCACCCGTAGCGATGCTTAAGTCTGTCAGAATCATGTTGGCAATAGCTGCTTATTTCGACTATGAAATTTGGCAGATGGATGTCAAAACAGCGTTCCTCAACGGTTTCCTTGAGGAAGAGTTGTATATGATGCAACCAGAAGGTTTTGTCGATTCAGAGAATGCTGACAAAGTTTGCAAAATCCAGCGATCCATTTATGGGCTGGTGCAAGCATCTCAGAGTTGGAATAAGCGCTTTGATGAGGTGATCAAAGCGTTTGGGTTTATACAAGTTTATGGAGAAGCTTGTATTTACAAGAAAGTGAGTGGGAGCTCTATAGTGTTTCTAATATTATATGTGGATGACATGTTGCTGATTGGAAACAATATAGAAATGCTGGAAAGCGTGAAAAAATATTTGAACAAGAGTTTTTCAATGAAGGACCTAGGAGAAGCTGCTTTCGTATTAGGCATTAAGATCTATAGAGATAGATCGAGACGCTTAATAGCACTTTCACAGAGCACATACCTTGATAAAGTTTTGAAGAAGTTCAAAATGGATCAGTCTAAGAATGGGTTCTTGCGTATGTTACAAGGTGTGAAGTTGAGTAAGACTCAATGCCCAGTGACTGCAGAAGATAGAGAAAAGATGAGTGTCATCCCCTATGCTTCAGCCATAGGCTCAATCATGTATGCAATGCTGTGCACAAGACCCGATGTCAGCCTTGCCATAAGTATGGCCGGAAGGTTTCAAAGTGATCCTGGAATGGAGCACTGGGCGGCGGTCAAGAATATCGTTAAGTACCTAAAAAGGACTAAGGAAATGTTTCTCGTTTATGGAGGTGATGAAGAGCTCGTCGTAAAGGGTTACATTGATGCAAGCTTTGACACTGATCTGGATGACTCTAAGTCACAAACCGGATGACACTGATCTGAGCAGTAAGCTGGTGCAGTTCCAAGCAAAGCGTGGTAGCCGATTCTACATGCGAAGCGGAGTACATAGCAGCCTCGGAGGCGGCGAAGGAAGGTGTCTGGATAAAGCAGTTCATGACACATCTTGGTGTAGTGCCCAGTGCACTGAATCCAATGACTCTGTTCTGTGAAAACACTGGTGCCATTGCTTTGGCCAAGGAACCAAGGTTTCCCAAAAGGACCATACACATAAAGCGATGCTTCAACTCCATCCGCGATTACATCGAGGAGAAGGACATAAATATTTGCAAAATGCACACGGATCTGAATGTTGTAGACCCGTTGACAAAACCTCTTCCAAGGGCTAAACATGATCAACACCAGAACTGCATGGGTGTTTGATTCATTACAATGTAAATCATATAGTGATGTGAACTAGATTATTGACTCTAGTGCAACTGAGAGACTGTTGGAATGTGCCCTAGAAGCAATAAATAAAGTGTTTATTATTATATTTCCTTGTTCGTGATAATTGTTTATTGTCCATGCTATAATTGTATTGATTGGAAACACATTACATGTGTGGATAAATAGACAACACTTTGTCCCTAGTATGCCTCTAGTGAACGAGCTCGTTGATAAAAGATGGTCAAGGTTTCCTAGCCATTGACATGTGATGTCATTTGATAACGGGATCACATCATTAGGAGAATGATGTGATGGACAAGACCCAAACTACAAACGTAGCATATGATCGTGTCAGTTTATTGCTACTGTTTTCTGCATGTCAAGTATATGTTCCTATGACCATGAGATCATGCAACTCACGGACACCGGAAGAGTGCCTTGTGTGTATCAAACATCGCAACGTAACTGGGTGACTATAAAGGTGCTCTACAGGTATCTCCGAGGGTGTCTGTTGGGTTGACATGGATCAAGACTTGGATTTGTTACTCCGTGTGACAAAGAGGTATCTCAGGGCCCACTCGGTAATACAACATCACAATAAGCCTTGCAAGCAATGTGACTAAGTGTTAGTCACAGGATCTTGTATTACAGAACGATTAAAGAGACTTGCTGGTAACGAGGTTGAACTAGGTATGGAGATACCGACGATTGAATCTCGGGCAAGTAACATACCGAAGAACAAAGGAAACATCATACGGGATTAAGCGAATCCTTGACATTAAGGTTCGACCGATAAAGCTATTCATAGAATATGTAGGAAACAATATGGGCATCCAGGTCCCGCTATTGGTTATTGACCGTAGAGGTGTCTCAGTCATGTCTACATAGTTCTCGAACCCGCAGGGTCTGCACACTTAAGGTTTGGTGACGTTTCGGTAGTATAGAGTTATGCATGGTTGTGACTGAAGGTTGTTCAGAATCCCGGATGAGATCCCGGACGTCACGAGGAGCTCCGGAATGATCTGGAGGTAAAGATTGATATAAGGGAAGTCCTGTTTTGGTCGCCGAAAAAGTTTCGAGCTCATCGGTAGTGTACCGGGAGTGCCGGTAATGTACCGGGGACCATCGAAAGGGGTATTTCGACCCAAGAGGCTACATGGGTTGTGGGAGGATAAATACCAGCCCTTAGTGGGCTGGTGGAAGTCCCACAAAGGCCCATGCGGCTGGGAAAGAAAAGCCCAAAGAGAAAAGGTGGAAAAAGACAAAAAAAGGCAAAAAAGGAAGGAGTGCTAGTCCTACTAGGATTGAAGGAGGATTCCTCCTCTCCTATCCACTTCGGCCGAAGCTTCCTAGGGCTGTCCCTTTGGCCAAGTCTCCTCCTCTCTTCCTCTTATATATACTAGAGGTTTTAGGGTTTTTACACCAGATTTTCAACCACGTGCTACCCTCTCCTCTAGTGCATAGTTTCTCCTCTAGATCGGTTTTCTGCAGTGCTTAGGCGAAGCCCTGCCGGAATAGCTCCACCACCATCGCCGCAACGCTGTCGCGCTGCCGGAGAACTCTTCTACCTCTCCGCTCCCTCTTGCTGGATCAAGAAGGCGGAGATCGTCATCAAGCCGTACGTGTGCTGAAAGCGAAGGTGCCATCCGTTCGGTGCTAGATCGGGACAGATCGTGATTGGATCGCGAGACGGTCGGCGATTTGGATCGCGAAGACGTTCGACTACATCAACCACGTTTCTTAACCCTTCCCGCTTAGCGATCTACAAGGGTATGTATATCCACTCTCTCTCTCGTAGATGCTCATCACCATGGATAGATCTTGCGTGTGCGTAGGAAATTTTTTGTTTCCCATGCAACATTCCCTAACAGTGGCATCATGAGCTAGGTCTATGTGTAGATGGGATCTCGAATAGAACACAAAGAGTTTGTGGGCGTTGATGCTTAGATTGCTTCCTCCTTGGTCGTGTTTTGGTTCAGCGGTATTGTGGGATGAAGCGGCCCGGACCAACCTTACTCGTACGCTTACGAGAGACCGGTTCCATCGACTGACGTGTAACTTCGTTGCACAAAGATGGCTGGCGGGTGTCTGTTTCTCCTACTTTAGTTGGATCAGATTCGACAAAGACGGTCCTTGAGAAGGTTGAAAAGCAACTTATGTATGACCGTTGTGGTTTATGCGTAGGTGAGAATTGTTCTTGCTAGATACACGTAGCAGCCACGTAAAACATGCAACAACAATTAGAGGACGTCTAACTTATTTTTGATGTGATATGGCCAATTACATGATGAGATATATGTTAGAGCATCTACAGCTGAACCTTGTAAATCCGACCCCCTAAACGTCATCGGATGCTTCCGGGCGCGTCCGTTGACACTGACCGGTCACACGTCAAATAAGCTCGTCCACATCCAAGTCTCTCATATTCATCCCTTACTTTCATACAAAAGCATGCAAAATGAAATGCCTACGTGCTACGTAGTACTATACTACTCATCATCGTCGTCGGAGATGGCCTCAGGCGCCTGCACCGCCCGCGTCGCCTCCATCTGTTGTCGACAAAGCCGTCTGGCCTCCGCAGGTGCCTTCGACTGGATGGAGTTTAGGAAGGCCAGCTGCCCGGGCCATAGATCCATGACCGTCGGCGCCTCCTCATCCCGCACATCAAGCGAAGGCGCCTCCTCCGTCGGCTCCTGCTGGTCCTCCCTCACAGCTATTGGCGGCGTCTCCCCCGTCGGCTCCTGCTGGTCCTTCCCCACAGCTAGCGGCGGTGCCTCCTCCGCCGGCTCCTGCTCCTCCTCCTGTTCCACCCCAGCTCCTCCTCCCCCTCGTCCTTCACCTCCTCAAAATCCTCCTCCGAATAGATCCGTACCTGCTCAAGGAGTAAGAGGCGGTGCTGGATTGTGTAGTGCCGGCGGCGTGGGGGCAT
The DNA here is from genome assembly GCA_022496015.1 of Hordeum marinum. Taxonomy (NCBI): domain Eukaryota; kingdom Viridiplantae; phylum Streptophyta; class Magnoliopsida; order Poales; family Poaceae; genus Hordeum; species Hordeum marinum. Next base: position 65,944,838 of record CM039673.1, read on the forward strand.
GGCTGACGGGATCGGGTGGCGACGGAAGGAAGGAAGAAGGTGGATGTGCTAGGGTCGGGGGACGCCGACCGTCTCAAATAGCTGGCTATGGATAAGGGCGGGAAGCCGGAGCGACACAACGCGGTGTTCACACCGCGGCGCCGGTCGAGGCGGTCTTCGGACCGTCGGGTTTCCGGGCGGGTCCGCGTGGGGCCACGCCATCAAGCCGACGTGGCGGGCGTGCCCGGACGCTCCCGGACTCCCTCATATCCGTCTCATATTTGGACTGGATATGAAGGGTGTCGGTCAGTCCGGACGTTTAAGGCCGGTTTGAGAGGCCCGTCTGGGTCGCTTTTTAATGACCGGTCAATGACCAGACGACCCGAGCGTTTAAGAAGGGTATAAGGGATGCGGCTGTAGATGCTCTCACTCGCTCGATACTTTTTTCCATAATGCATAAAAATAATGCTAATATTTTGTGCCAATCATGTGAGGTGAGGTCTCATACTGATGATAAGGGCCCAAGGCTATAGGGGAGTACAATGATAGGGTTGGTGCAGTGCAAGATGGACACCACACACACGATATACGTTGGCATGGACTACTCTAGTGGTAGCACTGATCGATCGTAACCTAGTTTGATTGATGATGATCGGTGGCCACAAGTTTTTGTTCTGAATGATTATCTTTCGTTTTGCGCAAGGAACACAGGCCGCATTCCTGCTCCGAGTACAAGTACTTGTGGCTGAAAGCATAGCCGGCGCCTTGAATCCTTCTCGTTTCTTACACGGGGCCGTGCCATCGGCCGTGTGTCGGGGTCAGGTCGTCGCATCGCCCCCATCCCGTGGGTAAGATCCAGTCCACCGGAAAAATACATCGGCGGACGCACTTGAGCTAATCCGCGGGCGGGTCGCCGATCCATCGCCGTCGCGGCAGGCGCCAGCGTGCACGGCGAACTCCATCCTTATCCCGGCGGCATGGCGCGTCGCCGAGGCCGACCGCCATCACGGTCGCCGCCGTCTGCGTCTCCGGCCACGCGCGTCGCGGTACCAGCGGCGGCCTCACGTGCCAGCTTCGAGTCAGCCGGGCTTCGGAGCACCGCACGATCGATGGACAAGAGCACGTCACATCTCACATGGGGTTGGCATCAGCACCCGAATGTACCGGTGATCATGACCGGCGCCCACAGCATAGACAAACCGAAACAAGGGGGGCTCCCCTGTGTTGTCATCACGCGTCCAGCGTCCTATCATGGTCCATCCCATCGGTTCAGATCTTGTGGCTGAGCTATAATGAACGGACTCCATGGCGCCGCTCGCTTATCACCCACCCGCCACCGTGACAAGCCAACGATCTAGGACGAGGACGGGCGAACGTTAGGTGGCCGGTGGACGGGGACCCTCAGGCCCTGTGCACGGTGCCGAACCTGCCACCGCCGAGCGGTTCACGCGTGAACGGAGGAATCTCGACGCCGGTACGGGAGAAATCCGGGGGCGCGTCCGTGGTACTGCGCTGGCTTCGGAGATGGACGGGGAAACTTTCACCGGCAACTTGGCCGTGGACTTCGCCGTAGGTCACTCAATGATTTCACACAACGGGCAGGAGCGACGACTTGTAAACTCTAGAGCACGCATGCATGCACGGACGTCTGCCATCCGATTTCGGCAAATCTTTTGAGACTTCGCTCGGACGTGCCAACTTTGTAATCTGCAGACGTCGGGTTGCAAGTTGCAACTTGGACCTCGAGGCTTGGAAATGATATGGCCGTCGCATTATCAGGGACAAGGGCCAAGCCATACGGGTCGTCCCTGCCTGCTCGTAAACATCCGTACGGTGCACAGTTGACACAACACAAGTCGCCATCCAAATTAGTCGCCCATTTTTCCGTGGACAAATTGTCATCTTCTTCCTTCCCCTGTAGCGCTGCCGAGAGAGAGAGAGAGAGAGATTTTGATGACCAACCCATTCATGGCGCAAAGTCGCTCGCCGAGGCTTTGAATCAAAGTTGCATGATCTCGAACAAAACAGAAAACCAAGTGTGCTGTATTTTAATCTGCATCCTTGTCGCTCGGCACATGGCTTCAAAATTTGGGTCAATTTTGTGGCGTTTCTCAGATGAGATTATTTGTACTGCTTATGTTTGAAATTGCAGAATATGCCTTTTGACGACAGCGGGACGCAGACGCCGGAGCAACCGTGTCGTGGCATGGCACTCTCACAGCGTGCACACTGTATTGCCGGCCGGGAATATCCGTCTGCCATGCCGGCCGGTCAGATTGATGTGTACTGCTCCTAGGTGTGTACAGCACATTAAGCTTAATTAACAGTTTAGCTGTACGCACTTGCCTAAAAACAAAATTTGGGTCACTCGTTTTGTGGAGCGAAAGAAACAGGAGGAGATGCGAGGAGCATCGAGCTAGCTCGTCTATCACAGGGGTGCAAGTGGGTGCGGGGGAACCAACAGCCTCCGTTATCTATCTTCAGGAAGCATGGTGCACGAGGGAGCAGCAGTCTCCCTTGTCGTAATATTTCAGGTGGGTCACCGACAAGTATGGCGATGGGGAGAGGTTGGGAGGAGGGCGAGGTGGCGAGGCTGGCGCAGGAGCGCCACCGGAAGCAGGCGACGGGAGGAAGAAGAGAATGATCGGAGGAAGTAGGGGTAACCCGGGTCCTTCGTTTTCTATCTAACGCTTCACATTGCCCTGACAAAATCAACGGGCCCAAAATAAAATTCCGGTCAACTGCCCTCTAGCCATTCCCTAAGCTTTAACGCCCTGCTATTGCATAATCACGATTTTCTATAAATGTGCACGCATCGGATGAATTGAAAAATCGATGTTTTATCGATAATAATGCATGTTTTTTTTAGAAAAAGATGATGAATCCCCGGTCTCTGCATCTGAACGATGCATGCAGCCATATTATTAATTATTCACAAAGACCATATAAAGTGATACATTAATAAGCCTCGAGCCATCATATTGGCAACGTTGTTCCTACTCCTATCCCATTGATGAAGGTGTGCCGAAAGTCCGGGCCTAATACCAAATAGACATCGCACCAAAGCCTAACATCTAAAGCCGGGTGTCCCATCCAAGCCACTACCTTGATTGGGTCAAACACCGGTCCGGCACACTCCTGATGAGCACCACACGCTGCAAGGGCCGTCACCTCCATCTTCCATCGGTCCATCCTCGGAGCAGAACTGATGCACCGACCATGCCAGGCCTTTCTGCCATCAACGCCATCATGACGCCAGACAACTTCCTCCTCCTGCGTGAGTCCATCTTCGCGCATTGGACGCCGAGTCTCCACTGCGCCATGCCGTCGAGACCCACCGTCGATGATACTGTTGATGCCACACCGCTCCACCTACATGCCATCTCGCGTCGACTCCGAACTATCAGCAACTCCACCACCCCGAGCAGTCCCCGGCCGATGCCTTCATGAAGGAACACGACACCAAAGTGCCATCGTCGCCCAAACAGAGGAACAGAGGCTTTCGCCTGCGCTCATGGCAGAAGTGGGGGCGTAGGATCCACACCGAAGCCTTCAAGAAGGGAATCGGCGCCGAGGGCGTCGACTTTGGTGCGGCCGCCATGCCGGCCTGGAGTTTCCCTCGGATCCATGCCCACCCGCCAGATCCGTGCAGGCAGTCGCGAAGTATTGTAGCCAGCACAAACCGGAGTAGATCGAGTCGGAGACGACGTCTCCCATGGAACTCCGGTCGGCCACCGAGGAGCCGCCGCAGCACCGCCGCCTCCACGTCGCCCACGCAGCCGTAGGAGCCCCCCCATCTGCACCCGCGGGTGCCGCCTGCCAGGCAGGCCACACCGCGCGCCATCGATCGAGGCTGCCGCCCCGAGATCCGATCTGCCAGCCGCCGCCGCGCCATGAGAGCCAGAGCCCTCACGCCTGCGTTCGCCCATCGCACGCGCTCCGCGCGCCGTACACGCTCGCCGTGCAGTCTCAGCGCAAGCTCGCCACGACGACCACGTACTCCCACGGCGGACGCCTCGCAACGCCCGGGCACCGTGAGAGGGAGAATTGGAGTGCCCCGGCACCGCCGACGCTGTGCGGGCTTTGCCCGACGGCGCCTGCTGGCGGCAATGAAGGGAGGGAGATCTGGCAAGGGGGGAGTTCGCCCGGCGGCTAGGGTTCCGTCCGGGTCGCCCGCAGGGTGGGCGGCACGGGGGATAATATGCATTATGACATTATGGACTTTTCTTAGCTTGCTACTACTGGCCTGTTTATATCGCCCGTTCAGGTAACCTACCGATTCACTTACCATGTGACATATGTGATAAGCAATCCACATAATTCAAAAAAAACACTACCGATTCACTTTCAAGGTGTCAATCACCGTCACTATGGCAAATCGACTCTTTTTTATTTTAGAAGGAGATACCCTGAACTCTTCCTCGGATAAAAAAATATACGCAACTATATAGGTTAAAATAACACTAACAGTCCATATCAATAAAGCGCAGAGCGTATGTTATGGGAAGGATTGTTGAGGTCTTCATACATGTGGGTGCATCAGGGAGGCAATAATTGAGCGGGGGAGACAATAATATATGCTATGCTTTTGCACTGATCGTCAATAAGACAATAATGATAGGTCATGTGGCACATCATCGATAAGGACTCACGGCGTTGTTAAGGAAAAAGGACATGTTGCCAATGCCATATACCGTACAATAAAGCGCACATGAAATGAATTTGGCTGGCTTAACCTCTGCTCCTGCTACTTGAGAAGGACAAAAAGAATTGTAAATGCCTTGCCTAATTGCCTAATTGGTGCTTTGTGATCAATAGTGTTATGTCCGCTCTTGTCCTGATAGAGCCATTGATGCTCAAAATATTGCTTGCATTATTTCCTCCGTCGCTTGCTTCCGAGTGTCTTGTTGTCCTCTACATCGTCGCTTTCTTTCCGTATTAGCGATAGTTTAGTGGTGAACTAGAACGACATGTATTTATTTTTGGATGGTTGATTGAGGGACTGTAGTTTTGAATTCATTCATGGCCACGAACGAAGAATCATGTGCGTCACGAAGAGCATATTTAGGAGCAAAGCACAGCCATGAGTGTCCTAGTCCACGACTTTAATTGCACTTACGAATAATGCACCGGCCGGAAATTGAACTCCTCCGGTGGACCGACGACGGAGCACGGCCGGACGGCGGGGCTTCCAACTACACCACATACGCCATGTTATCATACATACATGGTTGGTGATCCGTGGGAGGTGAGATCAGACCTCGTAGGAAGCCTATATATATGGTCGAAACGCAGATGGCACCGATGATCGATACACCTGCAGATTACTCTGAGGCCAAGCCAACAACAGGACATGACCGTTAGGTCCCGGAGAAGGATGGAAAATACTCTGTTTGGGGGTTTTGGCGGACCAAGTTGCTTGTGGGAGCAGTTGAACATTGAGAAACATGATGTGCCAGTATGGTGCTCTGTTCCTCTTCGTGAGCTCGGCAATGTATTGAATCTATTAGACAATAGTGAAAAAAAAGATGTGTGATTGACGAAGAGGGGGCCATGGCGATGTCAGTGTATAAGGAGAACGGCCCAATACATCCATTCGATTGCTTTGCTTCTATTCAAGCTAGGGTTAAGAAAGGAACCCGCCTCAGATGGTCGACCAACCCCGGAAGGTTTAAGAATTAGACCGCCTCGAATGTCATCTATTGGAGATGAACCATTCTCGTTGTGTATGTGAATAAGTCATAGGCTTCAATTATTCACCAGAATCATATGTGATTATGACATATCCTCCTTGGAGTTTCATATCAAAATGCCTTTGTTTAGTAGTACCTTTACGTGTCTTGTCGGCTAGCAAACTATATGTACCACCATCTCTATGGTTGGGGAGAGGGTCAGTATAGCTCGACATCTTGAATGATACAGTCACATCATTATCATCGAAAATGTCTATCCGTACGCCTGGTCCTCACTAACACAAGTCGCTATCCAAATTGTATGCACATGGTCAACAACTTACTCTTCGAAATGAGTTTGCGTTAACAATTTGTTATCGTCTTCTTTAACTCCACTTGCTAATTGCTACCTTAATTTTCTGTGTAGCTGATGGGGGGTCGTTGACTTCACGGTCCGAACAGACTGATTTTGCTGCATAATTCGACCATGGCCCGTGAAGTTTCATATCAATAGGTGTATTCGAGTTTGCATCTTCCTTGTCAAGCATGTGGGCATTCGGCTTAGGATCACTTTTATTTCATGTCTTTTCAGCTGAAGTGTATCCGTATGGCAAATTTATCATTGAAATGACATGATATGTCTGGCTGCTTATATGCTCTTTGGCAAGACAGAGACGCACGAGTAACCCTAACAGCGTGTGTTCATGCCACATTGTCGGCAGCTTCGCTGTTGTCATGCCCACAGTGGCAACACAAATAAACTCCATCGAAACCACGAGCTTAAAATGCAAAGAGTAATTGGTTATTGACTTCCGTTGTTAATGAGCTTGATACCACTGACATCGGGTTTTCTTTTTTTCAAACATTGGAGGTGAGTTTTTTGTTAAATCGCAGAAACAATGACATCAGTCCATTACTAAAACTACTCCGGCTTTGCACATTTGATTTATTTAGTACTCCCTCCGTCCCAAAATAAGTGTCTTAAGCTTAGTACAATTTTGTACTAGAGCTATTACAAAGTTGAGCCAGTTATTTTAGGACGGAACAAGTAACAATTAATTATTGATTAGCTCACATGCATAATACCTCCAGGGTGAATCAACTCATATTATAAACACCGAAGTCACGTTACACACAAACTTAAGGGGGTGCTTAAGTGTGAAAAGCATGATACCATTAGGATCATCATGTGGACTAAACATGGAGTCACTAATATCCTCCATGAGTACCCAGCCAAAATTGAAGAGCAAAACCCAAGAACGGACCGAACGAGTGCTACTCCGTTGAAAAAAACGGATTGAGGATCTCGTCCTTGCGGCGACCGACCAGACGGCATCCTGCGATGCGCCGTCGCTCCCTTCTCCTCTACGACTCTACCATCGCTCCCGTGTGGCGCCGCCACAACGCACAGGGGCGTGCCCGCCTTTCTCCGCTGGTCCTCTCACTAGCACTCTCCTCGCCGGTGACGACGTCGGGACAAAGCCCGGCCGGCTCGACGGCGGCAGCCTTTTTCGCACGTGTCAACTGCTCAAGATCGCTACGGCGGTTCCGATCTTGATCTCCTCGGCGGTGATGGCGGACAACGACGCCTGGAATGTGGCGATGACTCTGTAGCCGTAGTGGCAGTTAGCGGCGGTGGCCATGCTGCAACCGGTCAACCTCCGATTCGGATTTGGATCGTGGTGCCACCCCTGGTCTTGGTCCGCATCACACGGGCGCCTGGAGCAGCGACCCTTGGCTTGGCGGTGGTGGTCATCTCCTCCGTCGGAGGTGGTCGGCATAAGGTTGGGTGGTTGGGTCTCGAGATCCGTCATCTAGTCCCGGTTGTGAGTCGGGGAGACATAGTTGTCGGTAAAAACCGACCCGACGGAGGGCGATGGTGGCGTTCTGCGCCGTTACCTTGATGAAGGCATCATCGTCTACCTACTGTCGACCCCCTCGTGCTGCTTTGGGGAAAACCCTAGGATCTGGTCTTCTAGATCGAATGATGGCAGCACTGTGGTGTCGTTTTTCTCTTGAGAGCATCGTTTGTGGAGCAGCGTTGGAAGACAAAGGCAGGAGATGGAGTGGCTTCGTCTTGCATGGAGCTTCGATGGAGATGTCAAGACATGCCTGGTCGACAGGTGCTACGCTGTGTCGTGTCTGTTCGGTAGGTGCTAAGCACGAAAGGTCTTCCAGAGACTTCAAGCTTTGTTGGTTGGTGGTACTTGGCGGCATGGTGTTGTGGTGTACCAACGGCGACCGCGACGTCCTCATCACTTTGCGCACAGTGAGGTGGTGTCGTTGAGCGCTATGATGGCATCGACGAATGGTCGGAATGGTAAGAACGATGCAAATATCTTTCCTAAAGGTGGCAGCGGTTGATGATGATGGCGGCTTCTAAAACGTGTGCATGTAGTATACGTTTTTGTTTGCTGCACCGACTGTAGGTTCTGATACGTTATGCGGATGGATCGACGACGACACCGGTTTTAGATATGTGGAGTGAGTGCATTCCATATTATTAAGTTTGTAGATCTGGGTGATGGCTTCGGATGGTTTGATGTATATTTTTGCCATATCTTTATTAAATAATTGATAAATATAGCTGTATGCATTGATTGATGTAGTGACCGGGGTTTTAACCTTCTTTTCCAGAAAAAAAATCATTACACACAAACTCGGGAATTTGTTCTTACCGCTGCATCAAGAACGGCGTTTTTTCAGTTTGGACAAAAGCTAAACCAATCATTACCAAGCACCAACGGTCGTTGTTGAGTTAGATCACGTGGCCACATGCTATGTCCATCGAGGCTAAAACAAGATAAGGAAGCACTACTCGCACTGTCCAATCCAGAATAACGCAATCTCCAAGTTCGTCAGCGACATCACTCGATCACTGAACCTGCTTCTCGGCCCATCATCTCATCTTACCCATGTCTGGATGGATGCACAAGGCAATAATTGGCGACGGAGCACCGTCGCTCGCGGCAATTGTTTTTTCGATGATGCAAAAATAATTCTTCTTTTGTTTTAAAATAAATGTCTTGACCTTAATATAACTTTATATTAAAGTAGTATAAAAATAAAGTAGTATAAAACTAATGATAAGGACCCATAGCTATAGGGCAGCAGTACAATGATATGATATGTGTGGTGCAGTGCAAGAGGGACACCCCACACACGGTTTATTATGTTGGCATGGACTACTCTAGTGGTAGCACTGGTCGTAACCTAGTTTGGTTGATGATGATCGGTGGGCGGTGGCCACAAGTTTGGTGGCTTCGTCTCTCTCTTTTTCTGATTGGTTATCTTTAGTTTCGCGTCTAGAACACAGGTCGCATTCCTGCTCTGATGCACGGATGATTCCGTGTGTCTCGTCAGTGTTGCTTTTAACAATTTATTGGGAACAGCGGTTTTCGGACTCATGCATCACAGGTGGAGCGTCCTGCACATCTCTATGTACTTGTGGATGAAAGCATAGCCGGTGATCGGCCGTGTCGGGGTCAGGTCGTCGCATCGCCCCCATCTCGTGGGTGAGAACCAATCCGCCGGCAAAATGCAGCGGCGTACTTGAGCTAATCCGCGGGCGGGTGGCCGATCTATCGCGGTCGCGGCAGGCGCCAGCGTGCACGGCACTGAGCCGGTGAACTTCATCCTTATCCCGGCGGCATGGCGGATCGCCGAGGCCGGCCGCTATCACGGTAGCGACACGCGGTGGTCGCCACAGTCTCCGTCTCCGGCCACGCTCGTCGCAGGTGGGCACCCTGACGACCCCTCACGTGCCGGCTTCGGAGCACCGCACGATGGACGGACAAGAGCACATGGGGTTGGCATCAGCACCAGGATGTACCACTGATCATGATCGGCGCCCACAGCAGAGACAGACAGAAACAGGGTCCGTGCATCAGCTCAGATCTTGTGGCTGAGATATAACATGCACGACCTCCATGGCGCCACTCGCTTATCACCCACCGCCACCGTGGCAAAGCCAACGATCGAGGACGAGCGAACGTTAGGTGGCCAGTGGACGCCGTGCCGAACCTGCCGCCCGCCGAGCTGTTCCCGCGTGAACGGAGGAATCTCAACGCCGGTACGGGAGAAATCCAGGGGCGTGACACTGGCGCGGTGCACGCTGGCGACGGTGGGTGGCTTCGGAGGCTGACGTGGAAACTTCCATGGGCAACTTGGCCATGGAGTTCGGCGTAGGTCGGTCAAAGGTTTCACACAGTGGTCCGGAGGGACCTCTCCGCCGGTGGTATCGTGTCGAGCTTGCCGCAGCGACAACCTGTAAACTCGAGAGCACGCATGCATGCATGCCCGGTGCGCCGACGGCAGGACGGCGACGGACCACTGCTATCCGATTCCGGCAAATCTTCTGAGACTTTGCTCGGACGGGGCCAACTTTCTGATCCGCCGACGTTGCGTTGCAAGTTCCAACTTCGATCTCGAGGCTGATACGGCCGCCGCATTATCACGGAGAACGGGAGAAGGGCCAAGCCGTTCGGATCGTCCCTGCTAGCTCGTAAACATCCGGACGCTGCACGGTTGATTTGACACAGGTCACCATCCAAATTAATCGCCCGTGTTTGCGTGAACACATTACCATCTTCTTCTTTCTCCTGTAGCGCCGAGAGAGAAATATTTCGATGGCAAAACCCATTCATGGCGCCAGTTTGCTAGACGAAGCTTTGAGTTAAACTTGTATGATCTCAGAAGAAAACGAAAAAAAAAGAGAAGAAGAAAAATAAGGTTTGATGTCGTATTTGAATTCGCATGCATCCCTGTCGCTGGGAACATCGCATCCAGCTTTGGGTCACTTTTGTGTCGTTTTCGTGAGAGTTTATTTGCAATGCTTATCACTGAAACAATATGACTTTTTCAGAGCATTTACAGCCGTACTTGTCAAATTTGGCCCTTCAAACGTCCACGGACGCGTCCAGACGCGTCCGCGGGCACTGACCGGCACCCCTTAAATTTTGCGTCGCACGTTCACATATAGCAAAATCGAAACCTCAAATCCATGCAGTCCATGCACGTCGATCATACGAAACAAACTGTCTGAATGCCAAAGTTCGAAAGAAAACAAAGCAAAGCAAATTATAGTTTAACAAACCGGACATGACAAAATGAAATCAATGTCCGAGCGTGACCGATGGCCTCTGATCACTCGTTGTGTGGCTGCTGCAAGAAGAGGACCGCGCCATGCTCCTCCTGAATCCTTGCCGCTAGCTCCGCGTGCATCCGGGCATTCTGTTTTGTGTGAGTCCTTGTTGCCTCCTCCGCCTGCATCCGGGCTGCCTCCTTCGTCGCCCTCCGGGCGTTGATCTCCTTCTTGTCCGCAAGCCACTTCTTTGCATGCTCATCCAAGCCGATCTCGTCCGCCAACATAATCTTCGCATCTTCCGCGTCCCGTGCGAGTTGCAACTTCTTCTTCTCGAAATCCTTGTCGGCAAATGTCTTGGACTTCTTGAGCTCCCATTTGATCACCGCTTCACGCTTCTCCAACTCGATCTTCTCCTTCTCAATTGCAAGCTTCTACTCCACCCTAGTTCTGTCCCACTATATCTTTTCCTTTTGCGCTTCCATGAGAAGCTTTTACCTCTCCTCCTTCTTCTCTCCCTAGCCGAAAAAGTGCCCGTCCATGTTGACGACATTTTGGTAGCCGCAACATCATAGGCGAGATGTGCTTTCTCCCACTTGTTTCCCATGACTTGGCTGTTGTCCTTTGGCGCGGTGGCTTTTCCGTTCTCGTCCACGACAACATCGTCCTCTTCATCGTCCAACCCAATTGATTGGCTGGAGCTTGATCCATCATTCCTCTTCTTGGCGGCCTTGAGCTCGGCCACAACTAGAGTCCACTTTGGCTTGCCATTCAACAGGAGCCAACAATGGCTAAAAGCAAATGGCTTCTTCTCCTCCTCGTGATACAAATTTGCCGCCACTGCCGTCTAGGGAACAACATTTCTATGAGCACGACAATGCAAACACAAGAAGCATATGCAATGGATGAGAAGATGAGGCGCACGGAAACGCACCGAGTCCTGTTCGGTTATTCCGTCGAACAGGTTGAGGTCAGCCCGGGCAGTGCCGGAGCCCGTGCTCATCCGTGCCCGGATGAGCTCTGACGAGTCACACACGTCCACCGCCGGCATCTGCGTGGGCAGAAAGCTGTCTGAAATGTCCTAGCCACCGCTCGGATCGTCATTGGGGTCGGCAACCGTAATCCTCGCTAGCGCTCGGAGAGAAGGGGTGCGGGGATCTGGCCGCGATGGAGGAGACATCTGCTCCTGCGCGTCCAAACCTCCCTGTCACGCCAAAGCCGCCGCCTCCCTCTCTCGCTGCCGGCGTCGCCACAACTTGCGGGCGACGTTCTCCGCCTTGCAAGTCGCCGTGGACGAATTCACGTCACCAACGGACGAGGCGGCTTGCGTCTCCGTCGCGGCGGTCTGGGTCGGGCTGGATGACATCTCCAACGATGGATCGAGACCGGAGATGAGGATTGGGAGCAAGGGTGGAGGCGGGCGAGGGTCCATGCGCGGGAATTTTTCTAAAACGGCGGGAGGAGGAGAAAGGGTTTGGGGGGATTTTGTGCAATTTGGGGTGGGAACGGGCTGTCGGTTCCGACGTGGCTGGCCCGGGCGCGTCCGGACGTCCCCATACCTGCCTCATATTTGGGATGGATGTGGGGCCGGTCCGCCCGGGCATTTGAGGGCCGTTTGAGAGGCCCATCTGGGTCAAAAAAAGTGACCGGACATTGACCTGGTGACCTGTCCGGGCATTTGAGGCGGGTTTGAGAGGTTCGATTGTAGATGCTCTCACTAGACGAGGATGCAGACGTCAGAGCAACCGTGTCGTGGCATGGGACTCTCATAGCGTGGAGTATATCCGGCTGCCATGCCAGGCGGCCAGATTGATGTGTACTACTTCTGGTTGTATACCACATATTAAGCTTAACAGTTTAGTTGCATGTCAGTCGCCTGGAAACGGAATTTGGACCAGACGATTTGTGAAGGTCATGGAATAGGAGAGGCTAGGAGCATCAAGGCCTCCTTGTGTGTCTTGGTGTGCAAGGGGTGCAGGGGAACAACGGCCTCCTTTTCCTCTTAGTGGTGTATGGGGCAAAATGGACACAATTGACATGAAGACCAACAAACTCACAAAGTGAAACGGTTTTAAAAACAATTTTACTAGCCTAACATTTTTGTGTGGCGCCCGTCAGCCAGGCGCCACAGTACATTGTGTGGAGTCCAAGGCCTAGGTGCTACACCCACTGCCACGCTCGACCCCACGCATCATGGTGTGACGCCTAAGGCAAAGGCACCATGATACGTCTCCAACGTATCTATAATTTATGAAGTATTCATGTCATGTTTACAACAATTCTATATGATTTTGGTATAATTTTATTAGAACTAACCCGGACTGACGTTGCTTTTAGCAGAACTACCATGATGTCGTTTTTTGTGCAGAAATAAAAGTACTCGAAATGGGATGAAAATTTAGTATGATTTTTTCTGGACCAAAATAGACCCCTGAAGCATTGGAGTTGGGCCAGAAGAGCCACAAAGAGGTCACAAGCTTGCTAGGTGCGGTCACCCCCTGGCCGCGCCTAGCAGGCTTGTCACCGCCTCGTAGCCCCCCTTGATGTGAGATCGACGCCAAAAAATCCTATAAATATATAAACATCTGAAAATAAAAATAGATCGAGAGTTCCGCCACCACAAGCCTCCAAATCCACGAAAAAGCAATCGGGAGCCCGTTCCGGCACCCTGCCAGAGGGGGAAACCATCACCGGAGGTCATCTTTATCATCCTGGCGCTCTCCATGATGAGGAGGGAGTAGTTCACCCTCGGGGCTGAGGGTATGTACCAGTAGCTATGTGTTTGATCTCTCTCTCTCGTGTTCTTGAGATGATACGATCTTGATGTACCGCGAACTTTATTGATATAGATGAATCATATGGAGTTTTCCTCTCTCTATCTTCTTGTGATGAATTGAGTTTTCCCTTTGAAGTTTTCTTATCGGATTGAGTCTTTGAGGATTTGAGAACACTTGATGTATGTCTTGCGATGTGATATCTGTGGTGACAATGGGATGTTCTATTGATCCACTTGATGTATGTTTTGGTGATCAACTTGCGGGTTCCGTGACCTTGGGAATCTATGCATAAGGGTTGGCATAGGTTTTTGTCTTGACTTTCCGGTACAAACTTTGGGGCACTCTTTGAAGTTCTTTGTGTTGGACTGAACATGATGAATCTGAAATTATGTGATGCATATCGTATAATCAAGCCCATGGGTACTTGGTGATGACATTGGAGTATCTAGGTGACATTAGGGTTTTGGTTGATGTATATCTTAAGGTGTTATTTTAGTACGGACTCTAGGGCCGTCCGTGACACTTATAGGGATAGCTCATAAGATTGATCAGAAAATATAATTTTGAGGTGGTTTTATACCCTACAATAATTTCTTCGTTAGTTCTCCACTATTTGTGACATTGGGGTGAACTCTTTGTTGCACGAGAGGTACTTACATATGATTCAAGTATGTCAATATTGTTGAGAGAAATTGCACTAGTGAAAGTATGGACCCTAGGCCTTGTTTCCAAGCATTTATACAACGTTTTGCTCGCTGTTTACTATTTGTTACCATGCTGTTTTTATTTTCAGATTACAAAAACCTATATCTACCATCCATATTACACTTGTATCACCATCTCTTCGTCGAACTAGTACACCTATACAATTTACCATTGTATTGGGTGTGTTGGGGACACAAGAGACTCTTTGTTATTTGGTTGCAGGGCTGTTTGAGAGAGACCATCTTCATCCTACACCTTCTACGGATTGATAAGACTTAGGTCATCCACTTGAGGGGAAATTGCCACTGTCCTACAAAACTCTACGTTGGAGGCCTAACACGAGTCTACAAGAAGAAGGTTGCGTAGTAAACATCACACCACACTTTCAATGTGTGGCACCGAGCTCTTAGGCGCCACACGTTGACTTATCAAACCTGCGGCCACACCAACCCATCTCCACTCACCCACTCGCCCCACGAACAAAGAGGAACCGAGTTCGTTCTTCTCTCACTCCTCCTCTCAATCCCCTCTTCAAATCCTGCGGATCTAAAGCGTTTGATCGTGGATTTGTCCCCCAATCTCTTCTGAAAGGTATTCTCCTCCCATTCCCTTAACTTCATGCAAAAAATACCTCCCATTCTGCATTTTTTTGCATGTCTTGGTGAAACCCTAGTTTTTGATAGATTCAAATTTTCTAGGGGAAATCTATGTTGTTTTAGCCTATATAGATTAGTATTAATCATGGGGTGAAATTGGTGTTGTTGATTTAGCTTATATAGATAAGTTATTATAATAGAATTTTTATTGTATGTATATAGAATAATGCATATATAATAATTGTTAATTGTTGGGATTGTTTAAATTCCTTCTTGTGTCTATGGATGCTTGTTGAGATAAATAGGAAGTATTTTGGTTAGAAACCGAATCTTTGCTCACATATGGAAAAAAGTGCTCATATATGCCTAGGTTCTTCAAATATGTAGGATGGTGTGGATTTTGGATGATTTCTATGACGTTGAACACCGAGGGTACTTGATGTGGGAGAAGGGAATGGTAATGAGAGCATGTTATTTTCCTCAAATATTGTGTGTTTATTTGAAAACATCAAATTGTAATCAGATCACTTCTATGTCTGCCGAACCTTATGCCCTTGAAGATTCGGTCTCACGGCGCGGCGAATTTCATGTCGTATGATTAGCGGTACACATCATACATCGAGGAGACATGACCCCTTCCTTTCATTCAGATTGTGAGTCGGTCGACGCCCAACCTGAACGCTGCAGCAATCACTGCACTTATGGATTGATGGAGGCCGGAGATCCATAGTTTCCACATCTGGAACGTTGAGATGACCGTGACTCTTCAAGACGTTTCCATGATCACCGCACTTCCAATCGAGTGGAACCCTCTTTGTATGAGCATTGATTCTGAGGGATGACGCCAACAAGTGGAGGCCCTTATTGGTATGTCTCCTGCAAAGTCGACAGCAGCAGATGGAGAGGAGAAAGATAGAGTCCCAGCCTGAGCTCCATTCACTTGGATCATAGCCAACTTTGAGCATTGTCCCGAGGGCGCCAATGAAGGTGTGATCTATACTTATGCTCGCGTGTACATGTGGTATGTTATCTCTAGGACTACCTTTGCTGACGGCGGCAGCAAGAATGCTGGATGTGGATGAAGGTGTTAACAGTCCTCGACAACAATTTCATCTGAGGGTCGGCGGCACTGGCCTACTTGTACCGGCAAGTAATAAATTGTTCGCAGTTAGTTTTTGTTTGGTTTTCACTCTAGCCCTTAACGGATCTATGTTTGGCTTTACATGTAGTTGGACGATGCTTGTCGTAGGTCCTCGAAAGACGGCGGAATTGGTGGTTGTATGCTCCTACTTTTGGTATGGAGTTGGGAACGCCTTCTAGTTGGAGGTAATGTTCCAGGCCTGGGATGACCGCAGCAACCCCATACGGCTTCCCACTTAGGCTTACAAGTGGGACGTGGTATCAGAGATGATGAGTGATGTCAATATCATGTATAGGCAATACACCATTGAGCTGATGCGCTTACCGAGCAGGTAAACATTGACATTACATTACTCACTTGACTCCTGTACATGAAAGGAAAACATGAATGTCGCCTATTTATGTTGTTTTGCAGGTGGAAGGGTAGCCATATGGTACCGGGGATGGATTTGGTGATGCAGTCACGTTCGAGCTCAATCCAATGTGCTTGCAGGAAAAACATCTTTGGCTTATGTGGTGCCCATTGATATGCAATTGGGCGGTTGAGTTTCATATCCCACGTCGTGTGTTGTGTCAATTTGGGTTGTTCCAGGGTCACCTGCCAAAGTGGGTGGATACGGACACACAGCTTCATAGGTAACAAATCATGAACAATAAACTACTACCATCGTCCAACTTTAAATGGTGCTAATAATGAGATCTTTAACATGTAGGTTGGATATAGGAGGAGGTAGTGAAAAATCAAGGATTTTGATAAGCATCATACGAAGTACGTCACCACATCTAAGCAATGTGTGGAGCGAGCTAAGAGTACGACAAGAGCTCAGCTTCACGAGTATTGTCCACTTGCGTTCAAAAACTACATTCAATAGATTCAGGAGAATACTCATTTGGAGATTTTTCCGTCGGCTTTTGAGGAGGACATATTGGAAGATCCCACTGCATTCGATGAACTTGCCCAGGACGAATACAACAAGCTTATCCGGGAAGAGTACCAAACCCCTTTTGCACCCATTCTCAGCTTTATGGTAAGTTTGCACTCCTTTGTTATCTATGGACGATACTACACTTTCTTGTGTTGTGCCCTCTACCACCATAGTCTCCACAGTGGGCTCTCTCATTAGGCTCTTTGAATTGGTTGTTACCTATTTCTTGTCCACCACCATAGCCCCATCCATCCATGTCTCCTCTAAAACGCTTTGTATTTCGTCTTCCCCATTTGACCACCGTCCATTCCGGGTCAAACCATAGTTGAAGTCCATGATACTCCGGTCATTGTGATTGGTCAAATTATGGTTCAAATCTAGGAGCACATGTATGCTTCGTGGTCACAATAAAGAACTCATACTACCTCATGGTGAGCGGATGGTTGACGTCCACATTCCTAGTGTGAGTTGTAGTGTACAAGTGTGAGCATGCGAGATGAATCAACCTTGGCCTCCCGCAAGAGCAATCACACTCCGATAAAGATACCTTGAATACTCGGTTTCCATGTTGGTGGCCATCGTTTGTGGTTCTTCCAGGCTCATTCACTTGGTACTTCCAATTCTCATTATCGTATAATGTAGCTATTTGGGAGTCAGCCTTCCATGATTGAAATTCCATCCATTCATCAATCTTTGGTGGGAACTTGTACTTGTATTTTTGCTTGTTCTCTCCCGCAATCTGCTTATCTGTTTCAATTGAGTACTTTAGAAAGTATGCTCTCAACTTGTTGAATGTGTATTGAACTATTGCCATCATGGGTAACGCACGGACACCCTTGAGCACCCCGTTGAAGCATTCTGCCATGTTGCTTGTCATTTGGCCGTATCTTCGCTCGTCTTCATCATAAGCTCGCTCCCACGTTGTTCGAAGTTGAATGTGCCTATTGAGAAAATCAAGACCCCCTGCGTCAAGTTTTTTGTTTACGACCAAAGCATTGTACAAGCTTGCAAAACGTTGTCAGAAGAAGCTTGACAACAATCTTCAAGATCATTGATAAACTCCTTGCTACCACATGCCTGATAGAAGTTTGAAAAAAATGCCTCATGCACCATTGATGGTGCAGAGGGGCATGCCCGGGAATGATAATGTCAACCGCGTTAAGAATTCCTTGATAGTGATCTAATATGACACAAATTTCCCTTTCAAACAGTAACACCTTGGTTCTCAAAAGATGCAAGAACAATTCCGAGTTATCATTGGTCTCCGCCTCAACCAAAGCAAAAGCCAAAGGCAACTACCGGTAATTGGCATCATTTCCTATGGCAACCAAGAGAGTGCCTTTGAATTGTCTGGTCCAAAAGGTGCCATCAATGGAGATGACCGGGCGACAGTGTTGAAAAGCCCTCACACATTGCTCAAATGCCCAAAATGCACGGCCAAAGACTCGGGCCGTCCTTCCATTGTGAATCATTGTTTTCCCCCATACATCTTTACCACATGAACCATGCCCGGGTTAGTGGCGGCCATAGCTCCCAACAACCTAGGGAGTCAGTTGTATGCTTGCTCCCAATCACCATACAACATCTTGAATGCGGCTTTCTTTGCCTTCCATGCCTTATCATATTTCACCTCATGGTGAAAGAGGGATGTCACAAGGTCCTGTATGCTCTTTATGCTCATTATTGGAAGTTGGGAGATGGAGTTGGAAAGCCTATACGCGATGAACTCGAAGGTGAGTTGTCTATGGTTTTGGGACATATGCTCGCCATCAACCCTCTTGCCTTGAGACATGTGAAGTGGTAGACAACTCACAATGTGCCATTCGGGCCCTCCTTTCCATGGTCTTGCATGCACAATCCATGGACATCCTAGATCCTCACATGCAACCATGTAATGCACGTTGACATCCAAATGAACAACTTTGTGTGGACGCTGATGCGTAATGGAAAGTCATCCAACCACATCTTCTATTCCAAGAATGTTTCGAACTTTCACCCACGCAAAATACCGTTCTTCACATGTTCATCACGGTGAGAAGTTGGCCCAACTCCCAGCAACATGCCTCTGCCACCATTAACCACGACTACATCTGCAAGACTAAGATCCTCGAACAATGGTGTGCGGTGATCCCGCCGTAGTACCTTCTTGAAAGCTTCAACCTCCATTGCCGTGAAACCTTCCTCATCAACTTCTTCATCGGGACCTGGTACGTCTCCAATGTATCTATAATTTTTTTATTTTTCCATGCTATTATATTATCTGTTTTGGATGTTTTATATGCATTAATATGCTATTTTATATTATTTTTGGGACTAACCTATTAATCTAGAGCCTAGTGCAAGTTTTTGTTTTTTCCTTGTTTTTGAGTTTTGCAAATAAGGAATATTAAACGGAGTCCAAACGGAAAATAACCTCCGGAATGATTTTTTTCTGGAAAATATGGAAGCCATGTGACTTGAGAACCAAGGCAGAGGAGCTTCACGGGGCCACAACCCCGCTTGCCGCGGCCAGGGGGGCACCTGTGCCGGGCAGGCTTGTGGGCCCCTGGGAACTCCCCTAACCCTAATCTTCGTCCTATAAATACCCAAATATTCCATCATTATAAGAACGAGCCACAAAAACACTTTTCTGCCGCCAGAAGCCTTCGTTCTCGAGAGATCCAATATTGGAGACTTTTCCGGTAATCTGTCGGAGGGGGATTCTATCACAGAAGGCATCTACATCAACTCCATTACCATGTTCACCACAGACCTACGGGTCCATAGCTAGTAGCTAGATGGCTTCTTCTCTCTCTTTGCTTCTCAATACCATGTTCTTCATGATCTTCATGGAGATCTATCTGATGTAATACTCTTTTGCGGTGTGTTTGTCGAGATCCGATGAATTGTGGGTTTATGTTCAGATTATCCATGATTATTATTTGAGTCTTTCCTGAAATCTTATATGCATGATTTCATATCTTTGCAAGTCTCTTCGAGTTATTGGTTTGGTTTGGCCAACTAGATTGGTAATTCTTGCAATAGGAGAAGTGCTTAGTTTTGGGTTCAATCTTGCGGTGTCCTCACCCAGTGACAAAGTAGGGGAAGCAAGGCACGTATTGTATTGTTGCCATCAAGGGTAAAAAGATGAGGTTTTCATCATATTTATTGAGTTTATCCCTCTACATCATGTCATCTTGCTTAATGTGTTACTCTGTTCTTCATGAAATTAATACTCTATATGCAGGCAGGAGTCGATCGGTGTGTGGAGTAATAGTAGTAGATGCAGAATTGTTTTAGTCTACTTGACATGGACGTGATGCCTATATGCATAATCATTGCCTTGCATATCTTCATAATTATTCACTTTTCTATCAATTGCTCGATAGTAATTTGTTTCACCCACCGTAATACTTGTCATCATGAGAGAAGCCATCTAGTAAAACCTATAGCCCTCGGGTCTATTTTCCATATTATACCTTCAGATCTAAAACCAAAAATACCAGAAATACTTGCTGCACTATTTTTACTTTCAGTTTCACTTTCCGTTCAAGCATCGTATTATATCTATCTCTACTAGATCTCATCCTTGCAAATAACCATGAAGGGATTGACAACCCCTTTATAGCGTTGGGTGCAAGAGTTTGATTCTTTGTGCAGGTACATCTATTGGTGGCTCGCTTGTATCTCCTACAGGATTGATACCTTGGTTCTCAAAAACCGAGGGAAATACTTATCTACTTTGCTGCATCAAACCGTTCCTCTTCACGGGAAACCAACGCATGCTCGAGAAGTAGCGGACCGTCACCGTCCGACTCCGATACATAGCCACGGGAGTACGAGATTGAATGGTCCATGGTCTCTTGCAAATAGTATTTGACCAAATCACCAATGTTGTTGTCATGGAGAACAACATCATCATTCTCATCATCCTCATGCTCATTATTCTCCTATTGCAATGTGTCGTGGTTTTATCACGGCAGATGTCTGAGGACTTAAGTTCGAGTCCATCGCTAAGGTGATGGACTCAAAGGGGTTGGATGGGATGAAGGACACGAGTTTACCTAGATTCAGCCCCTTCAGAAGAGGTAAAAGCCTACATCCTACTTGCGTTTTATTGATTGGGGTATCGATTACAAGGGAGCGGATTCGCTTGACCTAGTTCTCGATTAGTTGTTTTCTGTCTAAATCGCCCCGGGTCTCTTCCTTTATATAGGAGGTCAAGACCACGGGTTACACAAGTCTCCTACCGACTCTTACAACGTATCTGACTATGTTTCTATGTCGTCTTGCTTTCCTGGACAAGCCGTCTCCGGCGGCTTAACCGTCCGGGTCTTCATGCCTTATTTGTCTGGGCCTTGCCTAGGCCCATCTTGGTAAGCCGCCATATGTCTAGGCTTACGTCTCCAGGCCCATCTGCCTTGATTTGGCTTATGAGCCGCCAGGTATGACCCGACCCCATCTGGGCGGGTCCCACCATGGGGTTATATCCCCAACATTAGGCCCCATGTTGATTTGAGCTTGCTCATGTCAATCTTCCATCTCACCTAGCGGCGAGTCTCACCAATTATCACTTGAAAGTAAGATAAATAACCCGTCGTGACGTCATACCGGACATACCAAAAAGATTCCCTGACGACCACAACAGATCTTTTCATTATTATACTATCGGCCCGAAAATCGAGGCGTCCATCTCGGTCAATCAATTTCCGTCGCCTTGATTCTCGTGCCCGTTTCCACTTTCCTGCCTCTGAAATAGGACTACAAAGGGACTTTTTCATTTCCTCCACCACCTGCGCCTCTTCTTCTTCCTCTCGACGCTGTTGCCCCCGAGCCCCCTCGCTCCGGTGAAGCTTCAGTGCTGTCGTCGCCCTAGGCCGCTGCATCAACCTGAATCGGACCAGAATTTTGTCCGTGACCGCCGCTTCTCTTCTAGTACATTCTTCTCTATACCCTAGAGCTGTAGCTTAGGGTGTTGAATCCATGGAGTCCGTCGATCTGCCACAGCACAAGTTCTTCGTAATGCCAAAAGACATATAGCTTAGTGCATCTTGTAATGATCCTCTTCCCGTTGTGGTAAACCGTAGGAAAACACCAATAGCCTAGTACAGTTCCATAGTTGCTTCCTTTTACCGTCCTCAAGCATCGCCAATGCCTTCGTTCGTCGTTAGGTTTAGAATAAATGTGCTTTTTCCTCTGTCTGTAGATCCGCGCTTATGAAGATAACATGTGAAACCTGTTTTCCACACTTAGTAACTTTTTGCTTAATTGCCCTGCCAATTTAACTTGTCATAAACTTCCGGCTCTCGCCTCGAACTGCTCCGGCGGCTTAGCTTCATAGAATTTAGATTTCATCAGCCGTCCTTAGTTGTGTGTCACCTTCTAACTTGCCACGCACTTTTATTTTCCACAGTTTTAAGACGCCATTATGCCTTGTGCGTCCAATTCATGTAACTGGGTTGGCTCTGCCATTTCCGAAGAGTTTTTGAAGGACTTCGTAGACGCAGGGACCTTGCCAACGAAAAATGCCATTCATTGGCGGGTGTCAGGCAATGCGAAGAAACCCATCCCCCAAGAGGGTGAAGTAGTCGTATTCGTGGACCACCTTGTACGCGGTTTCAGCCCGCCCGGCTGTAAATTTTTCCGAGACGTCCTTCACTTCTTCAAGCTGCATCCTCAAGATATTGCACCCAACTCGGTCTCAAATATGTGCAACTTCCAAATCCTCTATGAAGTATACTTACAGGAAGAGCTGTCGGTTAACCTCTTTCGCGAGTTCTTTTATGCAAACCGCCAGACAAAAGTGGCAGCTGGCCCAAGCTTGGAGCTTGGCGGGATCTCCATTCAAATAAGACGGGACATGAAATTTCCGGCTGTTAGGATGCCAAGCCATCCCAAAGACTGGAACAAAACCTGGTTTTATTGCAAAGAAACTTCTCCAGAGGGAGAACGTCCATTGCTGGGTTATCGCCCGTCCCGGCTCAAGACCAGAACTGAACTCCCTGACCGGATGTCAGCTTCTGAACGGGCAAAGTATGCTCCAGCTTACACCAAAATTAGAGCACTCATGGCCAATGGTCTGATAGGGATTGATCTGACCCGTTGTTGGATCTCTTGTTGAGTCATGCCTCTGAGCCGGAGAAACCGTCTCATGTGTGAATATACGGGTGATGCCAATGACCCCCTCTGCTTTAGTCCTACCATGTTGTCAGAAGACAACATCGTTGCTGCCATCAAAAGCCTTGTCCACGAGTCTCAAGGATCTTGCCGCACCATCGGGTTGCCACGCTTCTGTGCTGCAAACCCGGCCCCAGATGTAAGGGCGGCTCTCAATCTCCTGACTTCCGCGTTAGCTGTCCATGTATGTTTTACAATCTTTAACCTCTTTCGGCGGCTTTTACTTCCAGTCTAACTCCAGCTTCTAGAAAAAGAAATACATTCCTCCTCCAAAGAAGTCGAAGGAAAAAAGCCATCGGCCGAAAGAAGAAGCCTGCACCTCAAGAATAGCGTGAGGTTGACAACTCAGAGGTAGAACTTGACTCTCTTGGCCGTCTCTTCATACGCCTTATTGACAATAATAATTCACAGGACGAAACAGAGACAAGCCGTTCGTAAGATAACCTATGTTTCATCTGACTCGGAACATCTTCCACCAAAGAAGATACGTTGGGTCGTCCGAAAATTCCCATTTTCTCATCCTCTTGCTTATTTAGACCCCAACTTTCTTTTGAAACAGCAACAACACCTCTCCCGACACCAAACCCGGAGCGCCGGCTCTGAAGACCTTATGACTAGGTTGTCCAACTCTCCGGTTCAACGGAAACGGCCGGCTAAGGTATTTTGTTCAACTCAGCTTAGTTTGGTCCACTTTGCCTTTATAACTTGACTCTATATTTATATTGTTTTAACTGCTTTCAGAAATCACCCCTTGCATCAGGTGACTCTACGGCAACTAATCTGCCACCTCTGAAGATTAACCCAGAGTACGTGCTTTCATGTTTGCATCATATCCTTTTGTCATCCTTTGACCTTTATATAACAACTTTCCATGCTTTCCAAGGCTCAAGCGAAACGCAGGAAGACTGGCGGGTCTGCCTCTGCCCCTGCTGCCAAAGAAACGGAGCCTGCCAAGCCGGACTCTCCCGCTGCACAAGCTGACCCTTCTGCATTCTCAAGGGATGCAACTGAAGACGCTCGTCGTTCCGTCGAGACGACGGCCCATGAACCGACAACTGAAAGTCCTCCAAAGGCCAGTTCTAATCCGCCAAGCCCTTCCAAAGTCATCGAAGACCCAATTCTTCTGGACATCATTATTACTGGCACGGGCTTTCAGTCTCCCAAGCCTCATGTGCTCACCAAGCACACCGAGAAAGCTGAAACTTTTGACAGTCTGGATTTTGAGCTTCCTGTGCTGGAAAAGTTAACCGCCGATGAGCTTCATGTCGGCTATCTAAACCGCCTGAACACAAGCCGGAACATGGAGCTAAAACTTGTTAATATGATGAAGAAAAAGCATGAGGTATGCCTTCCTTTCCTGAAATCCTTTATGTAGCCCCCAATAGCCGGTTTAATATTTGCTAATGGTAAGCCAGGTCTTCCAATCCATGTCATGAGTAGAAAAACTTACCTGTAGCCCCCAAGTATCGGCTTAAAATGGAAATATTGAGCCGGTACCTTAGTGTTTAAGTAATTGATCAATTGTAGCCCCCAACTTCGGGTCAGTACAGAAATAATGGGCCGGAACTTCCGTGTAGATTGATCAAAGAGCCATATGTAGCCCCTAAGTTCCGGCTTCACTTCATGAAGATGAGCCGGAACTTCATTGTAGACTTTAGAAAACATCGTTGTAGCCCCCCAAGTGCCGGCTTAATTTGATGAAGATGAGCCGGAACTTGTAATCTAGGAGATCAAACATACATTAGCCCCCAAGTGTCGAGCATATTGCTTGCAATCTGCTTGAGACTTGCATTATATTATCTTAATTTCAACCATCTGGTTGTTGGAAATATGCCCTAGAGGCAATAAATAAAGTGTTTATTATTATATTTCCTTGTTCATGATAATTGTTTATTATCCATGCTAGAATTGTATTAAATGGAAACATGGATACTTGTGTGGATACATAGACAAACACAATGTCCCTACTATGCCTCTAATGAACTAGCTCGTTGATCGAAAGATGGTTAAGGTTTCCTAGCCATGGACATCAGATGTCATTTGATGACGGGATCACATCATTAGGAGAATGATTTGATGGACAAGACCCAAACTACAAATGTAGCTTATGATCGTGTCAGTTTATTGCTACTATTTTCTGCATGTCAAGTATATGTTCCAATGACCATGAGGTCATGCAACTCACGGACATCGGAGGAGTGCCTTGTGTGTATCAAACGTCGCAATGTAACTGGGTGACTATAAAGGTGCTCTACAGGTGTCTCCGAGGGTGTCTGTTGAGTTGGCATGGATCAATACTGGGATTTGTTACCTAGTGTGATGGAGAGGTATCTCGGGGCGCGCTCGGTAATGCAACATCACAATAAGCCTTGCAAGCAATGTGACTAATTGTTAGTTGCGGGATCATCAGTAGTGTACCAAGAGTGCCGGTAGTGTACCGGGAGGCCACCGGGAGGGGTATTTCGACCCAAGAGGTTACATGGGTTGTAGGAGGGTGTAAACCAGCCCTTAGTGGGCTGGTGGAACATCCACAAGAGGCCCATGCGGCTGGAGGAAAAAGGCCTAAGAGAAAAAAGTGGAAAAAAGACAAAATAGGGTGACTCCTAGTCCTACTAGGATTGGAGGTGGACTCAACCTCTCCCTCTCTCCTTCGGCCGAAGCAAGGAGGCCTTAGCCCTTGTGCCAAGGCCTCTCCTCCTCTCCTCTTATATATACTGGAGGTTTTAGGGGGTTTGCACTAGTTTTTCAGCCACGTGCTACCCGTTCCTCCAGTGCATAGTTTCACCTCTAGATCGGATTTCTGCAGTGCTGAGGCGAAGCCCTGCCGGAATTGCTCCACCACCATGGGCGAAGCGCCGTCACGCTGCCGGAGAACTCTTCTTCCTCTCCACTCCTTCTTTCTGGATCAAGACGGTGGAGATCATCATCAAGCTGTACATGTGATGAACGCGGAGGTGTCGTCCGTTCGGCTCTAGATCGGAAGGATCCTGATCAAGTTCGTGGGACGGATCGTGATCAAGTTCGTGGGACGGATCGTGATGAGTTTCGTGGGACGGATCGTGACCAAGTTCGTGGGACGGATCGTGATTGGATCGAGGGACACACGGCGATTTGGATCGCGAAGACGTTCGACTGCACCAACCGCGTTTCTTAACGCTTCCCGCTTAGCGATCTACAAGGGTATGTAGATCCACTCTCCCTCTCGTAGATGCTCATCACCATGGATAGATCTGCGTGTGCGTAGGAATTTTTTTGTTTCCCATGCAACGTTCCCCAACACTGGTAATATGTTATCCTGGCGACTTAGCCCCCGTTTGCTTTTTGTATGTCATAGGAGGCTTTATGTATTATCGAGTCTAAACTGACTCGCTCAAGGAGCCATCTGGCTTCCCAACAAGCCGCCCGAAGTGAGGCAGAGGAGAAGTGTCGGCTCGCCGCTGAAGAACTTGTAAAAGTTAAAGCTAATTTCGCTGCCTTCAAGAAAGCTGCTGAGACAGAGCAAACTGCCCTGGCCCAACGTGCAGATGATGTTGACCAGCGGCTCATGGTTGTATCCGATGAACTGCACGCCCTGAAGCGCCATATTGCAAAGATGTCTGCTGCTATCTTTGGTAAGTACTAAAGACTTAGCCAATATCCTTGTGTGAAGAATTATACAGGCGGCTTATAACCAAAAATCCGTCTTATGCAGGTCAAAGGAGACGTCAACTCGCTGCTAATAGCCTGTTGTCGCTGAAAGCCGTCTACACACTATCAGAACAGCTGTACTGTGGAACTCTCTGCACGATCAAAGCGATGCTTAATAAACAGAGTATCCCCCAGTCTATCAAGGGAGTAATAGAAGTCTTATCCACCCTGCCCAAACAAATCCAGGAGCTCAAAAAATCAGCCGTCGGAAAGGGAGCCATTGCGGCAATAAGCCGGGCTTCAGCCTTCGCCCCAGAGTTAACTCCTGAAGAAATGATGGATGGGTTTCCATCAAAGAAGGACGATGGCTCAGAATTCACAAAAGCCGACTATGCTCGTTGTATGAAGGCCTGCAGAGTCCTTGCATCAGTATTAGCGGAAGAAGTGAACCCGTCAACATATCAGGCGGCTTACAATGCCGAGAACAAGCAAGTGCGCGGCCCAACCTTTGAGGCCAAGGACTTAATTCCTGCATCCGTAAGCACTTCTTTGCTCCCGATCTTGACCTGTATTCCCTCTTCGAAGAGGAAAACTTTGAAGCTTTAACCAGCTGCAACTAGGACATGGAAAATCTCCAGGTCGAGGAGGTCGAAGACCTGCCGCAGGGTGACACGCTGTCTAGCTGATCAATTTGATAATGCCATGGATAATCCGGCTTTCGTGACCCGCCGAATTTTGGGGCGTGTAAAAAACTTCAAGTCATTGCTTTTGAGATCTGTGGAGAGAATTGCAATAGGCCTTTAGTAAAAACTTTGTCTTGCCTAAACTGTGACATCGTGCACATAGGAAATCGCGTGGCTTTAACATATTGTGTCCGCCTTGTGCTTCAATTCATACCAGATGTCGTGGCAGCTCTTCTTGAGAAAACCAACCTGTGAGAACAGAATATTTTCCACAGTGTTAGTAGGGCGGCTTAGAATAGCACAACCCGACTCATGTGCCGGTTCTCCTGGGTGGACTCACTAATTAAAACTGCTAATCAGTATAGGGTCCCTATCGAGATTGGCCGTCAATTTCTTAGAACGGCTCAGGGTCTCTAAGCGAGATTAACTGACAGGAAGTGTAGCGTCCCAGAAAGAGACACGACAGGGCATGAGTACCCTGGTAGATCATAAACCGCCTCTCACGTGACATAAATTCGTCGTTCTAACCTTAGACAGTATAGGGTCTTTAAAATATTAACTGTCTAAGAGTATGAACGGGCCACATAGCGAAGAGTCGGCAGTAGATGAGAGAGTTTATCCACGCTTTCCATAAACCAGCCCTCATGTGACAAGAACCGCCAGTTTAACCTTAACCAGTACAAGGTCTCTATCGAGATTGGTCATTAATTTCTTTGAACCGGCTCAGGGTCTCTAAGCGAGATTAACTGGTAAGAGTTCGGCGGGTCACATTGCGGAGCAGCATCAGCTTATAGGCAGGTTTAACCCTGGTGAATTAAGAGCCGATCAAGAGGGTATGTAAGCTAAACCCGGTGGGTTGGAAGGCCCCAAATGACCTTGTTGATGAAGTCAAGTGCTTGGCTTAAGAGCTGATCGATAGGGTCTGATAAGCTAAACCCGGCGGGTTAGAAGCCCCCTAGACGACCTTGTTGATGGAGTCAACTCTTTGGCTCAAGAGCCAATCGATAGGGTATGATAAGCTAAACCCGGTGGGTTGGAAGCCCCCTAGACGACCTTGTTGACGGAGTCAACTGTTTGGCTTAAGATCCGATCGATAGGGTCTACTAAGCTAAACCCGGCGGGTTAGAAGCCCCCTAGACGATCATGTTGACAGAGTCAACTATTTGGCTTAAGAGCCGACCAATAGAGTCTGATAAGCTAAACCCGGTGGGTTAGAAGCCCCCTAAATGGCTTGTTGACAGAGTCAACTTTTTGGCTTAAAAGCCAATCAACAGGGTCTGATAAGCTAAACCCGGCAGGTTGGAAGCCCACTACTTGACCTTTTTGCACAAACTGAGATAAGCGAAACGGCAGAGGCCCCGGCTTGCAGGGATGCCAACTTTATTCATATATATATATATGATATGTACAATGATGGTGTACAATGTGAAGTCTCAACGACTCAGGTATAGTAAGGCCGCTAATGCGCTACGTTCCACGGCCGGCGGGTCTCCTGCCCAGAAGTGCTTGACTCGTCTCGTATGTCAATGAGGTAATATGACCCATTGTTGAGATTTCTGCTGACCACAAAAAGTCCTTCCCATGGAGGGGATAACTTGTGTGCATCTGTCTGATCTTGAATCAACCGCAACACTAAGTCGCCTTTTTGAAACGTCCGGGTCTTGACTCTGTGGCTATGATAGCAACGCAGGTCTTGCTGATAAATCGCCGATCGAGCTGCCGCCACATCACGTTCTTCCTCCAAGGCATCCAATGTGTCTTGACGTGTTGTTTCATTGTCGGCCTCAACGTAAGTCGCCACCCATGGCGAGTCATGACGGATATCACTTGGTAACACGGCTTCTGCGCCATAAACCATGAAGAAAGGTGTATAACTTGTTGATCTGTTGGGAGTGGTTCTGATGCTCCATAAGACGAACAGCAACTCCTCTACCCAGCAACCCGGCGTGTGCTGCAGAGGAATCATAAGCCGGGGTTTGATACCTCTCAAGATTTCCTGGTTAGCATGCTCTGCCTGACCATTTGACTGCGGATGAGCAACCGCAGAAACATCAAGTCGGATGTGCTCACTTTCGCAGAACACTCACATAGCCCCTTTGGATAAGT
Organism: Hordeum marinum; assembly: GCA_022496015.1. Lineage (NCBI taxonomy): Eukaryota > Viridiplantae > Streptophyta > Magnoliopsida > Poales > Poaceae > Hordeum > Hordeum marinum. The sequence goes on from CM039673.1 coordinate 65,974,288, forward strand.
TCGTACCATTATCTGTGATGATACTGTGAGGGTAACCAAAGCGGTAGATTAGCTTTTTAACAAACTGAACTACCGTAGTTGCGTCACACTTGCTGACCGGCTCAACTTCTACCCACTTGGTAAATTTGTCCACTGCCACCAGGAGGTGGGTCTTCTTGTCTTTGGATCTCCTGAAAGGCGCGACCATATCAAGCCCCCAAACTGCAAACGGCCAAGTAATTGGAATCATGCGCAATTCCTGAGTCGGGACGTGAGCACGCCGACCGAACTTTTGACATCCATCGCACTTGCGAACCAAGTCCTCCGCATCTTTATGAGCCGTCAACCAGACGAAACCATGTCGAAAAGCCTTGGCCACCAGAGATTTTGAGTTGGCGTGATGACCACAATCGCCAGCATGAATTTCATTCAAGATTTCCTTGCCCTCTTCAGGTGAAACACAACATTGAAAGACGCTAGTGACGTTGCACTTATGTAACTCACCATTGATTATTGTCATAGACTTAGACCGCCTGGTGATCTGTTTGGCCAGATTTTCATCATCAGGTAACTCGTCGCGAGTCAAGTACGCCAAGTAAGGCACGGTCCAGTCAGGAATAGCATGTAGAGCCGCGACCAGCTGCCCCTCCGGGTCACGTATAGCCAAGTCTTCCTCTGAAGGTAACCAAATGATCCACCTAATAACCCTTGAAATGACCAGCAATGACATCCACCACTTGACGATAAGCCGCCATCCGCGAGTCCTTGGAATCCCATGTGCCTGACACTTGCTGGGCTACGAGGTCTGAGTCGCCAAGACATCTAACCCGTCTCAGGTTCATCTCCTTAGCCACTTGGAGGCCATGAAGCAGAGCTTCATACTCAGCTGCATTATTAGTACAAGGAAACATCAACCTTAACACGTAACAGAACTTTTTACCTTTGGGGGAAGTTAAGACAACCCCTGCCCCGGATCCTTCCAGTTGCCTGGATCCATCAAAGTGGATGGTCCAATACGTGTTATCCAGCTTTTCCTCGGGCGCCAGAAACTCCGTCCAGTCATTTATGCAATCCACTAAGGCTTGAGACTTGACCGCCGTGCGAGGCATGTATTTCAGATTAAGAGGTCCAAGCTCCAATGCCCACTTAGCAATCTTGCTGGTGACCTCTCTATTTTGAATTATGTCTCCCAACGGGGCAGAGCTAACCACTGTTATCTGGTTCCCTAGGAAGTAATGCTTCATCTTACGATTGGCCATGAACACCCCATATACCAGCTTTTGCCCATGTGGATACCTCTGCTTGGACTCTGTCAGGACTTCATTGATATAATAAACCAGCCTTTGAACCGGATATTCCTTCCCTGCCTCCTTACGCTCAACAACGATCGCGATGCTGACTGCCCTGTTATTGGCCGCCATGTATAAGAGCAAAGGTTCCTTCTCAGCCGGAGCCGCTAAGACTGGTGGCTCTATGAGCTGCCTCTTGAGGGCCTGAAACGCCTCACCCGCCGCCGCACTCTAGACAAAGTTGTCTGTCTTATTCATCATCCGGTACAAAGGGATGGCCTTCTCATCAAGGCAGCTTATGAACCGGCTTAACACAGCGATCCGTCCCGTTAGGCGCTGAACATCATTGATGCATGTCGGCTCAAATAGGGAAGTGATAGCCTTGATCTTATCTGGATTAGCCTAAATGCCACGTTTAGAGACTAGAAATGCCAAGAGCTTGCATGCAGGAAAGTGGAAAACACACTTAGCCGGGTTAAGCATCATCTTGTAGACCCATAAGTTGTCAAAAGTCTCCTTCAGCTCGCCAAGCAGAGTCTGCTTCTTCGTGGACTTAATCACAATGTCATCCACGTATGCATGAACGTTGCACCCAATTTGGCTATGAAGATAATTTTGCACACAACGTTGGTAAGTCGCATGGGCACTCTTGAGCCCGAAAGGCATAGACCCATAGCAGAAGGCACCAAAAGGCGTGATGAAAGCCGTCTTCTCTTGGTCCTTGACTGCCATCTTGATCTAATGATAGCCATAATAAGCATCGAGGAAACATAAACTCTCACAACCCACCGTTGCATCGATGATCTGGTCAATACGTGGGAGAGCAAACGGGTCAGCCGGACAGGCTTTGTTAAGATCCGTGTAATCCACACACATCTGCCATGTGCCATTCTTCTTAAGCACTAGCATCGGGTTAGCAAGCCACTCTGGGTGAAATACTTCAATGATTAAACCTGCTGCCAGGAGCCGGGCCACCTCTTCTCCAATGGCTTTGCGCCTCTCTTCATTGAACCGCCGTAGAAACTGTTTGATCGGCTTAAACTTAGGATCCACATTAAGGTGGTGCTCAGCAAACTCTCTCGGTACACCCGGTATGTCAGAAGGCTTCCATGCAAAGATGTCCCGATTCTCACGGATGAATTCGATGAGCACACTTTCCTATTTGGGATCCATATTGGCCCCAATAGTAAACTGTTGTGATGAGTCGCCCGAAGTAAAATCCACCAGCTTGGTGTCATCCGCCGAAAACTTGAGTGGCGGCTCAGATTCTATGGCGGGCTTTTAGTGGAGTCATGTCCTCCGGGTCAACATTTTCCTTATAGAACTTGAGCCCTGCTTCCGTGCAACTTGACTCTGCATAAGCCGCGTCTCCTTCCTCACACTCAATAGCCGTCTCGCGATCACCGTGCACCGTAATCGTTCCTTTTAGACCCGGCATATTGAGATGCAAGTAAACATAGCAAGCCCTAGCCATGAACTTGGCATAAGCCGAACGTCCAAACAGGGCATGATATGGACTTTTGATCTTGACCACCTCAAAACACAAGGTCTCGACCCTGTAGTTGTATTTGTCACCGAAGGCGACTTCCAAAGAGATCTTCCTCACTGGATAAGCTGACTTGCCAGGCACCACACCGTGAAAGACTGACGAGGAAGGCCTAAGATCCTTATCAAGCAACTTCATCCGGCAGAAAGTATCATAGTATAAAATGTTAATGTTACTGCCACCGTCCATAAGCACCTTAGTAAACACATATCGTCCCACTTGCTGGGCAACTACCAAAGCCAGCCGGCCCGGGTCGTCAACGCGTGGCGGGTGATCCTCCCTACTCCAAGTTATATCATACTCCGACCACTTCAAGAATTGTGGGAGAGCCGGCGTGGTCGCGTTAACCGCCCGCTTGCGCAACTTTTGATCTCGCCTGTTAAGACTAGTTGTAAAGACATGATACTGACCAGAGCTAAGCTGCTTTGGATTACTCAGATACCCCAATTGGTTATTCTGCTGCTGACTATTGCTACCAGACTGTTGATGATGCCCTCCTTGTTTGCCCTGGCCCTGATAGTCAGATCGTCAACCGCCAGACCCAAGTCCGGCTCTAGACCCGCCTGGTCTTGAGCCACCTCGCGGGCCACCACCATCGTTGTTATGCTGCCGCAAGCTGTAGTCCCGAAATTTTCGCATAATGTGGCAATTCCTCCACGTGTGACCCGCCACCCTATCAGGCCGACTGTGCTCTGGACAAGGTTTATTGAGCATCTCCTCCAAATTAAAAGGAGTTTTACCCTTATTAAAGGGTTGTCTGAAGTTCCCGTTGCCCTTAGCACGATTGTTCCCGGCGCTGGTGTTGGCCACCAATTCTGAACCACCATCTCAGTTCTTCCTCTTGCTCTTGTTGCCATTGCCTGTTGGACCCTTGCCGTTGTTACTCTTCTTGCTCTGGCTGGGCTTCTCCTCATCAAAGCCTGGATCTTTCGTACTGTCAGAGTTGGCGTACTTCGTGAGAGCCGCCATGAGCTCCCCCATGTCCTTACATGAGCGCTTGAGCCGACCGAGCTTCTGCTTCAGAGGCGTGAAGTGACAATTCTTCTCCAGAATCAAAACTGCTTGAGCCGTTGTAATCTGTTTAGACGAGTGGCTGACGGTTGAGACCCGTCGGGCCCAATGATGAGCCGACTCATTCTCCTGCTGCACACAATGATCCAAATCCACAATCGTCATGGGCTGCTTGCACGTCCCTTGGAAGTTTTTGATGAATTTCGCTTTTAACTCGGACCAGGAATTAATGGTGTTGGGTGGTAAGCCCTTCAACCACGTGCGAGTCGGCACTTCCAGCATCATAATAAAATACTTGGCACATACTTCATCGTTGACGTGTAACATCTCCATCGCCAACTCATAGCTCTCAATCCACGCCTCTAGAGGCAGGTCAGCGGTGTAATTTGGGACCTTGCGAGGGCCCTTGAAATCTTTCGGCAGACGCTCATTCTGCAAAGCCGGTACTAGGTACGACACTCCCACGGCCCTGGTAGTTACCCCTGCTCCTACCAAGATGGAAGGTGCCAGCTCTTGATGAGCTGTCGCTGCTTCCAGAGCCGCCGCCTCGCGTTGTGACCTTGCCTGATCCACCAGCGCCTAGGACATAGAACCCTCCAGATCCATGCCCTGTGTGAAGCCGACGAAGACGTGCTTTCTGCCCGGTTAGCACGCGTGGGTTGCATGTGTCAGGTGGGTTGCATGCGCCGAGCCGGCTCGATGATGTTGGTGCAGACGTCCGGCCCGGGTGTAGATCCGCCGACCTTGCCGGTGAAGACGTGGATTCCACCAAAGGGAACCCGAAAACCATACTCGACAGAGTCGGCCTCGGGGCCCCAGCCGGCGTTGTCGATGTAGAGCCGGCCACGGCGACTCTTGTTCATCCTTCCAACGATGTATCCCTTGATCCCTCGGAGAGAGCCCTTTGAGAATACAACACCACCGAGCGCTAGCCCCACGGTGGGCGCCAACTCTCATGGTTTTGTCACGGCAGATGTCCGAGGGCTTAAGTTTGAGGCCATGCTAAGGTGATGAACTCAAAGGGGTTGGATGGGACGAAGGACACGAGTTTACCCAGGTTCAGACCCTCTGGAAGAGGTAAAAGCCTACGTCCTACTTGCGTTGTATTGATTGGGGTATGGATTACAAGGGAGCGGATTCGCTTGACCTAGTTCTCGATTAGTTGTTTTCTGTCTAAGTCGCCTCGCGTCTCTACCTTTATATAGGAGGTAAATACCACGGGTTACACAAGTCTCCTACCGACTCTTACAACGTGTCTGACTCTGTCTCTATGTCGCCTTGCTTTCCTGGGCAAGCCGTCTCCGAGCGGCTTAACCGCCCGGGTCTTCATGCCTTGTTTGTCTGGGCCTTGCCTAGGCCCATCTTGGTAAGCCGCCATATGTCTAGGCTTACGTCTCGAGGCCCATCTGCCTTAATTTGGCTTATGAGCCACCAGGTATGACCCGGCCACATCTGGGCGGGTCTCACCGCGGGGTTATATACCCAACAAAGCTATTCTCCTTCATCTTGCAGGAAAAGAATCTTGTTGGAGATCTCATATCTCGCAACACGGGGACGAGCCTGAGATCCCAATTTCAGCTCTTAGAACATCTCATATGTTCCGTGATGTTCAACACATTTTGGAGCCTCAATTCTAAGCCGTAATGCATGACGCACTGAACTATCAAGTAGTCATCAGAACGTGCTTGTCAGATGTTCACAACATCTACCGACGATGCTTGAGGGGGTGGCGCACCGAGCAGTGCATTAAGGACATAAGCCTTCTGTGCAGCAATGAGGACAACCCTCAGATCACGGATCTAGACCGCATTATTGCTACCATCATCTTTCAACTCTATTTCTCTAGGAACATATAAAAAATTCAAGGGAGCTACATCGCGAGCTAGTAATCTATAACATAATTTGATAAGACATTTTGACTATGTTCATGATAATGAGTTTAGTTAATCATATTACTTAAAAACTCCCACTCAAATTGACATCCCTCTGGTCATTCGAGTGTCACCTCATCCAAATCCACCAACTCAAGTCCGATCATCACGTGAGTTGAGGTGGTTTCAATGGTGAACATCGTCATGTTGATCATATCTACTATATGACTCACGTTCGACCTTTCGGTCTCTTGTGTTCCGAGGCCATGTCTGTACATGCTAGGCTCGTCAAGTTTAACCTGAGTGTTCCACACATGCAACACTGGCTTGCACCCGTTGTATGCGAACGTAAAGTCCATCACACCCGATCATCACGTGGTGTCTCAAAACAACGAACTTTCACAGCGGTGCACACTCGGGGAGAACACAAATTTATCTTGAAATTTAAGTGAGGGATGACCTTGTAATACTACCGTTGTCCGAAGCAAAATAAGATGTGATGGGGGGATGACCCCGGGGTAGCCTGAAGCGCCCCCTTGCTCTGGCCTTCTAACACAATGAAAGGGCGGGTCGCCTCCCCCCGCGGTCCGGCTACGCCCTACCGGTAGCGGCCCTCCGGCCAGAGCCCGCTGGCTACGCCCCGCCGGTTACGACGTGCCGGCCAGCTGGGGGTGTTGCCGCCTGGCCCCCCCAGCCGGCTGCGCATTGGATACCATCATCAGGGCATGTGTGGCGACAGTGGTCCCCATCCCATCGTGGGCCAGCGCCGGAGTGGCCACAGTGAAGGTGTTAGGGCCTCTGACCCTGGCGGACGGTGACAAGGCTTCCAAAAGTGCCGGCACGCCCCAACCACTCCATTACCTGCCCCGACATGTCTACAGGGCGGCCGGTCACACCACTGACCTCGACCGATCGCCCCAAGACGACGCCACAAGGGGCGGCCCGTGCCGTGACGTGACCGGTGACGGGCCCCGCCGCGCGGGCCCCGCCGGCTCCTGACGGGACCCTTCAGCCGGCGGGGCCTACCGGCGACAGGACCCCATAGCCGGCGGTTTCCACAGCCGGCCAGAGAAGCCACTGGCTGGGGGCCCCCATGACCTTCTATTTGTACTGTAATCCGGGTGGTTGGCCTATAAAACCCCCCGGGCCACCCCCATGCAAGAGGTCGGCTGATCTCCCAGTTCTCTTCACGTCCTCTCCACACACGCGTAGAGAGGTAGAAGAGCGGGCTAGCTTCTTCTTCCTCCACGATCCATACAGCTCAAGGAGCGCCATTGTAATCTGACCATTGTCTTAACTAGACCAAGAAGGACTAGGGGTGCTACCTCCCACGGAGGGCCCCGAACCTGGATACATCGTGTGTCCACCACCGCTTGTGCCAAACCCGTGCCGTGCCGTGACCGGCGTTGGGACCCGCCGCGGGGGCCCTGCCCGCTCCTGATGGGACCTTCAGCCAGCGGGGCCTACCGGCGACAGGACCCCACAGCCGGCGGCCCCCACAGCCGGCCAAAGAGGCTGCCGGCTAGGGCCCCCATGACCTTTTATTTGTATTGTAATCCGGGGGGTTGGCCTATAAAACCCCTCGAGCCACCCCCATGCAAGAGGTCGGCTGATCTCCCAGTTCTCTTCACGTCCACTCCACACACACGCGTAGAGAGACAGAAGAGCGGGCTAGCTCCTTCTTCCTACATGATCCATACAGCTCAAGGAGCGCCATTGTAATCTGACCATTGTCACAACTAGACCAAGCAGGACTAGGGGTGTTACCTCCCATGGAGGGCCCCGAACCTGGGTACATCGTGTGTCCACCATCGCTTGTGTCTAACCTCACACCCGGAGCCCGTTGGCGTCCTTCGACCCCTCTCGATAAGCCTACCCATGGCATCTGCCGTGACGAAACCACGACAGTTGGCGCCTACCGTGGGGCCGTCCGCGGCGTCGGCCAGAGTCATGCTCCGGGCGGGGCCCTTCACCACCTCCCCCGCCCGCCTCGTGTCCGGGCGGAACCACGTGCTCGTGGGGTTTCCTCCGGTGGGTCTTGCGGGAAACGCGGCCGACATCTCTGACGAGTGCCTCGGTCGTGACCTCGCGCTTGACGTCGCCGCGCTCGCTGGGCGGCTCAGCAAGCTGAGCCTCGCCGAAGAGCCGCCATCCGACGAGTACCCTAGTTGGGTGCTCGACTACACCGCCCCTCCCTCGTCCGTGGGCGCGCTCGCCACGGGCGAAGCCACCAGCCCCCACACCCGCGTGGGAGTGATGGTTACCACCTCCTCCACCACTTCGGGCCGTGTGCGGGCGTCCGAGGCCGACGCGGCCGCCGCTCGCGCCGGCACCTCCGACCCACTCGCCACCACCCTTCGGGGTCTGGGCACTCCTATCGCTACGACGGCGGACCCGGTCACCGCCAGAGCCGAGATGGAGGCGGCCCATCGCCTGCTGTTCGAAGCGCCAGCGCCCTCGTTGTCGAGCGGCGCCGGATGGAGGCCATGCAGCGGGAATACAACTCCGCGTATGGTCTCACCCCGGCTGGCCCCGAGCCCAGCCGGCGTGGTGCTGTGCGAGAACGCGGCCGCGTGGTCGCAGAAATCCTTGGTAGCCGCTTCCCCGTCTACGACACCCCCCGCAGCCAACCTGCGCGCCGCCAAGGTTGCCTACGAGGATATAGCAACCTTGGAGGTCGAGGGGCGGACCGCAAGCGAGCGGAACATCAAGGACGTCATCGACACCGCCAATGCGCAATAGGTCGTCCTCACCCCCAGTGGGGCCGTCTCTGAGTTTCCCCGTCCCGAGGGCGAGGACACTGGGCTGCTGACCGCCGGCCAGCTCAGCACTCCAGCACCCCTCGTCCCTCCGACCGGAACGCCCGGGGGAGCAATGCTCAGCGGCCCCCATCACGTGGAAACGAGCAGCCGGTTGTGAACAGCCGGCGCAGCAACAATCCGGCTGGTGGCAACCGCCACGACAAGGCGCCGACAGGTGGCAGGCGGCGCACCCGCAGGCATACTCCGCCTCCGCGGCAGGAGCCGGTGCGGTCCATCCTGCCGGCCGTCCGTCCCGAGCTTGCAGCCCGGCTCGGACTGCGCGTCCCCCACAACGACAACGACGCCCGACTCCGTCTTGACTGGCTGGCGCAGTCAGCTCTCCACGAGGAGGAGGGCTCGATTGGCCCGGCCTACTTCGGTCCGCGGATCCGCAACTAGCCTTTTCCGCCCGGCTTCACGCTCCCCCGCGACACCCCGAAGTATACCAGGGCTGCCAAGCCGGAGGACTCGCTGATCGGCTAAACCACCGCCGTCAGCATCACCAGTGGGAACAAGCGCGTAGCCGTCCGCTACGCTCCCCTCATGCTGATCGGCTCGGCCTGCACCTGGCTGAACAGCCTGGCTGCCGGCAGCATCAACACCTAGACGGACTTCAAGGAGGCCTTCGTCCGCAACTTCGCCGGCACCTACAAACAGCCTGGCCGGCCTTGCGAGCTGGCCATGTGAGTCCAGGGGCCGGAAGAGCCCCTCCGCGACTACCTCACGCGCTGGATCGAGCTCCGCAACTCCTGCGAGGGAGTGCACGAGGTATAGGCCATCCGGTACTTCATCGAAGGCTGCTACGATGGCACCCCCCTCAAGCGCAAGCTCTTGTGCTTCGAGCCAACCTCCCTGGCGGACCTGATGTCCAAAGCAGACAAATATGCCATGGCCGATTCTTCGATGAGGATGAAGGCTAAGGCACCAGCCAAGCCGGCTATGCCCCCCGCCGCGCCGCGGGCGGCGGCCGACAACCGACAGCAGCAGAACGGCATGCGCAAGAACGACTAGCCCGACTCCCACTACGGGAGCCATCAGGACACCTCCATCGAGGAGGAGTCGTCGACTGGCCAGGCCTCCGGTCAGCGCTAGCGCACCGGCAAGGCCGCCTGGCAGCCCAAGCTGACTTTCGAGCAAATGCTTGACCTCCCCTGCAAAAACCACTCCGGTGCCAAGCCGGCCACGCACACGCTTCGGCAGTGCAGCTTCTCACATCGATTGGCCCCGGGGACGGCCTCCCGGCTCCCCCCGCGCAGCCAGCCCGTGCTCCGGCACCAGCTCCGGCTCCCGGCCCAGTCCAGGCGGACCTGACCCCGTCTCGGAATGACGGCCAGCTGCATGACCGGTACCCCGCACATGAAGACTGCTACGTCGTCTTCACCAGCGAAGAGACAGATAAGCATGCCCAGCGCCGGCTCCACCGCGAGGTGAATGCCACCATGCCCACGACTCCCCAGTTCATGCATTGGTCCGAGAAGCCGGTCACCTGGAGCCAGGCGGACCACCCGGCCTTGATGTCGAACCCTGGCAGCTACGCCCTCGTCCTCTATCCTACCATCGCCTCCGAGAGACGCTCGTGCCTCTTCTCGTGGGTGTTGATCGATGGAGGCAGCAGCATCAACATCCTCTACCTTGACACCCTGCTCAAGCTGGGGCTCAAGGTGGAGGATCTAAAAACAAGTCGGACCATCTTCCACGGCATCGTGCTGGGAAAGTCCTGCACGCGTGTCGGCAAGATCAAGCTGTTGGGGAACGTCGCATGGGAAACAAAAATTTTTCCTACGCACACACAAACCTATCCATGGTGATGAGCATCTACGAGAGGGAGAGTGGATCTACGTACCCTTGTAGATCACTAAGCGGGAAGCGTTAAGAAACGCGGTTGGTGTAGTCGAACATCTTCGCGATCCAAATCGCCGAGCGTCCCGCGATCTCATCACGATCCGTCCCGCGATCCAATCACGATCCGTCCCGTGAACTCATCACGATCCGTCCCGCGATCTCATCACGATCCATCTCACGATCTTGATCACGATCTATCCCGCGAACTCATCACGATCCGTTCCGTGATCACATCACGAACCGTCTCGCGATCTCGATCACGGTCCTTCCGATCTAGCGCCGAACGGACGGCACCTCCGCGTTCAGCACACGTGCAGCTTGATGACGATCTCCACCATCTTGATCCAGCAAGAGGAGGTGGAGAGGAGAGAGAGTTCACCGGCAGTGTGACGGCGCTCCGGTGATGGTGGTGGAGTGATTCCGGCAGGGCTTCGCCTAAGCGCTGCGGAAAACCGATCTAGAGGAGAAACTGTGCACCGGTGTAACGGGTAGCACGTGGCCGGAAATTCTGTCCAAAAACCACCCAATCCACTAGTATATATAGGAGGAGAGGAGAGGAGAGGCAGCCAAGGCCTTTGGGTCGGCCGAAATAGGAGGTGGGAGCAATCCTACTTCACCTCCAATCCTAGTTGGAGTAGGATTGCCTCCTATTGGCTGATTTTCCACTTTTTGCTTTAGGACTTTCTCTCCTGCGCCATGGGCCTTTGTGGCTGTTTTCCCAGCCCACTAAGGGCTGGTTATTATTCTCCCACAGCCCATGGACCTCTTGGGGTCGAAATACCCCTCCCGGAGGTCCTCCGGTACACTACCGGCACTCCCGGTACAATACCGATACTCCCGGTACACTACCGATGAGCCCGAAACTTTTCCGGAAACCAAACTGGGACTTCCTATATATGAATCTTTACCTCCGGACCATTCCGGAGCTCCTCGTGACGTCCGGGATCTCATCCGGGACTCCGAACAACCTTCGGTCACCACCATACATAACTCTACACTACCGAAACGTCACCGAACCTTAAGTGTGCAGACCCTGCGGGTTCGAGAACTATGTAGACATGACCGAGACACCTCTACGGTCAATAACCAATGGCGGGACCTGGATGTCCACATTGGTTCCTACATATTCTACGAAGATCTTTATCGGTCGAACCTCTATGTCAAGGATTCAGTTAATCCCGTATATCGTTCCCTTTGTTCTTCGGTATGTTACTTGCCCGAGATTCGATCGTCGGTATCTCCATACCTAGTTCAACCTCGTTACCGGCAAGTCTCTTTACTCGTTCCGTAATACAAGATCCCGCAACTAACAATTAGTCACATTGCTTGCAAGGCTTATTGTGATGTTGCATTACCGAGTGGGCCCCGAGATACCTCTCCGTTACACGGAGTAACAAATCCCAGTCTCGATCCATGCCAACTCAACAAACACCATCGGAGATACCTGTAGAGCACCTTTATAGTCACCCAGTTACGTTGCGACGTTTGATACACACAAGGCACTCCTCCGATATCCGTGAGTTGCATGATCTCATGGTCATAGGAACATATACTTGACATGCAGAAAACAGTAGCAATAAACTGAAACGATCATATGCTATGTTTGTAGTTTGGGTCTTATCCATCACATCATTCTCCTAATGATGTGATCCCGTTATCAAATGACATCTCATGTCCATGGCTAGGAAACCTTAACCATCCTTTGATCAACGAGCTAGTCTACTAGAGGCATACTAGGGACATGGTGTTGTCTATGTATCCACACATGTATCTGAGTTTCCGATCAATACAATTATAGCATGGATAATAAACGATTATCACGAACAAGGAAATATGATAATAACTAATCTATTATTGCCTCTAGGGCATATTTCCAACAGTCTCCCACTTGCACTAGAGTCAATAATCTAGTTCACATCACCATGTGATTCGCATTGTTATGAATCTAACACCCAATGAGTTTTGGGGCTCGATCATGCTTTGCATGTGAGAGAGGTCTTATAGTCAACGGGTCTGCGATATTCAGATCCGTGTGTACTTTGCAAATCTCTATGTCAAACCGTAAACACTGCTACCACACTCCACTTGGTACTATTTCCAAATGGCTGCTCCACTATACGTATCCAGATTGCTACTACTAGTCATCCGGATAGGTGTTAAAGCTTGCATCGACGTAACTATTTACGACGAACTCTTTATCACCTCCATAATCAAGAAACATTTCCTTAGTCCTCTGGTTACTAAGGATAATTCCGACCGCTGTCCAGTGATCCACTCCTGGACCACTCTTGTACCCCTTGACAAACTCATGGCAAGGCACACATAGGTGCGGTACACAGCATGGCATAATATAGAGCCTATGGCTAAGGCATAGGGGACGACGTTCGCCCTTTCTCTTTCTTCTGCCGTTGTCGAGCTTTGAGTCTCACTCAACTTCACACCTTACAAATCAGACGAGAACTATTTCTCTGGCTGATCCATTTTGAACTCTTTCAAAATCTTGTGAAGGTATGCACTCATTGAAAGTCTCATCAAGCATCTTGATCTATCTCTATATATTTTGATGCTCAACAATTAGGTAGCTTTATCCAGGTCTTCCTTTGAAAATCACTTTCCAAATAACCGTTTTATGCTTTCCAGAAACTCTACATTATTTCTGAACAACAATATGTCATCCACATATACTGATCAGAAATTCTATAGTGCTCCCACTCACTTTATTGCAAATACAAGTTTCTCATAAACTTTGTATAAACATCAAAACTTTGATCACCTCATCAAAGCGTATATTCCAACTCCGAGATGCTTGCTTCAGTCCATGGAAGGATCACCAAAGCTTGCACACCTTTTAGCATCCTTAGGCCTGACAAAACCTTCTGGTTGTATCACATACAACCTTTCCTCAAGTAAACCATTAAGGAAACGATATTTTGACATCCATCTGCCAGATTTCATAATTGAAAACACAGCAACTGCTAACACAATTCCAACAGACTTTTAGCATCGCTACGAGTGAGAAAGTCTCATCGTAGTCAACTCCTTGAACTTGTCACAAACATCTTTGCAACAAGTCGAGCTTTACAAATAGTGACATTCACCATCAGTGTCTGTCTTCATTTTAAAGATCCATTTGTACTCAACGACCTGCCGTCCAACGAGCAAGTCTACCAAAGTCTACACTTGGTTTTAATACATGGATCCTATCTCGGATTTCATGGCCTCCAACCATTTGTCGGAATCCAGGCCCATCATCGCTTATCCATAGCTCGTAGGTTCATCGTTGTCCAACAACATGACCTCCAAGACAGAGTTGTCGTACCGCTCAGGAGCAGTACACATCCTTGTCGACCTACGGAGTTCGATAGTAACTTGATCCTGAAGCTTCATGATCATCATCATTAACTTCCTCTTCAACTAACGTAGGCTTCACAGAAACATCTTTCTGCGCTGCGCTACTCTCTGGTTGAACAAAGGTTTAACAACCTCATCAAGTTCTATCTTCCTCCCACTCAATTCTTTTGAGAGAAACTTTTCTCGAGAAAGGACCCAGTTCTAGCAACAAACACTTTGCACTCGGATCTGAGATAGAAGGCATACCCATCTGTTCTTAGGGTATTCTATGAAGATACATTTGTCCGCTTTGGGTTCTAGCTTATTATGTGAAAACATTTTCCACACAAGCATCGTAGCCCCAAACATTAAGAAATGACAGCTTAGGTTTCTATCAAACCATAATTCACACGGTGTCATCTCAACGGATTTAGATGATGCCCTATTTAAAGTGAATGTAGTTGTCTCTAATGCATAACCCCAAAAATTATAGTAGTAAAATGATAAGAGACATCACAGTATGCACTATATCAATAGAGCATGACTATGATGTTCGGACACACCATCACAGCATGGTGTTCCAGGTGGCGTTAGTTGTGAAACAAATTTCACGTTGTCTTAAGTTGTATGCCAAACTCGTAACTCAGATATTCACCTCCACGATCATATCGCGGTCATTTTTATCTTCTTGTCACGATGATCTTTAAACTTCACTCTGAATTTGCTTGAACCTTTCAAACGATTCAGACTTGTGTTTCATTAAGTAAATATACACTATATCTACTCAAATCATCAGTGAAGGTAAGAAAATAACGATATCCACTGCACGCTACAAGACTCACTAGATTGCATACATCAACATGTATCATTTCCAATGAATCACTTGCGTGCTCCATCCAACGGGGTCCTTTAGTCATCTTGCCCAAGAGGCATGGTTCGCATGTCTCAACCGATTCGAAATCGATGAGTCCAAATATCCATCAGCATGGAGTTTGTACATGCGCTTTATACCAATATGACATTTAGCGGCAGTGCCACAAGTATGTGGTACTATCATTATTAACTTTGTATCTTTTGACATCAATTGTATGAACATGTGTACTACTACGATCAAGATTTCAACAAACCATTCTCACTGGGTGCATGACCATTGAAGGTATTATTCATGTAACCAGAATAACTATTATTCTCTGACTTAAATGAATAACCCTATTGCAACAAACATGATCTAATCATGTTCATGCTCAACGCAAAACACCAAATAACATTTATTTAGGTTCGTCACTAATCCTGAAGGTAGAGAGAGCGTGCGATGTTGATCACATCAACCTGGGAAACATTTCCAACACACATCGTCACCTCACCCTTAGCTAGTTCTCCGTTTATTCCGTAGCTTTTATTTCGAGTTACTAACATTTAGCAATCGAACCGGTATCCAATACCCAGGTGCTACTAAGAGTACTAGCAAGGTACACATCAATAACTCGTATATCAAATATACTTCTGTCGATGTTGCCAGCCTTCTTATCTACCAAGTATCTAGGGTTGTTCCGCTTTAGCGACCTCTCACCTCATAATAGAAGCACTTAGTCTCGGGTTTGAGTTCAACTTTGGGTTGCTTCACTGGAGCAGCAACTGACTTGCTATCCATGAAGTTTCCCTCCTTGCTCTTGCCCTTTTCGAAACTAGTGGTTTGATTAACCATCAACACTTGACGCTCCTTCTTGATTTCTACCTTCGCGGTGTCAAACATCGCGAACAGCTCAGGGATCAATACTTCTATCCCTGGTGTATTATAGTTCATCACTAAGTTCTAGTAGCTTTAGTGACAGTGACTTGGAGAACTATATCAATCACTATCTTATCTGGAAGATCAACTCCCACTTGATTCAAGCGATTGTAGTACCCAGACAATCTGAGTACATGCTCAACGATTGAGCTATTCTCCTTCATCTTACAAGCAAAGAATCTTGTTGGAGATCTCATATCTCACAACAAAGGCACGAGCCTGAGATCACAATCTCTGCTCCTAGAACATCTCATATGTTCCGTGACGTTCAAAACGTTTTGGAGCCTCAATTCTAAGCCGTAATGCATGACGCACTAAACTATCAAGTAGTCATCGAAACGTGCCTGTTAGATGTTCACAACATCTATAGACGACGCTAGAGGGGGTGGCGCACCGAGCGGTGCATTAAGGACATAAGCCTTCTGTGCAGCAATGAGGACAATCCTCAGATCACGGACCCAGTCCGCAATTTTGCTACCAACATCTTTCAATTCTATTTCTCTAGGAACATATAAAAATACAAGGGAGCTACAGCGCGAGCTAGTAATCTACAACATAATTTGCAAAGACACTTTGACTATGTTCATGATAATGAGTTCAATTAATCATATTACTTAAGAACTCCCACTCAAATTGACATCCCTCCGATCATTCGAGTGATACATGATCCAAATTCACCAACTCAAGTCCGATCATCACGTGAGTTGAGGTGGCTGCAATGGTGAACATCATTATGTTGATCATATCTACTATATGACTCATGTTCGACCTTTCGGTCTCTCGTGTTCCGAGGCCATGTCTGTACATGCTAGGCTCGTCAAGTTTAACCCGAGTGTTCTGCACGTGCAAATCTGGCTTGCACCCGTTGTATGTGAACGTAGAGTCTATCACACCCGATCATCACGTGGTGTCTCAACACGACGAACTTTCGCAACGGTGCACACTCGGGGAGAACACAGTTCATCTTGAAATTCAAGTGAGGGATCACCTTATAATGCTACCGCCGTACTAAGCAAAACAAGGTGCATAAAAGGATTAACATCTCATGCAATTCATAAGTGACATGATATGGCCATGAACTTGTGTTTAAGATCTCCATCTTCGAAACACCGGCATGATCTCCATCGTCACCGGCACAACACCATGATCTCCATTATCTTGATCTCCATCAATGTGTTGCCATTGGGGTTGTCACGTCCTGCATGCTTCTACTACTATTGCTACCGTAGCGATAAAGTAAAGCATTACATAGCGCTTAATGATTGACACGCAGGTCATACAATAATTAAAGACAACCCTATGGCTCCTGCCGGTTGCCGTACTCATCGACATGCAAGTCGTGATAATCTATACATCACATGATCATCTCATACATCACATATATCTCATCATGTAATTGGCCATATCACATCACAACATACCCTGCAAAAAAAAGTTAGACGTCCTCTAATTGTTGTTGCATATTTTACGTGGCTGCTATGGGTATCTAGCAAGAACGATTCTCACCTATGCATAAACCACAACGGTGATACACTAGTTTGCTTTTCAACCTTCTCAAGGACCGCCTTTGTCGAATCCGATCCAACTAAAGTGAGAGAAACTGTCACCCGCAAGCCATCTAGGCAACAAGTTGCGTCGAGGGAACCGGTCTCTCGTAAGCGTACGAGTAATGTTGGTCTGGGCCGCTTCATCTCACAATCCCGCTGAACCAAAATACGACCAAGGGAGGAAGCAATCTAAGCATCAACGCCCACAAACCTTTTGTGTTCTACTCGAGATCTCATCGAACCATCAACCTAGCTCATGATGCCACTGTTGGGGAACGTCGCATGGGAAACAAAAAAATTTCCTACGCACACACAAACCTATCCATGGTGATGAGCATCTACGAGAGGGAGAGTGGATCTACGTACCCTTGTAGATCACTAAGCAGGAAGCGTTAAGAAACGCGGTTGGTGTAGTCGAACATCTTCGCGATCCAAATCGCCGAGCGTCCCGCGATCTCATCACGATCCGTCCCGCGATCCAATCACGATCCGTCCCGTGAACTCATCACGATCCGTCCCGCGATCTCATCACGATCCATCTCACGATCTTGATCACGATCTATCCCGCGAACTCATCACGATCCGTTCCGTGATCACATCACGAACCGTCTCGCGATCTCGATCACGGTCCTTCCGATCTAGCGCCGAACGGACGGCACCTCCGCGTTCAGCACACGTGCAGCTTGATGACGATCTCCACCATCTTGATCCAGCAAGAGGAGGTGGAGAGGAGAGAGAGTTCACCGGCAGCGTGACGGTGCTCCGGTGATGGTGGTGGAGTGATTCCGGCAGGGCTTCGCCTAAGCGCTGCGGAAAACCGATCTAGAGGAGAAACTGTGCACCGGTGTAACGGGTAGCACGTGGCCGGAAATTCTGTCCAAAAACCACCCAATCCACTAGTATATATAGGAGGAGAGGAGAGGAGAGGCAGCCAAGGCCTTTGGGTCGGCCGAAATAGGAGGTGGGAGCAATCCTACTTCACCTCCAATCCTAGTTGGAGTAGGATTGCCTCCTATTGGCTGATTTTCCACTTTTTGCTTTAGGACTTTCTCTCCTGCGCCATGGGCCTTTGTGGCTGTTTTCCCAGCCCACTAAGGGCTGGTTATTATTCTCCCACAGCCCATGGACCTCTTGGGGTCGAAATACCCCTCCCGGAGGTCCTCCGGTACACTACCGGCACTCCCGGTACAATACCGATACTCCCGGTACACTACCGATGAGCCCGAAACTTTTCCGGAAACCAAACTGGGACTTCCTATATATGAATCTTTACCTCCGGACCATTCCGGAGCTCCTCGTGATGTCCGGGATCTCATCCGGGACTCCGAACAACCTTCGGTCACCACCATACATAACTCTACACTACCGAAACGTCACCGAACCTTAAGTGTGCAGACCCTGCGGGTTCGAGAACTATGTAGACATGACCGAGACACCTCTACGGTCAATAACCAATGGCGGGACCTGGACGTCCACATTGGTTCCTACATATTCTACGAAGATCTTTATCGGTCGAGCCTCTATGTCAAGGATTCAGTTAATCCCGTATATCGTTCCCTTTGTTCTTCGGTATGTTACTTGCCCGAGATTCGATCGTCGGTATCTCCATACCTAGTTCAACCTCGTTACCGGCAAGTCTCTTTACTCGTTCCGTAATACAAGATCCCGCAACTAACAATTAGTCACATTGCTTGCAAGGCTTATTGTGATGTTGCATTACCGAGTGGGCCCCGAGATACCTCTCCGTTACACGGAGTAACAAATCCCAGTCTCGATCCATGCCAACTCAACAAACACCATCGGAGATACCTGTAGAGCACCTTTATAGTCACCTAGTTACGTTGCGACGTTTGATACACACAAGGCACTCCTCCGATATCCGTGAGTTGCATGATCTCATGGTCATAG
The DNA here is from genome assembly GCA_022496015.1 of Hordeum marinum. Taxonomy (NCBI): domain Eukaryota; kingdom Viridiplantae; phylum Streptophyta; class Magnoliopsida; order Poales; family Poaceae; genus Hordeum; species Hordeum marinum. The sequence continues at coordinate 65,993,201 of CM039673.1, forward strand.
GAACATATACTTGACATGCAGAAAACAGTAGCAATAAACTGAAACGATCATATGCTATGTTTGTAGTTTGGGTCTTATACATCACATCATTCTCCTAATGATGTGATCCGGTTATCAAATGACATCTCATGTCCATGGCTAGGAAACCTTAACCATCCTTTGATCAACGAGCTAGTCTACTAGAGGCATACTAGGGACATGGTGTTGTCTATGTATCCACACATGTATCTGAGTTTCCGATCAATACAATTATAGCATGGATAATAAACGATTATCATGAACAAGGAAATATGATAATAACTAATCTATTATTGCCTCTAGGGCATATTTCCAACACAAGCTCGACGTCCTCTTCGGCGACGCCGGTCACTTCCGCCGCGAGCTGGTCTTGTTCGAGGTAGTGGACCTCGAAAGTCCCTACTACGCATTGTTGGGCCGGTCGGCTCTTGTCAAGTTCATGGCGATCCCCCACTATGCCTACCTCAAGCTCAAGATGTCCGGTCCCAGGGGCATCATCACCGTCGCCGGCAAATACCAGATGTCAATGGCGTGCGTGCGAGACGGCAGCCGGCTGGCCGAGGCCCTGGAGATAGCAGAGGAGAAGCTGCAGCTCGACCGGCTGGTGGCCCTCGCCTCTGCCCAGCCGGCCGTGTCGGCCCCTCCGTCCCAGTCGATCGGCGAAGCCTCTTTCCAGCCATCCAAGGACACCAGGCAGGTGCCACTCGATCCGTCCAACCCCACCCAATGCGTGACCATCGGCTCCCGCCTCGACAGCAAATAGGAAAGTGAGCTCGTCGACTTCCTCCGTGAGAATCGGGACATCTTTGCATGGTCCCCCAAGGACATGCCAGGTGTTCCGAGCAAGTTCGCTGAGCACAAGCTACACGTACGGCCGGATGCGAAGCCGGTCAAGCAACCCCTGTGCCGTTTCTCCGAGGAGAAGAGATCGCCCAGCTGCTCGCAGCCAACTTCATCATGTAAGTATTCCACCTGGACTGGCTAGCCAACCCAGTCCTAGTGCTGAAGAAAAACAAGATCTGGCGCATGTGTATCGACTACACAAGCCTGAACAAGGCGTGCCCCAAGGACCCGTTCACCCTGCCGCGGATCGATCAAGTCACCGACCCCACGACCGGCTGTGATCTGCTGTCTTTCCTGGACGCCTACTCCGGCTACCACCAAATAAAGCTGGACCCGGCCGACCGGCTCCAGACCTCCTTCATCACCCTCTTCGGGGCCTACTGCTACATCACCATGTCCTTTAGCATGAAGAATGTAGGTGCTACCTTCCAGCGTTGCATGCCGAAGTGCCTCCTACCTTAGATAGTCAGGAATGTCCACGTCTACGTGGACGACATCGTCGTCAAATCCAAGAAGCATTTCAGCCTCCTCGACGACCTCCGGGAGACGTTCACGAACTTGCACGAATACAAGATCAAGCTCAACCCGGAGAAGTATGTCTTCGGTGTCCCAGCCGGCCAGCTCCTGGGTTTCTTCGTGTCTGCCCGCGGCATCAAAGCTAACCCCGAGAAGATCCGGGTGATCGAGCGCATGACCAAGCCGGTCCGGCTCCGTGATGTCCAAAAGTTCACCGGCTGCCTTGCCTCCCTCAGCCGGTTCATCAGATGGCTGGGCGAGAAGGCCTTGCCCCTCTATGGGCTCGTACGCAAGTCGGCCCTAGTCGAGCCGGGCCGGGACCTCTCGAAAAAGCCAGCCCTGTTCGACTGGTCCGACGAGGCGGAAGCGGCGTTCCGCGGCCTCAAGCGGGCTCTCACCAGCGCGCCCATCTTGGCCGTGCTGGCTGACAAGGAGCCTTTGCTCACCTACATTGCGGCGACCACACGCGTCATCAGCGTCGTCCTGGTGGTGGAGCGACCGGAGGAAGGCAAGGCAGTGCCGACGCAGCGTCCCGTCTACTACCTCAGCGAGGTCCTCTCCGCCTCCAAGCAAAACTACCCCCACTACCAGAAGATGTGCTACAGCATATACTTCGCCGCCCAGAAGATCAAGCAGTACTTCTAGGAGCACGTCATCACCATCGTGAGCACAGTGCTGCTGGGCGAAATCATGGCCGTCCGGGATGCCACCGGCCGGATCGCCAAATGGGCCATCGCTCTGGCCGACTACGAAATACAGTACGAGCCGTGCACCACCATCAAATCCCAAGCAATGGCCGACTTCCTCGTCGACTGGGCCGAAACCCAGTTCGTGCCGCCTCCGCCCGACTCCATGCGCTGGCGCATGCACTTCGACGGCTCGAAGATGCAAGCCGGTCTGGGAGCCCGCATCGTCTTGTCGTCTCCCAGAGGAGACCTGCTCTGCTACGCCCTCCAGATCCACTTCGCCGCCTCCAACAACGTCGCCGAATACGAGGCCCTCGTCCATGGCCTCCGGCTCGCCAAGGAGATCGGCATCCAGCGCATCATTTGCTTCGGCCACTCCAACCTCGTGGTGCAACAGGTCTCTGGCGAATGGGACGCGAGGGACGCCAACATGGCCAGCTACCGCTTCCTCGTCCAGCAGCTCACCGGCTCCTTTGAGGGCTGCGAGTTCCACCACGTCCCCCGTGCGGACAACGAGGCGGCCGGCGCGCTGGCCAAGATCGGCTCCACCCGGTAGGGCATCCCAGCCGGCATCTCCCTCGAGCGGCTGCTGAAGCCTTCGATCAAGCCTTCTCCCGAATCGGAGTCCATCTTCGTACCGGCAAACGCGGCCGGCACCTCAGCGGAACCAGCTGCCAAACCGACCTCGCCGGCTGCGGCAGCTCTGCGGGCTTCGTCACCACCAGCCGCCGTGCCGGCACTGTCCGCCATGGCAATTGAGCCGGCCACATCTGCGTGCGCCGGCATCGGGCCCATCGCCGTCATGATGACGGTCGACGCTCCTGCCACCGCCTCGCTCACGGGGGCTGGCGAGCTGGTCCCAGGGGCTGGCGAGCCGGTCCCGGGGGCTGAGCCGGCCCCTGTCTCGGCTCCCTCATGGGCCCAACCCATCCTGGCGTTCCTCCAGCACGATGATCTCCCCTCCAATGAGGCCACTGCAAGGCAAATTCAGCGCCGGGCCCCGGCCTACAGCATCATCAACCACGAGTTGGTTCATCGCAGCACCACCGGCGTCTTCCAACGCTGCGTCGAGCCGGTGAAAGGGCAAGAAATCCTCCTCGACATCCACCAGAGCGAGTGCGGGCATCATGCCGCCTCCAGGTCCCTAGTGGCCAAAGCATTCCGTCACGGTTTCTACTGGCCGACTGCTCTAGACGCGGCCAAGAAACTGGTTCACAAGTGCGAGGGCTGCCAGCACTTCAGCACGCAGAGCCATCTTCCGGCAAGCGCCCTCCAGACCATCCCCCTTTCGTGGCCCTTCGCCGTCTCGGGGCTGGACATGGTGGGACCCTTCAATACCGCACAAGGCGGCATGACACACTTGCTGGTAGCCGTCGACAAATTCACCAAGTGGATCGAGGCCTGGCCAATCAAGAAACTGGATGGCCCCACGGCCGTCCGGTTCATCAAAGACGTCACAGTTCGCTATGGTTTCCCCCACAGCATCATCACCGACAACGGCACGAACTTCACCAAGGGCACGCTAGCACGTTTCTGCTCAAGGCGGGGCATCCGGCTTGACCTGGCGTCCGTCGCCCACCCGCAATCGAACGGCCAGGTTGAGAGGGCAAACGGCCTGCTCCTGTCCGGCATCAAGCCCTGGCTCGTGACACCACTGGTCCAGTCGGCCGGCTGTTGGGTCAAGGAGCTGCCGGCTGTCCTTTGGAGCCTCCGGACCACGCCCAACCGGTCGACCAGTTACACTCCATTCTTTCTCGTTTACGGGTCCGAGGCGATCATCCCCACCGACATCGAGTTCGATTCGCCTCGGGTTACCCTGTACACCGAGAAGGATGCAAGGGAGGCAAGGGAAGACGGCGTCGACCTCCTCGAGGAGGCCCGCGAGCTGGCCTTGAGCCGGACAGCCAGCTACCAGCAGAAGCTCCGGCATTACCACAGCAAGCGGATCCGGCCACTCTCCTTCCGCGAAAGAGACTTGGTGCTCAGGCGGATCCAGCGAACCGCCGGCCAGCACAAGTTGTCCTCCCCATGGGAGGGCCCGTTCATCATCATCCGGGCATTGCACAGCAATGCGTACTATCTAATAGACGCCCAGAAGCCGCAGAAGTGCAAGAGAGACGCCTCTGGCGAGGAGACGGAGCGCCCATGGAATGCGGCGCTCCTCCGTCCATTTTATTGCTGAAAACTAGTGTATGTATCCTTCCCCTTTAGGGCTTATGAATGCAACGGGGGACCCAAGCCAGCACTTGGGGCACGCCCCTTTTCGATTCCTCCAAAGTTTTCCTGTTATTTAAGGCACGTCAACCGGGTCCGGCTCCCGGGCCCGGAGGCTCGCCCGACTCCCCCCCCGGGGCGGACAAGTAGTGTGAGCAAGCAACCCTTCACCTCCCCTCCATAACCAGCTACAGACCGGCTCCCGGCTGTCCGGCTGAAGGGACCACGGGGTGCGAAGGAACTTCTCACACTGAGGTCAGCCGACGCGTGGCAGCCAGACCGGCCCAGCCGAGCTTTGTTACTCCTAGTAACCGGCCTTTGCCGGCTCAACCCAGCCCTAGTCGGTTGACTCTGAGAGCCCGCTGGTTTTCCCCAAGGGTGAAGCCCCGTCCCTGTCCCAGACCGGCTCTCGGCTGGCTGGCAGGCGGGGCGGAAGCCGGAAGGAATCCCGACGCGTGAACACAAATCAAAAGACAAAACGCGAAAGAAGAGCCGGCATGCACATTCTTTTTAAGAAAAACAACATACGTCATAACGATAAAAGGCCCACGGCCACGAGTTCATTACATATACACACCCAGTGGTTGGAATTCCAGTCTAAAACAAAATGCAGGAAAGAAAAATCCTAAGTAGTGGCAGCTTCGGGCCGGCCCTCCTCCGGTGCTGACGCCTCTGGAGCCGGCGGTGCTCACGCCTCGGGAGCCGGTGGTGCTGGCGCCTTCGAGGCCGGCGCCTCCGGGGCGGCTGAGGAAGAAGCCCCCGCCCCCGCGTCCGGAGCCAGCTCGGACTCGGCATAGTCGTCGGTGTTAGATTCTCCATCGGCCGTCTCGGCGGCGCTCCCCTTCGGGTCGTCCAGGCCGAGCCCGTACCGGTCCTCCGGAACCACCATGTTGTCCGCCCCGCGCTCTGGGACATACTCGTCCCACGCGGCAAAGGACGCGAGGTCGCTCGCCCTCACCAACAGCTCGTCGGCCACCGCCTCCAACTCCGCGTCGGTGCCGGCACGCTGGGCCGTGAGCAAACCCAAGTCCAGCTCAGGGTACCACGACCTGGCAATGCGGAGAGCCATGTCCGCATCGGCGCGTGCCGTGGAGGCCCTCCAGGCGTTCACCCGCGCAGTCCCAAACTCCAGCCACCTCGACAGCTGTTTCATGGAGCCCGGGTCCGCCGCGCTGGGCCAATGGGTGTGAACCAGCGCCAAGCCGGCCGCTTGGACCTGCCTCAAGGTGCGAACCAGCTCCGACAGACGCGCCTCGGCAGCGATCCCCACCTCGTCTAGGGTCCAGGGGCAAGCGGCCCAATGGCCACTCCTTGCGCCCGCCGGGCCTCACGGTCGGCCTCCACGGCCGCCTTCGCGACCTCCTGTGTGCCGGGGAAAAGCCCTAAGAAGAAGACAAGGGATGACGGGGAGGCAAGCCAGAAAACCCAGAAGGAAGGCGCGAGAAGAACAAGGCAACAGAAGCTTACCGTGCAGCATCTGATCCACCTCATGCCCTTGCTCCTGCAGGTGCACACTCCTGGCTGACCACTCCTGGCGCTGGCGCTCATGCTCGTCCCGAGCCGCCTGCGCATCCTCGGCCGCCTTGGCTAGCACGGCGTGTTTGTCCTCCAGCCTCTCGCAGAGAACTTTCTCCTGCTCCTCCGCCTCCCGACGAAGGGCCGCCCCTTGGTCCACCAACACTTGGCGGTGGGCCGCCTCGCGCCCCTCCCGCTCCGCCTTCACCTGGTCCGCCTCCCCACGGAGCCGGTCACGCTCCGTCGTCAGGAGTTCCCGCTCCTCGTAAAGACGCACCACCTGGCGCAGGAGGCTGACCGTCTCGGCGTGGGTAGCTTCATGAGAAGAAGTCGCCATTGTCAGAAAGGATTCAGCCCGCCTCCGGGGCAGCTGACTTGATTCCCGAGGCTACTACCAGTGGGTGCGCTTGCGTGCCCCCACTGAAAGATCGCAAGAGCACATACCTCACAAATCTGCGGACAAGACGGCGAGCCGGTTTTCGGCTCCTTGGTACAACCCCAGCAAGGTGTTGTACGCGGCCCCCTGGCGGTCATACGCCACCTGCAAAACAACAACAGTACATAACTTTAGGCTCGACCCGCCTACGCCCCAGCCGGCTCGAGCCTCGGGGGCTACACGCAGTGGGTGAGCTGGCGTGCCCCCCTGGAAAAGACAGAAAACACCAAGTCAAGAGAAGAAGGAAAGAAGAAAGCTCACCGCGACCGCCTACTCCAAGTTCACCAGCCGGTCATTGGCGGCTCGAGCGTCCTGCAACGTCTGGGTGCGGCAAGCGGTGAAAGCATCCACCATGGTGGACAACACCGCCCCAAGGGCGCTCGACGGTTCGCCAGGGGCTGGGCTCCCGGCCGCCGCCCAGGTCTGCTGCGGTCGGCCCCTATCCACAGGTCCTCCCTTGTGGAAGACCGCGATGGGACCGGCCCCTCCTGTCGCCGTCGCGCCAGGGGCCGCCGTCGACGTGTGTGCGGCGGCCGTTTCCCCAGCCGTCACGGCCCTCACCTCCGGCGCTCCTCCTCCGGCGGCTCTGGGCCGACTCGCCTCCGGTGCCGACGCCTCTGGAGCCGGCGCCTCCGAAGCCGACACTTCCGGGGCCGGCGCTTCCGGGGCCGGCACCTCCGCCCCCGGCGGCACGTCGTCCGCCATCGGCTGGGTGGCGTCGCAGTCCATCTCCGCCACGTCCTCCGCGGCCTTCGCGCCCGCCTCTGTCCGTTGCCTGGGACCATGGTGGTCCTTCGACCTCTTCTCCTGGCCGCGGGGGAACGGCTCCCACGCTTCGCCAGCGGCCTCCCCGCTGGTTCCTCGGAGACGGGGGAACGGCTCCCACGCTCTGCCAGCGGCCTCCCCGTTGGTTCCTCCTCGCTTCTTTGCCGCCTCTTCCCATGGGAGGAGCTCCTCGACGCGCCGCTCCTGCTCGGCCGCCTCGAGGTTGAGCCACACCTGGCGCTCCCTCTCCTCGGCAGCCGTCGGCGACGCCGCCCTCTCCGTCCTACCACCCGGGGTCCTCCCTAGGGCACGCGCCTCCCTGGTAACGGCGAAATAAGGGGCAGGGGGAAGACGGAACAGACCAAGGTGGAGGAGGAGATGGACTTACCCGGCGACGATGGGGACCGCCCTGCTCATGGGTCCCGCCTAGGCAACCTTTTGTTTCTTGCCCCCGCCTCCGAGGCTGCCGCCCGGCTGCGTGGTCGCCGCGCGCTTGGGCGCCGTCTTGGTGGCAGCCGACCGTTTCCCCTTGTCGTCCACGTCTGGGCCTCCCCGGCTGGAACCGCCGCTGGCTTGAGGTTGGCGCCTCCGCGGCACCGTGACCTCGTCTTCCGAAGTTTCGGGCTTCTCCGGAGCCTCTGCAACATGCGACATCTCCGCCTCAATGTCATCATCGGTCCAGTCCCGTAGGTGCATCTAGGGAGAAGACTCACCCGTCGATTCAGCCTCTTCGGCCCCCTCCGTCTCCGTCTTCGCGTCGCCAGCTTTGGACGCGTCGTCTTGCTCGGAGTCAGCCGGCATCCTCGACCTCCTCGGGGTCCGACTCTGCCGTGTCGGGGGCCGACTCCCCATAGTTCTGCAGCAGTGGGAAAATCTGTGGGCAGACCGGGCGGGCGCACCATCAGGCCAAAGGGGGGAGGGGCGCTGCCTCTAAAAAAGATGGAGGGAAGGAGGTGCCAGATACTTACGCGCGCTGTCGGGCGGCTCCGGCTGTATGGGGTTTTCCCCCGTTGCCACTCGCCCACCACCATCTTCGCCGTCGAGATGGCGTTCACCCTCCTCGCCATGTGGGCTGGTTTCATCTCCTTGGTGGAGAGCCGACAGGGGTCATGGCGTCCTCCCATCTGGCAAATGAGGTGTGGCCGGCGCTGCAATGGCTGCACCCGGCGCGCCACCATCGCGGCCAGCAGATGGGTGGCCTTCAGCCCCTCTGTCCCGGTCATCACGAGAAGGTGCTCGCAGAGCTGGTCCGCTGTCTCGGGCGTCAGAGGCGAAACCGCCCGCCAGTTCAGCATCGCGGTCGGCGGGTGTTTGGCGAAGTCGGGGAGGTTGATGTAATCCTCCTCTGGCTTCGCGGTCTTCACATAGAAGAACCCCCGCTACCAGCGCTTCACCAACTCATGCAGCGGGAGTTTCGGGAAGCCAGTCCTCATGCGGATATGGATCATGGCGCCTCCGCAGGCGGTCATCACCATCTTCTTCGTCACCGGATCCTTCCTCGTCTGTCGCTTGAGGAAGAAGAGCCGGCACCAAAGGTCAAGCCTCGGCTCAACCCCCAAGTACCCCTCGCAAAGGGTGACGAACGCCGCCAGCTGCAAGACGGCATTGGGGGGGAGGTGGTGCGGCTGCAGGCCGAACCGCGTCAGGAAACGGTGGAAAAAGGCACTCGTCGGCAGCCTAAGCCCACGGAGGAAATGATCGGCGAAGACGACCACCTCCCCTCCCGCGGTGCCGGGGAGTTCGCCGGCCCGGCTGGGCATGCCTCCAAGTGTGCCTCCGCCGGGAGCTTGTGGCAATGGCGGAGGTGCTCAGTGAAGGTCTCATCCACGTCGTTGTCGTCCCATGCGCCCTTGCCCGCCATGGTCGCCGAGGGGTCATGTGGTTGCGACGACGGGCGTGAATGCTCGGCGGCGGCCCGGGCTTTCTTCAGCGGCGGATGGTGCCGCAGCCTACCCGCGTGCTCTGACCTCCTGCTCTCTCTCTCTCTGTCTCTCGTGGCGGGGGGAGGAAGACGACGATGATGATGCGGCGACAATGGGGGTGCGAACGGGCTGTTCTGCCCCCTCCTCTCGCCATTTAAACCCTGTGCGGGTGATCGTGGGGGCCGGATTCATTGCGCACGACCCCCGCGATTCCCGTGGCATGCGGGGCGGATATTATGGCGCTCGGGAACGCCAACCATCTGCCCGCGTCGTAAAAGATCCCCGTGCGGGGGCCGAGGCCGCGGTGGTGGAGGGCCTCGCCCCACGGCCCGGTCTTCTCCGCCGCATGGCGCGTCTTCTCTACCCGGTGGGGAACCCGAGGCGGCACACGAGGCATCTGCCGGCTATGGAGCCGATCATCGTTTCTCGGTGTCGCTCGACTCTCAAGGCACCCCGCGGCGCAAGGACAATCTTCAAGCCGGCAAGGACCGCCACGGTTCGTCGGTGGCCCTCCCCGGCTTCGGGGACTACTGGCGGGGGGATGACCCCCGGGTAGCCTCAAGCGCCCCCTTGCTCCGGCCTTCTAACGCAATCAAAGGGCGGGCCGCCTCCCCCTGCGGTCTGGCTACGCCCTGCCAGTAGCGGCCCTCTGGCCAGATCCCACCGGCTACGCCCCTCCGGTTACGACGTGCCGGCTAGCTAGGGGCGTTGCCGCCTGGCCCCCCAGCCAGCTACGCATTGGATACCGTCGTCAGGGCATGCGTGGCGACAGTGGTGCCCATCCCATCGGGGGTCAGCGCCGGAGTGGCCACAGTGAAGGTGTCTGGGCCTCTGACCCTGGCGGACGGTGACCGGGCTTCCAACAGTGCCGGCACGCCCCAACCACTCCATTACCTGCCCCGGCATGGCTACAGGGTGGCCGGCCACACCGCTGACCTCGGTCGGTCGCCGCAAGACGACGCCACAAGGGGCGGCCCGTGCCTTGATGTGACCGGCATCAGGACCCGCCGCGCGGGCTTTGCCGGCTCCTGACGGGACCCTTCAGCCGGCGGGGCCTACCGGCGACAGGACCCCACAGCCGGCGGCCCCCACAGCTGGCGAGAGAGGCTGCCGGCTGGGGCCCCTCATGACCTTCTATTTGTATTGTAATCCGGGGGTTGGCCTATAAAACCCCCTGGGCCAACCCCATGCAAGAGGTCGGCTGATCTCCCAGTTCTCTTCACGTCCACTCCACACACATGCGTAGAGAGGCAGATGAGTGGGCTAGCTCCTTCTTCCTCCATGATCCATACAGCTCAAGGAGCGCCATTGTAATCTGACCATTGTCTCAACTAGACCAAGCAGGACTAGGGGTGTTACCTCCCACGGAGGGCCCCAAACCTGGGTACATCGTGTGTCCACCATCGCTTGTGCCTAACCCCGCTCCCGGAGCCTGCCGGCGTCCTTCGGCCCCTCTCGATAAGCCTACCCATGGCATCTGCCGTTACGAAACCACGACAAGATGCATAAAAGGGTTAACATCACATGCAAATCATAAGTGACATCTTATGGCCATGAACTTGTGCTTTTGATCTCCATCTCCAAAGCATCGGCATGATCTCCATCGTCACCGACGTGACACCATGATCTCCATCAATGTGTCACCATGAGGTTGTCGCGCCGATTTTTGCTTCCACGACTATTGCTAACTCATAGCGATAAAGTTAAGTAAAACGATGAAAATAATTAAAGACAACCCTATGGCTCCTCCCGGTTGTTGTACTCATCGACATACAAGTTGTGATATTCGATAAAATACATGATCATCTAATACATCACATATATCTCATCATGTAATTGGCCATATCAAATCACAACATACCCTGCAAAAACAACTTAGACGTCCTCTAATTTTTGTTGCAAGTTTTACGTGGTTGCTATGGGTATCTAGCAAGAACAATTCTAACCTACGCAAAATCACAAGGTGAAACAAAAATTGCTATTCAACCTTCTCAAGGACCGCCTTTGTCAAATCTGATTCGACTAAAGTGGGAGAAACAGACACCCGTCAGCAATTTTTATGCAACGAAGTTACATGTCTGTTGATGGAACCAGTCTATCGTAAGTGTACGAGTAATGTTGGTCCGGGCCGCTTCATCCCACAATACCGCCAAAAGAAGAAAAGACCAAGGGAGGAAGCAATCTGAATATCAACGCCCACAAACTCCTTTGTGTTCTACTCGAGATCTCATCTACACATAGACGTAGCTCATGATGCCACTATTGGGGAACGTTGCATGGGAAACAAAAAATTCCTACGCAAACGCAAGATCTATCCATGGTGATGAGCATCTACGAGAGGGAGAGTGGATCTACATACCCTTGTAGAACGCTAAGCAGGAAGCGTTAAGAAATGCGGTTGATGTAGTCGAATGTCTTCATGATCCAAATCACCGAACGTCCCGCAATCCCATCATGACCCATCTCACGATCCAATCACGATCTGTACCGCGATAAAATCACGAATCGTCCCGCAATCCTGATCACGGTTCTTCTGATCTAGCGCTGAACGGATGGCACCTCCGCGTTCAGCACACGTACAGCTCCATGACGATCTCCGCCTTCTTGATCCAACAAGAGGGGGCACAGAGGTAGATGAGTTCTCTGGTAGTGTGACGGCATGGCGGCGGCGATGGTGGAACAATTCCAGTAGTGCTTCGCCTAAGCACCACCAAAACTAGACTAAAGGAGAAAACGATCTAGCAAAAGTAGAGGGAGCACGTGGCAATTAGGGTTAGCTCTCCCCTATAAATCCTCTATTATATATAGGAGGGAGGGAGGGGAGGAGGAATCCTCAAGCCCTCAAGGGTTGGCCGAAATCATAGGTGGAGGAGTCTTACTCCAATCCTACTAGGAGTAGGATTTCTCCTCTCCACTTGGAAACCTTTTCCACCTTTTCACCTTTGGTTTTTTTCACCCTTAGCCACATGGGCCTTGGTGGGGGGTTCGGCCAGCTCACCAGGGATGGTTTGACTCCTCCCTGAGCCCATGAGGTCCTTTGGGTCGAGACACCCCTCCCAATGGCCCCCGGGACCCTCCCGGCACTCCCGGTACACTACCGAAGTGCCCGAAACTTTTCTGGTGACCAAAACAGGACTTCCTATATAACAATCCTTACCTTCGGACCATTCCGGAGCTCCTCGTTACGTCCAGGATCTCATCCGAGACTCCGAACCACCTTCGGTCACCACCATACATAACTCTGCTATACCGAAATGTCACCGAACCTTAAGTGTGCAGACCCTGCGGGTTCGAGAACTATGTATAGATGACCGACACACCTCCACGGTCAATAACCAATAGCGGGACTTGGATCACCATATTGGTTCCTACATATTCTACGAAGATCATTATTGGTTGAACCTCTATGTCAAGGATTCAGTTAATCCCTGTCACGCCCAAGATGCGCGCCTATCCATATTTAGGCACGGGGGCCTCGATAGGGATAGAGGCGCATCTTGCCGTTCGCAAGTATAGTATCATTACATACATTTATGAAGAGAGGAGTATATTAGTTGTCTTACACTCGCCACTTGCTAAATTACAATTCCACACAGTTTATTCAAACATCATTCCAAAGACAGGGTCCAGCTACAGATGAAAACAAACGATAAAAGGATGCAATTACACTGGCTTGCTAGCCCCGAAGAACATGACCACGACCACTCTATTCGTCTGGATATGTGACTTACATCTTGCCACACTCCTCGTCATACTCCCACTGGAACTGCGTCACATCATCTGGCACGATCTCATCTGCACCTGCACCTGTATTTGTTGTAGTAATTTGTGAGCCACGGGGACTCAGCACTCTCGCGCCCGGGTACCGAGACTATTCAAGATTATATGTTGGATGGGGGAAAAGTGTTTAGTTTGCAGCAGCACTAAGCATTTATGGTGGCTAATCTTACAAGAACATGAATATAAATATGTGATCTACGATAAACGAGTGAGTACTAGAATGACCGCTAAGCGATCCTGAACACCTACTTACGTCAAACATAACCCCACCGTGTTCTCTCTCGGATCATGTTCACGAGCAGAGACGATCATGGTTACTCACACAGTTGGTGTATTTTATTAAAGTTTACTTCAAGTTAACTATAACCGAGTGTTAAACAAATATCCAAGTTGCCACATAACCGTGGGCACGGCTTTCCAAAAGTTTTAACCTTGTAGGGGTGCTCCAACTAGTACATCATAAATTAACCACACTCCACGGGAATAACCTTGACCATGGATCTCGTGATCATCCTAGGCAACTCCAAAGGAATTCCGGCACCTCGAGAGAGCCCGAAGAAAATCAGAGTCCCTCACGCAAGCTGCTCGAGAAAGGTAAAACATGTCCAGCAAGACCACCCGGCAGGCCAGATCCCAATAGGATACACGCGTATCTCTGCCTCAGGGCACTACCAGATGGGTCTAGCTATAGGGAAAATCCAATCCTCAAGTTGACTCGAGGCGGCCACGCCGGCAACCCATTTTGGACCAACACTCATGAGGAGCACTGACCCGGGTTGTTGATTAATTATCCACGGGGTAGCTAAGCCCTATGCAATTTTATTAAGTTGTTTACGCAAATAGTATCAATGTTGGGTCTTGCCAGACAAGTTTTAATCTCAACCGAATAATCAAGCGGTCCCCATAACAACCCCGAGCATGCTAGGAGTGCAAAATATGGAAACATAACACTAGTAACAAGTAACTAGGGCGGTACAAGTGGAACAAAACACCGAGAAAAAGGCCAAGCCTTTCACCATACCAAGATATATATGTGCATTAAATTAAATAGCAGTAAATATTGTGATATGCCAGATATCCATGTTATCACAAGGAAACAACCTACACCTGCAACTAAGAACGCTATAAGAGGGGCCGAGCAGCGGTAACTTAGCCAAACAAGGTTTGCTAGGATGTGGAGGATTAGAGGCTATCATGGAAATGTAGGAGGCTTTACTTTCAAGTGGTAGGTAACGCATATGTAATGATAAGAACGAGACATCTAGCAAAGCAAAATTAGTGTCGGGATCCCGGTACGATCATCTTGCTTGTTGGTTCTTCAGAGGGACAAAGAGCGAGGTCCTCGTAGTGGTACTCTCCTAGATCCTCGTACTCAGATTTAACACTCGCCTCTACCCAAGAGAAACAGCAACAATAAACAACCAACTAAGGTGCAATGCACAAACAAGATGATGCATGGTTCATTTGAAGTATTTAGCATGGCAATCCTAAACTAGTCATGTTTCTCATGCAATGGTTAAGTTATTTACAATTCTGGACAGAATCTCATGTTTAGTTGCATGAACATGCATGATCATGGAAAATATGGGTGCTTCATGCAAAATCGATACAAATGCATATGTAGAACGTAGGAAACGGAGTTACGGTTCTCGCGCTACGCTCACGGCAAGTTACGAAGGCAAAATACAAGACAATGAAGGCCATGGGCTATTCCTTGGCATTCCAAGGTAGACACGGGGTAGGCAATGAAAAACCAACCACAATAGAGTCAAAGAACAAGCAAAACCATGGAGCATAGCTCCCACAAGTCACAAAACACTAAAACAAACAATCTGCCACAAAACAGCAACATAGCAACTTTCACAGCAAATATATAGAGCTACAGGAAGTTTCCAACCTCAAACAAGGCATTCACAGAAACTACATAGCATTCTTATCAAATCATCCAACTACACAAACTGGAAAGGAAGCACATAATAATAAGCATGAAGCCAACAAGTTGGCATGATGAAACAGAGTCTAGGGACTTAGAGAAAATCACAGTTTTCTGGAATTTGAGTTAAGCTGATAGCAAGTTGACAGCAGAGACTAATGGTGATAGAGACCACCTCATGGCATGAAAATTAACAGGAAGGTAGAGGGCAACATCTACTTCAAAAACTAGCACTGAGCTTGAGCTAAATCACAACATATCACTTGGTAGCACCCACTCTTCATGGCATAAAAAATTAAGAGATTCTCAGACTTAGAAATATTTAGCATGTACTCCCTCCGTTCCTAAATATAAGTCTTTTAAGAGATTTCACAAGGTGACTACATACGGAGCAAAATAAGTGAATCTACACTCTAAAGTATGCCTATATACATCCGTATGTAATCCTCTAGTGGAAACTCTTAAAAGACTTATATTTAGAAACGGAGGGAGTAGAAAACAGCAACATTTTAATAGCCACTTTGGAGCATGGTTCCCACTTATATGCAAGAGTATCATGACAAAAGTAAATACCCTGGAATTCTACTCATCAAAGGCTACCATTTTCATGTTGACACAATTATCATAGCATGCATGGATTAATTATAACCAAAATGACAAAATGGGATTTTGAGACAAAATGACATTTTGTCAGACTTGCTCAGATGACAAAAAAAATTGCACCAATGGGTTCCTTGGGTGATTCTACCCCAAAATCATGTATCATACTCATATACTTGCATGGAGCAACATGGCAGAACACTAGCTCGAAAAATACCCATCATTCCTATAAGTTGAAACTTTCTAAAAATGCTCATGTTCATATATGCACATATCCAGTTTGAGAAATATTACCAGAAACGAAAAAACCCATTCAATTCACAAAATAACATTAAAATCCAATAAAGAAAACAACATGTAGGAGGGCCCACCTGGCATAGTCACCAGGCCCCCCTAGTGGATGACAAGTGGGGCCAGGGCCCACTTGTCATACGCTCACAACAACACCCCCCCCCACACACACACACACCTGCCACACATACACACACACTATGGATCTGCTGCCACAGCAGATCCAACACACACACTCACCAGCACACGGGATCCAGCGTGGTCACACCGGATCCGAATATCACACACACATACACAGCCAATCAGAAAAAGGGAAAACAAAAGTGGGAGCTTGGGATTCGATCCCACGACCAGCCGGTCGTCTCCCAAGCCGAATGCCACTACGCTACATGCGGGCTACTGACCAGGGAGGGTCTTCGCTGAAAATCTACTAACTCGCACGCTTAAACTCTGACGAAACTGAAACTGTCGCACACCGCACTCACACAGAATGGTGGCGGCGATTCCGACGACGGAGGGGGCTCTCCAGCGGCGCGGACCTGCTGCGAGGAGATCGGGGTCCTAGGGGAACCCATCCCCGCCCCAAATGACAGCTAGGCGCAGCGGCAAGGGGAGGCACTCGAGGTCGAGCTGCTGCTCGGCTCAGGGCATGGCGGAGGCGGTCACGGCGGTGGCATAACACGGGCCTACGTGATGAAGCAAGGCAGACTATGACGATGGGAGCTCACCTAGGGGCTGCTCGGAGACGCGGGGATGCAGAGGAGACGGCAAGGAAGAAGACGTGAAGAAGGCCCGCGATGAAGCACCGCTACTTGCAGACGATAGCGACAACGGGGCGACGCTGCAGGGGTCCTCTCCACGCACTAGCGCCGGGAACGTGACGCGGACGGCACCCGCGAGCACCAGGCCATCTCCGATTGCGACGAACAGGCCACCGGAGGCGACGACGATGACCTTATGGCCCCAGCGCTCACTCTCTCTGAAACTCCTCTCTGAACTTACCTAACAGAAGAGAGGGTAGGAAGGAAGGAGGGATATGGGAGCGACGGCGATAGGAGGGGGAACGCGGAACCCTAGGTGAAGGGGCATGCAATGAGAGGGGCTAAATGGGCCGCGGAGGGACGGACCTCGACGTCCGTGAACTCACGGCGACGCAAACTCTCTCTGCTCTCTCTCTCTCTCACGAGCTAACTGACGGAGGAGGACGAGGGGCAGGTCACCGCTATTGCTGGGCTGGCTAGGCCACGCTAAGGAGGGAGGCCCAGCACTCTCTCTCTCTCTCAGAAAACAAAGGGTTTTCCCTTTTGGATAAAAGAAAACAAGACAAAAAGCCCCAAGAGTAAAAGAAAAGGATTTTAGTCAAAACAAAAATACTTCGACACAACAGGAAATATGCCCTATTTAATAAAATTAAAAAAATTGATTTTTAGAGCAAGTAAATTAAATACTTTTTAAAATAGTCAGTCCATGTTTATTGTAAAACCCCATGATCCCAAAAAGAGCAACACACATAATCTCAAAATAATATTCCCTAAACCATGAAGATTTTTAACAGAATTATTTATCAAGTTTTTAACACAGTGGGAATTAATTATGATACCAAAGGGTTTTGAAGATGTTTGAAAAGGAAGGAGAGGGGGTGGTAAACCACACTTGCACACATCCACACATCACACAAGTCTACTAACAACATCACAACAATTGTCACATGGAAGCATACCACAAAAATCTATTATGCATGACATGATGATGAGATGGCATGATGCATGATGCATGAGATGGAATGGCAATGAGCAACATAATATCATTCAAACACATGACAACATAGGTTCACAAGAGGTTACATGACCAAAATGGCAAGGGAAGCACTTGGGCTGTTACAATCTCCCACACTACAAGATGATCTTGACCCGAGATCTAGGAACGAAAGAACTCTGGATATTCGTAACGGAGAAGATCCTCACTTTCCGAAGTAGCTTCTTTATCGAAATGATGAGACCACTTCACCTTGAGAAACTTGATTGATTTGTTGCGAGTCTTACGCTCAGTTTCTTCGAGAATAGCCACTGGATGCTCACGATAAGAGAGGCCTTCTTAGAGATCAATGTCTTGGAGGTCAATGGTACGCTCGGGAGTCTTGAAGTACCTCGAGAGCTAAGAAACATGGAAGACATCGTGCACATTTGCGAGGTTTGGAGGAAGCTCTAGTTGATAGGCAAGTTCACCTCCCTTGCCAATAACTCTGAAAGGACCAACAAAGCAAGGAGCTAGCTTCCCTTTAATTCCAATCCGCCGAGTGCTCTTCATGGGAGAGACTCTGAGATAGACTAGATCATCAACTTGAAAGGATACATCCCGATGTTTGTTGTCGTAATAACTCTTCTGTTGGGATTGAGCTGCTTTGAGGTTCTCACGAATGACACGACACATCTCTTTTGCTTCGGTGATCATGTCATTGCCCAAAATTTGACGCTCACCAGTTTCAGACCAGTTAAGCAGGGTATGACACTTCCTGCCGTAGAGAATCTCGAATGGGGCCTTGCCTGAGCTAGCCAGAAAGCTATTGTTGTATGTATGGAAGGCAGTCTTCCATTTCATGCCGAACGAAATCACATAGGCTCTGAGCATGTCTTCAAGGATTTGATTGGCTCTCTCAACTTGACTACTTGTCTGCGGATGGAATGCAGTGCTGAAACAGATCTTGGTACCCATAGCAGTCTGGAAGGACTCCCAAAACTTGGAAGTAAAAAGGCTTCCACGATCAGATGAGATGAGCTGAGGAATACCGTGCAAAGAAACTATCCTTGAAGTATACAACTCTGCTAGCTGAGCTGCCGAGATAGATTCTTTGACCGGAAGGAAATGAGCAACTTTGGTTAGCTTGTCGATAACCACAAAATGGCATCGTTGCTTCTCTTGGACTTGGGAAACCCAGTGATGAAATCCATCTCCACATGATCGAATTTCCACTCTAGAATAGGCAAAGGCTGAAGGAGACCTGCTGGACGTTGATGTTCCGCCTTCACTCTGCGGCAAACATCACACTCGTTCACGAACTGAGCAATTTCACGTTTCATGCAAGTCCATCAGAAGGTTTGCTTTAGATCCTGATACATCTTGGAACTGTGTGGATGAATGGATAGAAGAGAATTGTGTTCTTCGTCCATGATAACCTTCCCGAGATCACCTTTTGGAACCACCAGATGGTCCTCAAAGAACAAGGTATCTTTGTCATCAACGCAAAAGCACTTATACTTCGGAATGCCCTTGGTCAAACCTTTCTTCACTTTCTTCACCATAGCATCAAGAAGTTGAGCTTGGTGAACCTGATCTTCCAGAGTCGGAGAGACTTGAAGATTGGCAAGAAATCCTTGCGGAATCATTTGAAGGTTGAGCTTGCGTAAGGCTTCACCAAGCTCGGGTTGAAGAGGATCAGGATGAGACTGTTGCAGTATGCCTTTTGGCTGAGTGTGTCTGCAATGACATTTACTTTCCCAGGAGTATACTCAATGCTTGGATTGAAGTCCTCAAGCATTTCCACCCAACGAGACTGCCGAAGATTGAGATTTGGTTGAGTGAAAATGTACTTCAAGCTCTTGTGCTCGGTGTACACCTCAAGTGGTCTACCCAACAACAAATGCCTCCAAGTCATCAGAGCATGCACAATTGTCGCCAACTCGTGATCATGATTTTGGTAGTTCTTCTCGACAGGCTTCAACTGACGTGAGGTATAAGCAACTATCTTCTTATCTTGCATGATAACACCACCAAGGCCTTGGAGAGAAGCATCACAGAAAACTTGGAAAGGCTTTCATTGCTCGGGAGGAACAAGAACTGGAGCTGAAGTCAGTCTCTGCTTGCGCGTATTGAACGCCACATCACAGTCAGGACACCAAATATACTTGACATTCTTCTGGAGGAGATTAGACAAAGGCTTAGCAATTTGAGAGAAGTTCTCCACGAATCTTCTGCAATAACTAGCAATCCCGAGGAAGCTACGAAGCTGCTTCACATTCTGAGGAGGCTCCCACTTCAAGATTGCCTCAACTTTCTCAGGGTGCACTTTAATGCCCTCGTCAGAGATCATATGCCCAAGGTACACCACTTCATTGAGCCAAAACTCACACTTGGAAAACTTGGCATAGAATCGATGCTCTCTTAGCTTGTCAAGCACAAGCCGGAGATGCTCTGCATGCTCTTCTTCTGTTTCCAAGAACACAAGGATATCATCCAAATAGACCAAGACAAACTCATTCTAGAAAGGACAGAATATGAAGTTCATCATTCTTGAGAAGGTTGCAGGAGCATTGGCAGGACCAAACAACATGACGGTGTACTCATAAGAGCCAAAACTCGTCCTGAAAGCAGTCTTTGGAATATCTTCTTCGCGAATACGAATCTGATGATAGCCCATGCGAAGATCAAGCTTCGAGAAAACCTTGGCACCTTTCAGTTGCTCAAACAACTCATTGATGTTGGAAAGTGGGTACTTGTTTCTCATTGTCTTCTTGTTCAATGGATGGTAATCGACACAAAGTCGGTCCATGCCATCCTTCTTATTGACAAACAAAACACCACAACCCCATGGAGAAGAACTTGGTCTGATCGGACCCAGACATTCTTGTTCGTCTAGCTGCTTCTTCAACTCTTTCAGCTCTTCGGGGTCAAGTTTATAAGGGCGCTTGCAAACCGGTTCAGTTCCGGGCTCGAGGTCAATCACGAACTCTACTGGCCGGTGCGGATGCATTCCTGACAATTCTTCTCGAAAGACATCTTCATACTCATAAAGCACCGGAATTTGAGAAATAGCCGAGATTCCACCCTTCTCATTAAGAGCAAAGAGACGGATTGTATCATCGCAAGATGCGAAAATAATCACATCTTATGAAGGATGAGTTAACTTGACTTCTTTGGCTTTACAATCAACATATGCCTTGTTCATTGCCAGAAAGTCCATGCCCAGAATGAGATCAATGTCAGAATTTCCAAGAACAATTGGAGAAGCCAGAAAAGAATAATTGTCCATCTTGATAGAAACATCCGGAACTACCCAACGAGAACTCATATGCTTGCCCGGAGACACAACTTGCAATGCCATAGATAACTCTTCATGATGAAAATGATGCTTGGACGCGAATGGATATGACATAAAAGAATGCGAAGCACCAGTATCAAACAACACTTTTGCAGGAATAGAGTTAACTGAGAGATTACCCATGATCACTTGAGAAGAATCCTCTGCCTCTGCTGCGTTCACCATGTTCACCCTTGCTGACTTCTGATTATGCTTCACCATTGCATTGCTTGGAGGCCTGACTAGAGGAGGAGGCGGAATATGCCGCTGGTTGCACTTATTTGAGTAGTGACCCTTCTGACCACACTTGTGACAAGTAACCTCAGATAGCGGACGAAAGTTGCCTGGAGGAGGAACATTTGCTGACTTGGGAGCCTAGAGCCTCTACTGATATCCTGGGTTGGTGGGTGGGAAGAACCATGGCCACCGAACTGCTTCTACTGCTGAGGACGAAACGGAGGAGGATTAGGAACCCAATATTTCTGCTGCTTAGGGACCATCTAAGAGCTGGAAGAAGAATAGGAATCCTTGAACGCTTCCTTGAGTTCTCCAACTTGAGCTGCATTGCCTCGACCTTCAAAGCCATGTTGTAGAAATGATCAAACTCACAAGGCTCTTGAAGGACCAGACCCGGCAGAAACTCATCCTTGAGACCACCTCTGAACTGATAGATCATGGACTTGTCATCTGCAACATCTTGCTTAGCATAGCGGGCCAGATTCTGGAACTCGGTGTTGTAGTGATAGACAAACTTGCTTCCCTGCTTCAGGTGCCTGAACTTCTCACGCATCTCCTCGACAAAGCTTGTCGGAATGTAATGGGCCCTGAAGTCACAACAGAAATCGTCCCAAGTAACAACACGATCACCCCTGGAGTCCTTGTATTGCTGCCATCAATCTGCTGCCTGACCATTGAGCTGGAATGACGTGAATCTGACAAAATCCTCTGGTCTGACATTGTTGCACTCAAAATGCTTACTCATGTCATGGAGCCAATCATCTGCATCGAAAGGCTGCTCACAACAGGTGAAAGACTTGGGCTGGTTGGCAAGGAACTGGTTGAGTGTCGCAAACTGAGGTTAATTCTGAAAATTCCCTTGAAAGCCTTGCTAACCCTGATCTCTTTCTTGCAATAGCCTGAGCAACATCTGAGTATTCGCATTGGTTGTGGCCATCACAGCTTGCCAAGCTTCTGGAGGCGGAGGCGGTGGCGGGGGTGGTGAAACATCGGGCTGCTCCTCACCACGACCTGGATTCTCGCGAGTTCGTGGAGCCATCCTAAAGATGGAGAAAAACATCAACACCTCATTGACAAAGATGAATCCAAAGCTGAATCAAATGCTTGAAAGAAATTGAACGAATAACACAAACAGCCTTACTACTGAATAATTAGTAAGAATGCCTTCTTCGGGTTTGCGATAACATCGTCAGATATTAGAACTCACTTGCAATAACACAAAAGTATTGAGCTAACTTCTCGGAACAAATGTATATGCCCTCATACATCTGACAAAGATGATCCTAGATAACTACATGAGTTCCCACCTAAGAACTTCCGAAAACTTTCTGGTTATGCAATCTGGTGTGGGGATACAAGGAGGAAATATCTCACACAACTAGCAAACCTACATCCCAACTGTATCCATCCTTCAACACATAACCAGAGGCTTTCGCAAATTCATCTAACTCGAATCCTCAGAAGCACAATGATACTAACCATGGTGGTACCCCGGACGCCTCCCTAGTACTAGGTGACTCCGACCTTATCTCACCACGACAAGTATTGAAGTGATTCCGAACACCCTCCGTCCTGAGATACTAAGGAAGCTGAATGATAACGATGTGCCAAGAATTCTCTGGAGCTCAACTCCCCGGAAGAAATCAAGTCAGACAGGAGGCACCAAGACAGAATTCCGTCACATCAGTATCATATAGTTTCCAAAATACCCGCGTGATCCTAAAACAAATTGAGCGAGAAGAGGAGAAGAATCAAAATTCCTAAGTCGAACACCTCACCAAAGTATAGAAGAGGAGTAAAAGAAACCTACTCTCCGATATAACTAGACTCAAAATAGTTTTTACTAGACTCGACTCGGCCAAGTTCAATCAAGCAAAGGGCTCGTATGGTGTATGGCTCTGAATACCAACTTGTCACACCCAACATGCACACCTATCCATATTTAGGCACGGGGGCCTCGATAGGTATAGAGGCGCATCTTGTCGTTCGCAAGTACAGTATCATTACATACATTTATGAAGAGAGGAGTATATGAGTTGGCTTACACTCGCCCCATGCTAAATTACAATTCCACACAGTTTATTCAAACATCATTCCAAAGACAGGGTCCAGCTACGGACGAAAACAAACGATAAAAGGATGCAATGACACTGGCTTGCTAGCCCCGAGGATCACGACCACGACCACTCTACTCGTCTCGATATGTGACATACATCCTACCACGCTCCTCATCATACTCCCACTGGAGCTGCGTCACATCATCTGGCATGATCCCATCTGCACCTGCACCTGTATTTGTTGTAGTAATTTGTGAGCCACGGGGACTCAGCAATCTTGCGCCCGGGTAAAAAGACTATTCAAGCTTATAGGTTGGATGGGGGAAAAGTGTTTAGTTTGCAGCGGCACTAAGCATTTATGGTGGTTAATCTTACGAGAACATGAATGTAAATATGTGGTCTATGATAAACGAGTGAGTACTAGAATGACCGCTAAGCGATCCTGAACACCTACTTATGTCAAACATAACCCCATTGTGTTCTCTCTCGGATCATGTTCATGAGCAAAGACGATCACGGTTACGCACACAGTTGGTGTATTTTATTAGAGTTTACTTCAAGTTAACTATAACCGGGTGTTAAACAAATATCCAAGTTGTCACATAACCACGGGCACGACTTTCCGAAAGTTTTAACCCTGCAGGGGTGCTCCAACTAATCCATCATAAATTAACCACACTCCATGGGAATAACCTCGACCACGGATCTCGTGATCATCCTAGGCAACTCCAAAGGAATTCCGACACCTCGAGATAGCCCGAAGAAAATCAGAGTCCCTCACTCAAGCTACTGGAGAAGGTAAAACAAGTCCAGCAAGACCGCCCGGCGGGCCAGATCCCAATAGGAGACGCACGTATCTCTATCTCAGGGCACTACCAGATGGGTCTAGCTATAGGGAAAATCCAATCCTCAAGTTGCCTCGAGGCGGCCCCGTAGGCACACCGTTTTGGACCAACACTCATGAGGAGCACTGGCTCGGGTTGTTGATTAATTATCCACGGGGTAGCTAAGCCCTATGCAATTTTATTAAGTTGTTTAAGCAAATAGTATCAATGTTGGGTCTTGTTAGACAAGTTTTAATCTCAACCGAATAATCAAGGGGGTCCCCATACAACCCCGAGCATGTTAGGAGCGCAAAATACGGAAACATAACACCGGTGATAAGTAACTAAGGCGGTAAAAGTGGAACAAAACACCGAGCAAAAGGCCAAGCCTTCCACCATACCAAGATATATATGTGCATTAAATTAAATAGTAGTAAATATTATGATATGCTATATATCCATGTTATCATATGGAAACAACATGCACCTGCAGTTAAGAACGCTATAAGAGGGGCTGAGCATCGGTAACTTAGCCAAACAAGGTTTGCTAGTATATGGAAAATTATAGGCTGTCATGGCAATGTAGGAGGCTTGAAATTCAAGTGGTAGGTAACGCATATGTAATGATACGAACGAGACATCTAGCAAAGCGAAAATAGTGTCGGGATCCGGGTACGATCATCTTGCCTGTTGGTTCTTCAGAGGGACAAAGAGCGGGGTCCTCGTAGTGGTACTCTCTTGGATCCTCGTACTCAGGTTCAACACTCGCTTCTACCCAATAGAAACAACAACAATAAACAACCAACCAAGGTGCAATGCACAAACAAGATGATGCATGATTCATTTGAAGTATTTAGCATGGCAATCCTAAACTAGTCATGTTTCTCATGCAATGGTTAAGTTATTTACAATTATGGACATAACCTCATGTTTAGTTGCATTAACATGCATGATCATGTCAAATATGTGTGCTTCATGCAAAATCGATACAAATGCATATGTAGATAGGAAACGGAGTTACGGTTCGCGTGCTACGCTCACGGCAAGTTACGAAGGCAAAATACACGACAATGAAGGTCATGGGCTATTCCTTGGCATTCCAAGGTAGACACAGGTTAGGCAATGAAAAACCAACCACAATAGAGTCAAAGAACAAGCAAAACCATGGATCATAGCTCCCACAAGTCACAAAACACTAAAATAAACAATTTGCCACAAAACAGCAACATAGCAACTTTCACAGCAAATATATAGAGCTACGGGAAGTTTCCAACCTCAAACAAGGCATTCACAGAAACTACATAGCATGCTTATCAAGTCATCCAACTACACAAACTGGAAAGGAAGCACATATCAATAAGCATGAAGCCTACAAGTTGGCATGATGAAACAGATTCTAGGGACTTAGAGAAAATCACAGTTTTCTAGAATCTGAGTTAAGTTGATAGCAAGTAGACAGCAGAAACTAATGGTGATAGAGACCACCTCATGGAACGAAAATTAACAGGAAGGTAGAGGGCAACATCTACTTGAAAACACTAGCACTGAGCTTGAGCTAAATCACAACATATCACTTGGTAGCACCCACTCTTCATGGCATAAAAATATTAACAAATTCTCAGACTTAGAAATATTTAGCATGTAGAAAACAGCAACATTTTAATAGCCACTTTGGAGCATGGTTCCCATTTATATGCAAGAGTATCATGACAAAAGTAAATACCATGGCATTCTACTCATCAAAGGCTACCATTTTCATGTTGACACAATTATCATAGCATGCATGGATTAAGTATAACTAAAATGACAAAATGACATTTTGTCAAAGTTGCTCAAATGACAAAACAGATTGCACCAATGGGTTCCTTGGGTGATTCTACCCCAAAATCATGTATCATACTCATATACTTGCATGGAGCAACATGGCACAACACTAGCTCGAAAAATACCCATCATTCCTATAAGTTGAAACTTTCTAAAAATGCTCATGTTCATATATGCACATATCCAGTTTTAGAAATATTACCAGAAATGGAAAAACCCATTCAATTCACAAAATAACATTAAAACCCAATAAAGAAAACAACATGTAGGAGGGCCCACCTGGCATAGTCACCAGGGCCCCCTAGTGGATGACAAGTGGGGCCAGGGCCCACTTGTCAGACACTCACAACACACACACACACACACCTACCACACATACACACACATTATGGATCTACTGCCACAGCAGATCCAACACACACACTCACACACACACACACTCACCAGCAAACGGGATCTGGTGTGGTCACAATGGATCCGAACATCACACACACATGCACAGCCAATCAGAAAAAGGGAAAACAAAAGGGGGAGCCTGGGATTCGATCCCACGACCAGTCGGTCGTCTCCTGAGCCGAATGCCACTACGCTACGTGCGGGCTACTGACCATGGAGGGACTTCGCTGAAAATCTACTAACTCGCATGCTTAAACTCTGACGAAACTGAAACTGTCGCACACCACACTGACAGAGAACGGCGGCGGCGATTCCAGCGACGGAGGGGGCTCTCTAGCAGCACGGACCTGTTGTGGGGAGAGCGGGGTCCTAGGGAAACCCATCCCCGCCCCAAACGCCAGCTAGGCGCGACGGCAAGGGGAGGCACGCGAGCTCGAGCTGTTGCTCGGCTCGGGGCACGGCGAAGGCGGTCACGGCGGCAACATAACGCGGGCCTACGCGACAAAGCAAGGTAGGCTACGGCGACGGGGATCTCACCTAGGGGCTGCTCGGAGGCGCAGGGATGCAGAGGCGATGGCAAGGAAGAAGACGCGAAGAAGGCCCACGACGAAGCACCGCTGCTTGCAGATGACGGCGACGACGGGGCGACACTGCAGGGGTCCTCTCCACGCCCTAGCATCGGGAACGGGACGCGGACGGCACCCGCGAGCACCAGGCCATCTCCGACGGCGATGAGCGGGCCATCGGAGGCGATGATGATGACCCGATGGCCTTGGCGCTCACTCTCTCTGAAAATCCTCTCTAAACTTACCTGACAGAAGAGAGGGGAGGAAGGAAGGAAGGAGATGGGAGCGGCGGCGGCAGCAAGGGAAACGTGAAACCCTAGGCAAAGGGGCACGCACGCCAAGAGGCTAAATAGGTCGCGGAGGGACGAACCTCGACGTCCGTGAACACACGGCGACACAAACTCTCTCTGCTCTCTCTCACGAGCTAACTAGCGGAGGAGCACGAGGGGCAGGTCACCACTAGTGTTGGGCTGGCTGGGTCGCGCTAAGGAGGGAGGCCCAGGACTCTCCCTCTCTCAGAAAACAAAGGGTTTTCCCTTTTGGATAAAAGAAAACAAGACAAAAAGGCCCCAGAGTAAACGAAAAGGATTTTAGTCAAAACAAAAATACTTTGACACAGCAGCAAATATGCCCTATTTAATAAAATTACAAATTTGATTTTTAGAGCAAATAAATTAAATACTTTTTAAAATAGCCAGCCCCTGTTTATTGTAAAACCCCATGAGCCCAAAGCTCAAACACCAAAGAGAGCAACACACATAATCTGAAAATAATATTCCCTAAACCATGAACATTTTTAACAGAATTATTTATCAAGTTTTTAACACAGTGGGAATTAATTATGATACCAAGGGTTTTGAAGATGTTTGAAAAGGAAGGAGAGGGGGTGGTAAACCACACTTGCACACATCCACACATCACACAAGTCTACTAACAGCATCACAACAATTGTCACATGGAAGCATACCACAAAAATTTATTATGCATGACATGATGATGAGATGGCATGATGCATAATGCATGAGATGGAATGACAATGAGCAACATCATATCATTCAAACACATGACAACATAGGTTCACAAGAGGTTACAAGACCAAAATGGCAAGGGCAGCACTTGGGCTGTTACAATCCCGTATGTTGTTTCCTTTAATCTTCGGTATGTTACTTGCCTGAGATTCGATCCCGTGGCTAACACTCAGTCACATTCCTTGCAAGGCTTATTGTGATGTTGTATTACCAAGTGGGCCCTGAGATACCTCTCCGTCACACGGAGTAACAAATCCCAGTCTTGATCCATGCCCACTCAACAAACACCCTCGGAGATACCTGTAGAGCATCTTTATAGTCACCCCATTATGTTGTGACGTTTGATGCACACAAGGTATTCCTCCGGTGTCAATGAGTTGCATGATCTTATGGTCATAGGAACAGATACTTGACATGCATAAAACTGTAGCAATAAACTGACACGATCATATGATATGTTTATAGTTTGGGTCTTTTCCATCACATCATTCTCCTAATGATGTGATCCTATTAACAAATGACATCTCATGTACATGGCTATGAAACCTTGACCATGTTTGATCAAAGAGCTAGTCTATTAGAGGCATACTAGGGACATGGTGTTGTCTATGTATCCACACATGTATTTGAGTTTTCGATCAGTACAATTCTAGCATGGATAATAAATGATTATCATGAACAAGGAAATATGATAATAACTAATTTATTATTGCCTCTAGGGCATATTTCCAACACAAGGGTGGGGTGGGGTGGTGCAGGTTCATTCAAAAAAATAGTGTTGGAAATATGCCCTAGAGGCAATAATAAATTAGTTATTATCATATTTCCTTGTTCATGATAATCGTTTATTATCCATGCTATAATTGTGTTGATCGGAAACTCAGATACATGTGTGGATACATAGACAACACCATGTCCCAAGTATGCCTCTAATAGACTAGCTCGTTGATCAAAGATGGCTATGGTTTCCTAGTCATGGACATGAGATGTCATTTGGTAACGGGATCACATCATTAGGAGAATGATGTAATGGACAAGACCCAAACTACAAATGTAGCATATGATCGTGTCAGTTTATTGCTACTATTTTCTGCATGTCAAGTATATGTTCCTATGACCATGAGATCATGCAACTCACTGACACCGGAGGAGTACCTTGTGTGTATCAAACGTCGCAACGTAACTGGGTGACTATAAAGGTGCTCTACAGGTATCTCCGAGGGTGTCTTTTGGGTTGGCAAGGATCAAGACTGGGATTTGTTACTCCGTGTGACGGAGAGGTATCTCAGGGCCCACTCGGTAATACAACATCACAATAAGACTTGCAAGCAATGTGACTAAGTGTTAGTCACGGGATCTTGTATTACGGAACGAGTAAAGAGACTTGCCGGTAACGAGGTTGAACTAGGTATGGAGATACCGACGATCGAATCTCGGGCAAGTAACATACCGAAGAACAAAAGGAACATCATACGGGATTAACTGAATCCTTGACATAAAGGTTCGACCGATAAAGATCTTCGTAGAATATGTAGGAACCAATATGGGCATCTAGGTCCCGCTATTGGTTATTGACCGTAGAGGTTCTCGGTCATGTCTACATAGTTCTCGAACCCATAGGGTCTGCACACTTAAGGTTTGGTGACGTTTCACTAGTATAGAGTTCTGTATGGTGGTGACCGAAGGTTGTTCGGAGTCTCGGATGAGACCCCAGACATCACTAGGAGCTCTGGAATGGTCCAGAGGTAAAGATTGATATATAGGAAGTCCTATTTTGGTCGCCGGAAAAGTTTCGGGCTCATCGGTAGTGTACCGGGAGACCATCGGGAGGGGTATTGGATACCAGCCCTTAGTGGGCTGGAGGAAATCCCACAAAGGGCCCATGCGAATGGGAAGAAAAAGTCCAAAAGGAAAAAGGTGGAAAAAGGAAAAAGGGCTAAATTAGGAAGGAGTCCTAATCCTACTAGGAGTGGAGGAGGAGGACTCCTCCCTCCTGTTTCGGCCAACCCAAGGGTTGGCTCCTTGGGAGCCAAGCCTCCTCCTCCTCCCCTCCTATATATACTAGAGGGTTTTAGGGTTTTGGCACAATATTTTCAGCCACGTGCTACCCGTTCCTCCGGTGCATAGTTTCTCCTCTAGATCGGATTTCTGCGGTGCTTAGGCGAAGCCCTGCCGGAATAGCTCCACCACCATCGCCGCAGCGCCGTCATGCTGCCGGAGAACTCTTCTACCTCTCCGCTCCCTCTTGCTGGATCAAGAAGGCGGAGATCGTCATCAAGTTGTACATGTGCTGAACGCGGAGGTGCCGTCCGTTCGGCGCTAGATCGGAAGGACCATGATCAAGATCGCGAGACGGATCGTGATGAGATCACGGGACGGATCGTGATGAGTTCGCGGGACGGATCGTGATTGGATCGCGAGACGGATCGTGATGAGATCGTGGGACGCTCTGCGATTTGGATCGCGAAGACGTTCGACTACACCAACCACGTTTCTTAACGCTTCCCGCTTAGCGATCTACAAGGGTATGTAGATCCACTCTCCCTCTCGTAGATGCTCGTCACCATGGATAGATCTTGCGTGTGCGTAGGAAAATTTTTGTTTTCGATGCAACGTTCCCCAACAAATAGGTGGTTTGTCGTGGGAACAACAAGCATGACGGTTGAGACGAGGGCAGGGTGGCGAGTCCCGACTGGTCAGGGCTGAATTTAAAGGGGGGTGAGGGGGGACCCACCCTGCTCAACGGTATGCGTCTTCTTAAATGATAGTGGTGTTGCATCGAAAAAATCATGCCATAAGAGCTTCGCCCCCTCCATGAGCAAGCTCGCCCCCTCTATGTACGAAACCTGGTTCCGTCCATGCGGCTAGTGGCAGCAGGTGGTGGGAAGAAGAAGAATAAAGGCTAAAACAACGATGTGTTTTTGACAAGGAAAGCGGTTGGAAAAACAAGATGTAATCTAGTTCATTTGATTTTTATCTAACGCTTCAAATTGATCATGGCAAAATCAGATTGACCGAAATCGAAATTTTAGTCCACTGTCCCCTATCCAATCTCTAAGCTCAACACCCTGCTATAGAGAAAATGTGTGACGCGATATAGACATATAATATATCACTAATCTTCCTAGGATTGAAGACATCACAATCAATTGAGGTCTTCAATTGGAATTTGGTCATTCCCTTTTGACTGGGTCAACAATTTCACGAACCCTCTCATTTAATTTTTTATACCATATACTATGGTTCTTAATTTTTAAATTTTCACAATTAATTGACGCTTTAATTTGGTCTTTGGTCACCCGATTTTGATCGCGTCAACATTTTTTATAGGAGTTTTCCTATTTAATTATTTTAATTCTCTATTATCATTAATTTTAAAGCTTTTTCAGTCGTTTGAGGTATTTAATTTTGGATTTGGTTTTTTTATTTTGATTGGGCCAACGTTTTTTTCAAATCGATCGGCAACAACCGGCCTGTAAAAACATATCAACCCCTCGCAAACTTCTTTCATCAATAAAAAAAGCATCACCATGTGATACTATATCACGAATATAGTACATGCAACCAACAATGAAAAACTATCCCCACATAAATATGGTTGATTGGCTAATAAATCACACTGTCAAAGACCCACCACATAACCGTATTATAAATAAACTGAAAACACACTCCATCGTCTCCCCCACCGGCCAAACTAAATACTCCATAGTTTCAAAATATAAGGCTTATTATTTTTTTGTCAAATTTCTTTAATTTTGACCAAGTTAACAACCAAAAATATCGGGATCCACAATATTAAACAAAAAATATGAAAATTCATTTCATAATGAATCTAATAATATCTATTTGATATTATGAATTCTGATACATTTCCTTATAAATTAGATCAGATTTAAAGAGGTTTGACTTTTTTTAATAAAATACACCATATATTTAAAATAGAGTTAGTAAAAAAAATTAAAAATCCCAACAAATTTAATAACGCAGCAAAGGGTGCACAATCCTTTTAGTATAGTACGATTTTCTATAGATGCGCACGCATCAGAGGAATACCTAAATCGATTTTTTATCGGTAATAATGCATTATGGCAGAATGGACTTTTCTTAGCTTGCTACTACTGGCAGCCTGTTTATATTGCCCGTTCAGGTAAACTATCGATTCACTTTCAGGGCGTCAATCACGTCACTATGGCGACTCAACTCTTATTGTATATATACGCCCAGATGATACACATGCCAGTTTATAGAAGAAGAAGAAGAAGATCTACTTAGAATAACCAGCTTTTCTTTTTAAGAAGAAGATCTACTCAGAACTCTTCTCCCGGATAAAAAATATATGCAACCATACAGGCTAAAATACTACTACTAACAGGCCAGAGCAGTAAAGTACAGAGCATATGTGAGCAGAATCAGCCGATCGATCACCGAGCTAGATTTTCAGCCAATCTACGGCAGGATTGTTCAGGTCTTCATACATGTGGGGGCACTAGGTAGGCAATAATTGATCGTATTTGTCGCCAAGAGGGCATGTGGCACATCATCGATAAGGACTCGCGGCATTGTTAAGGAAAAAGGACCCGTTGCCATAGCACACACATTATTTTACTACAATAATGCGTGCAGGAAATGAAGTTGGGCGGCCTCAAATCAGCTCTGCTCCTGCTACTTGAGAAGGACAAAAAGAAGTAGATGGCCGGGTCGTTCAAAGACTCTGTTCGTTGTAGACGCCATGCCTAATTGGTGCTCTGCAATCGCTAGTTTTATGCCTGCTCTTGTCCTGATAGAGCCATTGATGAAGAAAGATTGCCTCCCCTTGTAGCTTTCGTTTATACGTACGAATTATTTCCTCCGTCGCTTCCGGGTGTCTTGTTGTCGTGTGCGTCGTCGCTTAGTCTTGGTTTAGGGGTGAACCAGAACGAGCTGTATTTATTTTCGGTTGATTGGTGATCTTGATCGGGACTGCTGTTTTGGATTCCTGGCCACGAACGAAGAATCATGTGCGTCCAGTGAAGTTACGCCACGAAGAGCAGAGCAGCTTTAGGAAAAGCAGAGCCACGAGGGTCTTACTCTGCGGCTTTAGTCGTGCTTACGAATAATGCAGGGCTGGTCGGCAATTGAACCCCTCCGGTGGACCGACGGCGGAGCACGGCCGGACGGCGGGGCATCTTCGCCGCGGCCCCGCCGCCCGCGTCGACGCACATGGAGACGATACGGCGCCGGTGGTACTACCGAAGCACCATACGTTACATGATTCGTGGGGATTCGGTGGACTTATCTAGTGGCTACACCACCTACGCCACCCACGCTATCATACATAGTGATTCGTGGGACGCTAGATCAGATCTCGTAGGCACCCTATATACATGTCCGAAACGCACACGGCACAGATGATCGGCACGCCTGCTGATTACTCCGAGCCAAGGACCGGACACGACCGTTAGGTGCCGGAGAAGGATGGAAAATCTCTGGTTTTGGCCTGCCAAGTTGCTTGCACGGGTGGGCAGTTCGTGCCTAGCTGCTGTTCCAGCGGGCACGGACACGACACAACTTCCTGCGTGGCTTCCGAGTTGATGAGACATGAACGCTCTCTTCTTCTTCTCCGTGTTCACGGCATGGCGTCCTCTTCTCTTGCTTGCATGCCTTGCGCGGTCGCAGTTGTGGAACCGAACGTCTTTCCTTTTCTTGCGCGGGGTTGACAAGGTCAAAGATTCATGAGTGCGCGCTTTCTCTGACGACGACAATTGTGTCTGCACTTGCAAAAACTCTTCTTCCATCATGGACAGGAACTGTTCGTCTATGCTGTATGGAGAACCAAATAGTACTCCCTCCTTTTTTTCTAAAATAAGTGTCTCAATTTTAGTACTAGTTTTAATACAAATTTATACTAAGTTGAGACACTTATTTTGAAACGAAAGAAATAATTAACTATAATGTTAAAAAATTGATTTTTTTTTAAAAATGATTTCATCTTTCACTGCATTTGTAAAAAAAACCACAAAACTAAAAATAACATTGACTTTAGGAAACAAACATTCAAAATAATATGAATAGTGACCTATAGTAGCAAATAAATTCTGTTTCTTTAAGAAGTTAAAAACAATTGTTTATTCGTGAAAATATATGTAGTAGTGCAAAAAGAAGTTAACTTTATTCTTAAAAAAACTTGGAACTTTTATACTTTTTAGGAATTTATTAAAAAAATATTCTCATCGACCAGAAAAAAAGGGTATTCCCCCCTCCATCATACTCCTCGCACCAGAATTATGGATACAGGTCGCAGTTCTTCGCTGAAACATCAAATCTCGACCTGCGCCGCCGTCCGCCGGCAGGGCCATCATAGTATTATTCACCAAACCCGGTTCGCAATCGGCAGCTCATCACGCTGCCGGAGAGCTCGATGGCGCCGGCTGTTGCCCAAGACGGTTCTGTGCACGTTTTCGGTCCAGGTTCGTTGTACTTCTCCCTACCACCCGGCCGTTCTTGCGCTAGAGGCCCGGGAGGCGAGGTTCATGCCGCCGGTCGACGCGCTCCGTGCGCGCGCCCTGTGAGTTGTGTGACGATGCCGATGATTGTCTCGAGTTGGCAAGAATTCTTCGCTCCCACCATATTGTACAGAGCAGGTCCGCTGACCAGGCAGCAGTCACCACCACACTTGCAGTGCCATGGCATGCCGCTTTAACACCAACCAAAAAAAAGAAAATCAAAAGAGTTCGCCATTGAAACAACAAATCTGGACACGCTCCCGCGGCGGCGCCACGCCAGCACCGGCACCGGCATGGCGAGATGACTGATGATGATATGTTCCCGACCCGGCTCGCACTCGGCAGCTTGTTCACACTGCCTGAGGCTTCACGGCCGGCTCGAGCCAGTCGCTCCAGAACGCGGCGGCCTCCGCGCCGTGACCCTTGACGACCTCGACCACGGACACCGCGTCGGCGACCCGGAACACGGTCACCTTGGCGACAATGCCACCGGCCTCCGCCTCCACGTACACCGGCCCGGCGCGGCCCTTCCCTTCCCTCCTCACGCGGTGCCCTTGCTTCTTCCCGGCGTCCTCGACCCGGGCCAGCACGGCCGCGGCGGGCTCGCCGACGAACAGCCGCTCCGTGCCCGGCCCGGCGCCGAACAGCCCGGACAGGTCCGAGCCCGGCGAGAAGGCCAGAATGTCGAACGCGGTCATGTCCCGCGCCATGTCTTCCTTGAACTCCGTCTTGAACCACGCCTCCTCCTCGTGGCCGCGCATTAGCTTCTCCAGCTCGCCGTCGCCGCTCGCGCCGTGGCAGAACCACGGGTGCTCCATGATGCCGTCCGTGTCAATGCGCGTGGCCAGGTTGGGGTCGAGGATGCGGCGCAGCAGGTGGCGGAGCGCCGGCGAGAACCAGTTCGGGCACCGGAATCTGCCGGCGTAGATCTTGCGGTACATGTTGATGAGGCTGGCGTCGTTGAATGGGAGGTACCCGGCGGCGAGCACGAAGAGCACCACGCCGCAGGACCAGACGTCCACCTTGGCCGGGTGGTACCCCTGCTTCGAGAGGATCTCGGGCGCGACGTACGCCGGCGTGCCGCAGAGGGTGTGGTGGAGGCTCCCGTCCGCAACGGCGCCGAGGCCGAAGTCGGCGACCTTGAGCTCGCCCTCGCCGTCCAGGAGCAGGTTCTCCGGCTTGATGTCGCGGTGGTAGACGCCGCGGGAGTGGCAGTACCGGACGGCGGAGACGAGCTGGCGGAAGTAATGCCGCGCGAGGTCCTCCGTCATGCGGCCGTCGGAGTCGACGAGCGAGAAGAGCTCCCCGCCGGCGGCGAGGTCTAGGACGAAGTGGACCTTCTTGCGGGTGCCGAGGATCTCGTGCAGCCTCACGACGTGGCGGTGGCGCAGGCGGGCGAGGATGGCCGCCTCCCGCTCGATGGCGGCGGGGCCTGCGGAGCCCTCGCAGTCGCGCCCGCCGGCCCGCGGGTTGGGGAACGACTTGATGGCCACGTCCCGGCCCGTGAGGAGGTCCCTGGCCCGGTACACCTTGGCGGACGCGCCGCGGCCGAGGAGCCCGCCCAGCTCGTACCTCCCGAGGAGGACCTTCTGGGCGGCCCCGGCGGCGAGGGATTGGGATTCATCTCCCGGCACGGCGGCGTATGGGACGGCGCTGGAGGCGGACGGCATCGTGGCGGCGGGGTGTGCTGTGTCGCCGCCGTCGCTATGTGCGGTCGCGACTGTGGGGTAGTAATTTTCCCCGGCTGGATCGGCGGCCGGAAGAGAGATTGGGGATCGCTCGCTCCCTCGCTCTGGCTGGAAGAGAGTTTCTTGCGGTGGTTGGGATTCTGTCTCGGCCGCGCGCTCTGTCTGTCTCGGGTTTCTGGGTTGAAGACGATCTGGGGCGCCACCGGGGGCCTATTTATTCGGGGATGCGGGGAGGAGCCGCGGGCCCACCCGTCGGAAGGGAAAACTACTCTGACCGGTGGGTCCCGCGGTTGCAGTGTTAACTGTTGCCATTGTGGCAGCAGCCGGGAAGTTTCTTGCCAGCACGACGCGTTGCTCATTATTATGGTCCGATTTTGTTTCCGGTTCTTTTTTTTTCCTGTAAACGTAGGAGTATTTATTTCTCTGTGTTAACGCATGCACGGCACGGTTTGGATTCGATGCGCGTACGGTACAACGATGGCTACCGTGTGCTGTAGCTGTTTTTTTCTTAAAGTAACCGTGCCGCATTTAAACAATAATTGAGTTACAAGAACAAACGCACACAGAAACTAATAAATGCGCGAGGGAAAAACTGATTTCCTAGAAACGCTACACACTAAACCCAAATACAAAGAAGATTATAAGGAAGTTCATTGGGGTTTCTGCACACAACCAAACTAACGATTGCCTCCAAGTTTTCGAAACGTCGAGACGCTCATCAAAACTAAAGCCCAGCCTCTAAGGTCGCACCATCGCCAAAGAGGCTTTTAGAGCCAAAGAACAGGCCCGCTGCGAGCAGCAAGGCACATATCGGTGTGGCACATAGGTCGGGGGATTGTCCCCGTGCAAGCCTGGGCCTGAATCCGTTGCATCGCGTCGACGAGGTCGGGGAACAGAACCAGATCTGCCGCCTACAAGCCATCATCCCCATTTCAGGAACACCAATTCGCCCCCGCTGCTGTCGTCGCCGCAACATGCAGCGACCACCATACATGAACAGAAAAACTAAACTCGTCATCCCGAGAGAACGACCAGTACACAAAGCTACCGGCCCTTCATCAACGCTATGGAGAGCATCACCGTGGTGAGAAAGAAACCGAGGCAAATTTATTCGACGCGGCGCCGTCCTCACCGTCTCGGCACCACCAAACGGAACAAGGATCCTACCTGAAACAACACGGAAGACAAACAAGAGGCCCCCCTCCATCCGCTGCCGGGACAAGCCATTATGTTGCCGGAGTTCACCAGAGGAGAACTGTCGCCTCCGAATCTCGTGTGCTGTAGCTGTTCGGATTGAATGACGATGAGTTTGGACGGTCAAGATGGTGATGGAGAAGGAACGTACAGTGAAGGTTGAGCTTTGAAGGGGGTGAGATGACTGTGTTTGGGTTTGATGCATGTTCTCAGTTGTGAGGTAGTGGTGCATGTGGTGGATGAAGGAGAGTTTAGATTTGTGCGGATCGCAATCGGGTTTTTAACCGCGAGATTTCTTGGACTTTGAGATTCTTTCATGATTGGGACAAAAACGGTGGTAATGCATGTCGGCGGCAGCGATGTCGGATGCGAGAATGTGATGGGAGTGAGGCGGTGACACGGTGAAATGGCATCGACGACGGATATAAGTAGGGAGGTTCGTGCGTCGGTGTTTAGAGTTTAGGGTGTCGTTTGCGCATCAACTAGAGAATTGGGAGTTTTGCAGATCTCAATTGTGCTATTTCTTTGAGATAAAGAGGAACCGATGATTACGAGGGGCGGCACCGAAGTCAGAGGCTAGAATGGGCGATACTGAGGTGATGAGAATGCGGAATGGCATCGATGACTGGTAGGAGATGGGAGGCCCGTGCATTGACGGTTAAGAGTTTGGGGTGAGGTGCGGGCCCTATAATTCATTCATGCCCCCTAGGGTGGTCAGCGACCGTGACCATGCTGTCGCCATCGCCGGTGGTGGTTTGGTCAGGGCCGATCAACGAGAATACGATGTCGCAACAACGATTGCAAGTAATGAGGACAAACAATTTTTACGAATTAGGTTGGCCGGACAAAGGAAATTATTGTGTGAAGAAGAAACACCGTGACTACTAAATCGAATGATTGTGTTGAAAAAGCTATTAACTTTGTCTTAGATTTGTCTATATATAGATGTATCCAACATTAAAATGTGTCTAAATACGTTTTTATCCAGACAAATGTATGTTTAAAAGAGAAACATACAAACTATTTTCAAGGTGTCTCTGTATTTACAAAATAATGATGATTGTACCTTTCCCAAAGTGTAAGTAATGGTGGCACTAGCCGCTGCTAAAACGGGCCATGTTTCTTGTAGCCGGAAGAACCACAACACCATAACGAGCAGGCCAGAAAAAAGAAGAACTTTTAAATGGAGTCTTTCATCCGGTGCCGGAAATACCAAGTTTCCAGCTCTAGTCTTCGGTGGCACGCTGAATTTTCGCAATAAATAACTATATCTAAGCAATAATATGCTAGAAAACAACACCTACTTATATCTTAAAGGTACGTCCATCCGAACATGACGTTCAATAAAGAATATACTAATCGCATCGCAAATATGCTGGTATGGCCAAAAGGAGGCCACGGCCCACAGATTCGTCCAACATGAGCCCGAGGACACGGATAAAAACTCGTGCCCGAGACGCGGCGCGAGCGTCGCACCACGTCGTCGCGTACGCCCGAATTCCGGCGAAAGATTTCTTCTGCTCCGTTCCGTTCCGTATCTCTCCCGGTCTTGCTTCAGGCATTGCGCTGCGCTTTGGACATGGCGTACAGCACTGACCGCGAAATCCACTCCGCACGCAGCACACGACGGCCGGAGACGAGACGTACCACCGTGCGTTTGCGCTTTGCACGACGCGTCGCGTGCCCGGAGCCGTCTCCTTCGTTTCGTGTGCCTGTGGCCGTGAACATTTCAAGTTTCGCCGAGGCCGTGCCGGTCCAGCAAGAGTGATAACAAAAATTTGTGTTGTGCGGTTATTTCCGGCTCCGAGCCGAAGCGATGCAGGGACGGGCAGTCGACCGGGACAGGTTTGTCCGCGCAAGTTACCGGAAAACGGGCGCTGCGTCGTGCCGATGCCGCAACACGTGGTACGCGTTGGGTCAATTGTGCAACCCCTCCAAATGCATGGGGAAATGCTTGGACGTTTTACCGCTCCGGTCTAGCCTGGGTTTCGTCAAGTCAAATCAGACCCAACGCGCTAGGGTATTAGCTGACTTTATTCGATCACTGTAGTAGCCTCGTAGGTTAAAGTTGTTGCTGGTAAGAATTGAATTAGCTTGTTAAAAAAGGAACCGTGGCTGTACTTCACAGCCGATGCATAACTGGGCAAAAGTACTCTACGCTGGGTTTTTTTGTGTGTGTGCAGAAAACTACTCTACGCTGCTGGCGACCGGTTGCACTGCACTGCAGAGAGATATACGTGAGCGTGAGCGTGCACTGCTGAGAGATACTCCTATGTGATTATTCTCGGGGAGTTTTGAACGAACTATTGCTGCATGGTACGGTCTAGAGTGGATCATGTACGGTACAACGACTGCTACCGTGTGCTGTTGCTGTTCGGATTGAATGACGAGGTGTTTTGGACGGTCGAGCTGGTGGTGGAGAAGGAAGGTACAGTCAAGTCTAAGCGTTGAAGAGGAGTGAGCTGATCATGTTTGGGTTTTGATGCATGTTCTCACTTGTGAGGTGGTAGTGCATGCTGTGGATGAAGGAGAATTCAGACTTTGCAAGATCACGATCGACTTTTTAACCGCGCAATTTCTTTGAGATTCTGCCATGATGACTAATATGAGGTGGATACGGTGACGACGCAAGTCGGCAGGGACGTCGGAGGCTAGAATGTACCGAGGCTGAGCTGGTGACATCGAAAAACGGCATCGACGACGAATAGGAGAAGGGAGGTTCGTGCATCGATGACTAGAGGTTAGGGTGTGGTTCATGCATCATTTGGAGAATTTACATTTTTGCAGACCGTAGTTAAGTTTTTTTTACGATACTTTCTCTTTCAAATTCTTGCTCAAGGAGGAAACAATGAACATGGGGCGACATGGTATCGAAGACTATAACGTGCCGAGCCAAAGGAGGTGAGAGAACAAAATGTCGTCGGCGACAGATGAAAAATGGGAGGTCCGAGCATCATTGGTTTAGAGTGTCGCCGGTAGTGAATGGTTATCTGGGGACGGTTACATGACCAATGGTGGTGAAGGTTGGATCATGATGGAGTGCCTTGACGACATGGTAGCGGCGGCGGCCATGAGCAATGAAGACAAATGGTTTTGCGAATTAGGTTGGCCGGAGAAACCCAATGGCTAGATGAATAAGGAATGTGATGACCACTGGATTTTGAGAGGTTGATAAAAGAACTGTGTTTCAAAAGAGAGAACATACATGTATATTTCAGGTAGCCCACATATGAGGTAGCCCATATAGGCTATTGTGTGTACCCCTCCAATTGGGGAAAGATTTGGACGATTTTGAGATGGTCAAATAAGTGTCTTGAGCTTAATATAACTTTATACTAAAGCTAGTGCAAAGTTGTGACACTTATTTTGGGATGAAAAGAGTAGTAGGTTACAGTTGTTGCTGGTGAAAATTGAATCAGCTAGTTAAAAAAGGAACTGTAGTTATCATTGACAGCCCGATGCGTAACTGAGTAGTAGCTGTTACGCTGCTGGCGACCGGTTGCACTGCACTGCAGAGAGATATACGAAAATTCGTGCGTGCAGGGCTAGCCAGCTCCGGCGGCGTGAGCGTGCACTGCAGAGAGATATATGATTATTTTCAGGGAGTTTTTGAACGAATTATTGTTGCATGGTACGGTCTAGGGTGGATCCCGTACGGTACAACGACTGCTACCGTGTGCTGTTGCTGTTTCGATTGAATGGCGAGGTGTTTTGGACGGTCGAGCTGGTGGTGGAGAAGGAAGGTACAGTAGTCAAGTCTAAGCTTTGAAGAGGGCTAGCTTGAAGGGAGAGTGAGCTGATTGTGTTTGAGTTTGATGCGTATACTCATTTGTGAGGTAGTAGGGCATGTTATTGTGGATGTAGGAGAATTCGGAATTTTGCAAATCGCGGTCGAGTTTTTAACTACGCGATTTCTTTGTGATTCCTCCATGACCAACGTCAGGTGGAAACGATGGCGATGCAGGTCGGCAACGACATCAAAGGCTAGAATATACCGAGGCCGAGGTAGTGGCATCGTATAATGACATCGCCGACGATGGATAAGAAAAGGAAGGTCCGTGCATCTATGGTTAGAGGTTGAAGCGAGGTAGCTAGGGAGTTGACAGAGTGGTTCATGGACTATCCTGAAATTTTCCCATAGCATGTATATAACGCAGTAAAAAAATATTTATTTAAAAATAAATAAATGCATGTAAGTATTTTTACTATTGGACCACCAGGTATACTGATATGGCTATGCCACTGGCGAGGTTCATGCATCAATCGTAGAATTTAGATTTTTGCCGACCACAGCCGAGTTTTGACGGTGCTTTCTCTTTGAGATTCTTGCTGAAGAAGGAAACGGTGAACGAGTGGGGCGGCATCGACG
Source organism: Hordeum marinum (assembly GCA_022496015.1). Classification (NCBI taxonomy): domain Eukaryota; kingdom Viridiplantae; phylum Streptophyta; class Magnoliopsida; order Poales; family Poaceae; genus Hordeum; species Hordeum marinum. The sequence continues at coordinate 66,034,459 of CM039673.1, forward strand.
TCCGAGACTAGTGTGCCGAGCCGAAAAAGGTGAGAGAGCAAAATGTCGTCAACGACAGATAGAAGAAGGGAGATCCGAGCATCAACAGTCACGAATTTAGGGCGAGGCAATTGCCCTACAAAATAACCCCCCCCCCCCCTCCTAGAGTGTTGTCGGGCACCGACTAGTTGCGTGTGTGTGCCGAGGGGAGGGGGGAGGGGAGGAGGGGGGTTACATGGTCAATGGTAGTGGAGGTTGGATCATGATGGAGTGTCTACACGACATGGTAGCAGTGGCGGCCAAGAGAGTGAAGAAAAACAATTTTTAGAATTAGGTTACAAATGGCTAGATGAATAAAAATATGATGACCATTGGATCTTCACGGAATGGTGAAAGAACTGTGTTTGAAAAAAGAGAACAAACACCTACAATTCAGGTAGCCCAAATTATAATAATGCATATCTTTGCAAAGTGTAAATAATGGTGGTACTAAAAGCTGCTAAAACGGGCCATGTTTCTTGTACGTGGAACAAGTATAACAAACACACACCAAACAAGCTAGGAAAACATCATCAAAATTGTGTCTTTTATTTGGTGCCAAAAATACCTACTTTCCAGCTTTAATCTTCGGTGGCACGCCAATTATCGAAATAAATAACTACACATAAACAATAACAGAAAACAACGACAGTACAACTATACCTCAAAGCACATCCATCCGAATATGACATTCAAAAAGCATATGCGCGGCAGATACGCTGGTGCTGCGGGCAAACGGAGGCCACAGCGCTGCTGCGACGCACAGATTCGTCCAGGACCATTGTCTCCGTGTCGCAGGGCCCAGAACGCGGCCGGATAGAGAGCTCGTGGCCGGGACGCGGCGCGAGCGTCACGTCGTCGCGTACGCCCGAATCTCTAGCTCTCCCTCCCGTTCGCGCCCGGCGAAAGATTTCGGCTTCGTGCCGTATCTTTCCATGTCTCGCTTTAAGCAAAGTTTTCAGATATCGCACTGACCACGAAATCTACCACACATTCCGCCACAATAATGCACCGTTGGTACACAGTCCTCTCGGGATCGAGTTTGCACCACGCGTCACGTACCTAAAAGCCTTTCTCTAGTTCTTCCGTAGCACTAGTATTTGTGGCTCGGGGCATTTTTTTGGTTCGTTTTCAGCTTGGTCGAGGCCATGCCAGTCCTGCAAGAGAAACAAAAGTTTGTGTGCGACCGTGACAGGTTTGTCCGTGCGGGGTACCAGAAAACGGGTTCTGCGTTGTCCAGACGCCACAACACGTTTGGGTCAATGGTGCACCCCTCCAAGATCCAATTGGGGAAAGACTTGGCCGAATTCACTAGCGCTTGCAACTTCCGGTCTGGCTAAAATTCGATATACTAGTATAATAGGCAACTACTACCTCTGTACCATGTTCAATACTACCTATGTTCTGTAGAAACGGGTTTCGTCAAATCAGACGGGCATACTTATTTTAGCTGCCCTTGTTTGATCATTAAATTCGATATACTAGTATAATAGGCAACTACTATCTCTGTACCATAATATATGACGTTTTAGCAGCTCAAATGATACGAAGGGAGGATTAGGTTACAGTTGTTGCTGGTAAGAATTGGAGGAGCTTATCAAAAGTGCAGTTGTTCTTGACAGCTGATGCATGGCTAGCTAGACAGTGGTTACACTTGTTGCCAGTGAGAATAGAACAAGCTTATCAAAAATTAGTTGTTACGCCGCTGGCGACAGGTTGCACTGCACTGCAGGTGAGATATACGTACGAAAATGCGTACGCGCACGGCACGTCTTGCCATGTGCCGACTCCCTTTGCAGTACAGACACGGCAAGCTTGTTGAATCGATGTACCGGTGCATACACTGCCGGCGCGCTTGAAATGTGGAAATTATCTGGAATAGACTCTTTCCCGGTGGACTGAAAACATTGTCATCTCTCGGTCAACAATTGTAGCTGTCTAGTAATTGAGATCTTTTCAACCTATTGTACTTGCAGGTATCTCAGTAATAAGATTCGATGGATCTTGACAAATAACTGAAAATTGTTTTTTTCCTCTTTTTGTCTGAAAGGTAGCACAACCAAATGTCCAAACGGAATAGTTCAGTCAAGTTCCTTTCTTTCTTCTTGCAAAAACAAGGTAGTTCTATATAAGCTGAGAAGATAAATACTCCTTCCGTCCGAAAATACTTGTCGAACGAATGATTGTACCTAGATGCATTTTAGTTCTAGATACATTTATCTCTATTCATTTTTGCGACAAGTAATTCTGGACGACGGGAATACGTAACTAGGTATTCCAAATGGAAATAACTTTTTTTTTGTTTTCTCCGACAAATGAATACATAGGGCCTTTTTGATTCAAATAATTTCTACAAACCCACGCATAGAGGAAAACAAAAGAATAGAGTAAGATAATGAACACTATTAACTCTATTCCAAATTATTTGTCTTAGATACAGATGTATCTAACATTAAAATATGTCTAGATATATCCGTATCTAGACAAATCTAAGACAAATAATCCGAACGAAAAAAGTACATGATTGTATTTCCTTGATTGTGCATGGTCAAAAAATGTTTCACATGAGGTTGGGGTGGATGAAAATTTTCTACCAAAACTATTACAAAGAAATTCAAAATCCTATGAACAAGAAACAAGCAGCAAAGGAAACATCCCTAAGGATCAAAATCCATTAAAATGCCTTGGAAATCATCTTGATCAAAGAACCCCTTATGAGTTTTGCGGTGCATATGTGTAATTTCATTGATCCATGCATGAGCTTGATGTCACAATTGTGCTGACAATATGACATGCCATACAATAATTTGAGGCAATATCTATGGAACAGAAAGTATATTTGTAAAGTTAAATAACCTAATAATTTGAAGGGAATTTTTTAGTTAACATTCCCACTAATTTATTGGCTAAACATTTGGTTCATGGTTGTATGAGTAGTTCATATGTACCCTCATTCATAATTCGTCGTGTTTCTCTGATTCAACGACCACATCACTATGAGGGGGAATGGGGCAAACTTAGTCGCAACCCCACCTCCTCCCACCCTTATCCCCTTCTGACCACGAGAAGATGTCATTGGGCAAAGCTTGCTCGGTGGACAATGCTGACGGGGTCGTCTGCTTATCCTACGAGGAGCCCTTCGGTTAGAGCAGCGTGACGGCGCAGTGGATCTCAAGCCATGGGGCGGCGACCTAGGTTCTCAAGGTGGCGGTCATGCTACAACGACTTCGAGGGCAACAAGATGACTCAATTGAGGTACGCTTCAACGGTGGATCAGGGCCTCATCAAGGGTAGGCCTTTCATATGTTCCTCTGTGGGAGACAACGACATACTTAGTGTCTCGTTAGATCATGGACCCGGCTTCGTAGGCACCACACTAGCGGATCGTGGTAGGAAAAGGTCTTGGCTAGCGCTTTACCTTGGTTTGTTGCCATTGGCGGCCGCCGAGCAATCCTCCATTGGTGTCGATAGTGCGGTGGCGCTATCTGGCAATCGTGGTTTCATGTAGGCATACGGGGAGTAGCTCAATGTCGCCTATTGTCATTCATCGATGAGTAAAGACTCGTTTTGTGAAGCAAATGACCGCCATTCGAGACCGATTATTGCTCCGGGCAAAGCGGGTGCATATTTGCGAGGAGTTCTGTTGGTGGCCTACTTAACAGGTTTTGCTTGTATGCGGATTTCTAGATGGAGCAATTCTACAACATCTGTCTTCAAGACGGTGACAAAAACGCTGTCACATGTCTCGGGGTGAAAATTTTGTGCTATGGAGTTTACTGGTTGGGCCCATCAACGACACACTTTCGTCGTTACCTTGTTAAATGTGTTTTCTTTGTGCCATCATAGCGGCTGTTGCCGAAGATGAAAACTTCACCTTAGATGTTTAGGTCTTGTCTCATCATAGGTTTACCATTGTTATCATCGATTATCACTCTGGTGTTAATAACTTTGGTCTCTTGCCTTACTACATGAAACTCAAAATACGGAGCCAACCCGGACCTTTATGTGCGTCTAAGGGAAAATGACTGCTGCCAAATTTGGCCGGCCATGCATCATTTTCACCGATGTTTCGTGGAAGCTTCCGCGGACGTCACATCAACAATTTCACCACCGCACCATGACGGTCAACTGCTAATTAAGTCTCTTCTCTTTGGGCCTAAGAAAACGTCCTCATTTTTTCAACATCTATTAACCACCACACCATGAAATCAGCTGTCATCAGCTGGAAAATGACATCAAGGGGAACACTGGAATTAACTGTCCATTTCACACCATTTTCTACGGGACGTCCATTTCACAGATAAAGGTGGAAAGCTTCTTTTTCTTACGAAATGAAAAGCATTATTGGTCCACACTTATATGCGTCAAACCAAGGACGTCATGACCCAACTCTTTCGACCGTCGTGATCATGCTAATACGGGAAGGCATTGGAAGCATGCTTTGCTGCTCACTGGAAGCCTTCCTGCCGTGCACCGCGTCGCGCGCGGGGCGCAGCCCTTGGGTGCCGCGGTGAGCCCGCCGTGTGTGGGCAGTCGACACCAGAGAAAATTCTAAGCTATTCGGGGCGTTGCTTCCCATAATCGGGCTATTTTATGTGCATGCGGAGGGTCCGGAAAAAGATCGGGAGCAACGGCAAATTAGCAGTCGCATGCACCGGCACCGGCCTCACGTCCTGCTATAGAAAATGCTGCATCGACGTACGTGCCGACATGTGTGTGTGCGTCCAGTGAAAGATCCGGCTCCGTTTCTAATTGTGGCGAGGTCGGTAGCTGACGAAGCTGGAGCTCTGGAGACGTGACACCGCGACAGACGGCCGGCGACCACTTGCATTCTGCAGAAAAATCGTTGCCGCCGGCCGGCCGGCGTCCGTCGCCCGGCGTTGCGTTTTCAGCTGCGTCCGTATACCCCGGAGGCTGCATGTGGGTCATGCACCGGCAGTGTGAAACTTTGGACGCCGTGGCTGGCGTGTGCACATTTCACGGCTGCTGCAAGTGCATGCACTGCCCCGCTCCCGTCGGCGGGTGGTTCGGCTCCTCTACAGTACCGGAAATATTCCACCGGCCATCGTAAATTCTCGCGTCGATCAACTGACTTGGTTGCAGCTTGCCGGGAAGTTGCCGGCTCAATTTCACTACGGAATAGTTACAACGAGATATTTTTTTTGCGAGGGAAAGAGAGTTTTATTGCAAGGTAATAGTGTTACAGTCTAGATCGAGATCACAAATCCTCAATATAAGGTGAAGTCGAGACCAACCACACAACAGTTGTATTCTCGGTACGGCTATAATTGGCTAGCCGATCTGCAACTCTATTTTGACCACGGAGAATTTTTTGAGGATAAAACTCCCTACTACTCATCAACTCTTTAATCTTCCGAACCAAGTGACCATACGCAGAACGCTCCAGTCCATTGTTCGACATGCAAGATAGTGCTTCAACAGAGTCCGACTGAACGACAACCGATAGTATAGAATGTTGAATGGCCAAGGCCATCCCTTGCATGATCGCATGTATTTCCGCTTCCAAGGAATCATTGCAATGGAAGATCAGACGATAAGTAGAGAATATGATACTACCTGCACTGTCTCGCAACACCATCCCAGCAGCCGCATAACCATCGAAATCGTGGAAGGAACCATCCACTGAAAGGGCAACGTGACCTGGCTTAGGAGCCGGCCACGGCGCTACTGTGGTCACCGATTTCTCTGTCATGAAAGGAACAACCGAAGATGGCATTTTCCCTTTGATAATCTCTTCTGTAGAGAAGTGACCTGCAAGTCTGATTGATGTGTAGTAACTATCCAAAAAATCCACCGTCACATGAACTGGAGGAGCATCCTTCCCATGTGCTTGGTCAGTCCGCAATTGCCAAATCCGCCATATAAGCATGATGACCATATCGCGTATTTCATCAGAACAACTAGAAAGCAAGTGCAGCGACCATTCCTTCCCATTATCAATAAGCAGATCATCACCTGGAAGGGGCCATCTCTTACGCATATTAATCCAGATGTTCCTGCCATGAGGACAAGTAATCAAAGCATGAAAAGATCCTTCCTCCTCAACGCCACATAAAGGACACGTCGATCGAGTTGACAAATGTGTGAAAACTTTGCACTTTTCTGTTGGCAAAGCCCCTGTAGCTACCTTCCAAGCTGAAATTTTCATCCGTTGAGGAACAAAAGATTTCGAGATACAATTCCAAATCGAACGACCTCCAATAGGAGCAGAGCTAGAGGAACCTCCTGCAAAAGCGGCATTATGATCGCAAGTAGCAAGCTTATACACACTTTTGACCGTAAATACACCACTTTTCTCAGGAACCCATGAAATAAAATCCGGTCTCTCCCTTGGGGAGGTCCGGATCTTCAGAATATGTTCAATATCCATAGACCAAAAGTGGTCACGTAGCCGATCCACCCTCCATGCACCGTTTCCATCCAAGAAATCAGATACCCTATTAAACCGACAATTGCGCTTTGGAGTAACAGGACGGTAGGAATAGGGTCACGAGATCCATGGATCTCTCCAGGTCTGAATGAGAGCCCCACTCCCCACACGCCAAATGATACCCTTCTTCAACAATTCGAGTCCGTGCAAAATACCTTTCCATACCACAGAACCATTGCCTGAGAACACAGTATCCAGAAGGTGTCCCGAAGCAAAATATTTTGCTTTTAATAATCTTGCACACAAACTTTCAGGAGCATCGAGGAGTCTCCAGGCTTGCTTCGCAAGGAGAGCCTGGTTGAAAGCCCTCATGTCCCTAAAGCCCATCCCCCCATGGATTTCGGCAATCTCATCTTATCCCAACTCAACAAAGCCATCTTTCTCTTTCCTCTTTCAACACCCCGCCAATATTGACGAATCATACGAGTTAATTCATCACATACCGAGGCCGAGAGCTTGAATACACTCATAACATAAGCTGGAATAGCCTGAGCAACTGACTTGATTAAGATCTCTTTGTTACCTGAAGACATATATTGCTCACTCCAATCTATCAATTCCTCAGCCTCTCTTGTATAGTTACAATGAGATAATTTTCGACGGTAGTTGCTTGCTACATCCCACCGGGTGGCGCATATGCCTCTGAGACGGACGTAGCAGCATGGCACTAGAAACACGCGTACGATACCCCCCAAAAAAAGAGTACTACACGGTTCTGCTTTTTTTTGAAAAAGATGACGTCCATAGGTGTGGAGTTCTGCAACTCGCCCACACGCGTGGATTATCGTCTATGTGACTTTGCTTGAATTTTGATACGATTTGGCAAATTTTGTGTGCCACATAGGAAGGGGATGGTGTGTGGGCGTTTATCAGTTCGCCCACACGCCTATTTCACACTCAGAGCTCGTAGCTGCCAACCCGACGTGTGATGGAACTATCATCGCGGCCACACGCCCGCACGCCTGCCAGTTGCCATGTCTTTCCAGTATTACATGGCAACTGCCTAATGTTAGTAGGTGGCAACTCCTATAGTTTTTAAATCATGCCAACTGTAGTAGACCAGATACGACAACTACAAACGATAAGTTGTGATAGCTGCAGTTGACCATATATGACCTGAGATGGCAATTGCAGTTGTTCAGACATGGTGACTACAGTTGAGCGACCATGACAATTATAGTTGTCCAGACATGACAATTGTAGTTAAACAAACAATTATCATGGTTCAACAACCATGGCAACTGTCACGAGGAGGCACACGGGACCGCGAGGTGGGAGGCCGGACGTGCAGGCCACGAGGTAGGAGGCCGAACGTGTGGGCGTTACCTGTTTTGTCCATACATAAGTATGTGCGTTGTTTTTCTTACATACCGTACGGGACATGTGGCAAGACCCCTTAACACCCACACGTGTAGGCAATATTAGGACCGTCTTTTTAAGATTATTACTCTACATGATTCTTCTGCCTTTTGTTTAATGTGTACCGCACGCTTTACTTATTAAGGAGGTTTAAGCAAGGGCTTGCTTGATGGGATTGAGACATTGATAATGCTCGATTGTGGCGGTGCGATCGAACTAATGGAAGGCTATATTGCTCTATCTCCGCGGCAACGCGTGCGGAAATGCGTGCACCATGCATAGATCACTCACCGGTTGGTACACAATCGTCTCCCTGCTCTAGGGTTTCTGAGTTGAAGACGATCTGGGGCGCCACCAGTGGCGAAGGACCCAGTAGGGCAAGGTATGTCGGCCGCTCTACCTTTATTTGCCCGACGCAGGCTAGGCGCAAGGCGGCACATTGGCATGACGGCGTCACCGGCGGCGAGCGATCAAAGCCCGTCCTACCTCAACCTCTGTCCATCCTTCGCCACTGGGCGCCACTACGGTGCAATGCGGATATGCGGGAAGAACCATGGGCCCACTCACGGGAAGGGAAGCCAGTATAACCGGTGGGCTTGTGGTTGCAGTCTAAACGGTATGCGGTGGAGGTTGGAGAATTCATATTTTGTTTTTAGGTCACAATCGATTTTTTAACTATGCGATCTCAAGATTCTTCCTTAAGTAAGGAGTAAACCGTGATAACGCAATTTGGCATCGACGTCAGAGAAAATAACATGCCGATACAAAGGGAGTGACAATGCAGGATGGCGCCATAGGCACATAGAAGAAGAGGTCCACAGATCAATCATTAAGAGTTAAAGTTAAGACATAGGCTCTCGAGAAGAAAACTATGCCGCCTAGGGTTAGAGTGGTGGTCGGGGACGATGACAACATCAGCAACGGTTTGGCGAATAGTAGTTTTGGCTAGCGAAAAAAAGACTAATCGCAACAGTGCGACCATCGGATCTGAATGAAACAGTGGTCCTAATAATAAACCATGATTAGAGCAAGGTTAATAATACAACCAACTGCTGATTATAAGAAGTTGTCATGTCATCTAAAGTCAACCTAATAGCCAACATGTACAATAGTAAGTTTTAGATGTATATTATTTTATTAGTAGTTGGCTCACCTTACAACCTCACAAAGCATCTTGGGTCTCGTGATGCAACTGGCTACTCACCAAGAGTCCGTTTCTCTTTTTTTTTCTCTTCTCTTTTCTCCAACTAAATAAGGATATAATATTTTATTTTTTATAGCCTGTTTATGTCACCTTATTATACTTGCTCTTAAAAAGAAAAAGGCCCGGCTATATTCAATATAGCTCCATGTTATAAATAATGCTTGTACCTTTCCCAAAGAGTAAATAATGGTGTTTGTAGCAGCTGCTAAAACGGGTCATGTTTGCTGTAGGTGGAACAACAAGTACAGCGCACCAAACGAACTAGGAAAACTTTTGAACAAGTCTTTTCATTTGGTGCCGAAAATACTTCATTTCGAGCTAAAAACTTGGGTGACACCGGCACACCAAACTCGCAATAAACAGCAATATCTAAAGCGGAAAAGAAAGCGAACCTCTCAAAGTACACGGTACACCTATGTGATACGACGTTTATAATAAAATAAATACACTAATCGCAGAATTGCCGATATATATGCTGTGGTTTTGGATGGGCAATGTACCCATGAAGAAAAAAACATGGGCCGGGGGACGGAGCACACAGAATCGTTCCATATTTCCGCGTTGCAGAGCCCAAATACACGGATAGAACTCATGGCCGAGACGCGACGGGAGCATATGCATCCGAATCGTTCGCTCTCCCGCTCGCTGGCGGCAAGAGATTTCTGCTCCGTTCGCGCTCAAAGCTCTCGGATATCGCACTGACTGCGACATCCACTGCTCGGATTGCCACGGAGTGCCAATAATGCAAGCGTACACCGCTGTGCAGATGCACCTCGAAGACGTGCCGTGAATCGCACCACGCGTCCATGCATCACGTGCCCAACAACCCAAAAGCTTTTATTTGTGGTTTTGGTTTTTGGTTTCCCAACTTGGAAACGTTGTTCGGTTATTTCTAGCTCCAAGCCGAACGAAACAGGGACGGGCGACCGTGACAGGTTTGTCCGTCCGGGCTACCTGACACGGGCTCTGCGTCGTCCAGCTACCAGAACACGTGGTTCGCGTTGGGGAAAAACTTGGATGATTTACTACTGTCATTGAATTTGTTAATTTTTCGTTATATAAAAATTAACAACGTCTCATCTATCTCCCACGTATCATTTGAGTAATTAAATAAAAAAATAAAAGGAATCTTCATAAAAACTAGGCAAAGATAACGTCCACACGTGTGGCAGATTGTAACTCGCCCACACATCTCTATCTACGTCCATTCAGTTTTGCATAAATTTTAAAGGAATCTGTTGAAATTTTAGTGTCACGTAGACATCATCGTGTGTGTGCGGTTGGAGAGTTCGCCCACACGACCCACAACGCGTTGTTGACAGCTGCGTCGTGTAGGCGAACCAATTTTTGCCCACAGCCACCTTCTAGTAAACGAGCGTGTGGGCAAATTGCTCTTCGTCCACACGACGCTCGTATGTTGCTACATGGCAACTGCAGTTGCGCGTAGATGACAACTATGTAAACAAACATGACAACTATGATTTGCTGTTGATGGCAACTGTAGTTGCACGTACATAACAACTAGATAAACACACATGGCACCTACAACCTTACATGATAACTATGGTTAGACCACACATGGCAACTATGGCGGGTTAAATAAAGCGTCATTCCGTAGGTAACTATAATTAGTTAAAACAGAGAGAGTTGCCATATTTTTACAACTATATTTGCCATCCTGAATAACTTAAGTTGCCATCCGCGTGGGTAACTTAAGTTTCATCCCGCGAGGTAACTAACTTAGCTGCGCTAGGACGTGTGGACAGATTTATTTCGTGCCACACACGCGGGTCGGGATGAGTAGTACTTTTTGGGCGCGTGGCACGAAATAGTTATGCCCACACGTGTGAGCAATTCTATTGTTCACCCACACACAAAACGCGTGGGCTGCCTCATGCGTACACCACACACGGTGTGTGGGCGCATGCCTAACATGCCACACATGTGACAGATATCGCGACCCAAAAACTAAGGCCAACTCCAGCGCACGACCCCATCCTGTCCGGCTGCGTCCGTTTGGGGGCAAAACGAACATATCAGACGGCCCAGCACGCGGGCGCAAACGGACTTTTGTCCGTTTTCGGATGCTTTTGACCCATTTGAGGCCCAAGTTTGGGTCGCCTTTGGGGTGAAACGGACAGCGCACGGACAGGTGGGACGCACGCGCTTGTCCTCCCCTAGCCCGCCTGTCGATGGCACAGAGCACTTGCCCGGCGCCCCATTTCACGCCATTTCCCCTCCCTTCCCTCCAAAACCCTCCCACGTCCCGATTTCGCCTTCACCCACCACCATCCCACCATGGCCGACGCCCCGTCGAATTTCGGTGGCCACGCCATAGACCTGCCCCTGCAGGTGAAGAAAAAGGTGACCAAGGGTCCAAAGAAGGCGACCAAGGCACCGAAGAATTCTCGAGAGGATCTCACGCCGACGGAGCTTGCAAAGTTGGCCTTGGAATCGGGCAAGAGGAGGAACCGGCGGGCAGCGTAGAAGGGCAAGGACGCCGCGGCCATGCTCGCCGCCGAGCATGCTGCGTTGGAGGCCGCGCGACACAAGGCCGACGTCGGCGAGAAGGAGGACATCGTCAACAAAGCGCACGCCCTCCTCATGCTTGGGCTGTGCCGTCCGACGAGCTTCCCAAAGGCTCCCGTCGGCCTGGCGAGCACAAGCTCATCGGTCGCCCGGCCTCCGTAGTGCCCCTCGCCGACATCAAGGACCACCCCATTGCTGCCAAGGTACGAAGGCCAGACCCATATCTCAGGGTCGTCGGACGTTGGTGTGATTGTGCCGTCCACCCCGTGCCCCTTGGCCGTCATCGACCTCAACATCACGCCGTTGTCCAATGGCGGCCGCCCGTCCATCGAGATGCAAAGAAAGCAAGCATGGCCGACGTCTACGACCACCATGCCGTCGCCGCGCGTCCTGTTCGGCGGAATGCCAACACCAACGTCGACGGTCGAGGACCCCGACTACAACGAGTTCATGGAGAATGTAATCTACGAGGCCTTCCAGATGGGTGGTCATGGCGATACCTTCGATCCCGAGAAGACCCAGAGTTAGGATGGCCGCGGCCAGTACGTTCCCGATAAAGACTTTGAGGATGACGACCATGATGACTCGTGGCATGAAGATGATGACATCTATTCCGAAGGTGAAGGTGATGAAGAAGAAGAGGACGGCATCGACATTGCAGGTGAGCCATTGTTCATCGACAAGCTCACCCAAAGTGCGGAAGCACAAAAGATGAAGAAGAGCATTCATACGGGATCATACACACAAGAAGAGGACGAGTTGATTTGCGAAAGTTGGAAGGACATTAGCCAAGATCCGAGGGTCAGTGCGCAACAAAAGGGAATTGTTTTTTGGACAGGAGTTCAAAAAAAATCCATAAAAGAAAATTGTTTCCGCCCTACCAATTTACGAGCAATCGTAGCATCAACTAGATTCAAAAGAGGTGGTTGTTCTCTTGGGGAACGTTGCATGGGAAACAAAAAATTTCCTACGTTCACGGAAGACCAATCCATGGTGATGAGCATCTACGAGAGGGAGAGTGGATCTACGTGTTGGAAATATGCCCTAGAGGCAATAATAAATTAGTTATTATCATATTTCCTTGTTCATGATAATCGTTTATTATCCATGCTATAATTGTATTGATGGGAGACTTAGATGCATGTGTGGATACGTAGACAAAACCATGTCCCTAGTATGCCTCTCATAGACTAGCTCGTTGATCAAAAGATGGTTAAGGTTTCCTAGCCATGGACATGAGATGTCATTTGATAACGGGGTCACATCATTAGGAGAATGATGTGATGGACAAGACCCAAACTGCAAACGTAGCATATGATCGTGTCAGTTTATTGCTACTGTTTTCCGCATGTCAAGTATGTGTTCCTATGACCATGAGATCATGCAACTCACAGATATCGGAGGAGTGCCTTGTGTGTATCAAACGTCGCAACGTAACTGGGTGACTATAAAGGTGCTCTACAGGTATCTTCGATGGTGTCTGTTGAGTTGGCATGGATCGAGACTGGGATTTGTTACTCCGTGTGACGGAGAGGTATCTCGGGGCCCACTCGGTAATGCAACATCAAAATAAGCCTTGCAAGCAATGTGACTAATTGTTAGTTGCGGGATCTTGTATTACGGAATGAGTAAAGAGACTTGTCGGTAATGAGGTTGAACTAGGTATGGAGATACCGACGATCGAATCTCGGGCAAGTAACATACCGAAGAACAAAGGGAACGTTATACGGGATTAACTGAATCCTTGACATAGAGGTTCGACCGATAAAGATCTTCGTAGAATATGTAGGAAACAATGTGGACGTCCAGGTCCCTCCATTGGTTATTGACCGTAGAGGTGTCTCGGTCATTTCTACATAGTTCTCGAACCCGTAGGGTCTGCACACTTAAGGTTTGGTGACGTTTCGGTAGTGTAGAGTTATGTATGGTGATGACCGAAGTTTGTTCGGAGTCCCGGATGAGATCCCAGACGTCACGAGGAGCTCCAGAATGGTTCGGAGGTAAAGATTCATATATAGGAAGTCCCAGTTTGGTTTCCGGAAAAGTTTCGGGCTCATCGGTAGTGTACCGGGAGTGTCGGTAGTGTACCGGGAGGCCTCCGGGAGGGGTATTTCAACCCCAATAGGTCCATGGGCTGTGGGAGAATAATAACCAGCCCTTAGTGGGCTGGGAAAACAGCCACAAAGGCCCATGGCGTAGGAGAGAAAGTCCTAAAGCAAAAAGTGGAAAATCAGCCAATAGGAGGCAATCCTACTCCAACTAGGATTGGAGGTGAAGTAGGAGATCTTCCCACCTCCTATTTCGGCCAACCCAAAGGCCTTGGCTGCCTCTCCTCTCCTCTCCTCCTATATATACTAGTGGATTGGGTGGTTTTTGGACAGAATTTCCGGCCACGTGCTACCCGTTACACCGGTGCATAGTTTCTCCTCTAGATCGGTTTTCTGCAGCGCTTAGGTGAAGCCCTGCCGGAATTGCTCCACCACCATCACCGGAGCGCCGTCACGCTGCCGGTGAACTCTCTCTCCTCTCCACCTCCTCTCGCTGGATCGAGACGGTGGAGATCGTCATCAAGCTGCACGTGTGCTGAACGCGGAGGTGCCGTCCGTTCGGCGCTAGATCGGAAGGACCGTGATCGAGATCGCGAGACGGTTCGTGATGTGATCACGGAACAGATCGTGATGAGTTCGCGGGACAGATCGTGATCAAGATCGTGAGGCGGATCGTGATGAGTTTGCGGGATGGAACATGATGTGTTCGCGGGACGGTTCGTGATTGGATCGCGGGACGCTCGGCGATTTGGATCGCGAAGAAGTTTGACTACACCAACCGCGTTTCTTAACGCTTCCCGCTTAGCGATCTACAAGGATACGTAGATCCACTCTCCCTCTCATAGATGCTCATCACCATGGATAGGTTTGCGTGTGCGTAGGAAATTTTTTGTTTCCCATGCGACGTTCACCAACACTACGTACCCTTGTAGATCGTTAAGCGGGAAGCGTTAAGAAACGCGGTTGGTGTAGCCGAACGTCTTCGCGATCCAAATCACCGAGCGTCCCACGATCCAATCATGATCCGTCCCGCGAACTTGACCATGATCCGTCCCGCGAACTCGATCACGGTCCTTCCGATCTAGCGCCGAACGGATGGCACCTCCGCGTTCAGCACACGTACGGCTTGATGACGACCTCCGTCGTCTTGATCCGGCAAGAGGGAGCAGAGAGGAAGAAGAGTTCTCCGGCAGCGTGACGGCGCTCCGGCGATGGTGGTGGAGCTGTTCCGGCAGGGCTTCGCCCAAGCATTGTAGAAATCCGATCTAGAGGAGAAACTATGCACTGGAGGAACGGGTAGCACGTGGCTGAAAATTCTGTGCAAAACCCTAAAACCTCCAGTATATATAAGAGGTAGGTAGGGGAGGACTTGGCGCAAGGGCCAAGCCTCCTTGGTTCGGCCGAAGTGGGGAGGAGAGGAGTACTCCTCCTCCAATCCTAGTAGGACTAGGATTCCTCCTTTTTGGCCTTTTTTCCACCTTTTCCCTTTGGGCTTTTCTTCCCTAGCCGCATGGGCCTTGTGTGGGACTTCCACCAGCCCACAAATGGCTGGTATTTATTCTCCCACAGCCCATGAAGCCTCTTGGGTCGAAATACCCCTCCCGGTGATCTCCCGGTACACTACCGGTACTCCCGGTACACTACCAATTAGCCCGAAACTTTTCCGGCGACCAAAACAGGACTTCCTATATATATGAATCTTTACCTCCGAACCATTCCGGAGCTCCTTGTAACGTCCGGGATCTCATCCGGGACTCCGAACAACCTTCGGTCACAACCATACATAACTCTATACTACCGAAACGTCACCAAACCTTAAGTGTGCAGACCCTGCGGGTTCGAGAACTATGTAGACATGACCAAGACACCTCTACGGTCAATAACCAATAGCGGGACCTGGTTTCCCATATTGGTTCCTATATATTCTACGAAGATCTTTATCGGTCGAACCTCTATGTCAAGGATTCAGTTAATCCCGTACGATGTTCCTTTTGTTTTTCGGTATGTTACTTGCCCGAAATTCGATCGTTGGTATCTCCATACCTAGTTCAACCTCGTTACCAGCAAGTCTCTTTACTCGTTCCGTAATACAAAATCCCGTGACTAACACTTAGTCACATTGCTTGCAAGGCTTATTGTGATGTTGTGTTACCGAGTGGGCCCTGAGATACCTCTCCGTCACACGGAGTAACAAATCACAGTCTTGATCCATGCAAACTCAACAGACACCCTCGGAGATACCTGTAGAGCACCTTTATAGTCACCCAGTTACATTGCGACGTTTGACACACACAAGGCACTCCTCCGATGTCCGTGAGTTGCATGATCTCATGGTCATAGGAACATATACTTGACATGCAAAAAACAGTAGCAATAAACTGACACGATCATATGCTACGTTTGTAGTTTGGGTCTTGTCCATCACATCATTCTACTATTGATGTGATCCCGTTATCAAATGACATCACATGTCAATGGCTAGGAAACCTTGACCATCTTTGATCAACGAGCTAGTTCACTAGAGGCATACTAGGGACATAGTGTTGTCTATTTACCCACACATGTAATGTGTTTCCAATCAATACAATTATAGCATGAATAATAAACGATTATCATGAACAAGGAAATATAATAATAAACACTTTATTTATTGCCTCTAGGGAATATTTCCAACAGTCTCCCATTTGCACTAGAGTCAGTAATCTAGTTCACATCACTATGTGAAACTTAATGATATTCTTGACCGCTGCCCAGTGTTCCATTCCAGGATCACTTTGAAACCTTCCGGCCATACTTATGGCAAGGCTGACATCCGGTCTTGTGCATAGCATTGCATACATGATAGAGCCTATGGCTGATGCATAGGGGATGACACTCATCTTTTCTCTATCTTCTGCAGTCACTGGGCATTGAGTCTTACTCAACTTCACACCTTGTAACACAGGCAAGAACCCCTTCTTGGACTGATCCATTTTGAACTTCTTCAAAACTTTATCAAGGTATGTGCTCTGTGAAAGTGCTATTAAGCGTCTCGATCTATCTCTATAGATCTTAATGCCTAATATGAAAGCAACTTCTCCTAGGTCCTTCATTAAAAAACTCTTGTTCAAATATTCCTTCATGCTTTCTAGCATTTGTATATTGTTTCTAATCAGCAATATGTTAACCACATATAATATTAGAAACGCTACAGAGCTCCCACTCACTTTCTTGTAAATACAAGCTTCTCCATAAACTTGTATAAACTCAAACGCTTTGATCACCTCATCAAAGCGCTTATTCCAACTCCGAGATGCTTGCACCAACCCAAAAATGCATCGCTGGAGTTTGCAAACTTTGTCAGCATTCTATGGATCGACAAAACCTTTTGGTTGCATCATATACAACTCTTCCTCAAGGAAACCGTTGAGGAACGCCGTTTTGACATCCATCTGCCAAATTTCATAATCGAAATAAGCAGATATTGCCAACATGATTCTGACAGACTTAAGCATCGCTACGGGTGAGAATGTCTCATCGTAGTCAACTCCTTGAACTTGTGAAAAACCCTTTGCCACAAGTCGAGCTTTATAGACGGTGACATTACCATCCGCGTATGTCTTCTTCTTAAAAATCCATTTGTTCCGAATGGCCTTTCGCCCTTCAAGTAATACTTCCAAAGTCCATACTTTGTTTTTATACATGGATCCCATCTCGGATTTCATGGACTCTAACCATTTCTCGGAATCCGGGCCCATCACTGCTCCTACATAGCTCGTAGGTTCATTGTTGTCCAACAACATGACCTCCAAGACAGGGTTGCCGTACCACTCACGAGTAGTACGCGCCCTTGTCAACCTACGAGGTTCAATAGTTGTTTGATCCAAAGCTTCATGATCATCATCATTAACTTCCTCTTCTACCGTCATAGGTTCCACAGAAACATCTTTCTGAGGTGTGCTACTTTGTGGTTGAAGTAAAGGTTCAATAACCTCATCAAGCTCTATTTTTCTCCCACTCAATTCTTTCGAGAGAAACTCTTTCTCAAGAAATGTTCCGTTTTAGCGACAAACACTTTGCCTTCGGATCTGAGATAGAAGGTATACCCGACTGCCTCTTTTGGGTATCCTACGAAGACGCATTTCTCCGCTTTGGGTTCCAGCTTTTCAGGCTGAAGTTTTTGACATAAGCATCACATCCCCAAACTTTAAGAAACGACAATTTTGGCCTCTTGCCGAACCATAATTCATATGGCTTCGTCTCAACGGATTTTGATGGTGCCCTATTTAAAGTGAATGCAACTGTCTCTAATGCATAACCCCAAAACGATAGTGGCAAATCAACAAGAGACATCATAGAATGCACCATATCTAATAAGGTTCGATTACGACGTTTGGACACACCATTACGCTGTGGTCTTCCAGGCGGTGTCAACTGTGAAACAATTCCACACTGTCTTAAGTGACTGCCAAACTCATAACTCAGATATTCACCTCCTCGATCAGATCGCATGAATTAATCTTCTTGTTACGATGATTCTCAACTTCACTCTGAAATTGCTTGAACTTTTCAAACGTTTCAGACTTGTGTTTCATTAAGTAAATATACCCATATCTACTTAAGTCATCAGTGAAGGTGAGAAAATAACGATATCCACCACGCGCTGTAACATTCATTGGACCGCACACATCAGTATGTATGATTTCCAATAAGTCACTTGCCCGTTCCATTGTTCCAGAGAACGGCGTTTTAGTCATCTTGCCCATGAGGCATGGTTCACATGTGTCAAGTGATTCAAAATCAAGTGACTCCAAAAGTCCATCACCATGGAGCTTCCTCATGCGTTTTACACCAATATGACCGAAACGGCAATGCTACAGGAAAGTGGTACTATCATTATCAACTCTACATCTTTTGGCATCAATGTTATGAACATGTGTGTCATCACTATCAAGATTCAATATGAATAAACCCCTCACATTGGGTGCATGACCATAAAAGATATTACTCATATAAATAGAACAACCTTTATTCTCTGATTTAAATGAGTAACCGTCTCGCAATAAACAAGATCCAGATATAATGTTCATGCTTAACACAGGCACTAAATAACAATTATTAAGGTTCATCACTAATTCCGATGGTAATCGAAGAGAGAGTGTGTCGACGGCGATCACATCAACCTTGGAACCATTTCCCACGCGCATCATCACTTCATCCTTTGCCAGCCTTCGTCTATTTCGTAGTTCCTGTTTTGAGTTACAAATGTGAGCAACCGAACCGGTATCAAATACCCAGGCACTACAATGAGAGCTAGTAAGGTACACCTCAATAACATGTATATCATATATACCTTGTTTGTCGTTGGCCGCCTTCTTGTCAGCCAGGTACTTGGGGCAGTTCCGCTTCCAATGACCAGTTCCCTTGCAATGAAAGCACTCAGTTTCTGGCTTAGGTCCATGCTTGGGCTTCTTTATAGGAGTAGCAACTGCTTTGCCATCCTTCTTGGTTTTACCCTTCTTGCCCTTCCCTTGCCATTCTTCTTGAAACTAGTGGTTTTATTAACCATCAACACTTGATGTTCTTTCTGGATTTCAGACTCAGCGACTTTTAGCATTGCAAACAGCTCGGCGACTGGCTTGTTCATCCCATGCATGTTATAGTTCATCACAAAGCTCTTGTAACTAGGTGGCAGTGATTGAAGAACTCTGTCAGTGATCGCCTCTGGCGGAAGGGCAATTCCCAACTCCGCTAGGCGAGTGGAATAACCAGACATTCTTAGTATATGTTCACTGATAGACCTATTCTCCTCCATCTTGCAAGCGTAGAACTTATCGGAAGTCTCATACCTCTCGATCCGAGCATTCTTCTGAAAGATAAACTTCAACTCCTGGAACATCTCATGTGCTCCATGACGTTCAAAAAGTCTTTGAAGTCTCGGTTCTAAGCCATACAATTGCACACTGAACTATTGAGTAACATCTAGTACATGCCTCCCAAGCGTTCTTAATGTCTTCGGAGGTCATGTCTTCTGGTTGGTCACCAAGCGGTGCATCAAGGACATACGATTTCTGGGAAGCTGACAGGGATATACCCCATGGTATGACCCGGCCTGGCGACTCACAGGAGACCCAGCCGAAGACATGATATCTTATTTATGACCCAGCAAGCGGGTCACAGGACGACCAAGCCCAAGACCCGGCGGGTGAGCCGGCGCCGGGCGACTCACAAGAGAAGGCCCAGAGGAGAAGGCCCACAAGAGAGAAGGATTCTCTTAAAGGAAATAAGACCCGGAGTAGGATTCGTGAGAGACTAGTCCTAATCCTACTCCTAGTAGGACTCTATTTGTGAGCCTACCCTCTCCACTTATATAAGGAGGGGTAGAGCACCCCTAGAGGGACAAGTTCTCAAGGGACACAAGTCTACAAGTTTAGACAACACAAGAGATTAGAGGTTCTCGTGATTAGAGGTAGCAATTAGCACCCTTGTAACCGAGAGATCTTCATCATCATCAATACCAGACAAGCAGGACGTAGGCTTTTACCTCCCTCGGAGGGGCCGAACCTGGGTAAAACTCCGTGTCTTCTCAATTCTGATCAACCCCTTCAAGCCGCCACATTGTTGCGTCTCGCCCCAAACCTAAGTCCGTTGACCCGGACATCTGCCGTGACAAATCCACGACAGTTGGCGCCCACTGTGGGGCCAGTGGTGATGTTGTGATCTTGAATGGATTTCCTTAGGGATCGAGAAGCTTGCTAAAACGATCAGATAATGAAAGAGCCGGTTTGAAGGATTTGCAACGGTTCAGAGTTTATCAGTCAAGATTGGAAAAGTTCTAGCGACTCAGCCAATGCGTCGGCCCGAAAGAAAATCAGCGGCACGATGCTTGTCATCAAAAAGCAATCAATTAGAAAAAAAACTTCCGTGTGGTAACATCCACGGGAGAAACCCAACGTATATGCCTGCTCACAAGATCCAGATAAAAAAAGAAGAAGAAGGCAACAATGACGCGGAGGTCAAAACAGAGGCGGACTCGGCCTCCACCGCCCACAGCCCCGATTCGTCGTCTGCCATCGCGGCCTCGCCCCGTGACGCCGTCCTCCGCCGTCGGAGGGTCCGAGCTGCCGTGGCCTCACCTTGCCTCGAGCCGGCCCTATTCGACGCGGCGGCTTCCACGGCTTCCACGCTCCTCGCTTGCAACCGCCTCGCCCCGGCCACCCTCACGAGCGCTGGCATCCGCGCATGTTCCTCCGCGCCTTGCCGTCAGCCGGTTGCGTCCGCGCCAAGCCGGCCTCGTCTACCACCAGCACCATGGCGGCTCTCCTCCTCCAGGGCGCCGGTTCTGTTGCGTTAGCTCCGAGCCGCCCTGTTTTCGACCCCGTGACTTCCGGTTACGCCCCGCCGCTACCATTGGCTGGAGTCGTGCCCCGCCTGCCGGCTCGACTCACGGCCAGGTCAAGCTCCTTCCTCCTCGCCCTGCTTCTGCTGCGCATCCTCATGGCCACCTTAGCCCGCCTCGACCGCCTCCTCGCCTTGCCGAGCTGAGCCGCCGCGCGTTGCCGTCGTCTCTGCCACGCAAAGGCCGATTCCCCGCCGCCTATGGCCGCCACGCCGCGCGTTGCCGTCGTCTCTGCCGCGCAAAGGCCGATTCCCCGCCACGCTATGGCCGCCACGCCGCGCGTTGTCGCCGTCTCTGTCGCGCAAAGGCCGATTCCCCCCGCGCGTGTAGCCCCTCCACTGCCTCGCTTTGCCGTGGCCCAGCCTCGTCCGCCCGCCGCGCAATGGCCGCTTGGCCGCCTGGTCACCCCGCGACGGATAAAGTGGGGGCTGGCTCTAAAAAAAAGAAGAAAAAAAGAAAAAATTGGACAAAAATCACCCGGAGGGTCCGTTTCGAGCCGTTTTGCTCTGACCCTGGTGCAATCGCATTTCAAGTCGCGCCGCTGGACTTCTTTGACGAAAACGCCATCACTACCGAACAGCCCCGGTCCAGCGCCGTCTCCGAGCCGCCGTGGCCGAGTCGCCACCTCCGCTGTGGTTTCGAGAGTGGCTCAATCGCTATTCAAGTTACGAGATGATTCAGTTCGTCGTCGAGATGAAATAGGTGCTATTCACCTAATTTATTTTATCTATACTTTTTGATTATGTCAAAGAACAATTACTTCGTCTTTGTAATATTTTTTGACACAGGACAATTAGTCATTGCCAAAAGGGGCACTATACCGCGGTGATGGAGGCGTGCCAACGTCATTCTGCACAGGTGGTGGTGCATGTCGCGTTACTCAAGGGACTCCCTCGCCATTGCACCGGCTTACAATGTCGCGATCGTCTCTCGTTACTACGCCGACTTACAAACATCGTGGCCGACTCTCGCCACCCGCACCAGTTCTCAATGACATGGTCGTCTTTCATCATCTGCGCCGGCTTACAACGCCATGGCGTCTTGGACAACAGCATCGCCTTACAATGCCGCGATTGGTTTCTACATCTACATCAACATGTCGGTGCAGTGCTCGCCTTTACGAGCCGCCCAACGGACACGTGCAAAACACTACCCACACTGTGATCTACATCAACATATCGGTGCGGTGCTCGTCGATACGAGCCGCCCGACGGTCAGGCGCACAAGTCGCCACCACTACAGTTTGGTTCATTTCAATAACCAGCCAGAACGAACCCTCGACCGGATTATTGAAACAAATCCTGCGGGGTCATATATAACCCGCCACGGCCAACCTCAACTTTCAATGGAGATTCTCAAGACGCCTCTTCGAGTCAACTTAAGACTCGGGGGCTACAGACATGGCGAGACACATTTGGTCGTTTTCAACAAAAAACCCTGGGTCATTGCAGGGAAGATAACCCGGTCTCAGGGGCTAATAACCTATTGGCGGAAGATTTAAAAACACTCAAGAGGACGAGGCCGCCATGATGCGACCATTCAAACATGGGTGTCCTGCCTTATTGGCTAAAACTTGGTTAAACCTGCCTGTTTGCAAGATGCTGCTCCGACCTCGTGTACTCTCAATAAGTCAATCCACATGGACCCTGAACTTATCCAGGTTAAAACATCGATTGGGTCAAGTGAGAGCCTGCTTACGGAAAGCGAGGATACTCCAAGAGGCTATTAAGCCGCCTTCTTTGAAACTTGGTTAAACCTGCCTGTCTGCTTGATGCTACTCCGGCCTCGTGTACTCTCGATAAGTCAATCCATTTGGACCCTGAACTTAATCCAGGTTAAAACATCGATTGGGTCATGTGAGAGACGGCTTACGGAGAGCGAGGATAAACCAGTGGCTATCATGCTAGTTTCATTGAAGTTATCATATACATACATCATTCTGCATTGCATCATCATACCATGCATCATACATGCATATCTTGTCGGTCTTCAAACCGGGTCAAAGTATAAACTTCTGCAGGAACAAATAGATTTTTAATAGCCAAAATGGCTGGATCTTCATCATGGTTTATCATAACCAGTGTTAAATGATCGGGTTTTTAAGCCAACCCTATCAGATATAATGCCGTGTCATCTAATTGACCGGCTCTCGAATTTCTTCAATTGTGCTCTGTAGTAATCTACAATACTCATGGATTTCTCCAATATATATTTGCCGGGTTGCATCACAACCACGAGCAGGCATTTCATCTCAAAGGACAAAGGAATTATTCCAGGATATTCATTCCGAGTTATAACCACGGTCAAAGATTCATTCAATAAATTATGGTGAGTCATATTACTCTCACATAGTCCCGAGTCGCCACAGGCAGACGACCCGGCACTTGGGGGCTACATTATTCAAGTCCAAGCTTATATCAATTATGCAAGTCCCATGTCGCTGCAAGCATGCACCACGGCACTTGGAGGCTAATGCAAGCCGGTTTTCAAATCATTACATTGTCAGCAAGACCATATTATCTCAAGGAGATGACCCGACCTTTTTATATTTTCTCAAGAAGATGAGCCGGCCTTTCTATATTGTTCTAAGTCCCAGCCTAGTAATTATTACTGACCCGGCACTTGGGGGCTCACTGCTCACATCAAATTTTCTAAGGTCCCAAGTCGCCGCAGGCGTGCGACCCGACACTTGGGGGCTACAGTATTCAGCCGGTTAAAATAGATTATGAGGTTCAAACTGAAGACCCGACACATCACGTTCTGATGAGCCGACACTTGGGGGCTGCACAGTCCAAAATGTTATTTGCAAAGCACCAAGTTATCATGGATAATCTCGGAGCTTGGGAGCTACAGGTAATATGGACATATCAAAAACTTTGAGGAGAATTTTCAAGATATTAAATATGGAGTTCAGTTGTTAGACCCGACGTCACCAATGCTTATGACCCGGTGTTATCAAAAGATCATAACCCGCCAGAGTTTATATAAGCAGCCCTGCTTCACAACAATGGAAGTCCGGTTCTACATCAAATGGATTTTTTCATCCCAATATTTATCAAGTCGGCAGGATTCTAGTTATTTAACCCGGAGTCACCAACGATAATGACCCGGCAGAGATGACCCGCCAAGAGTATTGGAAGCCGACTCAATGGCATATGGGTGTTCTATTCTCAATATTTTCAAAAGACATTGACAAGCAAGATGATTATCAAGACGACTCATTCATATGGAGAAAAGACCCGGATTTCTGAGAAGCCATTTTATAAGACGGACAAAGGAACAAGCCGGACACTTAACATATTTGTTACTCGTATCTCAGGAGCTTACCATGAATAAATTCAAGCTAACCTGGGTGCTAATGACGGGGATATACCCCATGGTATGACCCGGCCTGGAGACTCACAGGAGACCCAGCCGAAGACATGACATCTTATTTATGACCCAGCAAGCGGGTCACAGGACGACCAAGCCCAAGACCCGGCGGGTGAGCCGGCGCCGGGCGACTCACAAGAGAAGGCCCACAGGAGAAGGCCCACAAGAGAGAAGGATTCTCTTAAAGGAAATAAGACCCGGAGTAGGATTCGTGAGAGACTAGTCCTAATCCTACTCCTAGTAGGACTCTATTTGTAAGCCTACCTTCTCCACTTATATAAGGAGGGGTAGAGCACCCCTAGAGGGACAAGTTCTCAAGGGACACAAGTCTACAAGTTTAGACAACACAAGAGATTAGAGGTTCTCGTGATTAGAGGTAGGAATTAGCACCCTTGTAACCGAGAGATCTTCATCATCATCAATACCAGACAAGCAGGACGTAGGCTTTTACCTCCCTCGGAGGGGCCGAACCTGGGTAAAACTCCGTGTCTTCTCGATTCCGATCAACCCCTTCAAGCCGCCACGTTGTTGAGTCTCGCCTCGAACCTAAGTCCGTTGACCCGGACATCTGCCGTGACAAATCCACGACAGAAGCCGTGAGGATAATCCTCATATTACGGGCCCAGTCAACAAAGTTACTTCCATCATCTTTCAACTTAGCTTTCTCTAGGAACACATTAAAATTCAGGGGTGCTACTGCGCGAGCCATTAATCTACAACATAAATATGCAAAGGTTTACTTAGACTATTTTTCAAGATAATGAGTTTAGTTAATCAAATTACTAAAGCTCCCACTCAAATTGACATCCCTCAGGTCATCTGAGTGTCACATGATCCAAATTCACCAACTCAAGTCCGATCATCACGTGGGTTGAGGTGGCTTCAATGGTGAACATCATCATGTTGATCATATCTACTATATGACTCATGTTGGACCTTTCGGTCTCTTGTGTTCCGAGGCCATGTCTGTACATGCTAGGCTCGTCAAGTTTAACCCGAGTGTTCTGGACGTGCAACACTGGCTTGCACCCGTTGTATGTGAACATAGAGTCTATCACACCCGATCATCACGTAGTGTCTCGACACGACGAACTTTCGCAACGGTGCACACTCAAGGAGAACACAATTCATCTTGAAATTTAAGTGAGGGATCACCTTATAATGCTACCCTCGTCCTAAGCAAAACAAGGTGCATAAAAGGATTAACATCACATGCAAATCATAAGTGACATGATATGGCCATGAACTTGTGCTTTTGATCTTCATCTAGAAAGCACCGGCATGATCTCCATTGTCACCGGCACGACACCATGATCTCCATCATCTTGATCTCCATCAACGTGTCGCCATCGGGGTTGTCGCGCCCAACATGCTTTTACTACTATTGCTACCATTTAGCGATAAAGTAAAACATTAAATAGCGCTTAATGATTGACACGCATGTCATACAATAATTAAAGACAGCCCTATGGCTCCTACCGGTTTCCGTACTCATCGACATGCAAGTCGTGATAATCTATACATCACATGATCATCTCATACATCACATATATCACATCATGTAACTGGCCATATCACATCACAACATACCCTACAAAAAACAAGTTAGATGTCCTCTAATTGTTGTTGCATATTTTACGTGGCTGCTACAGGTATCTAGCAAGAACAATTCTCATCTACGCAAAAACCACAACGGCGATACACTAGTTGCTTTTCAACCTTCTCAAGGACCTCCTTTGTCGAATCCGATCCAACTAAAGTGAGAGAAACTGGCACCCGCAAGCCATCTATGCAACAAGTTGCGGTTGAGGGAACCGGTCTCTCGTAAGTGTACGAGTAATGTTGGTCCAGGCCGCTTCATCTCACAATACTGCTGAACCAAAACACGACCAAGGGAGGAAGCAATCTAAGCATCAACGTCCACAAACTCTTCGTCTTCTACTCGAGATCTCATATACACATAGACCTAGCTCATGATGCCACTGTTGGGGAACATTGCATGGGAAACAAAAAAAATTCCTACGTTCACGCAATACCTATCCATGGTGATGAGCATCTACGAGAGGGAGAGTGGATCTACGTACCCTTATAGATCGCTAAGCGGGAAGCGTTAAGAATCGCAGTTCGTGTAGTCGAATGTCTTCGCGATCCAAATCGCCAAGCGTCCCGCGATCCAATCACAATCCGTCCCGCGATCCAATCACGATCCGTTCCGCGAACTTGATCACGATCCGTCCCGCGAACTCGATCATGATCCTTCCGATCTAGCGCCGAACGGACGACACCTCCGCATTCAGCACACGTACGGCTTGATGACAATCTCCACCGTCTTGATCCAGCAAGAGGGAGAGGAGAGGAAGAAGAGTTATCTGGCAGCGTGACGGAGCTCTGGCGATGGTGGTGGAGCTGTTCCGGCAGTGCTTCGCCCAAGCACTGTAGAAATCCGATCTAGAGGAGAAACTATGCACTAGAGGAACGGGTAGCATGTGGCTGAAAATTCTATGCAAAAACCCTAAAACCTCTAGTATATATAAGAGGGAGGGAGGAGAGGACTGGGCACAAGGGCCAAGCCTCCTTGGTTCGGCCGAAGTGGGGAGGAGAGGAGGACTCCTCCTCCAATCCTAGTAGGACTAGGATTCCTCCTTTTTGGCCTTTTTTCCACCTTTTCCCTTTGGGCTTTTCTTCCCAAGCCGCATGGGCCTTGTGTGGGACTTCCATCAGACCACAAAAGGCTGGTAATTATTCTCCCACAGCCCATGAAGGCTCTTGGGTCGAAATACCCCTCCCGATGGTCTCCCGATACACTACCGGCACTCCCGGTACACTACCGATTAGCCCAAAACTTTTCCGGCGACCTAAACCGGACTTCCTATATATGAATCTTTACCTCCGCACCATTACGGAGCTCCTCGTGACGTCTGGGGTCTCATCCGGGACTCCGAACAACCTTCGGTCACCACCATACATAACTCTATACTATCGAAGCGTCACCAAACCTAAAGTGTGCAGACCCTGCGGGTTCGAGAACTATGTAGACATGACCAAGACACCTCTATGGTCAATAAATAATAGCGGGACCTGGATGCCCATATTGGTTCCTACATATTCTGTGAAGATCTTTATCGGTCGAACCTCTATGTCAAGGATTCAGTTAATCCCGTATGATGTTCCCTTTATTTTTCGGTATGTTACTTGCCCGAGATTCGATCGTCGGTATATCCATACCTAGTTCAACCTCATTACCGGCAAGTCTCTTTACTCGTTCCATAATACAAGATCCCGTGACTAACACTTAGTCACATTGTTTGCAAGGCTTATTGTGATGTTGTATTACCGAGTGGGCCCTGAGATACCTCTCCGTCACACGGAGTAACAAATCCGAGTCTTGATCCATGCCAACTCAACGGACACCCTCGGAGATACCTGTAGAGCACCGTTATAGTCACCCAGTTACGTTGCAACGTTTGACACACACAAGGCACTCCTCCGATGTCCGTGAGTTGCATGATCTTATGGTCATAGGAACATATATTTGACATGCAAAAAACAGTAGCAATAAACTGACACGATCATATGCTACGTTTGTAGTTTGGGTCTTGTCCATCACATCATTCTACTAATGATGTGATCCCGTTATCAAATGACATCACATGTCAATGGCTAGGAAACCTTGACCATCTTTGAGCAACGAGCTAGTTCACTAGAGGCATACTAGGGACATAGTGTTGTCTATTTACCCACACATGTAATGTGTTTCCAATCAATACAATTATAGCATGGATAATAAATGATTATCATGAACAAGGAAATATAATAATAAACACTTTATTTATTGCCTCTAGGGCATATTTCCAACATGTTCATCCAACAAGAATGCAACAAATATCAAGCCGCACTTGAAAGCATTGAAGCACGCCCCATGAGTGGTCTCGGCATTGGGGATATGGTATGGTATCTTATCTTTCATTGCTAAGGCCGAGGCCGAGGGGCTTCTCTATGTTTGCATGTCCAATTCTTGTTTGATCGTGTAGGCATTTCAATCTTTAGAAGCATTCAAGGCCCGACACAATGACAAGCCATTCACTCTCACGCATTATTGGAAGATCATCAACAGTTGCCCTAAGTTCAAAGATCAATACCGCGAACTTCAAAGAAAGAGAGGAAAGAAGACGACCGAGTTGGCCGGAGGTGGAGACGGTGAGGCGTTAAAGAGGCAAAGGGGCAAGACCAACTCCAAGATGGACGACAAGCATGATGTGGCATCCTTTGCCTTGCATGAGACTTTGCACGGCATGATGTCTCAAAAGGAAGTTAGGGACGAGAAAAAGCAACAAATCAAGGAGTAGCAAATGAAGCAATACCTAGAGCTTTAAACGAAGAAGCTTGAGATGGAGGAGGGGTCAAGAAAAAGATCGACATGGAGGAGGCGTCCATGCAGAGGCAACTCGACATCGAGGCCGCCAATGTCGTGGCCAGGCAGAGACAACTCGACATCGAGGCCACCAATGTTGAGGCCAGGAACATCGAGGCCGTCAATGCCGCAACCAAAGCAAAGGAGGTGGCGCTAGCGATCATGAGCGTCGACTTGAGCAAGATGAGTGAGAAGACGAGGAGCTGGCTCGAAGCCTGACAGAAAGAGATGTTCGACGCCGACGGCCTGAACTAGGCGGCCTGTTCGGCTGTGGCATGGGGTGCCGGCCGCTGGTTGTGTGTCGACGAGAAGCCTATTCATTTTGGAGGCTGACTGTGGTGCCGGTGAGGTCGTGTAGGCTGGTTGTGTTGCCGGCGAGATACCTATTCATTTTGGAGGCTGATTGTGTTGCCGGCCCCTGGCTGTGTTGTTGGCGAGGTCGTGTAGGCTGGCTGTGTTGCCGACATGAACCAGGACGTGGTTTCTTTGAATATGTGCGTTTGAACGAGGAGGCGAACATGATGGAGCTGAAGGATGCGTCCGCACGTTGGGTGCACGGTCATCCCATCCCAGAAAAGGCCCGGATACGGCCTCATTGCCCGTCCCAAACAGACAGAATCCGGACAAAATGGGTGTCCGTTTGGGGTCATGCGCAGGAGTTGGGCTAAGTGGCACATGAGTTAGACGTGACTTGATTAAGTCTCATCTAGATAACACCCCCGTCTGTTATTACTGTCACACCTTCATGGCTAGCTTGGGTTTCGTCAAATCAGCCAGGCTTATTTTTTTAGCTGCCTTGGTTTGATCTTCAGTATAGTAGGTTACAGTTGCTGTTGGTAAGAATTGAACGAGCTTACTAAAAACGAGGTGGTTCTTCCCAGCCGATGCATCGCTGGGCACGATTGCAACAGGTTGCACCATTGCACAAAGGCGTAGGATAACTAGACATGCATGCGTACGTGACGGGTTAGAGCATTTTAACAGTCGCCTAAAAATAGCTTCGCACATTAAAAATATGTCTTTTTTGGGTGCCGGATATGTTCCAGCGGAGGCTGTAAAATACTGCGCGCGTTGTAAAGTTTTGTGCATGCGCTAAAATGCGTTATCAAAAGGTGTAAATTTGAGGCGCCGGATAGAACGTGCTTCACAATTTACACTACGCGCGTTTTTGGGCTTCTGCTAAAACAATGTTGGTCCGCACACAATAAAAATGCTATAGCGACGTGCTAAAACTTTTATTAGGCGCGATTTTTTTTGCGGATGTTGGAGATGCTCTTAGCTCCGGCGGCTTGAGCTTGAGCGTGCGGCCGCCTCGCTGCGCTGCACGTCTTGCCAATTTTCTGACTCTCTTTGCAAGAATTTGCACGGCAAAGCTTGTACAATCAATGTACTGGCGAATATACTGTCGGTGTATTTCAAATGTGGAAATCTATGCAATTGACTGTTTCCCATTGGACTTCAAACAGTGTACTTCAAATGGTGGATAGTAGGACCATCGATCCCAGTGGCAAAGCCACACCTGCCCCCGCGTCGTCTCTCCTGGGCGACACGGAACCCCCCCTTTGGCGGCGCCGCCTGCCCCCCAACCTCCTCCCTCTCACCTCGTCACCGCCCGAGGAGCCCGCCGGCGAAGCCCGGTCGGGCTCTAGGGAGGGTGGCGGCGGGGCTTGTCTCTGCGTGGCTCTAGCGTAGATCTTGCGAGAAGGCCCGTCGGACTCCGGCGGGCGCGCGGGCGCTACTATGGCGCCGGCTGTCATGGATCCGGTGGCCGGGGGGTAGGGGCGGTGCGACGGTGGGTTGCGGCGGCCTGGTGCGACGCGGGCTTGGCTTGGGAGTCGCGGGCGCTGGGCGAGACGCACAGGCGCGGTGAGCGGCGGCTCGGGCGTGGTGAGTGCCGACGGCGCTGGCAGCTCCGGCCCGCGCGGGCAGCAAGGCGGCTGCGCGGCTGTGCGTGGCGGGGGCTGGCGGCTCTGGTCTGTTGCGGGTGGATCTGGGGTGGCCGCTCCTGACCTGCTTCTCCTACTGGACGGCGCTGCTCGGCAGGGCCAGCGTTCTGGTGAGGTTCTGGTGGTGTGCATCGGCTGGCGTGGTGCCGGTTTGAGCTGCTGGACTTCCTAGGCGGTGGCCTCTACGTGGTGCGGGTGGTCCTGTCGGTGGATGTGTTTGGCAGCGCTACTTCCTCCCAGGTCCGGTTCGTTGGTGGATGGCGATGTTGGACACCGTGGCGGCGGCCTCGGGACGATGGTTGCTGTGTCGGCGGCCATGGAGTTCGCGCGGGCGACGCGGCGGCCGCGGTGTGCTTGGTCAGTGGGCAGCTTCGATGGTGGTGTTGTTGGTGGGCTCGCCGAGGCCAATGCGGGATGATGTGCGGCTGATGTGGTGTGGAGCTTGGTGAAAACCACGTCTAGGCCTCGTGCCGTGACCAGCGATGGCGGTGGCTGTGGCCCTCGTTGACCACCATGGAGGCATCGTTGCTTGTTCTCCCACCCCTCCTACGTGGATCTGGCCATTTTGGCCTCTCCGGTGGAAACCTTGATCTGTGATCGAACGATGGCGACGCCTTGGTGTCGTATTCCCTCTTGGGGGCTTCGTCTTGGGAGCTTGGCTCGGCGAGCGGGACCGGTGGAGGGTGGTTGGTGGCGGGCGTGGCATCCAGACTTCTGTGGCATCGATGATGGTGGGAGCGATGTCGGTGACGCGGCAATGGTTGCGGTAGTCAGCTCTTCTTCGGCGTGTCCACGGTTTTGCCTCGGTCTGTTTGTTGCTATGGAGTCGAAGTTGCGACGACGGGGCCCTCCGGTATACGATGACTGGCTGCAGGTAGCCTGTTCGGTGATTTCCCATGGCGCCAGCCGTGCCTGGTTTTGTCTTACAGAGTTCTCCGTCAGAGCCGGAGTTGCGTCGTCTGGTCGTAGGTGGCTGAGTTTTTGGCACAGATCTTCATGCAGGTTCACGTGTCCGCTTCAGTGAGGATTGGATCGACGACCGTCAATGGCGGAGTCGGAGTCGCTTGCTCAGAGTGTAGGGATGGCGATGACGCCTCTAGGGGAGGAGTGATGACAATGACGCATGTGTGCTGTCTTGCCGGGACCCTTTTTGGAGTGGTGTGTGTGGGCCTTCCTATGTGTGCCGCTCAGCGGTTGTAACGGTTTTCGTCCGGTTTTCTGTAATTAACTGGACAATTCTCTTCTGCTTATTTAAT
This sequence comes from Hordeum marinum, assembly GCA_022496015.1. Classification (NCBI taxonomy): domain Eukaryota; kingdom Viridiplantae; phylum Streptophyta; class Magnoliopsida; order Poales; family Poaceae; genus Hordeum; species Hordeum marinum. Next base: position 66,066,431 of record CM039673.1, read on the forward strand.
AGATGCGGCAATCATTGCCTTAGTTTCGAAAAAAAATGTAAAAATCTATGCAATCGACTGATTCCCATTGGACTTCAAAAATGGTTATCTCCCCTAAAAAAATGGTTATCTCCCAGTCAACATTTGTAGCTGTGGAGTGAAGATATTTTAAAACCATTGTACTTCTATAGGAATCTCATTATCTGAGTGATAAGATTCGTTGCCTCTTAGCGCATAACTGAAGACTTTCGTCTGAAAAGTAGCAAAATCGAAAAATCGACAAGAGTATTTCAGTGCAGTTCTACATAAAAAAACATATAATGCACCCGCAAAAAAGTTCTACATAAAGTAGAAAGAAAAAAAGGCTAGGTGTTCATTTTTTGTGCTTCGGAACAACTAATTACTTAGGGCTTCTTTGATTCACAGGTTATCTAATATGCCTAAATGAAAAGAAAAAAAGAGCAAACTAAGTATAACTTAGATGGCTAGATTCGTTGTGATGGAACCTGTTCATCAAGGTTCAAGTCTTAGAAATTATACAGGTAGTCACATATTTCGAAATTTATTTCAGGTTTTTGTGATATTTGTTCAGCAGCGCACGTCAACCAACTATAAAGTGTCTATGACGCATTTGTCAATACCTGTCGACTGTTTGTGATGTTAATAGGTGTAGGGTGTGTGTGCTCGCTCAAACGTGTGATTGTATGTGCGTCTACGTGTAAAAGAAAAGAAATAGTGGCAATGCCATATTGAATGATATATGATTGTTTGATTGCATGCGCATGAAAAAAACTAAAGACTCTCACACGAGATTGAAGTGGTAAAAAAATTTCTATGAAATTTAGTGCAAATGAATTCCGAAATAGTTTTATGGATTGATATCCTACAAACCAAATGAGCCAAGCAGGAAATTCGTAAGGATTGAAGGCTGTCGGTATTTTTTTTAAAAAAAGAAGAAAGCCGGGGGTCTTCTGTACCTAATCGATGCATGCAGCCATTGAAGGCTGTCGGTATGATTTTCAACGATATCATTTCACCACCACAACATGAAAATCAACTGCCAGTTAAGTCTCTTCCCTTTGGGCTTCAGAAGACACACCCAATCAATTACCAATTTGTCACACCACCGCACCGTGAAACCAGCTGCCATCAGCTGGAAAATGACATCAGAGGGAACCCGGGCCGGAATCAACCATCCATTTCACAACATTTTCTTAAAAAGGGACGTCCATCTCACTGATAAAGGGTGGTAAGAATTATTGGTTCCACACATATACGTCAAACCAAATACGTGCGTCATGAGTACATTATTTCAACGTTGAGATCAAACCAATACCATTGGTAGAAAAATGTCCATTTGTTCCGGTTCCAGAGGCTCATTTGTCCCGGTTCCGGAACCGGGACTAAAGGGTCGGTACTAAAGCCCAATACCTTTAGTCCCGGTTCGCCTACGAACCGGGACAAATGGGGCTCCATGTGGGCTGCTGTGGTGCGCTGGGGCGGAGGACCTTTAGTCCCGGTTGGTAACACGAACTGGGACCAAAAGACATCCACGCGTCAGTAGTCCAGGGCCTGGTTTTTTTTTTGAAAGGGGGTGGGGGGTTTAGGGGGTTTTATAGGGTTAATTTAGGGGTTTCATATATTATTTTAGCTAGCTAATAGAGAGAAGTGTCCTCCCTTATCTCCGTGCTTGGTCGATGCTACGTATAGAGAGGACTCGACACGCTAGCTAGTAAGAAAATGAAGGAAACCATTAAGTACAGAAGATCGTCATGAACGTATACAGAGAGAAGTGGTCGACCTCTCCTTCTCCGAGAGATTGGTCGAACAACAAGTTTTCGTATATCTATCCGACGCTACTGGCTACATATATACAATATAAGATCTCTTACAATCCCCTAACATCTGAACTCAACTTCCACATGGTATTCTTCATGTTTATCGATGACGTGGTCAAGAAAGAATCCCGCCAATTCCTCTTGAATTGCTTTTATGCAATCTTGTGGTAGGAATTGATCCTGCAGCTCCGAAAGCTAATTTTAAGAAGGGGGTCAATACATATATATGAATGAAACTCAACACAAATGATGGTAATAAAATAAAATTGTGAATATTATTGCTTACACACTTCAAAATCTTCTTTAGAGTAGCTGGCATGCTTAGAGGTCGTCGCTTCGTAGATGTACTCGCAAACGTAGTATCCACAAAGATTAGTCCCTTCTTCCTGCCACAACCACTTTACGAGAAATAGAGGTCAATCAAACTGATAATCAAGCATTATAAATGGTATTGATGAAAACTAGCTAGAATCAATGGGAGATGCGCGGAACTAGCTAGTAGTACTTACTTTCGGGTATGTAAATTGCAACTTCCCCGGCAGTCCCGGAGCTATTGCGGTAACTGTTTCCAAACCCTGTCAGACAAAGAAAATAATTATTACCTGATATCAGGAAATGAATAAAGTTGCCGATATGGTGCGATAATGATCGATTGAACTTACTTCACGAGCATTTCAGTGATCGGCGCATACTGATTGCGATCTTTTCGTCTTGAGTCTAAGACGGTTACTAGTCCCTCCACAAGCTTAATCTCTAGGAGAATAAAGTGGAAGCTGCGCACGCATGCATAACTCATCAATTACATTACTATAACCTCGAGTAATATGGAAAACCGAATATGCACAAGACAGTAACACTCACTCGAAGTTTTAAGGAAAGATTATTTTATCTTTGTTTTGATGTTTAAGCAACGAATTTAGCAAGTTGGCCTCGGCTCGTTTGGCATCATGTTTAATTTCCCATTCATTAAAGAGATTTAGGTTAATGAACCCAATATTATAGATTTGTTTTTTCTTGCATTCGACGATCTTCAATCTGCATGATATAGTAAGGATAATTATATGTACATGCAATGAAAGAGCTGAGCTATATATAGAGACTTAATTAAAGAAGTAGTACTTACAGACAGTAGCAAGTGACGATTACTTTATCGATGGTCATTTGATTGAAAAGCTGGAATAACTCCTCAAATGGAACACACAACAGTTCAATTCCAACGAGGTCGTGCTCCTCTTTAACTGTCAGCATCAAAGTATCCATCCCAGACTTGCAGGTGTCCATGTACCACTCATGGAATCTTCGCATCATCGTTGTTAGAGGAGAATGACCAGGTCTGACGAGAGGCTTCCCGTGCCGGTATTGGTGATCGTCCGCCTCCATTATATCAAAATGTACATCGTCGGGCAGGTAATCACCAGGATTGGTACCGGACACCATTACCGGCAGATTTGGGACGATATCGCTAGACACCTTCAGTGGGGGGCACGATTAGTTCGCCTGTTCGCCGAGCTGGGGAATTTTTTTCCCTTTTGTAATTTGTTCTTGTCTCCTTTTGTCAATTCTAGTGGTTCCAGACCGGCGCGCTTCTAGCGCTTTCTTTTTAATAGTGCAGACATAGTTGTCATCCGGTGGAGGCGGTGGTGGTCGCTTCAGGGCATCCAAAGTGCGCTTCACTTTCACCGGATCTATCTTCTCCTCCGGAGGTGGATTTTTCTTTGCAAAAAACTCCTTCACTTGGCCTTTAGAGATCTTCGCATTTTCCTCGTCGCTCTTCTCGTAAGGTAACTGCTCAAGAGGCTTGAGAGATGATGGACCGTATTGGTATCGCCTCCCGCCACTGGTTGTACTGCTAGACGCCGGAGCAGTCGGAGCGGCGGCGGCTATCTTCCTTTGTTGCTTACGAGGCGGAGAAGGAGTGTTACGAGGAGGCGGAGCAGCCGGAGCGGCGGCGGCTCTCTTCCGCCCTTGTTGAGGAGGCGGAGGAGGAGGCGGGCTGCTCGGACGCGCCGGCGCAAGCGGAGAAGGAGGCGGAGTGCCACCACGCGCCAGAGCAGGCGGAGTGCCCTGATCACTCGCCGGAGGAGGAGGAGAAGGAGGAGGCGGAGTGTCCTGACTCGCCGGAGGAGGAGGAGGAGGCGGAGGCGTCTAGTTCGGAAGCTTGATGAGCTCCTTCCGCCATAGACATGTAGTCTTCAGAGCACATTCCAGCAGAGTCTCCCCTTCACCGGTAGGGTGGTCAAGCTCGAGGTCCTCAAATCCCTCCTCTATCTCATCGACCATAACAATAGCATAGCCTTGTGGAATCGGAAGGCAGTGAAAAGTTGCTCCGGGTTTAGAAGGTGCAACAGAGCCGACAGCCGCCTTAACTTTGCGGTGATGCCATTGCGTCATAAGGTTGCAAGGTTGAGCCTCCTTGATAGCATCCACGGGGTAGCTGGGAGCCGTGAAGTCAGGCTGGTCAAGCTCGGTGGAAGCCACGCTGCTTCTCCGCTGAGATGGCGGGGTAGCTTCTTGGATAGCTTCATCCCGCTGAGATCGCTGGTTCTCAACTGCTTGTTTCTCTAGCGCTAGTACTCTTTCATTCAGCTTCTGCATATCGCTTTGCTCCTGTTTCCGCTTCCTCTCCCAGAATTTGTAACCTTCTGCGTCGGGAAACCCAACCTTCCACGGAACGGAGCCTGTCGTGCCTCGTGTTTGTCCTGGGTGCTCAGGATTCCCGAGGGCCTGTGTGAGCTCGTCATTCTCTCTGTCGGGAACGAACGTCCCTTCCTGCGGTGCGGCGATATACTGTCGAAGATTCTTGACCGATATTGATAGTTGCTCGTTCGTCCAAATGCACTTCCCTGTTTTAGGGTCCAAGGTTCCCCCAGCCCCGAAGAACCAAGTCCTTGCACGGTCTGGCCAGTACAATGTCTCTGGTTGGACCCCTTTAGCAAGCAGGTCCTTCTCAGCCTTGTCCCACAACGGCCGGGCTTTGATGTAGCCACCTGACCCCGTGCGATGGTGAAGCTTCTTCTTTGCAGCATTTGTCTTGTTTGTCGCTGACATCTTCCTACTCTTCTCCGATGTCTTGTGGGCCACAAATGCGGGCCAGTGATCTCTTATCTTCTCAAATCGGCCGGTGAATGTTGGAGTCTTCCCTTTGTCGACAAACGTTGATTTCAACTCATTCTTCCACCTCCTAAATAGATCTGCCATCTTCTTAAGAGCATGAGCCTTGACCAATGTCTCTATAACTGGCTTATCCGGATCCTCCTCTGCCGGTAGGGTGAAATTTGCCTTCAGCGCGGTCCAAAGATCATCTTTCTGTCTATCGTTGACAAAAGACACTTTAGGGTCTCCGCTCTTCGGCTTATTCCATTGGTGGATGGTGATCGGGATCATGTCCCTAACAAGAACCCCGCACTGAGCAGAAAATGATTCCTTGGTCCGGCTGGGTTCAATCAGTTGGCCATCTCTATTGATGCTGGTGATCGTGAACCTTTCATCCTGGCGCAACTTTTTCTTCGGGCCTCATCTCGTTACCGAAGTTTGGCTCGATCCGGATCCGGAGGGCTAGAAAAGAAGAAAGAAAAGAGTTAATATGTGTACATACCAAAACAATTAATGCATTAATTAGCTAGTCAGCACAGGCTTAATTAATATATATACCTCGCCGGACGTTGCAACTGCTCCTTCCTCCGTTCGCTCACCGGAGCCATCATAATCATGTTCTTCCACCTCCATTGTCCGATCATCGGAGCCTTCTTCACCCTCTTCACAATCGGGGTCGTTCAGAAACGATAAGACAACATCACGTCCTTCCCGGATGATGTCCCCCAACAACGCTTCTTCTTGTAAGTTTCTTTGCGGAAGATTCGGATCGTCCATAGTTTCTGCAAATATTACAACATGACAATTAATATATTAGTGGCAAACATAGACCTAGCTAGCTCGACACTTCTACGGTTTGGGGATGGATACATAGGGCAACCTCTCGACCCCTCGGCGATCCACGACCCTCTACCCTAGTTCCCGACCCTCGACCCCCTCATGTCACGTTTGTCTAGTGGCTCGACGACAACGCTCTTTTAACTTGGTACAAAAAATTCTAACTTTTGCATATTCTTTGCATATGAACATAATACATACATTTTCTTTTTTTCTTAAATGTAACTTTTGCATATATGAACATACATACACAATTTTTTTCTAAAAATGCACATATATATGAACATATACATCAATTGACAAAAAAAATCGGGTGTCGAGCTCGGGCGGCGGCCGGAGCACAGCCACGGCGGAGACGGCGATGGGGAGCGCGGGGAGGAGCGTGGAGAGGCGGGGAAGAAGAGGGAGGAATGGGGGGAGGGGCTCACAGCGAGGCAGAGGGCGGCGACGGCGAGGTCGGGGCAAAGGGCGGCGACGGCGAGGTCGGGGCAGAGGACGGCGATGGCGAGGTCGAGGCAGAGGGCGGCGACGGTGAGGTCGAGGCAGAGGGCGTCGACAGGGCAGAGGGCGGTGACGGCGTGGCGGTCGGGCAGCCTGACGGCGTCGGTGTCGTCTCCAGCGTCGTCGGGGGCTAATGGCGAGATGAGCACTGAAAATTCCTAAGTGCCAGTTATATACCGAGAGCATTGGTCCCGGTTCGTAGCACCAACCGGGACCAATGCCCCCTTTCGTTCCGGTTGGTGCCACCAACCGGGACCAAAGGTCTCTTTTCAGCAGCCCAAACGGCAGGAAACAAAGACCTTTGGTTCCGGTTGGTGCCTCCAACCGGAACTAAAGGGGGCATTGGTCCCGGTTGGTGCTACGAACCGGTACCAATGCCACCCTTTCGTTCCGGTTGGTGCTACCAACCGGAACCAAAGGCCTTGCGCCGCGGTGCGGTGGGATGTTTAGTCCCACCTCGCTAGTCAAGGGAGCACGAGATTGGTTTATAAGCGCTGCTGCGCCAACCCTCTCGAGCTCCTCTCAACTGCAGGCTTCCGGGCCTATTGTGTCAGTCTTTGCGTGTGGGCCTACTGGGCCTTCTGTTGGCCTGAATCCTGGCGCATTGTTGGGTTTCTAGTCGTATTCAGGCCGTGATGGCCTTGTAGGTGGCATTTTTTGCTTTATTTTATTTTGTTTCCACTTTTTTGCTTTTAATGTTTTGAACAGAAAATACTTTTTTTTCTATTTTTTTGTTTTCTTTTTTGCTTTATTTAATTTATTTTGTTTCCACTTTTTTGCTTTTGATGTTTTGAACAGAAAATACTATGATAAGTTTAGTTGCATAAATTTTATATAATTTTAGTTTTAATAATACTATAGGGAAACACGCGAAGAAATAGGGTCGTGTGCCTCTTTAGTACCGGTTGCGCGATAGGGAAACACAACCCTAATCCTACTGGATGCACTTCATGTACAAACTGGACCATCTCCTTCGAAGTATGAGGGTTTCGAACGAAAACTCATATGTTACAAAGGCATTTCATTTTTCTAAACTTATTTCAATTCAAGACTTTTTGTGCATTCAATATGCACCATTCAAAGTCACATACTAAAATTTCAAACCCTTCTAACTTTATTTGCTATTTTTCATGCATTTAATGATTTATTTTGAGCTAAATGACCCTGAAATTGGAAAGCAGTACAAATGAACTCAGAAAAGGTTGAAAATTGGCATGGTATCATCATTTGACCAACATAGCATGTGCTAAAAAGTTGAGAGGGTTATGGCAAAAACTGGATGCACTTCGTGTACAAAATGGACAATCTCTTTCGAAGTATCAGGGTTTCGGACAAAAACTCATCTATTACAAAGGTTTTTGAACCATTCAAAGCCACATCATCAATTTTCAACCCTTTCTGACTTCATCTGTCTTCACTTTTTCTTCGCTTGTGTCCTTTGCTTATTGCGCCGTAACCATGGATATTCTTCATCGCTTAACAGGGTGCTTGGATCAGCCTTGACTTTGAAGGGAGGAATTTCATGAAACTTTTCATAATCTTCAGACATGTCTGTCTTGCCCTCCAATCCCACGATGTCTCTTTTTCCTGAAAGAACTATGTGGCGCTTTGGCTCATCGTATGATGTATTCGCTTCCTTATCTTTTCTTTTTCTCGGTTTGGTAGACATGTCCTTCACATAGAAAACCTGCGCCACATCATTGGCTAGGACGAATGGTTCGTCTGTGTACCCAAGATTGTTCAGATCCACTGTTGTCATTCCGTACTGTAGGTCTACCTGTACCCCGCCTCCTGACAGATTGACCCATTTGCACTTAAACAAAGGGACCTTAAAATCATGTCCGTAGTCAAGTTCCCATATGTCCACTATGTAACCATAATATGTGTCCTTTCCCCTCTTGGTTGCTGCATCAAAGCGGACACCGCTGTTTTGGTTGGTGCTCTTTTGATCTTGGGCGATCGTGTAAAATGTATTCCCATTTATCTCGTATCCTTTGTAAGTCAATACAGTATAAGATGGTCCCCTGGACAACGAGTACAGCTCATCAGAAACAATGTTGTCAGCTCTGAGACGTGTTTCCAACCAACTGCCGAAAGTCCTGATGTGTTCACGTGTAATCCAATCGTCACACTGCTCCGGGTGTTTGGAGCGCAGACTGTTCTTGTGTTCATCGACATACGTGGTCACCAAGGTAGAGTTCTGTATAACTGTGTAGTGTGCTTGAGACCAAGAATGCCCGTCCCTACATATTATTGAGTCCCCTCCAAGCGTGCCTTTTCCAGTCAGTCTCCCCTCATACCGCGATTGAGGGAGACCAATCTTCTTAAGGCCAGGTATGAAGTCAACACAGAACCCAATGACATCTTCTGTTTGATGGCCCATGGAGATGCTTCCTTCTGGCCTAGCGCGGTTACGGACATGTTTCTTCAGGACTTCCATGAACCTCTCAAAGGGGAACATATTGTGTAGAAATACGGGGCCCAGAATGACAATCTTGTCGACTAGATGAACTAGGACGTGCGTCATGATATTGAAGAAGGATGGTGGGAACACCAGCTCGAAACTGACAAGACATTGCGCCACATCACTCCTTAGCCTTGGTAGGATTTCTGGATCGATCACCTTCTGAGAGATTGCATTGAGGAATGCACATAGCTTCACAATGGCTAATCGAACGTTTTCCGATAGAAGCCCCCTCAATGCAACCGGAAGTAGTTGCGTCATAATCACGTGGCAGTCATGAGACTTTAGGTTCTGAAACTTTTTCTCGGCCATATTTATTATTCCCTTAATATTCGACGAGAAGCCAGACGGGACCTTCATACTGAGCAGGCATTCAAAGAAGATTTCCTTCTCTTCTTTGGTAAGAGCGTAGCTGGCAGGACATTCATACTGCTTTGGAGGCATGCCGTCTTTTTCGTGCAAATGTTTCAGGTCCTCCCGTGCCTCCGGTGTATCTTTTGTCTTCCCATACACGCCCAAGAAGCCTAGCAGGTTCACGCAAAGGTTCTTCGTCACGTGCATCACGTCGATTGAAGAGCGGACCTCTAGGTGTTTCCAGTAGGGTAGGTCCCAAAATATGGATTTCTTCTTCCACATGGGTGCGCGTCCCTCAGCGTCATTCGGAACAGATAGTCCGTCGGGACCCTTTCCAAATATTACGTGTAAATCATTGACCATAGCAAGTATGTGATCACCGATACGCATGGCGGGCTTCTTCCGGTGATCTGCCTCGCCTTTGAAATGCTTGCCTTTCTTTCGACATTGAAGGTTGGTCGGAAGAAATCGACGATGTCCTAGGTACACATTCTTCCTGCAATTGTCCAGGTATATACTTTCGGTGTCAGCTAAACAGTGCGTGCATGCGTGGTATCCCTTGTTTGTCTGTCCTGAAAGGTTACTGAGAGCAGGCCAATCATTGATGCTTACAAACAGCAACGCATGCAGGTCAAATTCCTCCTGTTTGTGCTCATCCCACACACGTACACCGTTTCCATTCCACACCTGTAAAAGTTCTTCAACTAATGGCTTTAGGTACACATCAATGTCGTTTCCGGGTTGCTTAGGGCCTTGGATGAGAACTGGCATCATAATGAACTTCCGCTTCATGCACATCCAAGGAGGAAGGTTATACATACATAGAGTCACGGGCCAGGTGTTGTGATTGCTCCTCTGCTCTCCGAAAGGATTAATGCCATCCGCGCTTAAACCAAACCATACATTCCTTGGGTCAGCTCCAAACTCAGCCCGGCCATACTTCCTCAGGATTTTTCTCCATTGTGACCCGTCAGCGGGGTGTCTCAAATTCCCGTCTTTCTTACGGTCTTCATTGTGCCATCGCAACAACTTGGCATGCTCTTTGTTTCTGAATAGACGTTTCAACCGTGGGATTATAGGAGCATACCACATCACCTTGGCAGGAACCCTCTTCCTGGGGGGCTCGCCGTCAACATCATCAGGGTCATCTCGTCTGATCTTATACCGCAATGCACCGCATACCGGGCATGCGTTCAAATCCTCGTACGCACCGCGGTAGAGGATGCAGTCATTAGGGCATGCATGTATCTTCTCCACCTCCAATCCTAGAGGGCATATGACCTTCTTTGCTGCGTACGTACTGTCGGTTATCCTTTGGAAGCCCCTTCTTAAATATTTCAGTTCCTTCCCAAATCCCTTGTCAGGTATACCATACTATGCCTTCCATTGCAACAATTCCAGTGCGGCATCGAGCTTTGTGTTGCCCTCTTCGCAATTGGTGTACAACCCTTTTCTGTGATCCTCTAACATGCGATCGAACTTCAGCTTCTCCTTTTCACTTTCGCACTGTCTCCTTGCATCAACAATGACCCGGCGGAGATCATCATCGAGCACATCATCGTCTGGTTCCTCTTGATCTTCAGCTTCCCCCGTTGCAGCATCACCGTATTCAGGGGGCACATAGTTGTCATCATCCTCTTCTTCTTTGATGTCTTCCATCATAACCCTATTTCTCCGTGCTTGGTCCAAACATTATAGTGTGGCATGAAACCCTTATAAAGTAGATGGGTGTGAAGGATTTTCCGGTCAGAGTAAGACTTTGTATTCCCACATAGAGGGCATGGACAACACATAAAACCATTCTGCTTGTTTGCCTCAGTCAATTCGAGAAAATTATGCACGCCCTTAATGTACTCGGAGGTGCGTCTGTCACCGTACATCCATTGCCGGTTCATCTGCGTGCATTATATATAATTAAGTGTGTCAAAAACCATTACAGAACATCATGAATAGATAAGTGACCAAATTAATATAATTTTTTTTCTTTTAGAAAAAAGATAAGAACAAGAGGCTCACCACGGTGGTGTCGGCGACGAGATCGGCGCGGGCGATCGACGGGGGTGAAGACGGGAACGGGACGTGACGAACCGCTAAACCTAGACAAATCTTGAGGAAAATGAAACTTGGAGGTCGAGTTTGGAGAGGAGAAAGCTTAAGTAGTGTGGCTCGGGCATTTCATCGAACACCTCATGTGCATAGGAGGTGAGTTAGAGCACCACAAAGCCCTCCCCTCACACTCCAGGAAAAAACAGAGCAGTGGAGTGCTCTGCTCGCGGGGGAGGGGTATATATAGCCATATCATTGGTCCCGGTTCGTGGCTGGAGCCGGGACTAAAGGCCACACTTTAGTCCCGATTCCAGCCACGAACCGGGACTAAAGGCCACACTTTAGTCCCGGTTCCAGCCACGAACCGGGACCAATGGATGTGGGCCAGGAGCGAGGCCCATTGGTCCCAGTTTGTGTTTGAAATCAGAATAAAAGGGTCCATACGAACCGGGACTAATGCCCCACGAGGCCCGGCCGGGCCCCTGGGCGCACGAACCGAGACGTATGCGTCATGGGTCCCGATTCGTGACTGAACCGGAACTAATGGGCTGGCCAGGCCTGAACCAAAACCCAGTTTTCTACTAGTGTACCGGAAGGAATTCGGAACATGATTTCCACGGAAATCTTCCTACTGTGCACCGCGTCGCGCGGAGGTGGAGCCCTTCGGCGCAGCGGAGAGCCCGTCGTGTCGACACCGCTGGAAATGCCCGTTATTCGCGCTCCTTCCTTCCCGTGATCGATTGAGCTATTTTATGTGCAGGCGGAGGGTCCGGGAAAAGATCGAGTGCAAGGGCCAAAATAGCAGAGGCATGCATCGCCACCGACCATACGTCTTGCTATAGAAAATGTTGCATGGACGTACGTACCGACATGTGTGTGCCTGTGTGTCAAGTAAAAGATCCGGCTCTGGCTATTTCTAATTGTGGCGAGCGCTGGTTTTTCCATATGCAGACGTAGGAAGGCGACGAAACCGGAGGTCCGGCGACGATGACACGTTTCACACAAAAATCTCTCCCGCCGGCCGGCCGTCGCCCGCCGTTGTGCATTGAGCTGTGGACCGTCGGCGTGGAACGTAACATGCATGGAGTATGGACCAGCCCGTACGAACGGTACCAATCATACGGATCCGGCATACCGAACGTACGCGGTGCGTGCCGGCCGGCCGATGCAACCACATGCATGCGGATGCGGGTGCCGTGTGGGGGCGCGTGGCCGTGTGGGGGTGAGCTCGTGGACCACGCGGGCTCGCCCTGTGCCGGGCGCGTACACCGTCAGTGAAACTAGGACGTCGTGTCCGGCGGTGCATGTGCATGCAGCCAGTGCCGCCCTCCCGGCCGGCTCCCTCCTTTCTTTGGCTCTCACCGTTCGGAAAAATATTCCACCGGCCATCACGAATTCTCGCGTAGATCGACTACGTTGCAGCTTGGCCGGAAGTCGCCGGCGCGACCCCATTATCTCCATGGACTACGGAGAAGGGAGACAATACGGAGAACCGTACTGTTCGAGTTTGACGGTACGTAGTTGGCTCGCCCAATCACGACCCGAAACGCGTCCACAGCTGCTCCACGTCGTCGCCCTCGGTGGCGCGCCCTGTTCGACCGGAGCTGTGGATGGACCGATGGACCCTCCCAGGGATTAGGTGACAAAGGTGGCAGTGTTCTCCTGCAGTCCCCGCACCGGCCGGCGCATCTAGCTCCGACCCGGACGTGGCACTAGAATCACACGTAGTACTGCTCCTACAGGGTTCTGCTTTTCGTTGACGTGCATGCATGCGCCGCTTAATGAGTTACACGGAGTTTAATCAAGGACCACCCATTCCTGGGTCTAGCCTGAGGTTTACAGACATTGATAATGCTGGGCTGGTGGTCGAGGGGCCGGCGCTGGCCTACCGCTCAAGCTGAGTGGCACTTCTCGTGGCGCGCCTGCATCGGTCGACCGATCCCTCACTCACCGGTTGGTACACTACGAGTACGTAATGCGGAGCACACGCTGGCATCGATCACTTACGGGTCCTGTACGGCCCTTGTTTATGGTGGAGACCGGGGACGTGGAACCGTGGAAGGGAGCACGTAGGCAGATGTTTTTTTTTTAAGTCCACGCGTAGGCAAATGCCATTTGCATGTATCTAAGTATCTTGAGTAAGACGACTCGTGCTTGGACCGCTCATTACTATGAGGTATTGGTGGGTATCGTTCGGTGCACGTTAGGCTTTGGCTTGTTTAGGTGTAACTGTGTGTAGGTTTGTGTTACGTACGGTGAGAGCGACGTGTCGGTGACGTCGTTACGGACGAGCGGCATGCTGACACTATTCGGTAAATCTGGCCTCCCACGGGAGCGATGGCTCTTGGTGCTCGGAGAGGCCGCACAAGGTTAGCATGCTAGATATTTTCGTGAGCTTAATGCAACGCATACTCGTACAGCACACAAGGCGACTGGCGTGATACGAAGCACGTTCATTTCAGTGTTCCGGCGTGTGTGCTTATGGTCCACGGTTCTGTTTTTACTTGGACTCGGCAAATCATCACCGCCAACTAAGTGAGTTGGAACCCATTATTTTCAGAGTATTGACAAACGCTGCTATACCGAACATCCGATGGGCATACGCATATCCGTTTCTGGATTCCTGCTACGGGCGAAACGCGGCTGAACCTGTTGGAATAGGCCGGTGCAACGGACCTGGACGGACGCCCGCCACGGCCGTGGTCGATACGGCGACGGCGGCGGTGGTCGGCCCATCAGGTTTTGATGCATGCATACAACGTGATCCACCTTGGTGACGGTGACTGCCTACGACGGCGGCGGAAGGCAAAGCACGCACGAGGCTCGGAGTTGCGGCGATTTCTCGCTTCAGTCTTGAAAGGGGTTGCGCCAGGAAGATGGGTGCTTTTCTTCCTAGACCCCTGCTGGCAGTTTGGCACATCGCCCTAGACCCCTAGTGGAAGATCTTAGATTTAAGATGTTTTTTGGGCGTAGTACTAACAAGCTAGCGCTACACCATGGGGAGAGGACTCGGTTAGCACTACTCCACGGGGCGACGGGGAGGGCGCCCCAGCCGTCCTAGCCAGCACCCTCCTCTCCCTCCCTTCTCCCTCGACACCGTCAAAGGTGGGGGTGGGGTGGGGGGCTTCTCGCGTAGGCGAGTGTCACGGTGGTGTGGCGACGGATCCACACGACGGCGACGTTCGGAATCAGTGACGCATGACGGGCATCAAGGTGGTGGATCGTGAAGGCGAGGGGATGGCGGTGGATCTGGATATGCCCGGATCTGGCATCCGTCTACAACCGCCGACGTGGGCTGTGGGCAGCGTGGACCGGTGTCCTCCGTCATGATAGTGATGGCGGCGGCATGGTCGAGGAAGCTGTGTGGTGGCGGTCCTAGTTCCTGTCGCATCACGGACACAATTATGATTAGTCCTTCTTGATCCGGTCGTCGATGTGTTCTAGAACTGTCATTAGAGATCTAGCTCAAGGATATCTGGACCGAATAGTATCCGGTCGTGTACGTTCACATCAGCCTACGTGGTTCCATGAGGGCGCGACGCGAAACTCTGTTTATTTGTTGACACCATGAGACATGTTGGTATCTCGAGATCGGAGGATCAGTAAGGCGGAGGGTGTCTTGGAGGCGATGAAGTCAGTTAGGTGTTTCATAACTTTCATAAGGAGCAATGACAAGTGGGGGCGGCAGCACTGAAAGATTTTATTTTTTATGGTGCTTCTCGGGTGTCGAGTCGTGACTTTCAAGGTGAAAGACTAAGGTCTGACCTTCATTGACTGTCCATGACAATTGCCTTGCTGAAGGTATTGTTTTGAGAGCTCGTTCTCTAGGATGAATACCTAAGATCTAGAATTGCGTGATGACGGTGTTTGTGCCTACTCCAAAAGTTGAAGAGAAGGTCTAGAAAAAAAACATTGGTCCATTTCAATGATAAAGGTTGAAAGCTAGTAGAACCCTTCGACCACTAAAAGCACACGTAATGCTCAACTTTTGGTTGATTTGATGACGTGTTCCATTTAATTATGGAGTTTAATCAACCTTGTTCAAAAAAATGGAGTTTAATCAAGGACCACGTATCCATGTCTCGTTTGGTGGATTGATTAGAGACATCGACAACAAAGCTGGATTTGGTGGATGTGGCGGCAGCGATGGGAATGGAAGGCTCTGTCGACTGCAGTTCTCGCTGCCAGTGCTTGAGTGGCAGCAGTTGTGGCGTCGACACTGCTGCCTACGCTAGACGGTAGAGCACTCTTGTACTACTACAATCCTGCCCTAAAATATGGGAGGGACACGTAGGTAAGCGTGTATATATTATATGCCTTGATTAAATGAATGTACAATGATTGTATACCTCGAATGATACATGGTGAACTTTCATCAGTATATATAGTTTAATTTGGTAAAGGCTTTGTTAGTTTTGGCTTGTTTCGGTGTGACAGTGCAATAAACCAACGTGGGCGTACGCTGAGGGCGACCGGTGACGATCGATGATCGACGGGTCCAAAATGGCCCGATATTATTTGGTAAATCTGCCTCTCCCAGAGGCCTGATGGCTCTTGGTGCTTACAGAGGTCGTATAAGGTTAGCATGATATTTTGGTTGAGCAACTGAGAACATATAACTCGAACAGTACACAAATGTAATCTGCATACACGTGTGATATGAACTTAGGACATTTCTAGCCGATCCAAAAAAATAGACACGTAAACCGTCAAGTTAGCCTTAATGAAGTGAATTTACTCCATTAAGTTTTGATTGGACCTAGCCGAACTTCTTAATTTAGTTGAGTAAAAACTGATCTCGTTGCAAACGAACACAAATTTGATTCAAGCAAGTACTTAATGAATATACTAAACGAAATTCGGTGCTGATTCACAATATTTTACAATGGCGTTAATCGAAACTTAGTTTAAACTTTTCACTAAAAATTACTAAGTTTACTCGATGTTGCTATTTGATTCTTCAACGAGAGTTTTCCACTCGGCTCTCGAGAGATCACAGATCATGTAGTCAGGCCTGTGTCGTCGTGTGGGTTGTTGTAGATGTTGGCCCTATCCCGATGGCCGTGTTTCCTTTGCTACCTTCGTCGCCGGCACCTCCTTCATCGAAGGACAGGTCTATGACCTCGGTCCTGCCGATGGCATACTCTGTGTACAGGCGGCGTTCCACCTTGACTTGCTCCGGGTAGCGTTGTCGGAGCTCTTCGACGGCAAGCTCGGCTGCGAGACGCCCGCGGGCTTCTTTGTCTGTCCTGCGCTCGTTGTGATTGGCCACCTGCCGGTCCAGTAGCGGCTCCGAGGGTGGCAGATAGCCATTGGGGAAGTGTCGGCGACCGAAGGTGGCATACAAATGCATCGACTTCATGTCGTATGCACGCGTCGCCGCCTTCGCCATATTTTAAAATGTACATTCATTTATTTTTATTTTTATGTAATCCATAGTGAAATCTTTAAAAAGTTATATTTGGGAACGAATGAAGTATATGCTAACCCTGTGACGCAAGAGTTTCCTGTGCTGGTACGATCAACTCTAGAGCAAATGGAAGCGTAGGAAACTTGAGCCGTGTTTCTTTTTCTTATTTGTCACATGTAAGTCATTCGGAAATATATTTTGGGTCAGTTGATTTTTATTGTCGTTGATTCCTCCTTTGATATTCATGTTTTTTATCAGAGATGTTTTGTGAGTTGGTTTGGACGTTTCTTTTTGACTGACTACTTTTCTTTTGAGGGTAACTAGGGATTTTATTCAATGATCAAAGACTTTGGTATACAAATAATGTCACCCACCACCCCTAGCCACAAATGGCGCCCAGTTACAAGAGTCGAGGAAGCTTTAGCTAAATCACGAGCTTCAGTATTTGACTCACGGGGCTCAAAGCTAAAGGAAATTTCATCAAAATCCTTCATGAGATGATGTATTTCGCTGAGTATTGGTGCATAGACTGAGTCCGCACCTTTGTTGATGCTTGTAACTACTTCAAGACAATCCGAAGCAATGACCGGTTTGCGTAGGTTCAGATCCTTGGCAAGAGCTAGGGCCTCATTACTACTTGGGTTAGTCAATTTGTCGCTGGGCTGAAGCCCGTTAACTATTTCGCCATCCTTCCCCACTCACTCTCTTTTTGTCTTTAGATGTTTCTCCTTTTTGTTTTTTTGTCTGTTAGTTTTATTTATTAATTTCTTTCTAGATATTTTAGGGATGTTGGGTAAGTGTAAATGTATACAAGCAAATATCATGCAATATGTGAAAAAAAATACACTCTTCCATGCTTTTTTTTCATGCTACAGAAAGTTCAATTATAATGCAAATTTGTGTGCAAGTTTGAAAAAGCCATTATCTTTCTTATGAAAGAGTAATATCAATGGCATCAATTCATTGTTTCTTTCAAAGCATCCTTATTATTTTGGTTTCCTTGTAATTTCATTTTATTTCTCCTTTGAGGGTAATATCAATGCCACTAGTTCTTTCCTTCTTTAGAATCTGTGTTTGCCAAAATTTCACTATCATATGCTTATCTTGGATATTTTTTTAAACGCTTTTTTTATATTGTTTGAAAAAATCATTGTTTGTTGTTCATTTTTTCTATTTTCCTTCTTCTTAAAGGGTAGTGCCATTGTCACCAATTATTTCTTCCTTACATAACCTCATCAATTTTATTTTAGTTTAGTTTGTAAAGGGTTATACCAATGTCGTTAATTTATTATTTCTCACAAAACTTAATTATTTTGATTTTATTTTAGTTATTATTTTATTTCCTTGCTTTGTAATGGACTAACGGTAATACCAATGCCACCAATTCTTTCCTTCTTAAGAAATTCTGTTCAGCCATAAACCGCACTGCCATATGATTAGTCTTGCATATTTATAAATAGAGCAATTGTTTTGTATGTTGTGTGCCAAATTTGTCATTGCTTAATTATTATATATAATTTTGGTTGTTAAAGGGAATACTCATACCGTTAATTCACTCATCCTTAGAAAACTTTATTATTTTGATTTTTCTCTTTTTCATTTACGTTCTTCTTAAAGGGTAATATTAAAGCAACAAGTTCATTATTTCTTAGAAACTTTATTATCTAGATTTTATTTTATTTTTTTCATTTTCTTTCTTCTTTAATGGTAATAACAATGTCACTCATTCATTCATTCTTCAAAAACTTCTAATTTTTGTGAAAACTTCACTATTGTATGCTTATTTGTGCATATTATAAAAAAATTGTGTAGATTACGTGCAAATTCGTCATTATTTGTTTTATTATTATTATTTTTTCCTTAAAGGTTTATAACAATCCAATAATTCTTTCTTTCTTTGAAAACTTCTTTATTTTGATTTTTTTTAAGGCTAACACCAATGTCATTACTGCATTCTTTTTTAGAAATCTTCTTTAATTAGTTTTAGTTAACTTTTTAATTTATATTATTTCTTCTTTAATATGGTAATACCAAGTTCACTGCTTCATTTTTTTATAACACTTCACTATTTGTCTTGGATTTAGTTTTTATTTCATTTTATTCCTTCTGTAATATAGTAATACCATTGCCAGTAAAAAGTGTCATGCAGGACATACATATGTACATGGGCTTGTTATGGGCTGATTGTCGGCTTATTATTTAGCCAGGTAATGAACTAGTCGAACTCAACTTGCCTTTGCTATATGAATGCACTTGAGATGCATGTACTGCTGTACATAGTTGGTTGCAAACACCAAAAGGCCTTGAATACGTACGTTGACTATGAAGGGCTGATTGATTCAAAGCCATGCACTAAGGTCGGTCTCTCCATCGACTGGTCCAAAAAAACAAATTGACTGGCCAAATTGGGGTAAGTCGTTTTTGTGAGAAAATCAACTTGCCCAAATTATGTTTTCAAATAACTTGTCGCTAGCCAACCAGTCCCTTGTATTATTGGGCAAAACTTGGGTGATGTTGCTTCGAAGAGTATTGGACCAAAAGGTCATATTTCTTGAGCAGAGTACGATTTTATTTCTCATTGTAATCGGCAAGAAATCATCGTCGCTCAAAAGAAAGGAGAAAGACAGACAGAATAACCGATTCAAGTTTCTCCTCAGGACGGAACGCAGTTGTACTGGTTTGAAGGGGGCTAGTGTGTTGAACAAGGACAACTACCGTGGTCAATGCTTGTTGGCGACCCATCAGGGTTTGTTCCATGGGCATAACATGATCCACACCAGGACCTCCTATTGGGCGCGTACAGTGCCCGGGAACCAGAGAGCCCCTCCCGCCTCCCTCTCCGCCCCCCCCCCCCCCCCCGTGGCCCTCGTGGGACGGCCCATATGCTGGGCCGAAAAAGCGGTAAACAACTTGTTTTTTTGCTTTTTTCAATTTATTTTATGTTCCTTCAAAAAATATTTTGGGATTTCAAAAAAAGTTGCACATTGTGAAATATTCGTGAATTCAAAAGTTATTCATTATTTGAAAAAATAGGGAAACAACAAATGCTCACAGATTCAAAAAAATAGTCGAATTAAAAAACATTTCTTGAATTCAAAAAATGTTATCGATTTTAAAAGAATGAACATTTTTTGCATTTTAATGAATTTATTTATTTATTGTGAGGAACAATTATTTTGAGAATTTTCTAATATTGGCGAACATTTTTATGTGTTTATGAATAAATTTTGAATTTGATAAACATTTTTTGAGCTAGATGAAAAACAATTGTATTCAAAAAGACTTTTTGAAAAAAACGGATGAACCAATTTTGAATTCAATGCCTATATTAATAATTTTATTAATATCTTCTGAAAATCTATGAACAAATTTAAAATTTGATGAGCATTTTTGTAATTTGAAGATCAAATATCGAATTTTTATGAAAAAAATTTAACTCGATGAATTGTATTTGAACTCACTGAACAATATTTGAATTCGTTGGTATGAAGTTTTTTTTTACATTTATGAAGATTTTGGTGCCCCATTTGCGCTGCCGCACGTTGTGGTAGTTTAGCCCTGCGGCGACGACGACAGGAGGTCAGGACAGCCCAGTGCGGGGCGAGAGGAGGAGGGACAGGAAGAGGATGCATCGCTGAAGCGGGAGGAGGACGGGCGGGACGAGGAGGCCGTGCGCGGTCAATCGACCAGCCAAGCGTTGCGGATGGGCAGCGGCAAGTAGCGTCGGCCCAGATCCTGTCATAGGTGGCAAGTGGAGCCGCCGCATGGTGGAGGATTTTGACGGCGGGATTTGGGTTTGGGCGGTGGAGGAGAAAGTGGGGCGTCTGTTTTTACTCCACGCCCGAGGGAGGGAGTATATTTACTCATTGGCTGCCGGGTGAAGTTTTTATTTTTATTTCTTTATAAGGTTTAGCAGTTTGGCTAGGTTAAATCAGAATATTTTACACCTTTAACCGGTTTTATGGAAACAGCTCCCAGACTGATGACTCTTGGTGCTTGGAGAGGTCATAGTTTCCATACACGATATTTCTTGAGAAATGAGACACATATGCTCATACATTACACCAAAACAAAGGTGCTTCTGGCATCACGAGAATTAGCTTTGCTTGTTTCTGCACGCATGCTTTTAACCTGCTACTTCATGTGTAACTAAATATAAGAGCTTCTAGTAATTTCAATATGAACTACATAATGTATATTGACTTATTTTAGAATGTACATTCATTTAATTTTTTTATATGTAAATCATAATTAAATCTTTAAAAAGTTATATTTGGGAACAAATGGAGTATATGCTAACCCTGTGACGCAAGAGTTTCCGGTGCTGGTACGACCAACTCTAGAGCAATGGAAGCGTAGGAAACTTGAGCCATGTTTCTTTTTCTCATTTGTCATATGTAAATCATCCGAAAATATATTTTGGGTCAGTTGATTTTTATTGTCGTTGATTCCTCCTTTCATATTCATGTTTTTTATCAGAGCTGTCTTGTGAGTTGGTTTGGACGTTTCTTGTTGACTGACTACTTTTTTTTAGGGTAACTAGGGATTTTATTCAATATTCAAAAACTTTGGTATACAAATAATGTCACGCACTACCCCTAGACACAAATGGCGCCCAGTTACAAGAGTCGAGGAAGCTTTAGCTAAATCATGGGCTTCAGAATTTGACTCACGAGGCTCAAAGCGAAAGGAAACTTCATCAAAATCCTTCATGAGATGATGTATTTCGCTGAGTATTGGTGCATAGACTGAGTCTGCACCTTTGTTGATGCTTGTAACTACTTCAAGACAATCCGAAGCAATCACCAGTTTGTGTAGGTTCAGATCCTTGGCAAGAGCTAGGGCCTCATTACTACTTGGGTCAGTCAATTTGTCGCTGGGCTGAAGCCCGTTAACTATACCGCCATCCTTCCCCCCTGACTCTCTTTTTGTCTTTAGATGTTTTTCTTTGTCTATTAGTTTTATTTATTAATTTCTTTCTAGATATTTTAGGTATGTTGGGTGAGTGTAAATGTATACAAGCAAATATTATGCAATATGTGCAAACAATTACACTCTTCCATGATTTTTTTCATGCTACAGAAAGTTCAATTATAATGCAAATTTGTGTGCAACTTTGAAAAGGCCATTATCTTTCTTATGAAAGAGTAATATCAATGGCATCAATTCATTGTTTCTTTCAAAGCATCCTTATTATTTTGGTTTACTTGTAATTTCATTTTATTTCTCCTTTGAGGGTAATATCAAGGCCACTAGTTCTTTCCTTATTTAGAATTTGTGTTTGCCAAAATTTCACTAACATATGCTTATCTTGGATATTTTTTTAAACGCTTTTTTTATTGTGTGAAAAAATTCATTGTTTGTTGTTCAATTTTTTTATTTTCCTTCTTCTTAAAGGGTAGTACCAATGTCACCAATTCTTTCTTCCTTAGATAACCTCATCAATTTTATTTTATTTTAGTTTGTATTTCATTCTACTTAAAGGGTTATACCAATGTCGTTAATTTATTATTTCTCACAAAACTTAATTATTTTGATTTTATATTAGTTATTATTTTATTTCCTTGCTTTGTAACGGAATAACGGTAATACCAATGCCACCAATTCTTTCCTTCTTAAGAAATTCTGTTCAGCCATAAACCGCACTGCCATATGATTAGTCTTGCATATTTATAAATAGCGCAATTGTTTTGTATGTTGTGTGCCAAATTTGTCATTGCTTAATTATTATATACAATTTTGGTTGTTAAAGGAATACTCATACCGTTAATTCACTCATCCTTAGAAAACTTTATTATTTTTATTTTTTTCTATTTCATTTAGTTTCTTCCTAAAGGGTAATATTAAAGCAACAAATTCATTATTTCTTAGAAACTTTATTATCTAGATTTTATTTTTATATTTTCATTTTCTTTCTTATTTAATGGTAATAACAATGTCACTCATTCATTGATTCTTCAGAAACTTCTAATTTTTGTCAAAACTTCACTATTGTATGCTTATTTGTGCATATTATAAAAACAAAATTTTTGTGTATATTACGTGCAAATTCGTCATTATTTGTTTTATTATTCCTATTTTTTCCTTAAATGTTTATAACAATGCCACTAATTCATTATTTATTTGAAAACTTCATTATTTTGAAATATTTTTTATTAAAGGCTAACACCAATGTCACTACTGCATTCTTTTTTAGAAATCTTCTTCAATTTGTTTTAATTAAATTTCTAATTTATTTTATTTCTTCCTTAATATGGTAATACCAAGGTCACTGCTTCATTATTTTTTAGAACACTTCACTATTTGTCTTGGATTTAGTTTTTATTTCATTTTATTCCTTCTGTAATATAGTAATACCATTGCCAGTAAAAAGTGTCATGGAGTGCATACATATGTACATGGGCTTGTTATGGGCTGATTGTCGGCTTATTATTTAGCCAGGTAACGAACTAGTCGAACTCAACTTGCCTTTGCTATATGAATACACTTGAGATGCATGTACTGCTGTACATAGTTGGTTGCAAACACCAAAAGACCTTGAATACGTACGTTGGCTATGAAGGGCTGATCGATTCAAAGCCATGCACTAAGGTCGGTCTCTCCATCGACTGGTACAAAAAACAAATTGGCTGGCCCAAATTGGGGTAAGTCGATTTTCTCACAAAATCGACTTGCCCAAATTATGTTTTCAGACAACTTGTCGCTAGCCAACTAGTCCCTTGTATTATTGGGCAAAACTTGGGTGATGGTGCTTCGTAGAGTATTGGACCAAAAGGTCATATTTCTTGAGCAGAGTACGATTTTATTTCTCATTGTACTCAGCAGGAAATCATCGTCGCTCAAAAGAAAGGAGAAAGACAGACATAATATCCGATTCGAGTTTCTAGTAAGGACGGAACGCAGTTGTACTGGTTTGAGGGGGGCTAGTGTGTTGAACAAGGACAACTACCGTGGTCAATGCTTGTTGGCGACCCATCAGGGTTTGTTTCATGGGCATAACATGATCCACACCAGGACGTCCTATTGGGCGCGTACAGTGCCCGGGAACCAGAGAGCCCCTCACCCCCCGGTGGCCCTCGTGGGACGGCCCAGCACGAAAAAGCAGTAAACAACCTGTTTTTTTTTGCTTTTTTCAATTTATTTTATGTTCCTTCAAAAAATATTTTGGGATTTCAAAAGAAGTTGCACATTGTGAAATGTTCGTGAATTCAAAAATTATTCATTATTTGAAAAAATAGGGAAACAACAAATGCTCACATATTCAAAAAAATAATCGAATTAAAAAAACATTTCTTGGATTCAAAAAATGTTAGAGATTTTAAAAGAATGAACGTTTTTTGTATTTTAGCGAATTTATTTATTTATTGTGAGGAACAATTTTTTGGAGAATTTTCTAATAATGACGAACATTTTTATGTGTTTGATGAACAAATTTTGAATTTGATAAACATTTTTTGAACTAGATGAACAAAATCTGTATTCAAAAAGACTTTTTGGAAAAAACAGATGAAGTAATTTTGAATTCAATGCGTATATTAAGAATTTTATGAATATTTTCTGAAAATCTATGAACAAATTTAAAATTTGATGAGCAGTTTTGTAATTTGAAGATCAAATATTGAATTTTGATGAAAACATCAATCCGATGAACAATATTTGAATTTTTGGACCTTTTTCAAATTTATGAAGATTTTTTTATTCGATGAAGAAAATGATGTTCGTGAATTTGAAAAGAAAATTCACATAAATTTTGAAAAGTACAAAAGTACGCAATTTTAAAAAATTGTTCTTGATTTGAAACATTCATAAACTT
The DNA here is from genome assembly GCA_022496015.1 of Hordeum marinum. Taxonomy (NCBI): domain Eukaryota; kingdom Viridiplantae; phylum Streptophyta; class Magnoliopsida; order Poales; family Poaceae; genus Hordeum; species Hordeum marinum. The sequence goes on from CM039673.1 coordinate 66,090,766, forward strand.
GAAAGATGTTTGCAAATTTCAAACGAAAAGGAAAAATAAAAGTAAAGATATTCACGAATTGATAACATTTTCGCAAATTGAAATATTAGAATAATAATGAAAAATTAAATAATAGAAAAAGGGAAAAACATAATATGAAAAAAATTAAAAAAACTGAAATAAGAAGCAGAAAAACCAATTCAGGGAATCCCGAGAATGGGTCGGGCATACAAAGTCCAGCGAGCACGTGGTCGCTCCATCGTGACCCGCGCCAAATAGGAGCCACCATGCACACCGTCGTGATAGCGGAAGGCAGAGCGTGCACGTGGGCTGGAGCATTTCTCGCTTCAGTCAATCATGAAAGGGATTTGCAGGCATATCATATGCATGAATCCTTGACCTGAAGCAAATACTATCGGGAACAATTTTTCAAACGTGAGAAACGCTTGGCCCTGCATGAAGAGCATGAGGTGATTATATAGTTGTTCCCACGAGCATGGAGAGCAAATATAGTGATTATGGTTCGCATGGGTGTAGCCAGAAATTTTGGCTAATGGGTTTACTCGTTATGTCATTGTGAGAATTTGATATGAATTAACTAAGTGAAAGTCCAATTTCATATCATTCTACTATCAGAGTATCACACTCAAAAACAACATAGTAGTAAATACAAGAAATACAATATCACATATGGCTGTTGTATTAAGAACTGAAGAGTGCATAACATACTTTTTGGACAAAGTTATAAATCACTTGTTTACATGTTATAAATAGTGTAGTACCAAAATAGTTTTATATTCGGGTGCAACTTCTAATCTTCCTGAAAACACAAAAAAATGACAAGTCACTTTGACAATTACAAAATAAGTACCGCAAATTAAAGAAGCATGTAAAGCCACTCATATTTCAGAGAAAACATATCATCATTATTAATGGTAGCTAGAAAACATATCTCTCTTCACATGGCAAATTAAATGATCACTCACGAATTAATCAACAATTTTTCATTTTCATTTTTTTCTTAATACCATTCATAACTGAAAAGCATATATGTTGTGGCAAGTTTATGAGGTTTTTACACCAAAGAAGAAGCAATTTTCGTTGACCAAGATCAGCAGTCCAAGTCTTGTAGAATCTGGCAAACCTTTCATCTACTCACACATTGTTGACATAAGTGTGAAGTTCAAGACCAAGAACATCTTTTTTGTAAATCTATTAATTAATTTATATCTGAATTCTATTAATTAGTTTGGGGGACTACCTTCAACAACAACATTTGATGGACTTTGCTAATGGACTGCCCTTGAAGTGCCAACATCATTATCTGAATTGGGTGATCTACTTCTCTTTTATGGAGTATCGCTCCATAACCTAGATTAATCAATGTTCAGGAAAGGCAATTAAAAATTAGGGCAGAATCCATTACCGAACTGAACTACGTGGTGAACTGATCTTTCATACCACAAATATTAGACTGGGACAAGCCGGGTGGTGTCTCTAGTGATTGAGCAAACCGAGATGGGGGTAGTCTTGCGCTTTTGGGCTTCTGACTGGGCTAACCAGGTTAGAATATTTCGATGTTTTAAATGGATCGGAAGGCTTTGCTTGTGCGCTGTAGCTACTTTCCGATGGGTTCAGCCTTACAAAATTACTGGGTTTATACAAGTCACTACCTATGAACATGTACGTGGCAGGAATAATTCGTGGGGATCAACTCGGCTGTTTGCTGCCTCCGCCCCTTATGGTTCGAGTTTGTGGAAGTGTATTTTTTATCCTCTATATCTATATAGGATTACTGAGCTTCCATGAAATGAGGTCTTCTGGTGAATCGAGGGGTGTGGAGAGCGTGTGTGCCCCAGGTGATAGTGGATGGGACGTGTTGTGTAGGCAGTTTGATTTTTCATGTGTACGTGGGCAGCTGAGTTCCCCTGCACATGTGTTTGTACAGTCCAGTTAAAAGCATGTTACTACACCTAGCCAATGAAAGACTCTCACTAACCATTTTTAGATTCTATGAACCTTTTTTTCCTACATGATTTTTTTATAGATGAATACTTTTTAAATTGTATGCATGTTTGAAGCAATACATGAATACGGTTTGTAACTATGTTAACATTTTAAAATGCGCATACGCTTTTAAAGCATTGCCACTTTTTGGTTATGAAAACTTATCTTTAAATTTATGTTTTGAAATGTGCTTACATAAGTGAAGAATTTTACACAAGTGATATTGGACAATATACTCAACCTGACGACCAATTCACATCCATGAAAAATATGGACCCCATAAGTGAAGAACGGCGCCGCAAAGCGCGTGCCAACTTTTTTTTGAACTCCACGCAAGAACCACTACTAGAAAAAAGACTGCTAGTGGTGCACCTGTTTTGCCTACTAATGACGCACTACAGGTGCGCCACTAGCATCACGCCATTAGAATTTTTTACTAATGGCGCACCTGTGGTGCGCCATTAGTATCTGGTATACTAATGGCGCACCATGCAGTGCGCCATTAGTATAGCTCAAAGTGCGCCATTAGTATGCCTCCCAGGGGCCATATTTACCCATGTGCTCTGGCTTACTAATGGCGCACTAATGTATGATGCGTCACTAGTGTGTTTTTTGCAGTGCGCCACTAATGTGCTGGGTGGTGCGTCACTAGTATGAATATTAGGTATTTTTTTTCTTTTTTGATATTTGCACAAGTTACAAAACATATTACTGCACAGAATATAGAGAGCACAACATATAAACAACAGATTTATCAAAGACAATAGAAGATTAGTCTCCAAATACAATTCATCATATTAGTCTCCGAATTTAAAATACCGAACAACGTTAGAACATTACAAGTCTCGACACCGCGAGTAGCGAGTTTGTCTTCACATTACAAGTCGATATCGATCATCTAAACTACCATCACATAGAAGAGAGTTGCGGTCATCACGATGAGCATCATCGCGATAAAAATGGTCTTCATCCGGTTCCTCCAACGCTCCCTCCTCTCTCCCGCTAGATAGCACGCGTATCTAGCTTCCGCCTCCGCCCTAGTGGTGTACCCTTTGTAACTGTTACCGCTGAAACGGTGAACCTGTCTCCGACACTCCTCCCAGTTGTCGTACACTCCGAGAACCTTACCCTTGTACACGACATACGACGGCATCTCTATGCACTAGCCAAACAAAATGTTAGTAGCAATTCACAGACAATACATAAGCAATATATAAGTATGCAACAAAAGGATCGGAAGAAAAAAGCAACACATTAATAGCACGATTCATGGTCCTACTAATAAATAGCATCGATTACATATAAGTTGAACGACTGTCCAAACCAAAGAAACATACAAGTTCATTAAAGTTTAATATTACAACATGAGCCAATCGACATTTCAGAACTACGTAGCATCACTACTTTCGACTCGACTCAGGGACCGGAACGTGGATGAAGCCGCCGTCTTTAGTGATGGTCATGAAATCGCGGGCGTTGTCAGCCTGCATTTGTAGCGTTGTTTCTATCTCACTGTTGGACGGTTGATATCTGAGGTAGAACTGCCCCGAGGTACGAAGGACATCTTGATGGATGATTTCCGCAAACTCCGACTGGATGCGATAGAATTCTTGTCTGATGTCCGCGTCCTGGATTGCCGACAAGCGTGTGGCCCAATCTTTGAGATTATTTGGTAGCAGAAGGTGATGCTGGTCCCGTACGATCGCCCGCATGTGATGGAGGGCGTAGTAGGCATCCTTCTGACTGTCAGGCGGCTGCTTGACGCAGGGGAACGTCGTATTGTGGGTGAACACGTGCCTGCCGTACCTACGAATTGTCCTGCTGAAGGTGCCTCCAGATCTGGCGTAGCCGGGGAGAACATCATCAAGAACTTTCTTGATATTTGTGTAGTCTATCTTCGACTGACGGTCCGAGTCGAAATACGTGGCCATGGAATATTTCGGGCTTATGAGGATGAGTGTGCAATGTGTGTCACTATGCACAAAACACGGAATGTTAAAAAAAAAGAACGATCGAAATCTAAGAAATCATATGTTACGGGGCGGTGAGGGGTGACTTACTCGGGAAAGTAAGGCACGAGGAAGTTATCCTTATCTGGGTTTGCCAGAATGACGCCTTCGAGGTGTGAACTCGCGACTTGCCGGTCCCCAGCGCTGCACAAGATCTTGGCACGCATGTAGAAGGGGTCGACTATCACGATGTCCGGGGTCTTGTCTCTAATGATCCGCATCTCCATACTCAGCGAAAATAGCCGAACGAAGGTGTAGTGCAGCGGATGAAGGTTAAACATAGCATAGATGTCATCAAACCGCAGGACGATCGTACCCCCAATGGCGCTATCCACAAAGCCCTTGCCCTCTGGCACCTTGGCCACGAAAACCGGGTATGCCACATCATTCTCGGAGAGACGCCGCTTCTCCAAAGAAAGAACACTGTCATGCAGACTCCGCATAACACCGGTTGCAGCATTGAGTAGATTAGTCGGTAGCATCGGCCTACCCACCACATGCACCCTCCTCGAGATATCCTTAGGTGAAGGTGACCCATCCTAAGCACGGATCGTACTCGGTGCCGGCTGGCTCACACCACCCTTGTTATTCTTTCTTTTCCGTGCCTTCTTCTTCTGTTGTAATGGGATCGAGTTCTGCTCACAGACCGCCTTCTTGAGTGTGTTGGGGCTGATAATATTTCGCACCTCGGCTATCTGAGGCTCGGTGAAGGCGGCAGCTGGAGGCGTCTCCTGAGAACTGAACGCCAGACGACGCCTGTTGCAATTGGGTTTCTCCGTGGTACCAGCTAGATCGCGATCGTCTTTTGTAGGGTTGGGTTCTTGAGAAGGAGGCCCGAAGAATTCGTCACCGTACCCATGTTCGACAAAGTACTTATCGACGTTGGTAAATGTACCGTCGTCGTCGTCGTCCGAATCCTGTGCCATATGCATGTCCGGCATGTCCGGTAGCGTTGCGGCGGTCTTGCCATGGCTTGGTGCCGGCACGACTGGCGGTGTTGTCTTTGGGGTGGTGGCCCCCGCCCCTAAACGAATCTGGCTCTTTGGCCAAAGCAGGGGCCAGCTTACGCAGGCGCTGAGGGTCATCACATCATCTTCGTCGGCCCCAGCGGGTCGAATCGGAGGTAACAAGTCGTCGCAGCCTGGCAGCACCCGAACCAGTTCAACCCTATACACGGTGGGTGGCATTGGATTACCGTGGAACACGGGGTTGTCCGGTTGAACGATTCTGCCCTTGGCGACATCGATCAACTCGCCGTCCATGAAGTGCAGGAGAGTGCATGGAACGTCGGCGGCACCCTGCGAAAACATGTAGGGTGTCAGGGATGCCCAGTCAAAGGCAAGGAGATGAAGTCATCAGTCGAGAGGCTTAGTTACCGTGATGGCGTCGAGTTCGGCTAATGTCGAGGCACCGCCAACGGCGGGCGTGCAACTGACGGAGGGGCCGCTTGCTGCCGAGGTGCCGGCCGGCGTACACCTGGGTGCATTAAGCTCCAATGCCTGTGCCGGCGCCGGAGACACCAATACCGCCTCCGCCGGAGACACCAATGGCGCCGCCTGCGCGTTGTGCGAGTTGCTGGTCGTGAAGCTAGGAACCGGGGGCGGCCCCTATTGGCCGCTCGCAATCCACCCCCACAGCCCCTCAACCAAGCTAGGCATAATGGCGGTGATCGTCGCTCCCAGTTGGTCTCGCACTTGCTCTGAGACTATGGCGGGAATCCGCGCCACTTGTTCCTTGAGTTCTTGAACCTCGCGCGCTTGGCTTTCCGAGCTGGTCTTTCTCTCCTTTCGCCCACCAACGTTATAGTATGACGACCATTTTGTGGACAAGCCTTTGCCGGCCACACGACCAGCTGACGACGGCTTACTGAACTTATCCTTGTTTTTCATTACGTTCAACGCCCTATTTAAAGTGTTGTCCCAAGGGGAGCTTTGAGATGACCCCGCGCTACTACTTTCAGTCTCCTGCGGAAGGAATGTGAACCATTTAGAAATTTGGCTTCATTAATTATAATGCAACCATATGGAGCTAATTACGCGGGGGTGTATTCCTTACCAGAACACGCTCAAGCGCCTTGGTCTTCGCATCCGTGGTAAGCTCCTTTGTTACTGGGTCCACCTTGTATCGGGCCCTGACATAGTTCCTAGTCTGCTTGTCACGGTATTTCTCGAAGCGGGGCGGTAGGCCTTGCTCGGCACGCTCCGCGTCCTCCTTGTCCCATATAGGTTCCGCCACTCTGTAACCGCCGGGACCGAGTTGGTGGATCCCTAAGTTCAAGTCCCGCATATCTTTCCCCCACTGACTTGATTCCAGGGTTGCGTTGCTCTCGCACTTGATCTTGAACTCCTTGTAGTCATCTTCGCTGATCGAAGGATTTTTCGCCTTGATCTTCTCATAACTATCACCTTTGTCAATCATTTTCTTCACCGCACTTCTCCAAGTAGACAGGGCCGTGCTCATCTTCGTGAGGGCGGCACTGTTCACTTTATTCCCTAAGAGGCGTGTGTTTGCGACGTCACCGGGGAACTTGTATCGTTCGTGCAGCTTCGTGAAGAGGAGGCTGCACAAATTCCCTCGGTCAGGATGCCTTAGGTTCTCGGTGTTGATTGAGACGGTGCTCCGGAGAATGCACCCGAGCTGAACCGAGTACCCCTTGACTAATTCTTTGGGCGCCGTTGGATGCCCCTCGGAGGACACTTCAGTAAATTCCTCCTTGATGGTGCCGAGCACGTTCGGGCGCCGGTCCTTCCGTTGCCTCTTCGGTTGGCTGCCATCTGTGCATGCGCTGCCATCATCAGTGGTGGCATCCTTGGCGGCACCATCAGTGGTGTCATCCCCGACGCCACTAGGGGTTGTGTAGTCGGGATCGGTGTCTTCCGCGGCGTCCTCATAGCGGTGAGGTTCTTCCTCCATCTCCTGGGACAACTCCCAGAATGCCTTGTCCGAACCGCCGGCCTCGTCGTTGTGGGCCATGTTTCGCGCTAAATAGGAAAAAAGTTTGGTCAAAAAGTTGGTTATTGTCAAGGGCCTACAAAACTGGCTGCAAATGCCCGCAAGGCTTCAAGGGTGACGGCATAATGGCTCAGTGTTATTTAAGGGTTGGTTTGTGAGGAATTATCATGGTCTCATCATTTAGGGTTTGTCGACACCGATGCATCCTAAGATAATGCTGCTCAAGATTCAAGGCCGGAAGGAGGGCAAATATTTTCAAAAAGTATGAGAATATGATTTGCATAACAAGTGACAGAAATGTGTGGTTGGAGGGCATTACTTCAATTGCTGGTTTTGGAGGGCAAAGCATTGTTAAATGGTCTAAGAGCCGGAAGAGCAACAACCTTTACAAGTTTAGGTGCATGTGGGCAGAGCGAAGTAGGGAGAAAACGACTAGGGGAATTCAAACCCTGGCCCATGCATTAGTTGCAAGTACCCCATATGTCCTGTTTTTAGCAAAGTCATGCTAAAATTCACGGAAAATTTCAGCATGACCTTTGCTGAAAATAGGACATATGGAGTACCCGAATTTGCCGGAACGAAAGTTAATCGACATTCCGGCAAACTCAAGGGCCTCTCCGGGTACCTGCAAAATCATCACGACATGATGGTCGGACACAAAACCCAGCAAACTAGCACCACAATGTGCCTCTACTTTCATATGGATGAAAAGGCCACAGACCATATGGTCCTCTGCTTTCATATGGACAAAAATCAGCTCAACTTATGTGAGCTTCCATTCCAGATCTAATAGGTCACCCAACAAAAAATCATCAATAGTTTAGCAATTCTATACCCTCAAGAATGGTTCAGACCTCACTACACTAGAACAAGCTCACTACACTACACATAAAAATAGTTTGTAAGACAGATATATAGACCAAGCAATAATAATCAACAGTAATATCAATACAGAGAAGATCAAAACAACAGGATTAATCTATTTTCATCTAAGATTGGGTTGATTTTTAGTCTCAGTAGTAAGATATATAATTCAGCACTATTCATCTAAGATTGGGTTGATTTTTCATCTACTTTCTTGTGCTCGTCGGATAACTAAGCAAGCTCGGGAACATAATTGTGTTCCTTTTTTTGTTCACGTATATAATTTTATATCACGATGTTGTGTTAAAATAAACCTCCATAACTGCTTCTGTCACAAATAAGATCATGGGTCACTGCTATAAATAAGAGCAGCTTGTGCTCACAGGCAGCTGAAGTTTTATCTCAACATCCTGATATCAGCCTGAAAAGATCAAGTGAGTGCTTATCATTGCACAAACAACTGAAAATCTTATTTATTCCTCTCAATCTCCACCAATCTTTGAGCCTCATATCATGGTCATTATACTAATCTCAAAGTAAACCATATGGGTGAGATTATTGACTGAAACTTATGGAGGTTTCAGGTGATCCCGTATTAGCAATTATGATTTGGACACCCTGTTTTGTGACTCAGTTTTCATACTGGGATGGTTTCTGTTGGTTTTTGCTACCAGCGCACCTAGTTTCTTTCTCATTTTACGTAGTGTAGTAGCAGGGGATCCTTGCTGTCTTCTCCTTTCATGTTACCAGGAGGCCAAGGACGCCTGATGGGTGGCTGACTACCTGATGAACTTATGGTGATGAACTATGGTTTAACAGTGGTGCTAGAGAGAGACAGTGGTAGGGGGAGGGAGAGAGAGAACTTACCAGAGATCCAGAGCTAGGGTTCCGACCGTGGCAAGGGGGCGGCGGGGGAGATGGGACAATCGGAGGCTAGGGTTCCTCCTACGCCGTCCTCCTCCGCGTAGGTTGTGCCGCCGCCGCCGGGGATCGTGACGTCGTCCTCCTCCTCCTTCGCTCGCCGGGGATCGTGACGCCATCCTCCTTCTGCCCGCATAGGTTGCACCATCGCCGCCGGGGATCACGACGCCGTCCTCCTCCTCCTTCGCTCGCCGGGGATTGCGACGCCGTCCTCCTCCTCCTTCGCTCGCCGGGGATCGCGACGCCGTCCTCCTCCTGCCCGCATAGGTTGCGACGCCGTCCTCCTCCTTCGCTCACTCGCTCGCTCGGGGATTCGCTCGGGTTGCCGGCCAACAGGAGAAGTTTGGACAGGGGATGAGATGGGCCGGGGATGAGATCGATGGGCCGGGGATAGCAATGGCGCACCTCCCGGTGGTGCGCCATAAGTATATCAATAGCAATGGTGTACCACTGAGGGGTGCGCCATAAGTATTGTCACATGCCAAGTGTAGTACTAGAGGGGTCGAAGCCCTCTCCTGTTAAGGTTCAAGGCAGTAGTGTAGTGGTAGCCGGCTCTCTGTGCAGACCAGAGGTCTAGGGTTCGAGTCCCAGGCGCCCCCTTTTTTGTGTTTTCCTGTTTTGATTGTATGTGTATGTGCTGAGTGTATGTATATGTATACATACATGATAGATGTTTTTAATTCATTTTCTGTTTAGATACACATGTGTGTGTAGTGTATGTGAGTGTGTGGGCTTGTATACATGTTTGTGTGTGAGTGTATGTGTGTGAGTGTGGTGTCACATGCATGTGTGTATGTGCATATATATATGCACTTGTGCATATGTGTGTGCATATGTGTGTGTGTGTTCTCATGAGTGTGGGTGTGTCTATATGCACTTGTGCATATTTGCCATGTGTATGTGTATGTGGGGTAGTGTGTGTAGGTTTGTATGTGTGACAAGTGGGCCATGCCCCACTTGTCATATACCCTATCAATATGTGTTGGGTGTTTTATTGCTTGATGGGTTATGCTAGTTCTTTTCCATTTATAGCTATATTGAATATGAAAAAATATCATCAAATTTGAAAAAATATTCATGAATTCAAAAAGTGCCCATGAAATTTAAAAATATTCATGAGTTCAAAAAAATATTAACAAATTCAATACTTTTTGTGAGTTAGAAATTCAATACCATAATAAACATAAATAAATATTCATGGGGACACTAGAACGGAAGAAATATCATTTCAATATGTCAAAATACAATTGAGAAATGAAGGCTACAATTTAAATACAATCGATCTTAGCTAGCTATCTGTTCACAATCTTCTTGCCCTTATTTTTCGCAAATGGAGTTCTTCTTTTGAACGGACGTCCTTTAGGTAGGGTGGTCCTGCTTCTTCTTGTGGTGTATGCTGGTACTTCATCGTCGTCGTCATGTTCCATCTTCGGGTCGCCGTACTTGTCGAAGTCTTGCTCATTGGCGACTCCATCCATTCCGATGATCTTCCTTTTGCCTCTCCTCACGACAACACGACTGGGCTTTGACGGGTCGGTAATGAAGAAGCATTGGTCCACTTGGGAAGCAAGTACCCATGGCTCATTTTTCGCGGTGCCGTTTGCGCCCGCGGTCTTCGATTTGGCTTCGGGTATAACCATGGTGGTGAAATACCGGTCTTCTTTTAGGACGCTCTTGGCCCATCTGACACGGAACATCGGGACCTTCTCTCCAGCGTAGCTCAGCTCCCAGATCTCCTCGATCCTTCCGTAGTATCTGTCCTTGTTGTTACCGGTGTAGGATTCCATCGTTACCCCAGAGTTCTGATAACCATCGCTCTTCATGTCCTTTCCCTCGGTGTAGAATGTGTAGCCGTTGATATCGTACGCCTCATACGTCATCAGGTTGTGCTCGGCGCCCTGTGACAAGGCGAATATGAGTTGTTCTTCCGCGGAAGAATCCTCATGTAAAGGGTACGACAGTAGCTTATTCTTGAACCAATGCGCGAAACATGAGTTGTGCTCTTTGATTATATCTCCGTCCGTCCTCTATTGGCCTCGGTCATTGTACGTCTTCTCAATAAAGGTTTTGTGCTCTACCACCCAAGGATCGACCACATCTATGTGTTGTAGCGCGACTAGGTTTGCTCTTTCAAAGTCGGCGAGTCGACCCTCGAAGTCGACATGCATTTCGCGGCGACCCTCACGGTGACCCCATCCAGCGAGCCTGCCGAGGTGCCTGTTGACGGGCAGACCAACGGGGTTCTCGATGCCTAGATAATTCGTGCAGTAGGAGATGCACTCTTCGGTGAGAAAGCCCCTCGCTATGCTTGCCTCTGGACGTGACATGTTGCGAACGTATCCTTTGATGACACCATTCATCCTTTCGAACGGCATCATGCTGTGCAGGAACGTCGGCCCGAGTTGGATGATATCCTCCACGATATGGACCAGCAGATGCACCATAACGTCGAAGAATGCGGGCGGGAAGTACATCTCAAGCTCGCATAGTATCACCAGGATCTCTTCCTGTAGCCTTCTGAGTTGCCTCACGCCAACCGACTTCCGAGAGATGACGTCGAAAAAGTTGCATAGGCCAAATAGCGTTTCACGGACGTGCGCGTCCATGATCCCACGGATTGCAACTGGAAGTATCTGCGTCATCAGCACATGACAGTCGTGAGACTTCATCCCGCTGAACTTCTGCTTCGCTGAGTCTAGGTATCTGCTTATCTTCCCCGCGTAACCGTAAGGAAGTTTTACTCCTACGAGGCAGGTGAAAAACTGATCGATCTCCTCCTGACTTAGAGTGAAGCACGCGGGAGGGAAGTCATTTCCGGTCTTCTTGGCCTTTTTGCCTTTGCGACGACTTTTCGTGTCCTGCTTCGCCTCATCATCATCATCATCATCATCATCATCATCATCATCATCATCATCATCATCATCATCATCATCATCATCATCATTATTAGCGTGAAGCTCCTCTCTGATGCCCATTGATTTCAAGTCTGCCCTTGCTTTCGGTCCATCTTTGGTCCTCTCTGGCATGTTGAGCAGGGTACCAAGCAAACTCTCGCACACGTTCTTCGTGATATGCATGACATCAAGGCTGTGAGGCACACGGGGATCTTCCAGTACGACAAGTCCTAGAAAACAGACTTCGTTTTCCATACCTTCAGCAGCGGCTCTGGCGCCTTTCGCTTCTTTCCCGGCTCTGGCGCCTTTCCCGACGGTGGGCACTCTTTCCAATTTTTCAACAGCTTGTCTATTTCCTCGCCGCTCCTCGTACGCGGGTGTCTTCGGGGTTCGGTTTCACCATCGAACGGATCCTTGCGTTTTCTCCATGAGTCATCGTCACGAAGCCACCTTCGATGTCCCATGAACACGGTTTTCAAAGACCCGGGATCTCTATCTAGCTGGCGATATGTTGTGTCATCCATGCACCTGACGCATCCAGAAAATCCGTGGACCACCTGCCCCGCGACATATCCGTAAGCAAGATAGTCGTGCACTGTCGTGAGTAGTGCGGCTCTCATAGGGAAATATTCTTTCTCTGCGGCGTCCCACGTATTGGCTGGCGTTTTCCACAGCGTGTCTAGCTCCTCTTTCAGCAGCCCCAGATACAGATTGATGTCGTTCCCTGGTTGTTTCGGCCCTTCAATTAGCATACTCATGTGAATGTACTTCCTCTTCATGCACAACCAGGGGGGAAGGTTGTACATCCACACAAACACAGGCCAGGTGCTATGTGTGCTTCTTTGGCTGCCAAACGGATTGACTCCATCGATGCTCGCGCCCAGCACGATGTTCCTTGGATCGTTCCCAAATTCTGGGTGTACGAAGTTCAACGCTTGCCACTGGCTCGCATCCTTAGGGTGACTTAGCATCTTTTCTTTTTTATTTATCTCCGGATCATTTGCGTCATCTTCTCGCTTCTTCTCCTCCTTATACACGTGCCAACGCAGAAGCTTTGCTACCTTAGGGTCCGCGAAATACCGCTGCAGACGAGGAGTGATCGGAAAGTACCACACCACTTTTCTAGGAGCTTTCTTCCTCTTCTTGTATCGAGTGACGCCGCACACCGGACATATGGTAGACTCCACGTGCTCGTCCCGATAAATGATGCAATTGTTCATGCACACATGGTATTTCACGTGCGGTAAATCCAGAGGACACACGATTTTCTTCGCCTCCTCGAAACTGGTCGGGCACTTGTTCCCCTTGGGAAGACGTTCGTGCCAGAATGACATGTTCTCGTCGAAGCATGCGTCGGTCATTTTGTGTTTTACCTTCATCTCCAGAGCCATGAGCGTTACTTTCAGGCGGGTATCCTCGGGCCTGCATCCTTCATACAATGGAGTAACCGCGTCTATCTCTAGTTGATCCAGCTTGGCTTTCTCTCGGGCGGCAGCTCTTTCATTATCCGTCTGCTTGAGAAGCAGCTCTTGAATATGAGGGTCGTGCACCCAGCCCATCGATGGTGCATCGTCGTCTGCTCCGGCATCTTCATCTTCATGATCATGCCCTTCGTCTGCTCCGGCATCTTCCTCATCATCATGTCCGGCATCTTCTACATGATGACCGTGTACTGCATCTACTTCGTGATCATGTCCTGGAGATTCTTCGTCTTCTCGCCCACCCTCGCCGCGGTTGTCTTGCTCATGCCCTTCCTCATTTCTTGCCCGGCCCCCATGGATGACTTCATAATCATCTTCATCACCTTGCCACCGATAGCCATCCATGAAACCACGCAAGAGCAGGTGGTCCCGCACCTGTACGGAATCCGGGTCCATAAGGCTCCTCAGCTTGCATCTTCGACACGGACATCTTATCTCCGTATCGTTATTTTGAAGCATCTCGGCCTTCGCGGAGCTCAAAAACCTATTCACGATGCCTTCGGTCATCTTGCGGACCATGGTCGCCTGCGGGGTAGAGCAAAACGGTATTTTAGAACCAAGAAAAAATTTGGCATGACTTTGCCTGAAAATAGGACCAAAAAGAATGCATGGTGCTAAATTCTCGCCGAAACGGAAATGAATCAACATTCCAAAAAAATATTGCCAACTATTGCATTTCAAATACCGGTACCTGCAAACACAAACATACATGCAACACCACAAACATATGCAACACCACAAACGTACATCTAGCTAGGCCATAAAAAGTGCATGTGCACGTTGTTGGAGGGAGAAAAAAGTAGATCTACAACATAAAAGCTTTCCCCTTACTTACCTATCAAAAAAGGTAATTTAACCACTTAATTTGGGTGAATCTATGATGCAAATGAGGTGAGGATGAGGAGGCACCCGAGACAAGCTTGGAGGAGGAGGTGGAGAGAATGAAAATGGGGAAAGTGAGTGTGGTAGGTGGCTGTCAAAAATATCTAGCTGGTCACAGGTTACTAATGGCGCACCACCTACAAATGCGCCATTAGTAACCCTGGTTACTAATGGCGCACCAGCTGGAGGTGCGCCATTAGTAGTTTTTGCAAAAAAAATAGTAGTGGCGCACTGGGCTTGTCGTGCGCCATTAGTAGTTAAACTACTAATGGCGCACTCTGACCTGGTGCGCCATTAGTACTTTTGGAAAAATAACAAAAAAAAGTTTGTTAGTAGTGGCGCACCAGGTGTGTGGTGCACCATTAGTGCCCATCACACTAATGGCGCACCAGCACCTGGTGCGCCACTGCTATATAGTAGTGGCGCACCACTTGTCTGGTGCGCCATTAGTGTCTATATTATCTATAGTCCTTTTCCTAGTAGTGAACTTCTAGTAGCATGTCAAAGTGATGCGGACTAGGGCTGGAATTCGAGTCGAGCCGAGCCAGCTCGACTCGACTCACTATAGCTTATTTCGTTAACGAGCTAGCTCGACTCGACTCGTTACTATAACAAGCTCAACTTCAAGATTGGCTCGACTCGTATAGCTCGCGAGCTAGCTTGCTTAGCTCGCTAAGCTCGTTATAGATATGAACATAAAACCTTATAAATATGATAAAAATATATTAATTGGGAATGTAACATATACATATTAAGCATTTACGATGTTCACAAACAAATGTAAGTAGCTTAACTTACAACTGTGAGTACCATCAACATGTCAGTAAGTCAAGTCAGTAACCACAACAATCAACATGTCAATAACATACACATCACTATTTTGCTAGGGATGAATGGAAGAGAGGAATCATGGCATGCGTCTCCTTGGTGGCTGAGCCTAGTGTTTTGCGGTGGGCCCTGTGTTGTGCATATACGACTAGTCTAGAATGCAAGGAGGTGTTGAGTGGCTGGTTTATATACCGAGCCTAACGAGTTACATGAGTACTTGTGAACTTGGCTCATTTAACTTGGTCTATAAACGATCTTAAAATAAAGCTCGACTCGACTCGTTATTCTTCGAGTTCGAGTCGATCCGAGCCAAGTAGAAAGCACAACATGCTCCCTTGGTGGTTTTGATAATTCATGACAACATACATTGTCTTTTGGACTGATATTTTCACCTAGTGTATTTCAGATACAGTCTATAGAAAGGATTGGCAAAAGGAGATTGTGGACAAGCCCCAAGATTCAAGGAAATAGGTTGGCCAAGCTTCAAGCAAGAGGACTCTACATTTTATACTTGTGAGAAATCACTTTGAGTCATAGGAAAGCCAATACTATTAAAAGGGGGTAAGGTTTTGTTGGTGAACAATATGCGCAAACGTGCACAAGTGATAGTCACCAAAAACATCCACAAAACTCTCCCACCAAAGTCTGTTCTATACCCAACACTCAAATCGGTGCAACCAACTTTCCCACTTCGGTGCCACCGATTCCAGAACCTAGACAGACTCTGCCAAACCCTAGCCACTTCGATGCAACTGATTCCATACCGGTGCCACCGAGTTTAGGTTGCCAACTTTCTGTTACGCAAATTCACATTTTCGGTCCCACCGAGAATGTTGGATCGGTGTCACCGAGATTGGAAATCTGACCGTTGGTCATCTTATCGGTGCAACCGAGTTTCCTATATCGGTCTCACCGAGATTCAAAAGTTGCCACCTTTTGGTCACTTCGGTACCATCGAGATTAACACATCGGTGTCACCGAGTTGGTCATTTTATGTGTAACGGTTGGATTTTTGGGATGCCTATATATACCCCTTCACCATCACCTACTCGAAAGAGAAGCACTCAGAACTATTCCATACCTATCCTATTAGATTTTCTCAGAGGGAACCACCTACCCTTGTGTTGAGGTCAAGATCTTCCACTCCAATCATATGGATCTTGATTTCTAGCCTCCCCAAGTTGCTTTCCACCAATCCTATCTCTTCTACCAAGCAAAACCTGTGAGAGAGAGAGAGATTGTGTGCTGAGGAGTCTATCATCTTGAAGCACAAGAGCACGGAGTTCATCGTCATTACCGAGCCTATTACCTTTTGGAGGGTTGTGCCTCCTAGATTGGTCAGGTGTCGCTTGGGAGCCTCCTACTTCGTGTTGTGGAAGTGAACCAAGAAGTTTGTAAGGGCAAGGAGATCGCCTACTTCGTGAAGATCTACCCATAGTGAGGCTAGTCCTTCGTGGACGGAAGCCGTATGGAATAGTCAAGGTTGCTACTTCGTGGACCCTTTTGGGTGGAGCCCTCCGTGGACTCTCGCAACCGTTACCCTCCGTGGGTTGAAGACTCCATAAACGTGGTTGTACGATAGCGCCACCTATCGGAACCACGGGAAAAATCCTTGTGTCTTTAACTGCGTTTGATCTACCTATCTCAACTCTTTACTTCATATGCAATGTCTTTACTTTCCGCTACCATATTTGTAGACATGCATGTGTAGGGCTGTTAGACTTGCTAGCTTTGCTAAAAACTGTTAAAATCTACCAACCAATTAACTTGGGAAAAGGTTAGGTTTTAAATTCCTGCTAGTAGTCTATTCACCCCCCACTAGACACTCTTCTAGTGATACCTCAATTGGTATCAGAGCATTGGTCTCCATTGCTTCGGTTTAATCACCGAGGAGGAAGATGGATGTGTCTAGTATAGGGATTGAATTGTAGAGTGCCCATTCTTGATGGAGAATACTATAGTCAATGGAAGCTTTTGATGCTTGAGCTGTTTAATGAATTTCAATTGAGCAAATATGTTATGCGCCCCCTATGAGCCTCCTATTGATGAATTGCATCCCACACACGAAGAAGAAATTAACATGCTTGGTAACCTAAGAACTATCAATCTGATCATTAGAGGTCTACCAAGATTCGTGCTTTCTCAAATGAAGAACCTTATGGACTGATTTGGAGAAACGATATCCAAATCTTTCCTTAGGGAATCTAGATGAAATTCTTCATAAAGCCATTGCTTTTCACAAAATGAAGCCTAGTGATCCAAACTTTGATAAACGCCTATTTGAACTCCGTGATCTTATGCGTGCTAAAGGAGATGTCACCACTATCAACAACATTATCTTTGAAGCCATTCGCACTCATAAACTTGAACATTGTCATGATCACTACTCTAACGAATCTCTTGTTCTTTATGACGAGGATTTCCCACTTGATGATGACAATGTGGAACATGGCCATTATGAATAAGATGAGTTGTTTGACATCGAGTATGAGAAGATCATGAAGAATCTGAGTCTTATGGAAAACCTTAAGGATTACATGTCCGGAGGAAAAGAGTGGATTCTCGACAGCGGATGTACGGACCATATGACTGGTGATAAAGACATGTTCCAAGAAATCACGCCTAATCAAGGTCCTCGATGGTACGTGACCTTTGGAGACATCTCTAAGGGTAAGGTACTTGGCCTTGGTAAGGTGGCCATATCCCATGATAGCTCTATTCAAAATGTTATGCTTGTTGAATCCCTTGGTTACAACCTTGTTTCCGTGTCTAGACTTGCTGATTTCGGTTTCAATGTTCTATTCAGGAAAATAGATTGTCAAGTGTTTTGTCAAGATAATCATAAAATTGTCTTTACCGGTATTCGTAGAGGTGATCTATACATTGTCAATTTCACTAGAAGCAACGTTGGAAATATTCCCCAACGTGGCATCATCACGTTCCCCAACGTTGGAAATATTCCCTAGAAGCAATAATAAATTAGTTATTATCATATTTCCTTATTCATGATAATCATTTATTATCCATGCTATAATTGTATTGATCAGAGACTTAGATGCATGTGTCGATACATAGACAAAACCATGTCCCTAGTATGCCTCTAATAGACTAGCTCGTTGATCAAAGATGGTTAAGGTTTCCTAGCCATGGACATGAGATGTCATTTGATAACTGGATCACATCATTGGGAGAATGGTGTGATGGACAAGACCCAAACTACAAACGTAGCATATGGTCGTGTCAGTTTAATGCTACTGTTTTTCTGCATGTCAAGTATCTATTTCTATGACCATGAGATCATGCAACTCAATGACACCAGAGGAGTGCCTTGTGTGTATCAAACTTCGCAACGTAACTAGGTGACTATAAAGGTACACTACAGGTATCTTCGAGGGTGTCTGTTGGGTTGGCATGGATCAAGTCTGGGATTTGTTACTCCGTGTGACGGAGAGGTATCTCAGGGCCCACTCGGTAATACAACATCACAACAAGCCTTGCAAGCAACGTGACTAAGTGTTAGTCATGGGATCTTGTATTATGGAACGAGTAAACAGACTTGCCAATAACGAGGTTGAACTAGGTATGAAGATACCGACGATTGAATCTCGGGCAAGTAACATACCGAAGAAAAAAGGGAACATCATACAGGATTAACTGAATCCTTGACATAGAGGTTCGACCGATAAAGATCTTCGTAGAATATGTAGGAACCAATATGGGCATCCAGGTCCCGCTATTGGTTATTGACCGTAGAGGTGCTTAGTTTCTCCTCTAGATCGGTTTTCTGCAGTGCTTAGGCAAAGCCCTGGCGGAATAGCTCCACCACCATCGCTGGAGCGCCGTCACGCTGCCGGAGAACTCTTCTACCTCTCCGCTCCCTCTTGCTGGATCAAGAAGGCGGAGATCGTCATCGAATTGTACGTGTGCTGAACATGGAGGTGCCGTCCGTTCGGCGCTAGATCGGAAGGACCGTGATCAAGATCGCGACACGGATCATGATGAGTTCGCGGGACAGATCGTGATTGGATCGCAGGACGGATCATGATGAGATCGCGGGACGCTCGGCGATTTGGATCGCGAAGACGTTCGACTACACCAACCGCGTTTCTTAACGCTTCTCGCATAGCGATCTACAAGGGTATGTAGATCCACTCTCCCTCTCGTAGATGCTCATCACCATGGATAGGTCTTGCGTGAACGTATGAATTTTTTTGTTTCCCATGCGACGTTCCCCAACAGTGGCATCATGAGCTAGGTCTATGTGTAGATGAGATCTCGACTAGAACACAAAGAGTTTGTGGGTGTTGATGCTTAGATTGCTTCCTCCCTTAGTCGTGTTTTGGTTTAGCGGTATTGCGGGATGAAGCGGCCCGGACCAACCTTACTCGTACGCTTACGAGAGAACGGTTCCATCGACTGACGTGTAACCTCATTGCACAAAGATGGCTGGCGGGTGTCTGTTTATCCTACTTTAGTTGGATCGGATTCGACAAAGGCGGTCCTTGAGAAGGTTGAAAAGCAACTTATGTATCACCGTTGTGGTTTTGCGTAGGTGAGAATTGTTCTTGCTAGATACCCGTAGCAGCCACGTAAAACATGTAACAACAATTAGAGGACGTCTAACTTGTTTTTGCAGGGTATGTTGTGATGTGATATGGCCAATTACATGATGAGATATATGTGATGTATGAGATGATCATGTTTTGTATGAATATCACGACTTGCATGTCGATGAGTACGGAGGAGCCATAGGGTGTCTTTAATTATTGTATGACCCGCGTGTCAATCATTAAGCGCTATGTAATGCTTTACTTTATCGCTAAACGGTAGCAATAGTAGTAGAAGCATGGTGGGCGCGACAACCCCGATGGTGACACATTGATGGAGATCATGGTGTCATGCCGGTGATGATGGAGATCATGCCGGTGCTTTCAAGATGGAGATCAAAAGCACAAGTTCATGGCCATATCATGTCACTTATGCTTTGCATGTGATGTTAATCCTTTTATGCACCTTGTTTTTCTTAGGACGACAGTAGCATTATAAGGTGATCCCTCGCTGAAATTTCAAGATGAATTGTGTTCTCCCCGAGTGTGCACCGTTGCGAAAGTTCATCGTGTCGAGACACCATGTGATGATCGGGTGTGATAGACTCTACATTCACATACAACGGGTGCAAGCCAGTGTTGCACATGCAGAACACTCAGGTTAAATTGACGAGCCTAGCATGTCCAGACATGGCCTCGGAACACAAGAGACCGAAAGGTTGAACATGAGTCATATAGCAGATGTGATCAACATGATGATGTTCACCATTGAAACCACCTCAACTCACGTGATGATCGGACTTGAGTTGGTGAATTTGGATCATGTATCACTCGAATGACCAGAGGGATGTCAATTTGAGTGGGAGTTCTTAAGTAATATGATTAATTGAACTCATTATCATGAACATAGTCAGTAGTGTCTTTGCAAGCTGTGTTGTAGATTACTTGCTCGCGATGTACCTCCCTTGAATTTTTATATGTTCCTAGAGAAATAGAGTTGAAATATGATGGTAGCAATACTGCGGGCCCGTGATCTGAGGATTGTCCTCATTGTTGCACAGAAGGCTTATGTCCTTAATGCACCACTCGGTGCGCCAACCCCTCGAGCGTCGTCTGTAGATGTTGTGAACATCTGACAGGCACGTTCTCATGACTACTTGATAGTTTAGTGCGTCATGCAGTACGGCTTAGAATTGAGGCTCCGAAACGTTTTGAATGTCAGGGAACAGATGAGATGTTCTAAGAGCTGAAATTAGGATCTCAGGCTCGTGCCCGTGTTGCGAGATATTAGATATCCAACAAGATTCTTTGCCTGCAAGATGAAAGAGAATAGCTCAATCGTTGAGCATGTGCTCAGATTGTCTGGGTGCTACAATCGCTTGAATCGAGTGGGAGTTGATCTTCCAGATAAGATAGTGATTGATAGAGTTCTCCAAATCACTGTCACTAAGCTACTAGAACTTGGTGATGAACTATAAAAGCCAGGGATAGAAATAATGATCCCTGAGCTGTTCGCGATGTTTGACACCGTGAAGGTAGAAATCAAGAAGGAGCGTCAAGTGTTGATGGTTATTCAAACCACTAGTTTCGAGAAGGGCAACAGCAAGGAGGGAAACTTCATGGATAGCAAATCAGTTGCTGCTCTAGTGAAGCAACCCAAAGTTGAACCCAAAACCGAGACTAAGTGCTTCGATTATGAGGAGAGCGGTCGCTCAAGCGAAACAACCCTAGATACTTCGTAGATAAGAAGGCTGGCAACGTCGACAAAAGTATATTTGATATACATGTTAATGATGTGTACCTTGCGAGTGCCCCTAGTAGCACCTGGGTATTGGATACCGGTTCGGTTGCTAAATGTTAGTAAATCAAAATAAAAGCTACGGAATAAACGGAGTACTAGCTAAGGGTGAGGTGACGATGTGTGTTGGAAATGTTTCCAAGGTTGATGTGATCAACATCGCATGCTCTCTCTACCTTCGGGATTAGTGACAAACCTAAATAAATGTTATTTGGTGTTTTGCGTTGAGCATGAACATGATTAGATCGTGTTTATTGCAACACGGTTATTAATTTAAGTTAGAGAATAATGGTTATTCTGTTTACATGAATGATACCTTCAGTGGTCATGCACCCAGTGAGAATGGTTTGTTGAATCTTGATCATAGTAATACACATGTTCATAACATTGATGCTAAAAGATAGAAAGTTAATAATGATAGTACCACATACTTGTGGCATTGCTGCTAAATGTCATATTGGTATAAAGCGCATGGAGAAACTCCATGCTTATGGATCTTTGGACTCATTCGATTTCGAATCGGTTGAGAAATGCGAACCATGCCTCTTGGGCAAGATGACTGAGGACCCAGTTTCCAGATGGATGGAGCGGGCAAGTGATTTATTGGAAATGATACATGTTGATGTATGCAATCAAATGAGTCTTGTAGCGTGCGGATATTGTTATTTTCTTACCTTCACTGATGATTTGAGTAGATATAGTGTATATTTACTTAATGAAACACAAGTCTGAATCGTTTGAAAGGTTCAAGCAAATTCAGAGTGAAGTTTAAGATCATCATGACAAGAAGATAAAAATGTCTGTGATATGATCGTGGAGGTGAATATATGAGTTACGAGTTTGGCATGCAACTTTAGACAATGTGAAAGTTGTTTCACAACTCATGCCACCTGAAACACCATAGTGTGATGGTGTCCCCGAATGTCATAGTCGGACTCTATTGGATATGGTGCATGCTATGATGTCTCTTATCGTTTTGCTACTATAATTTCCGGGTTATGCATTAGAGACAACTACATTCACTTTAAATAGGGCACCATCTAAATCCGTTGAGATGACACCGTGTGAATTAGGGTTTGATAGAAACCCAAGCTGTCATTTCTTAATGTTTGGGGCTGCGACGCTTGTGTGGAAAATGTTTTCACCGAATGAGCTCAAACCCAAAGCAGACAAATGCATCTTCATAGAATACCCTAAGAACAGTTGGGTGAACCTTCTATCTTAGATCCAAGCATAAAGTGTTTGTTGCTAAAACTAGGTCCTTTCTCGAGGAAAAGTTTCTCTCGAAAGAATTGAGTGGGAGGAAGATAGAACTTGATGAGGTTGTTGAACCTTTGTTTCAACCAGAGAGTAGCGCAACGCAGAAAGATGTTTCTGTGGAACCTACGTCAGTTGAAGAGGAAGTAAATGATGATGATCATGAAGCTTCAGATCAAGTTACTATCGAACCTCGCAGGTCGACAAGGATGTGTACTGCTCTTGAGCGGTACGACAACCCTATCTTGGAGGTCATGTTGTTGGACAATGATGAACCTACGAGCTGTGAAGAAGCGATGATGGGCCCGGATTCCGACAAATGGTTAGAGGCCATAAAATCCGAGAAAGGATCCATGTATGAAAACCAAGTATAGACTTTGGTAGACTTGCTCGTTGAACGACAGGTCGTTGGGTACAAATGGACCTTTAAGATGAAGACAAATGCTGATGGTGAATGTCACCATTTGTAAAGCTTGACTTGTCGCAAAGAAGTTTCCGCCAAGTTCAAGGAGTTGACTATGATGAGACTTTCTCACTCGTAGCGATGCTAAAGTCTGTTGGAATTATGTTAGTAGTTGCTGCATTTTTCAATTATGAAATATGGCAGATGGATACCCAAACATCGTTTCCTTCCTTAAGGAAAGGTTGTATGAGATACAACCAGAAGGTTTTGTCAGTCCTAAGGATGCTAAAAGGTGTGCAAGCTTCAGTGATCCTTCTATGAACTGAAGCAAGCATCTCGGAGTTGGAATATACACTTTGATGAGGTGATCAAAGTTCTTGAGTCTATACAAAGTTTATGAGAAACTTGTATTTACAATAAAGTGAGTGGGAGCACTATAGAGTTTCTGGTAAGCATATGTGGTTGACATATTGTTGATCGGAAATGATATAGAATTTCTGGAAAGCATAAACGGTTGTTTGAAAAGAGTTTTTCAAAGGAAGACCAGGATAAAGCTACCTAATTGTTGAGCATCAAGATCTATAGAGATAGATCAAGATGCTTGATGAGACTTTCAATGAGTACATACCTTGACAAGATTTTGAAAGAGTTCAAAATGGATCAGTCAGAGAAAGAGTTCTCGTCAGATTTGTAAGGTGTGAAGTTGAGTAAGACTCAATGCCCAGTGACTGCAGAAGATAGAGAAAAGATGAGTGTCATCCCCTATGCTTCAGCCATAGGCTCTATCATGTATGCAATGATGTGCACAAGACCCGATGTCAGCCTTGCCATAAATATGGCCGAAAGGTTTCAAAGTGATCCTGGAATGGAGCACTGGACAACAGTCAAGATTATCCTTAGAAACTAAAAGACTAAGGAGATGTTTCTCGATTATGGAGGTGATAAAGAGTTTGTCGTAAAGAGTTACGTCGATGCAAGCTTTAACACCAATCCGGATGACTCGTAGTAGCAATCTGGATACGTATAGTGGAGCAGCCATATGGAATAGTACCAAGTGGAGTGTGGTAGCAGTGATTACGGTTTGACACAGAAATTGCAAAGTACACACGGATCTGAATGTCGCAGACCCGTTGACTATAAGACCTCTATCACATGCAAAACATGATCGACCCCAGAACTCACTGGGTGTTAGATTCATAACAATGCGAATCACATGGTAATGTGAACTAGATTATTGACTCTAGTGCAAGTGGGAGACTGTTGGAAATATGCCCTAGAGACAATAATAAATTAGTTATTATCATATTTCCTTGTTCATGATAATCGTTTATTATGCATGCTATAATTGTATTGATCAGAGACTTAGATGCATGTGTGGATACATAGACAAAACCATGTCCCTAGTATGCCTTTAATAGACTAGCTCGTTGATCAAATATGGTTAAGGTTTCCTAGCCATGGATATGAGATGTCATTTGATAACGGGATCACATCATTGGGAGAATGGTGTGATGGACAAGACCCAAACTACAAACGTAGCATATGGTCGTGTTAGTTTAATGCTACTGTTTTTCTACATGTCAAGTATCTGTTCCTATGACCATGAGATCATGCAACTCACTGACACCGGTGGAGTGCCTTGTGTGTATCAAACGTCACAACATAACTGGGTGACTATAAAGGTACTCTATAGGTATCTCCGAGGGTGTCTGTTGGGTTGGCATGGATCAAGACTAGGATTTGTTACTCCGTGTGACGGAGAGGTATCTCAGGGCCCACTCGATAATACAACATCACAACAAGCCTTGCAAGCAATGTGACTAAGTGTTAGTCATGGGATCTTGTATTACAGAACGAGTAAAGAGACTTGCCGGTAACGAGGTTGCACTAGGTATGGAGATAGCGACGATCGAATCTCGGGCAAGTAACATACCGAAGAACAAAGGGAACATCATACGGGATTAACTGAATCCTTGACATAGAGGTTCGACCGATAAAGATCTTCGTAGAATATGTAGGAACCAATATGGGCATCTAGGTCCCGCTATTGGTTATTGGCCTTAGAGGTGTCTCGGTCATGTCTACATAGTTCTCGAACCCGCAGGGTCTGCACACTTAAGGTTCGGTGACGGTTCGGTAGTATAGAGTTATGTATGGTGGTGACCGAAGGTTGTTCCGAGTCCTGGATGAGATGCCGGACGTCACGAGGAGCTCTTGAATGGTCCGGAGGTAAAGATTGATATATAGGAAGTCCTATTTTGGTTGCCGGAAAAGTTTCGAGCTCATCGGTAGTGTACCAGGAGTGCCGGTAGTGGACCGGGAGACCATCAGGAGGGGTATTTCGACCCAAGTGGCTACATGGGCTGTGGGAGAGTGAATACCAGCCCTTAGTGGGCTGGTGGAAGTCCCACACAAGGCCCATGGGGCTGGGAGAGAAAACCCAAAGATATAAGGTGGAAAAAAGGCAAAATAGGGAGGAATCCTAGTCCTACTAGGATTGGAGGAGGATTCCTCCTCTCCCACTTGGTTTGGCCGACCCAAGGGCTGGCTCCTTGAGGGCCAAGCCTCCTCATCTCTTCCTCCTATATATACTGGAGGTTTTAGGGTTTTTGGCACTAGTTTTTCAGCCACGTGCTACCCGTTCCTCTAGTGCATAGTTTCTCCTCTAGATCGGTTTTCTGCAGTGCTTATGCGAAGCCCTGCCGGAATAGCTCCACCACCATCGCCGGAGCGCCATCATGCTGCTGGAGAACTCTTCTACCTCTCCGCTCCCTCTTGCTGGATCAAGAAGGCGGAGATCGTCATCGAGCTGTACGTGTGCTGAACGCGGAGGTGCCATCCGTTCGGCGCTAGATCGGAAGGACCGTGATCAAGATCGCGAGACGGATCGTGATGGGTTCGTGGGAAGGATCGTGATGAGTTCACAGGACGGATCATGATTGCATCGCAGGACGGATCATGATGAGATCGCGGGACGCTCGGCGATTTGGATCACGAAGACGTTCGACTACACCAACCGCGTTTCTTAAAGCTTCCCACTTAGCGGTCTACAAGGGTATGTAGATCCACTCTCCCTCTCGTAGATGCTCATCACCATGGATAGGTCTTGCGTGAACGTAGGAATTTTTTTGTTTCCCATGCGATGTTCCCCAACAATAAGAACCCTTCGGAAGCTATCCTAGATTTACCCATCGGCAAGATTCGTCCCATGGAGGTGAAGGAAAGTACTTCATCAACTCAAGTGGAAGCCCCTACTTCACGACAAGGTGAACCACAACATGACATGGAGGCATCCACAAGCGGTACACGGCAAGATGATGAAGAGGAGGAAGTGCATCATGAAGATCCACCACAATCTCCTTCACCACCACCTCAAGCGAACGACACCTTCAACAACAATGAAGATGAAGGAGATTATGATGAAGAAGAATCTCCACCAACCAACAATCGAAAGCTGATCTGAGTTCGAGCACAAGTGACCAAGAACCATCCCCTAAATCAAATCTTTGGTGATTTACAAATAGGGAGAATCACTCGCTCTAAAACTCGTCTAGCAAAGTTCTGTGAGCATTATTCTTTCATTTCTAGCATTAAGCCTTTGAAGGTAGAACAAGCTCTTGAAGACGCGGATTGGGTGAACGCTATGCATTAAGAGCTTCACAACTTCGAAAGGAACGAAGTGTGGACACTCGTGGAGAAGCCCGAGGATGAACACAACATCATCGAAACCAAATGGGTTTTTCGAAACAAGCAAGACGAAGATGGTCAAGTCGTGCACAACAAGGCTCGCCTCGTAGCTCAAGGATATACGCAAGTCGAAGGTATGGACTACGGTGAGACCTACGCCCCTGTCGCTAGACTTGAGCTATTCACATTCTTCTTTGTTATGCCAATCACCATGATATCACACTTTATCAAATGGATATTAAAAGTGCATTTTAAAATGGTGAGATAGAAGAAGAGGTTTATGTTAAGCAACCACCCGGCTTTGTTAATCCTAAGAAACCTAATCATGTTTACAAACTTCCTAAAGCTCTTTATGGTCTTAAGCAAGCCCCTCGTGCTTGGTACAAATGTTTAACGAAGTTTCTTATCAAAAAAGGTTTTGAAATTGGTAAAATTGATGCAACCTTATGTTGGAAATATGCCCTAGAGGCAATAATAAGTTGGTTATTATCATATTTCCTTGTTCATGATAATCGTTTATTATCCATGCTATAATTGTATTAATCGGAAACTCAGATACATGTGTGGATACATAGACAACACCATGTCCCTAGTATGCCTCTAATAGACTAGATCGTTGATCAAAGATGGCTATGGTTTCCTAGTCATGGACATGAGATGTCATTTGATAACGGGATCACATCATTAGGAGAATGATGTGATGGACAAGACCCAAACTACAAACGTAGCATATGATCGTGTCAGTTTATTGCTACTGTTTTCTGCATGTCAGGTATTTGTTCTTGTAACCATGAGATCATGCAACTCTCTGATACCGGAGGAGTGCCTTGTGTGTATCAAACGTCGCAACGTAACTGGATGACTATAAAGGTGCTATATAGGTATCTTCGAGGGTGTCTGTCGGGTTGGCATGGATCAACACTGGATTTGTTACTCCGTGTGATGGAGAGGTATCTTAGGGCCCACTCGGTAATACAACATCACAATAAGCCTTGCAAGAAATGTGACTAAGTGTTAGTCATGGGTTCTTGTATTACGGAACGAGTAAAGAGACTTGCCGGTAACGAGGTTGAACTAGGTATGGAGATACCGACGATCGAATCTCGGGCAAGTAACATACCGAAGAACAAAGGGAACATCATACGGGATTAACTGGATCCTTGACATAGAGGTTCGACCGATAAAGATCTTCATAGAATATGTAGGAACCAATATGGGCATCCAGGTCCCGCTATTGGTTATTGACCGTAGAGGTGTCTCGGTCATGTCTACATAGTTTTTGAACCCGCAGGGTCTGCACACTTAAGGTTCGGTGACGTTTCGGTAGTATAGAGTTATGTATGGTGATGACCGAAGGTTGTTCGAAGTCCCAGATGAGATCCCATACGTCATGAGGAGCTCCGAAATGGTCTGGAGGTAAATATTGATATATAGGAAGTCCTGTTTTGGTCGCCGGAAAAGTTTCGGGCTCATCGGTAGTGTACCGGGGGACCATCGGGAGAGGTATTTTGACCCAAGAGGCTACATGGGCTGTGGGAGGAGGTAAACCAGCCACTGGTGGGCTGGCCGAAGCCTCCTATAAGGGCCCATGCGGCTGGAGTGGTTTGAGAAGGAAAAAAATCCAAAGGTGGAGAGGTGGAGAGAGTTTCCAAGTGGAAAGGAGGAATCCTACTCCTAATAGGATTGGAGTAGGACTCCTCCACCTCCAATTTCGACCAAACCTTGAGGGTTTGAGGCTGCCTCCTCCCCTCCCTCCCTCCTATATATACTAGAGGACTTAGAGGAAAAAGCTAACCCTAATAGTCACGTGCTACCTCTCCTCTAGATCGCAGTTTCTTCTCTAGATCGGTTTTGAGCGGTGCTTAGGCGAAGCCCTTCTGGAATAGCTCCACCACCATCGCTGCAACGCCGTCACGCTGCCGGAGAACTCATCTACCTCTCTGCTCCCTCTTGCTGGATCAAGAAGGCAGAGATCGTCATCGAGTTGTACGTGTGCTGAACGCGGAGGTGCCGTCCGTTCGGTGCTAGATCGGAAGGACCGTGATCAAGATCACGAGACGGATCGTGATGAGATCACGGGATGTATCGTGATGAGTTCGCGGGACGGATCATGATTGGATCGCGGGACGGATCGTGATGAGATCACGGGACGCTCGGCGATTTGGATCACGAAGACATTCGACTACACCAACCGCGTTTCTTAACGCTTCCCGCTTAGCGATCTACAAGGGTATGTAGATCCACTATCCCTCTCGTAGATGCTCATCACCATGGATAGATCTTGCGCGTGCGTAGGATTTTTTTTGTTTCCCATGCAACGTTCCCCATGGATAAGCAACCACCCGGCTTTGTTAATCCTAAGAAACATAATCATGCTTACAAACTTTGTAAAGCTCTTTATGGTCTTAAGCAAGCCCCTCGTGCTTGGTACAAATGTTTAACGAAGTTTCTTATCAAAAAGGTTTTGAAATTAGTAAAATTGATGCAACCTTATTCACTAAGAGAGTTAATGGTGAACTATTTGTGTGCCAAATTTATGTGGATGATATTATCTTTGGTTCCACTAACCCTCAATTTAGTGAAAGGTTTGGAAGGTTGATGTCTGAGAAGTATGAGATGTCTATGATGTGTGAGCTGAAATTCTTTCTTGGGTTGCAAATCAATCAATCTAAAGAAGGAACTTTCATCTCTCAAACTAACTATACCAAAGACTTGATCAAAAAGTTCAACATGCAGGAATGCAAAGGTATGAAAACCCCTATGCCTACTAGTGGACATGTTGATCTTACCAGAGAGGATGAGCCGGTTGATCAGAAAGTTTATCGATCTATGATTGGTTCACTTTTATATCTATGTGCATCTCGTCCCAATATTATGCTGAGTGTTTGCATATGTGCTAGATATCAAGCTGCACCAAAAGAATGTCATCTTTCAGCTGTTAAACGCATTGTGAGATACTTGATACAAATGTCAATTTTTGGCATTTGGTATCCCAAGGGATCTTCCTTTGACCTTGTTGGCTATTCTGATTTAGACTATGCCGGTGACAAGGTTGACAGAAAATCCACCTCGGGTACTTGTCAATTTTTGGGCAGATCTCTTGTATGTTAGTCCTCTAAGAAACAAAACTCGGTATCACTATCGACTGCCGAAGCTGAGTATATTGCTGCTGGATCTTGTTGTGTGCAATTACTTTGGATGACACAAACACTTAAGGATTATGAAATTCATGTTAAAAATGTTCCATTACTTTTGTGACAATGAAAGTGCTATTAAAATTGTTCATAATCATGTGCAACATTCTCGAACCAAGCATATTCAAGTTTGACATCACTTCATTTGTGACCATATTGCAAAAGGAGATATTAATCTTAAGCATGTTCGCACTAACAAGCAATTGGATGATATCTTTACTAAGCCACTTGATTAGAAGACATTTTGTCACTTGAGGAGTGAGTTGAACATCATCGATGCTTCAAACTTGAGCTAGACTCACTCGGTTGCATGCAAGGGCATGAGCGTTCTTGATATTTCCATGTGTCTTAACATTTCATCTTATGCCATGGAATTCTATGCTCCCTTCTATTGCATCTAATCTCTTGTAAGTACTTGGAAAAACTTCATTCCACAAGATTGCCAACAACTCCAATCATAAGCAATCTTGTCATTACCAAGTATCCACAACCCCTCTTGATGATGGAAGGAAGAAGACCGCTCAACCATATCCTTGACATATACTTGATCCAAATTGCACACCCTCACTCTCAATTGGTATCATGTCAATGGGATATATCTATTGTTCTTCCTTGCATGACTAATCTTTGCAGGTAACCAGTATACTAGAACAACAAGGATTGCTCAAAACTCAAGATGATCTTCATCAACCTCGAGCATCCTCAACAAGTTCATGTACAAGCTACGTCATCAACATCACTCAAAGGTATGTACTCATGTCCTTGAAAAGGCTTTACTCCAAGAAATGAGCTAAAGCACCTCAAGTGATATGAAGACATTAAAATGCTTAATCGAAAAATGGTAACCCCATTTTGAGATTAACGTAGAGTATGACCTATGATCAAGTATTCTTTCTTGGCTCCTAAGTCGATATACTCTAATATAGGTGATCTAGTCACCGCCCATCATCTAGTTAAGAATCTGGTGCGGTTGCTCTCTATAGCATGATTTCTCATAACTACTCCAATCTTCTCTAGTTGATGTCCATTGTAGATAAATAAATAAAAAAACTTCATATTTCATTGAAAATCTTTCTCTAGATTTTGTAAAACAGAAACTTGGTTTCTCTTTCGGAGCCGTCGACTCAGATATCTCGGTTCTACCGAAACTGCAGATAAGCTGCACTACAAAATCTCGGCATCACCGATCTATCTATCTCAGCGTCATCGATTTTCATTCTGTCTCTTTTTGAATTCGTTTTTGCAATTCTGTGTTTTCTTAGTGATCATTCCTGTAAAACATTTGTTACTTCGATGATCCCTACTCTTTTAAAAAAATAAAATAAAAAATATTACTTAGGGGGAGAATAACTAAAGTTATCTTGAAGAGAGAATTTCTTTATTCAAGGATCCCTATCTTCTATGAAGAAAGGAGGAGAAGAACAAATCATTTGTCATGACTCTCTCAGTTTTCATTTCTATGAATCCTACTATTCGATGACCCTTGTTCTCAAGGATTCCCTCCAGTCAATGATCCCTGTATCTATTCCTGTTTTCAACCTTTTTGGAAATTTATGCCAAAGGGGGAGAAGATCAAAGACTTCAACCATTTCGGGAGAAGACCAAAGCTTCATGCTAAAGGGGAGATACATGCTTATGCAAAGGAGGAGATATGATCAAGGGGGAGAGCCAACATCAATACTCATATCTTTATAAACAGGGGGAGAATATCAAAGTAGAGAGAAGAAGTTTTTTTGACCTTTCGCACCTTATCCAATCCTAATATCTACATGCTAAGATTCAGGGGGAGAGGATAATATATTTTCATATCTACAGTGAGAAAATTCTAAATGATCTTGGAGACATATCAATTCTAAGGAATAATATTTTCTATATGTCCTCCATATCTTGGCAATTTTGAGTCCTATTGCCTTGTTGTTTGGTAGAATACTCTTGTGTTTCCTAACATTGTTTTCTCAAGTGTGTCTCTATGACCAGGATGCTCAAGGACTCAAGGTAAGTATATGCATCATATCCTTGGTTAAGATGATCTCTTGTTTCTTGCACACATTGTTTGCAAGAGTGATGTCTTGAACAAAGATACATCTCATTCATATATATTGCATATAACCAAGATACACATGACTTGTTATATCCCTTCTACCTCATGTGTGTTTATGCACTCAAAAGCAACTATCTTTAAACGACTGCACACATTTAGGGGGAGCAAATCTAAGTCATGTGTCTCTCAAAGTCTTCAGTATAACCATGCATATCTTTATTTGAAGCTTTGATTGTATGTTGTCATCAATTACCAAAAAGGGGAAGATTGAAAGCACAACATGCTCCCTTGGTGGTTTTGATAATTCATGACAATATACATTGTCTCTTGGACTGATATTTTCACCTAGTGTATTTCAGATACAGTCTACAGAGAGGATTGGCAAAATGAGATTGTGGACAAACCCCAAGATTCAAGAAAATAGGTTGGCCAAGCTTCAAGCAAGAGGACTCTACATTTTATACTTGTGAGAAATCACTTTGAGTCATAGGAAAGCCAATACTATTAAAAGGAGGTAAGGTTTTGTTGGTGAACAATATGCTCAAACGTGCACAAGTGATAGTCGCCAAAAACATCCACAAAAATCTCCCACCAAAGTCTGTTCTATACCCAACACTCAAAATCGGTGCAACCAACTTTCCCACTTCGGTGCCATCAATTTCAGAACCTAGACAGACTCTGCCAAACCCTAGCCACTTCGGTGCAACCGATTCCATATCGGTGCCACCGAGTTCAGGTTGCCAACTTTCTGTTACGCAAATTCACATTTTCGGTTCCACCGAGAATGTTGGATCGGTGTCACCGAGATTGGAAATCTGACCGTTGGTCACCTTATCGGTGCAACCGAGTTTCCTATATCGGTCTCATCGAGATTCAAAAGTTGCCACCTTTTGGTCACTTCGGTACCACCGAGATTAATACATCGGTGTCACCGAGTTGGTCATTTTGTGTGTAACGGTTGGATTTTTGGGATGCGTATATATACCCCTTCACCACCACCTACTCGAAAGAGAAGCACTCAGAACTATTCCATACCTATCCTATCAGATTTTCTGAGAGAGAACCACCTACCCTTGTGTTGAGGTCAAGATTTTCCACCCCAATCATATGGATCTTGATTTCTAGCCTCCCAAGTTGCTTTCCACCAATCCCATCTCTTCTACCAAGCCAAACCTATGAGAGAGAGATTGTGTGCTAAGGAGTCTATCATCTTGAAGCACAAGAGCAAGGAGTTCATCGTCATTACCGAGCCTATTAACTTTTGGAGGGTGGTGCCTCCTAGATTGGTTAGGTGTCGCTTGAGAGCCTCCTACTTCGTGTTGTGGAGTGAACCAAGAAGTTTGTAAGGGCAAGGAGATCGCCTACTTCGTGAAGATCTACCCATAGTGAGGCTAGTCCTTCGTGGACGGAAGCCGTATGGAATAGTCAAGGTTGCTATTTCGTGGACCCTTTTGGATGGAGCCCTCCATGGACTCTCGCGACTGTTACCCTTCGTGGGTTGAAGACTCCATAAACGTGGATGTACGATAGCGCCACCTATCAGAACCACGGGAAAAATCCTTGTGTCTTTAACTGCGTTTGATCTACCTATCTCAACTCTTTACTTCGTATGCAATGTCTTTACTTTCCGCTGCCATATTTGTAGACATACATGTGTAGGGCTGTTAGACTTGCTAGCTTTGCTAAAAACTATTAAAATCTGCCAACCAATTAACTTGGAAAAAGGTTAGGTTTTAAATTCCTGCTAATAGTCTATTCACCCCCTCTAGACACTCTTCTAGTGATCCCTCACAAGTCACGAGCTACTCATTTAGCTCGCGAGCTTCGAGCTTTTTTTCCAGCCCTAATACGGACGATGTTTAATCTCTGACGGGGCGCAAAATTTGGCGAAATATAATGGAAACAAAAGGACCCATAAGCTGTCAGAAGAGAAGAAAGAAGGCCCAGCCCAGCAAAACCGAGGTAGAATTAAAAGGAAAACCGTCGACAGCAGGGATCGAACCTGCGCGGGCGTAGCCCAACAGATTTCAAGTCTGTCTCCTTAACCACTCGGACATATCGACCTATGGTTTCAGAGGCCTTGTTTAATCTATATGTCATGAAGAACAGGCATAAAAGTTTCTGAAAACACTTTTGTGCAAAGGAATAATACTCATCCTTCTCCAGGGACAGCAGTGAAAACGGTATTATTTTAATCGAAAGGCAGCAGAATACTGCTCAAGGAGTACGATTAATGTCATGCAAGTCCACAGGTACGATATTACAGTGGTAACTGAACCAGTGTCTACCATGCTCACAGAGTTAACTGAACCGATAACTTTCCATGTTCATATTTCATAGAGCACATGCTATACTTACTGTTAACTAGCCCTTTGTTACCTATATGTACTGTATTTAGAGCCGCAGATCCAAGTCTAAGATTGTGTTAATGTCTTCCATGACCACAGGGTGCATTATCTCTTTCTATTTCTAACCAAGGAATAATACTCATCAGGCACAGCAGAGTAAGAACGGGCTTACCCAAACACAGCATAATACTAGTACAAATGAATGTCTTCTTCCACAGGGAATAATCTTGCATGTTCATAGAGCACATGATGCTAGACTGTCTAACTCTTATAACTACCCTAATAAGCAACATCAGTCAGCAGATGCTAGACTGACCAACTGGTACATGGAGCTACAGAAATATCAGAACCTCATTAGACCTAGAAACATATACTCCTAGGAACTAACATTATACAGAAACACAGGACACGGAAACAAACACTCAGTAACTAGCTAGTGTTCTGGCAGAGTTGACATCAGTTCTCATCTGATCCTCTCTTCTTCTTGCTCTTAGCCTGCTTTGCCAGGAAAACTGAAAGCCCAGTGAAGGCAAACTTCTTCCTCTTCCCCGAGAATTTCTTGTTAGCACTTGTATCGCTGCTATACACGATTGCCTGCCTCCTGTTCAGGATCTGACCGAGGGAGACGCTGGAGGTTTCGCTCGTGTCGTCGGACACGCTCTTGTCGTACCCATCAGGCCCCATTAGCTTCATACTCAGTATCTGCCCGATCGACAGCGTCGGCTTCAGGGAGTTGTCTGAAACATCGATGATATCCATGCAGTGAGAATCATCTCTGCGACGATGTGCTGCAGTTTTGAACTTGGGAGAGCCACCGAATGAGCGCCTCTTGTGTCCGGTCTCGGATCGGCATCGACGAAGCGTCTCTTCCACCGCAAACTTTCTTCGGTTGGCGGTCTCTACCCTCTTCAGGGCCTCTTGTAGTGCTTTCTTGCACTCCTCAACCTCCATTTTGGCTTCCTCCAGCCTTGTGAGTGACTCCGACTTTGATTGGTTGGCTTCGTCAACATGGACCATGGCAGTTGCAATCTTGTTCCTTGAGCTTTCATCGGCCTCTCGAGCCTTCGAAGCAAGCTCGGAGTACTCTTCCACTGAAAGGCTCACCCCATCTGTGCTCTGAAGATCTTCAGCTGAGGCTTCGCTGCAGAGTAGGGCCTTGATCTCAGCTAGTGCAAGGGCTTCAGCTGCTCTCGCTGCCTCTTCCATCTTCTTGGCTGCAAGACATCTCACTTCAGCAGTGCCGATGGTAGCCTTGGTCTGCTCAATCTCGGCGGCTAACATCATGGCTTCAGATTTCGACGCATTTGCAGCATTTCTCAGCTGCTCTATCTCGGAAGTCATCTTCTTGATCTCGAAGAAGATGTCCGAGGGGTCCTCGCGCCTTTTCTGAAGATCCTTGAGCGTCTGCAGCTTCTGCGTGGTGTGGTCCAGCTCCTGCTCCAGAGAAGAAACCAAGGTGGCGTCGGAGGACACCTTCTCCCGGCTCCTCTCCACCAGGACCTTCTCCGTCGCTATGTCGTTGCGCAGCGACTCGATGGAGGCCCTTATTGCAGCGAGATCGCCCGTGGTTCTGTTCAGGTTCGACTTTGCCTGCTCGAGCTCCATCAGAACCATGTTAGGATGCTGCTGCTCCTGTTCATCGAGCATGTCCACATCGGCTCCAGCATTTCCCTCGGGCTGCTGCTTCACTTCAGTTTCTGCTGGTTGCACATCTGCAGATTCAGCATTTCCCTCGGGCTGCTGCTTGACTTCTGCTCTTTGCTCTTCTTCTGTGGCTTCAGCATTTCCCTCGGGCTGCTTCACTTCAGGTTCTGCTGCGGACACTTCGGTGATAGAGCAGTCGCTCTCTGGCTGCTGCTTCTCTTCCTCAGGCTGCAACGTGTCTTCAGCTGTCTTCTTCTGTATCTTGAGCTTCAAATCGGCGATGATGTTCTTGGCGGACTCGAGCTGCTTGAGCACGTCGAGCGTCTCTCTTTCTTTGGCGCCGAGCTCCTTCTCTATCTGCGCGGTCTGCTCGGCCAGACTGACGCGCTGCTCATCTTCAGCCCCCAGACGCCGGTCCTGTTTCTGCAGGCGGAAAAAGCAGCAATAAGCAAATTAATCGGGATGAGGAAAACATCGGTGCTGATTTTAGCATCCTTAGCTGCATTTGCCGCCGAATCGCGGACAAGAACCGCTCTGCTCTGCTCCTAATTGAATGACGAACTAACCCAAAGTACATCGATACGGCCATGTAGTACTGTGCAAGAAAAAAAGATGCTCCGCTGAACAGGAAATGGCACGGCTCCTCCACCAAGAATGTAAATCGGGCCAAGATAGCAAGAAGGAAGAGAGGGATGAGGAGGCGGGAGGAGGTCACCTTGTGGTGCGCGAAGATGCGGTTGACGAGGTGGGAGCTCCAGGCGGCGCTGCCGCCGAAGCGGTCGACGGCCTCGCGCACCGACTCGAACGGCGCGGAGGTGTCGATCTCCGCCCTGCCGCCGCCGACGCCGACGCCGCACGCGCCGGCGGGAGGGGCCAGGTCCTCGCCGTTCACCGGGACGCGCACCGGGAGCAGGGGCGGCCGGGCCTCCTCTTCCATTCCTTCCTTCCTCTCTCGGGTCCTGCGCGTGCGCTGCCTGGGTCAGGGTTCTTGGGTTTGGGCGAGGAGCGAGGGAGAGACTGAGGGTGGGGGTGGTGGTGGTAGGGCTGGAAGCGGACAACGGGGGAGTGCGGCTCGCTGGGGTTGGGTTTAATAGTGGGTCGTTGACCGGCTGCCGCTGAGGTAGCCGTTGGGCTGAGGCTGCACGCTTGTCGCTAATGACGCCGGCAAATGGACCAGCGGCGGTGTAGACAGTTCTTCGTCACGGCCGGACCCGCGGGTGGTTTCGTTCTTTAATCCTTTTGGTGGCAGGGGGAGGGAGTGGGGAGAGGGCCGTTGCGCGGCGTGACGCCTCCATCGGCGGTGCACGAGCGTCCTGCCATGGCTTGCATTATTGCCGCGGCGTCAGCCTTGCCCGTGCCGACCGCCGTCGGCGCGCATCACGAGGTCGCAGTGAATCGAGCCGTTGGTTTGGATACGTCACGTGTCACTGCTCCGTGCTCACGGTTGCTCTTCTCGTTAGACCCGGGCGTGGACACCCCGGCCAGAAAACCCCGGGCCGGCCGTGGTCGGACTTGCCATTCGTGTCAGGTTTGTTCTTGTTTGGAAATTGTCCACAACAAACCTTCAATATATAGGCGAAAACTAAATCAAACATTATACTTCCAATCCCTGAAATCAGCACATCAAACTTTTTAATCTCGGTCTATTTTGAACCTTGACACGATTTAATCAGTATTCGTTGAATTGGGCCAACCCATTAGCTCAGTCGCTCATGCTGGTATGGTTTTCCTGGGTTTTCTTTAGGTTTTTTCTTCGTTATACTCTACTTTTTCGTCGGTTTTATCAGGTTTTTCTTTCTTCGTTATATTTTTCTTTTTTCGTTTCTTTCTTAATTTTCTTCATATAATTTTATTTTTTGCTTTTGTTTTGCACATCTATAATTATTCTCAATACCCACAGTAAATTTTTAATGCATATTTTTTTGATACACTTTATTTACATTTTTTAGACATGTTTTCCAGAAAATTGAACACACGGTAATACTTTTCAAATACATGTTTTACATTTCTTAACGAAAATATATTTTGTTATAAAACTAGACGAACTTTCTTTACATTGTTCCACATTTTAAAATTATATAAAAAAATTCAAACACATGTCATGTATATGCTTTTAACGGTATGACACATTTTTTTACATCATGCAAACTTTTTTTAATATTCTATACACTTCTTTCTGAAAATTTCACAGGCACGTTTATTTAAACTCGTAAACAGTCTTGAAATGTTACATTTTTTTTGAAATTCCACGTATTTTTTCTAAACTCCTGATATATTTATATGTCACAAACATTTCCTTACACATTTGTTCAGGTTTTAAAATTTGTTCCCATTTTTCAAGTTTCCAAAAATTGTTCGCACTTCAAAAAATCTGGTTTCAAAAAAAGTATGTTTCAGATAGTGTTTGCTCTTTCGAAATTGATTGTTTTTTAAATAATAGTTCTTTTAAGTATTCAGAATTTTCAAAAACCACTCACACTTTATAAAATGTTCGGACATTCCAAAACTCTTTATATTTTGAATATTTGTTTGCCTAGAAAATATATTCGAAATTCGTTGCAAAAAAATTATTTGAAAAATGTGACACAATTTTGGAAAATCGGTATCATTTTTCGTAGAATGTGAAAAACTATTGGAATTCTGAAGTTTTTGATAAATATGATTTTTTTGATATCACATACAATTTTTAAAAAATGCGAATAGAATTTCAAAAGTCTATGCATTTGTTTAAAATCAAAAAAGGAATAGAATATTTAAAAAAATAGGTTAAACATTTTTAAACTTCTGGGCAATATTAGAAATGTGCCAACATTTTTGAAACTTCACAAATTCTTGTTGTGGTATAGTGGTCCGACCCAAATTCTCATCCGTGAGAATAGCAGTTAATCCCGGTCGAGATTGTAGTATTCCCGGCGTATCAAACAGATCAAGGGTCTAAAATAGACCGAGATTACAAGTTCAAAGTGCCAATTTCCCGGATTCAAAGTTAAGGGTTTGATTTAACTTTTGCCTATAACTTCAAGGTTTGTTTTGGACTTTTTCCTTCTTGTTTTGCAGTCTGAAAGGTAGTTCGAGTTGGACTCGGACTTTTTTGTACATCAGGCCGGGTTTGTATATGCATGCACCAAAAAGCAGCGTTTGGATCAGGCTCGGGCTTAAAAGCAAAGAGTATTTCGGGTTTCAGGTCAGACTCAACCTTAAAAACAGAGAGTATTTCGGGATTCGGGCCGGGCTCGGGTTTGAGAAATGAAGGTCGGACTTTTACAAGCCCAGCCCGAAACCTGGCCCCGCCCAACGTTTGCCCAGGTTTACTTCTCGCTCCCCTATATGTTACTTTCTGTCTACCTCCCACACTACTTGGCGTCGCTCTCCTCCAGCGACATGATGAGCGAAACTCTAGTTGTCGGTGCTGCCTTCCTCTACTGCTTTCCTCCTCTCGTCGTCGACAAAGGCAAACCAGGGCTGGCGCTATCCTTGGTCTGTGGCTATGACAGAGATGCTGCGGCTAGGTGGAGCGTCGCCGTGAGCAAGGATGTGGTGGTTGTGGACGACATGGTCCATATCTGCGCTTGAGCGGATTTGTCGTCGTGTGCTAGCGTCAGGGAAGCTATAGCGTGGTGGCAGCTGATACATCTTAAACATTTGTATATTCTTCTTAATGTTTTATGCCTAATTGTTTACGTTGCAATGTGTTAAACCATTTTAAGTAGTGACCTATTAATTTGGTGTAGTGTGAAAATCTTTTTTCTGTTGTTTTTGGAATTTAAAAAATGATCACAAAATAGTGCCAGAAAAAACAGAAAAAACAGGGGGAATGTGCTTGTGCCGGAAGAGGGCCATGGAGCCTAGGCTCAACCAAATGGGTCCCATAGGACCTAGGCTCTAGGCTAGGCGGCCAGTGTCCTCGGGCACCTAGGCCATGTGGGCATCCCCTTGGGTGGCTTCATTGCCCTATGTTGTTTATATAGCAGAAATTCTACCCTTAGTTTATCGTCTATTATTTCGTCATGAGTTCGCATTCCGAGATGATCTTCGTTTTCAGACCTCGACTGATATTCTACCAGAGGGTGAATTCATCTCCATCTTTACTGACATTGATCCTCGTGTTGATGAGTTATGAGTAGCCCACCTCCTGGACTACGGCTTCATGGCAGCAGTCAAGTTGTTATCTATCCACCTTGATGTTCAATACAATAGTCATATGAACATCCTACACGATTATGGTTAATGCTATGTATTCTTTATGTTTGATCTATAAATGTATATTTTTATCTGACTACTTGTTTGTTATTGGCCAGTTTAGATCCATAATGAGTAGTGGGAGTGATGTGCACTAGTTGGGTTCAATCTTGCAAGTAATCTATCATATACTAGTAGAAAACAGACCTTTCGTCCCGAGCTTTAGTCCCAGTCTGGTCACGAACCGGTACTAAAGATGGTATTAGTCCCGGTTCGTGCCGGCTACAACGGCTAGGAGCAGGGCGACCTTTAGTACCGGCTCATGAGGGACCTTTAGTACCGGTTCGTCTCACGAGCCGGTACTAAAGAGGGCGTGGCAGGGTTTTGGTCAGACATGGGCCCCGCTTGCACCTTTAGTACCGGCTGGTGTCACCAGCCGGTACTAAAGGTTGACACCAGCCGGTACTAAAGACTTCCTACATATACATCCGTCCGCAGCCGATGGAAAGAGCTCTGTTTTCTCCCCTGTTCTTCTTCTTGCTCGAAGCTCATCCTCCATTTTGCCAAGGATTTGTCAAGATTTAAAGGCACCCCATCTATCCAAGTGTTCATAAAGGTTAGCAACTTTGCTCCTTCATCTCTTGCTAGATTAGCTTGTGATATGCTCAAAGATATGTGATATGTGATTTGTGGGAGTTTATTTGATTTATATCCAATTTGAACTCAAATTAACTTGTTAGGTTGCATATGTGTAGGTGTGGTTTATTTGGTGTGCCTTCCCATGCTCTTCTTCTTGCTCGAAGCTCATCCTCCATTTTGCCAAGGATTTGTCAAGATTTAAAGGCACCCCATCTATCCAAGTGTTCATAAAGGTTAGCAACTTTGCTCCTTCATCTCTTACTAGATTAGCTTGTGGTATGCTCAAAGATATGTGATATGTGATTTGTGGGAGTTTATTTGATTTATATCCAATTTGAGCTCAAATTAACTTGTTAGGTTGCATATGTGTAGGTGTGGTTTATTTGGTGTGCCTTCCCACCATCCCCGGCCGTCATAACCACCGTCCATCGTCCGCACCGTCTCGTCGCGTCACCGGCCACCTTGGTGAGCCTCTTGTTCTTCTTAAAAACTTTTAATTTTTTTTACTTGTATGATTTAGATAGCTGCGTGTACGATTTACTTACTTGTATTATTGTTAGTTATTCTATAGTGTAATGGTTATGGTATCCGCCCACGTTGGCCCTCGTCCAGTCTATGATTCAGATGTGGTATGTCATTAATTATCTTTTATAACTATTTCACACATCATCTAATGTCTATGGCAATTAATTATGCCACCAAATTGACGTAAATATTTTTATCTATAGGAAGTAGTTGAACCAGAAATTCCAACCGACTATGCAATTCTGCTCGAGAAATTAACACAAGCCGAAAAAGAAATTGATCATTTGAAAGAAAAATTGAAAAGAACTGAAGATGAGAAGATGGGATTGGAGTTGCATGTTGCCAATATCGTCGATGATCACAAGAACAAGATGGTTGGAATGCGCTTGAAGGTTAGAAAGATTAGAAAATATGCCATTGATAAAGAGGCTTGGTATCATTATGCTGTTGGCTCAATTGTTACTTTAGTTGCGATTATGATCGCATTTGTTGTTGTATTCACATGTTTTAGATAGTTGATGTTGTTTTATGAGATGTATATGTATGAACTATAAGTATCCATTATTTGCAGTAATAACATTTGGTCACTGCTAGCTCTACTTTTAGTTGTAATGTGATGATGAAGTTGTATTAATTTGGTCACTTCGATGTTGTGTAGTGAACATGAGACGACAATGGATGTACGATGACCGACTAAGCCCAGGGTTTCTTAATGGCCTGCATGATTTTATTCGTGTGGCTGAGACAAATAAGCAGAATGGTTTCATGTGTTGTCCATGTCGTGACTGTAAGAATGATAGGAATTACTCTAACTCAAAAACCCTTCACTACCACCTGCTGAAGTCCGGTTTCATGTCCGGCTATAGCTGTTGGACCAAGCACGGAGAAAGAGGGGTTATAATGGAAGACGATGAAGAAGAAGAGGATGATGACAACTATCCTTTCGCTGATACAACAATGGGGGAAGCTGAAGAAGAGGCATCAATGGGGGAAGCTAAAGAAGAGGCATCAGATGAGCCCGCTGATGATTTGGGTCAGGTCATTGCTGATGCAAAGAGAAACTGCGAAAATGATAAGGAGAGGTTGAAGTTGAAACGCATGTTAGAGGATCACAAGAAATTATTGTATCCAAATTGTGAAGATGACCAGAAAAAGGTGGGTACCACGCTAGAATTGCTGCAATGGAAGGCGAAGAATGGTGTAACCGACAAGGGATCTCAAGAATTGCTGATAATGATAAAGAAGATGCTTCCAAAGGATAACGAATTGCCTGAAAGTACATACGAAGCAAACAAGGTTTTATGCCCTCTAGGATTAGAGGTGCAGAAGATACATACATGCCCTAATGACTGCATCCTCTACTGCGGCGAGGAGTACGAGAATTTGGATGCATGCCCGGTATGCGGTGCACTGCGCTATAAGATCCCCCCCGATGACCCTAGTGATGTGGAGGGCGAACGCCACAGGAAGAGGGTTCCTGCCAAGGTGATGTGGTATGCTCCTATAATACCATGGTTAAAACGTTTGTTCCAAAACAAAGAGCATGCCAAGTTGTTGCGATGGCACAAAGAAGAACGTAAGAAAGACGGGATGTTGAGAGCACCCGCTGATGGGTCGCAGTGGAGAAAAATCGAGAGGGAGTTTGAGGACTTTGTAGCTGACGCAACGAACTTATGGTTTGGTCTTAGTACAGACGGCATGGATCCTTTTGGTGAGCAGAGCTCCAGTCACATCACCTGGCCCGTGACTCTATGTATCTACAACCTTCCTCCTTGGTTGTGCATGAAGCGGAAGTTCATTATGATGCCAATGCTCATTCAAGGCCCTAAGCAACCCGGCAACGACATTGATGTCTACCTAAGGCCACTAGTTGATGAACTTCTCTAGTTGTGGAAAAAACCAGGTGTGCGTGTGTGGGATGCGCACACACAGAAGGAAATTGACCTACGAGCATTGCTGTTTGTAACCATGAATGATTGGCCTGCTCTTAGTAACCTTTCAGGACATACAAACAAGGGATACAATGCATGCACGCACTGTTTAGATGATACTGAAAGTATATATTTGGATAAATGTAAGAAGAATGTGTACCTGGGACATCGTCGATTTCTACCGATCAAGCATATCTTAAGAAAGGCAGGCAACCATTTCAAAGGTGAGCCACATAACCGGAAGAAGCCTGGCCTCCGTACTGGTGAATATATATTTGATATGGTCAAGGATTTACAGGTAATCTTTGGAAAGGGTCCTGGCGGACAATCTGTTCCGAATGACACCAACGGACACGCACCCATGTGGAAGAAGAAATCTATATTTTGGGAACTTGAATATTGGAAAGCCCTAGAGGTCCGCAATGCAATCGACGTGATGCATGTGACGAAGAATCTTTGTGTGAACCTGCTAGGCTTCTTGGGCGTGTATGGAAAGACAAAAGATATACCGGAGGCACGGGAGGACAAGCAAAGAATTAATGAAAAATACGACATGCCTCCAAAGTAGTATCAAGGTCCTGCCAGCTACGCTCTTACGAAAGAAGAGAAGGAAATCTTTTTTGAATGCCTGCTCAGTATCAATGTCCCATCTGGCTTCTCGTCGAATATAAAGGGAATAATAAATATGGCAAAGAAAAAATTTCAAAATCTAAAGTCTCATGACTACCACGTGATTATGACGCAATTACTTCCGGTTGCACTTAGGGAGCTTCTACCGAAAAATGTTCGATTAGTCATTGTGAAGCTATGCGCATTCCTCAATGCAATTTCTTAGAAGGCAATCGATCCAGAAATCCTACCAAGGTTACAGAATGACCTGGTCCAATGTCTTGTCAGTTTCGAGTTGGTGTTCCCTCCATCCTTCTTCAATATTATGACGCACGTTCTAGTGCA
This sequence comes from Hordeum marinum, assembly GCA_022496015.1. Classification (NCBI taxonomy): domain Eukaryota; kingdom Viridiplantae; phylum Streptophyta; class Magnoliopsida; order Poales; family Poaceae; genus Hordeum; species Hordeum marinum. The sequence continues at coordinate 66,134,730 of CM039673.1, forward strand.
CCTAGTCGAAGAGATTAACATTCTGGGTCCTATATTTCTACACAATATGTTCCCCTTCGAGAGGTTCATGGGAGTCTTAAAGAAATATGTTCATAACCGTGCTAGGCCAGAAGGAAGCATCGCCAAGGGATATGGAACAGAGGAGGTTATTGAGTTTTGTGTTGAGTTTTTTCCTGACATTAAGCCGATTGGTCTTCCTGAATCGCGGCATGAGGGGAGACTGGGTGGAGAAGGCACATTAGGAAAGAAAGAAGCAATAAATATGGACGGGAATTCTTTCACTCAAGCACACTACACGGTTCTACAAAATTCCACCTTGGTGACTCCATATATGGAGGAACACAAGGATATTGTACGGTCCAAGAACCCGGACCAGTCTGACCCCTGGATTGAACGTAAACACATGAAGACTTTTGCCAGTTGGTTGCAAACAAATCTCATCAATGACAACGATGTTCCAGATGAACTATACTGGTTGGCCAAGACACCAAGTTCGACTGTAACGACTTTCAAAGGGTACGAGATAAATGGGAATACATTTTACACGATCGCCCAAGATAAGAAGAGCACCAACCAAAACAGTGGTGTCTGCTATGATGGAACCAACTTTGAAGACACATATTATGGTTACATAGAGGAGATATGGGAACTTGACTATGGACCTGATCTTAAGGTCCCTTTGTTTCGGTGCAAATGGGTCAAATATACTGGAGGCGGGGTACAGGTAGACCCGCAGTATGGAATGGCAACAGTGGATCTCAACAATCTTGGATACACAGACGACTCATTCGTCCTAGCCAATGATGTGGCTCAGGTTTTCTATGTGAAGGACATGTCTAGCAAACCGAGGAGAAAAAAAGATAAGGAAGCGAATACATCATACGATGAGCCAAAGCGCCACATAGTTCTTTCAGGGAAAAGAAACATTGTGGGAGTGGAGGACAAGACAGACATGTCCGAAGATTATGAAAAGTTTCATGAAATCCCTCCCTTCAGAGTGAAGATTGACCCAAGCATCCTATTAAATGATGAAGATTATCCATGGTTACGGTGCAATCATAAGAAAGGGACAAACACGCAGAAAAAGTCTTACACCGTGAGATCCCACTCTGGGATGTGACCGGCTTCACTGTCATCACTTTCTATATATTTATGTGAAGGACATGCATGCATTTCCTAGCTAGCATGGTATATCTTTGTAACAGTTTGTACACGAAGTGCATCCAGTTTTTGCCGTAACCCTCTCAACTCTCTAGAAGTTGCTATGTGGATGAAATTATGATGTCATGCCAAGTTACAACCTTTTCAGAGTTCATTTGTACTGCTTTTCAAATTCAGGGTCATTTAGCTCAAAATAAATCATTAAATGCATGAAAAAATATCAAATGAAGTCAGAAAGGGTTGAAAATTGATGATGTGCCTTTGAATGGTGCATATTGAACACACAAAAAGTATGGAGTTAAAATAAGTTATTAAAAATGAAATCCCTTTGTAATAGATGAGTTTTCGTCCGAAACCCTCATACTTCTTATGAGATTGTCCAATTTGTACACGAAGTGCATCCAGTTTTTGCCATAACCCTCTCAACTCTCTATAAGTTGCTATGTGGGTGAAATGATGATGTCATGCCAAGTTACAACCTTTTGAGAGTTTATTTGTACTGCTTTTCAAATTCAGGGTCATTTAGCTCAAAATAAATCATTAAATGCATGAAAAATATCAAATGAAGTCGGAAAGGGTTGAAAATCTATGATGTGCCTTTGAATGGTGCATATTGAACACACAAAAATTATGGAGTTAAAATAAGTTATTAAAAATGAAATCCCTTTGTAATAGATGAGTTTTCGTCCGAAACCCTCATACTTCTTATGAGATTTTCCAATTTGTACACGAAGTGCATCCAGTTTTTGCCGTAACCCTCTCAACTCTCTAGTTGCTATGTGGGTGAAATTATGATGTCATGCCAAGTTACAACCTTTTCAGAGTTCATTTGTACTGCTTTTCAAACTCGAGATATGAATATTTCAAATGCCATATTTAATAAAATTATCTTATACAACAGTTGAAGTTGTTCAAACATGCATGGAAATGCCATAAACAGATTCTTTATATTTTTCTGATATTTTTTCATATATTATTTATTTCCATTGGAGTCCTACGTTTTTTTCGATGATTTTCTAAAGTTTACGGGTTTTTTCTAAAAATAATAACTAATATTTAATTAAAAAACAATTTGGCAGGACCTTTAGTACCGGTGCGTGCCACGTGCCGGTACTAAAGGTCCACTGCCCCCGCGCTCTGTTGGGAGGACCTTTAGTACCGGTGCGTGGCTAGCACCGGTACTAAAGACCCTTTAGTACCGGTGCGTGCCACGCGCCGGTACTAAAGTTCCACCGCCCCCGCGCTCTGTTGGGAGGACCTTTAGTACCGGTGCGTGGCTAGCACCGGTACTACAGACCCTTTAGTACCGGTGCATGCCATGCACCGGTACTAAAGGTCTGTCTGGTATAAAAGGAGGACTTCGTCGTCCCGGGACGAGCAACGCATCGGGAGAGCTGAACTTGCATCGCCAGGCTGCCACCGTCGCCCTCGCCGCCGTCACCCTCGCCGCCGTCGCTCTCGCTGTCGTCGCCCTTGCCGCCGTCGTACCACCACCGCGCCATTGTCGTCCCCCTCACCACCGCCGCTGTCGCACCACCACCGTCGTCGCACCACCACCGCCGTTGCCCTCGCTGCCGTCGGTCGCGCCGCCGTCGCCTTCGCCACCGTCGCCCTCGCCACGGTCGCCCTCGCCGCCGTCGCCCTCGCCGCCGTCGCCCTTGCCGCCGTCGCTCTCGCCGTCGTCGCCCTCGCCGCCGTCGCACCACCACCGCGCCATTGCCGTCGCCCTCTCCACCGCCGCCGTCGCACCACCACCGCCGTCACCCTCATCGCCGTCAGTCGCGCTGCCATCGCCTTCACCACCGCCGCCGTCGCCCTCGCCGTTGTCGCCCTCGCCGCGGTCGCCCTCACCTACCCGGACGCCGCCCCTCGTTGCCGTCGCCCTCACCACCGCCGCCGTCGCCCTCGCCTACTCGGACGACGCCCCTCGTCGTCGGTCCCGTCGCCGCCGGCCCGCTCACTCCGGCCGTCGCTCCGTGATCCCGTTGCCGCCGCCCCGAGCCCGTCGCCGACGCCACCTCCGGTTCAGGAGGCTAGGTGAGATCTCCCGGCCGACCCCTCTCCCCGACGATTGCCCCGATGATCGCCGGACTAGTGTGTAGATGCTAGGGTATCTAGGGTCCCTCGACGTCGAACCCCGACACCCCGACACGACACCCCCGACACCTGACCCCGACCACGACACAACACCCCTAGTTAGTTAGTTAGTTAGTTAGGTTGTCAGGTTATTAGGATATGTGTTAGTTTATGTTTAGTTTAGGTTTAATTTAGTTTATGTTTAGTTTAGTTTTTGGTTTAATTTAGTTGGATCCTAATGCGTGTGCGACTTTTGGTCTGTCGTCGATCCTAATTTAGTTTAGGGTTTCATGTGTGTTCTTGATGGAGGAATCCCGACTGTTGTCGTGGGGGGCGCTTCCTCTTTCTCCTCTTCTTTGCGATATACTCATCGATATATTGTGCAAGAAGAGGAGAGGGGAAGCGTCCATCACCGCCGGCCGAACCTATTACTGCGAGAGAGTGTCCACCAACATATATACACCACCGTATCAATGTGAGAGAGTGCGCACCAACACACCATGAGATATGTGAGAGTTATTTAAGGAAAGTCTCGACAGACCGATAGTCACACACTCATTAGGATCCAAAGCGTGTCGTAGTTCTTAATTTTGCTAGATGTTAAGTGTTAATTTTGTTAAGTGTTAATTTTGCTAAGTTTTATTTAATTTGTTTTCGTAATTAAGTGTTTCTTCTCGACGTCGACGATGCCGATCTCACATCCTCGTCGTCGAGTCGCCGGAGGAGGTCACTTTCTTGAGCCGAGGGGCCCTGTCAGGGACTGGGCTCCGCCGGGCTGGTACTGGGAGGTGCCGCCTTCCGGGCGGCGCAGCTTGGTGAGGAGCCAGCCCGTCGTCGACCCAGAGGTTCTGTGGTGGCGGCCGCATGGGCCACGTAGTTTTCAGAGGCTTGAGTCCCCCGCGGAGGTGGTACAGTACCATGTCAACAAGGAGAACGAGCACGTCCGTCGCTACATGGCAGCTTTCGAGGCCAGGTCCGACAATACCTGGCAGATTCTTCAGGGATCTCACTGTAGCTATGTTCCTGTGATGGTTCCTTCTCTTTGGGTGTCCACCGCCCGCCCCGATATCCGCCGGGTGCTAGGGTTCTAGATAGATCTATATATTAGCTAGCTACTATTATGATGTATTAGCTAGATCGATGGAGATTAGCCGATGTATTGAAAATTATCCAAGATTATGCAGATGAGATCTTTTCCAAGAACTATACTATATATGTATTCGATGATGCATTATTAATTAACTATCAGTTATTTTGCTTCTTGAATGCATGCTAATTTAAATACTAATTTGTTTTATCTATATTATTATGGACTAGTTATTAAGCTATGGACAATACCGGTAGAGCTCATGAAGAGGACATCTTCGACATGATATGCTCCTCCAAAAACCCAGCGGACCTTCGAGGTGAATCACATGATCATGATGATGGCTCACAATATCTGAACGATCACGATGATGGATGTGAGATCGAGGAAGAACAACTTATGTTCCAAAATCCGGAACAACCAAGAATGTTCGGCGAGGTATATACACATCCATTAGCCTCTGGTGATCATTACATGTGTATTAATTGATTTGTATATATATATATTAAAAAATATTTCTTATTTTAATTATCAGCCCTCCGGATCGAGCCAATCTAGTAGAAATGTACGAGGCACTGCCAAAATATTCGACGGCAACGTAAAGCTCAATCTTGATGCTTTCAAACATAATGGCGAGCCAACTCACCCTGAAGCCAATGCCAAGACATTTGTGCGTCAATGCGGAGTGGTTGTTAGGGACGGAGTCCCGATCACAATGCATGAATGGATTCAGCCAAAGGAACCAAAACCAGGAGTGAATTATGTCGATACAAGAATTAAAGATGCCCTTTGGCGAGAGCTCATGGAGCATTTCACCCTACCAGATTCTCTCTCGGAGCGTCAAAGGAACAAAGTCAAGGAGTTTGCTCTCCATAAGATGGCCGGCGCATTCCAGACTTGGAAGAAAAGATTATGGACCGAGTACAACGCTAGAGGCAAGAAGGTGCCCGAATTCAAAGGAATATACGAGAAGGTAAGGGATCACTGGGACGCATTTATCGAGTACAAGACATCGATAGCTGCTATGGAGAAGTCAGCAAAGAATAAAGATAAATGCTGAGAAAAAAGTATCACCATAATCTAGGGACAGATGGATACAAGTCAGCCATTCCTAAGAGGGATGCATTAGAGAATAAGATGCTTGCCGAAGGGATCACTCCAGTAACCTTCAACTGGCCCAAGAGGTGCAGGAATTGGTTTTTTGCGCATGGAGGAAAGTTGGACCCAGCCACAGGGAAGATTATTGGACTGGCCAGTCTGAAGCATGCATCAGATGAGTTGATTCAAGCAATAAAAGATGCCCAAGAAGGATGGTTTCACCCTGATAGAGAGAACGATGAGCTTACACGCGCCCTCAGGAATGCCGAACACGGAGGACGAACACGAGGCATGGGCGTTGTTCCGTGGTACGAGGGGTTTGCGGGATGGTAGGACAGTTATAAAAGCCATTCGAGAAAAAAGAAGGTGGAAGCAGACCGACTTTCGAAGTTGGAATAGAAGTACGAGCAATAGCAGCTGCAGATACAGGTACTGACCCAGCAAAGGGAAACTCCGCAGCAGGAGGCAGGGGAAGAACCCGTCCCATCTACAATGCAGAAAAGCAACGTGGGTTCCATGGGGGCACCGCTGGGTCACACCCCCGTGGATGATATCACCGAGAAGACATCTTGTGAGCTAATCAAGAAAATGAAGAACATACCCGTGCGGGTCGCGACGGGCTATGCTTTACCAAATACACCTGATGTTGTCTGGCATTGCAATCCGGTTCCTGCTGGGTATGCTCGTGTCGCGGTGGACACAATAGAGCCGGGATATGATGAACTATTGCTTGACATCCCTGGAGGTGAGGGGGAGTCCACATTGGCAGAAGCCGGCCGTGGTCTCATTCTATGGAGTAAGGACTGCATCGTCTTTCCAGACTCGACGCTAAGGCCACCGGCTCCTCCGAGTATCGATGTCCAGCGCGAGGGATCCCAGCCAGAGGCATCGCAGCGCCAGCAGTCCTCCCCACCTCGCCAGCAGTCACCTCGCCAGCAGTCCTCCCCACCTCGAGCCCCCCACAGTCGTCCCCACCACGAGAGGCGTCCCACCTTGCCAGCAGTCCTCCCCACCATGCCATGAGCAGTCCTCCCAACCTCGGGACGGAGCATGACGCGAGTCCATATCATCATCGATATCGATCTCCGCCGCGTGAGCCGACTCCACCCCGACAGTGGTCCCGCCAGCAAGGCTCCCAAAAGAGGAAGGCCACCAGCAGTCCTCTTCGGAAGAAAGCAAAGAAGAAACCCGAGCTCCGGCCAAAAGGAAGCTGCCTTATGACATGACACCGGAGGAAAATAAAATTGAATGCGATCTCCAAGTGAAAGCCTTTTTTGCGAAGAAGACCGTGCCGCCAAAGGAGGTAATACCCAAGGAAGTCCAAGAGCACTTTATGGAACACTTTATTGATCGACCCCCGACATATATTGAGCGTATGTCAACAGACTATGAGCGACAGATTCAGAAGGCAAGTGAGCAGAGAAGTCGGCCCAGCCCAAGGAAGAAGTCGAGAAGTACGACATCAACTAGCGGGAAAACAGTTCCACAGCTCGGAGAACAATCCAAGCAATCGATCTCTCCACTCAAGGTGAGTACCAATCCAAGCAAGCAACCGATCCAACCAGTCGACGTGCAAGGTAACCCAATCGACCTCGAAGTACTAAAGGCCGCAGGTCTCACTCTTGACCAAATCCTTGGCACCGAGGAAATTCGCGGGTACGATGCAACTGAGTACGCAATGCAATATGCCGTCGGAAAACCACTTGTCACACCCGAGCAGTACAAGGAACTACCAACTGCGATGTGACGGTTGCATGATTGGTACATGCGTGAAGCAAAGCGAGGGAAGACGACGGTGATGGTCAGAGTAAGGAAAGAGCATTACGTCAATGCATGTGACATATGTCTTGAATTCTCAGAACTTTTCCAGTTATACCACATGGACTCTATCAACAAAACTCTCATCAGTTGCTAGTGTCTGTAAGTGATTTATATCTTTAGTAATTTAAGTCTCTAGCTAAGATATCATTCATTGGCTTATCCTCACTATATATGTTCTTTTCTACGCTATTATGCAGATTGAGGATGTGGGAATTGAAACAAGAGGGAATCAATGACATTGGGTTCATCGACCCAAGTACCGTTAATGGTCATGTGGTAAAACATTATGCCAAGGACACAGAAGATCTCTTGAAATTTTTTCTAGAGGCAATAATGAATACCAACAAATCTACTATAATATTTCCTTACAACATGGGGTGAGTGTTTACTCTCTTGTATACTACAAATTCTATTTTTGCTTACTAGCTCGTTGTCAAGTGTAGTTGATGAGTTATATGCGCATGCCTGCTTAATTATATAAACTTCTGCGCAGAGACCACTATATCCTCCTATATATTATCCTCGCGGATGGACTTGTTCAAGTGTACGACTCACTAGATACACTAGAACAATCATACATGGACTTGTATTTTATGATAGAACGGTAATTTCAATCTTTATCGACCTCGCTTTCTTTCATTATTTCCTGATATCAAAAGTAATTATAATAACTCTTTCATTCTTTTTCTTTGCCGGGTAGTGTTTGGAAAAAGATGATAGAAAAAAACCATCACGGTCGTCAATGGAAACCGAAGCTGAAGTGGAAAAAGACGAAGGTAATTAAGTAGTACTACTAGGTCCGCGCATCTCATTAATTCTATTTTCAATACCATATCATGCTCGATTATTAATTATCTTATTCAATTCTATTCTTTTGCAAAGTGCGCGAAGCAGCCACAGGGGACAAATTTATGTGGATATTTCCTCTACGAGAACATTCGCATCCAGACCGAAAGTCATATACGTCGCAGAGCAGCACGTGAAAGACAACTCCAGGTTTGGGAGATGATGTCGAAGCTCTCACCCGAGAAACGCTTTGGATCACTTCAAGAGGAATTTGCGGCATTTCTTTTTCAACATGTCATTCATGTAAACGGAGAACACTATTCCTTACCGCCGCCTCAATAATGCCAGCAAATCAGTAGTAGAGAACTGAGATTTCATCCGGAGCACTAGCTAGCTAGTCCCGGTCGGGTTTTGGGCCTTACGTTAATTATAAGTCCCGAATTTTTTATATAGATGTGTAATTCCATTTGTATATATATATATATATATATACTGTGTATGAGATACTGTATATTATATTACATATATATGCATGAACTTGTGTACTGTATTTACAGTATGTAGCACCGTAAAATAAATTTGAAATGAATGGAAAACACAAAAAATAGAGAGGAAATTAAAACCTAATTAAAAGCTAAAACAAAAAAAACAGATTAAAACCTATTTAGTCCACGCAGCCAGCCACGTGGAGGGCCTTTAGTACCGGTCCGTGGTCCAACCGGTACTAAAAGTCTGGACCTTTAGTCCCGACCCGTTAGTACTGGTTGGGGAACCCGTACTAAAGGTCCATCCGGCTCGGAACTATAGGCCTGTTCTGCACTAGTGGCATAGTGACAGGAAAATGGAAAAGGCTTCTGTTGGATTGTTATCACTAAAGGTAAAGATTTATTAAAGGATTCTTTTGAGTAGCATAAATAACAACAAGTCATTTTGCATAAATCAGTTACATGTGTTTACACTTAAATCCTAGATGGTGTAAAGGGATCTCGATCTATAAAGGGATTGTTTACCTATTTGATGCACACGGTATCTCTGTGAATAGTATTTGGACGTACCGCCTATATAGGCTCAGCACATTCATATGTTTGGCATGAGCATGCAACATTTCATTCTGCACTTCCTCACATGATTATGTCTCTTAACATACTTTTATGTATTGGAGAGTTACACTTGGTGAAATTATGAACCGTGTCCCAATTTTAGCATAAGAATCACCATCCAACAACTTTACACGCTCTTTTATTGTTGGTTTTTATTTTATTCTAAAAAATACAAAAAATATTTATAAGTCTCAAATGTACCTATAATTTTCTGCTTCTTTTTGGTTTCGTAGGAAATCAATATCTATAGATGGTGAAAATACGTTGCCAATTTAACATGGTTTTTTTATAACAAGAAACACGGGAAGCTTCGTAAAGAATTAGAAGGACCCACAAGTCTGTTGCAAGAGCAGGTGGAGCGGCCACGGGGGTTATCGCTCCACCCGAGCTTGTGCCCCCGGTTATCGCCTTAGTCCAATTACACTGCCATAATTCCCTATAAATACAAAAACCATCTATCATACCTCAAGAAGAATTTTATCGCCGTCGCAAGCCTCTGTTCGAAAGTGATCCCATGTGGAGCCCTATTTCGAAGCCCTGTCAGGGGTGGGGGAATCATTGTCGGAGGCATTTTCATCAAGCTTGTTACCCCCATGACCATGTGTGAGTAATTTCTTTAGGACCAACGGGTCCATAGTAGGAGCTAGATGACCCTCTCTCTCTCTCTCTCTATATATATATATATATATAGAAATATACACCAAATCTTCGGATTTTAGCAATAGGCAAGAAAGATCCTGGTTTCACTCTAATTATATAAATGCATGCATTAGAATGACTAATTTTCCTTTAACGTACACTTCTTCCTCTAATTACATGCATATATGCACTAGAGGACGAAATGCTGATGTCATCTTAGATTCTTTCTTTTTTCAAACTTCAAAATGATTTGTAGCTCAATCTGTCACTCCGATTGTAAAACCGTCTTCACAAAAAAAATTGTCTCGACGAGATCTTCAAAACTAGATCCCATGTTGATATGTTCTGATGACTTTTTTTCTGACCAAAAATTATCACATCTAGGCTACATAAGTTATCATGTCTGTCATGCATAAGTTATCATGTCATTTACACAAAAGTTTTCATGGTATGTTTTCAACAAATTTTATCCCAGGGTCAAAAAGTGATTACGATGTTGCTATCAGCTTTCTTGTGTATATTACCATGTTGCACAAAAGTTATTGGGGTATGTTTTTCGACAATTTTCATTCCTTCTATAAAAAATTACTGTGATATTCGTATATGAGTATCAACGCTCGCGTGTGTGTATTATGATTTTGTTTACACATGAGTTATGTCGGAGATATGCCCTAGAGGCAATAATAAATGTTATTGATGATCTCCCTGTTCATAATTAGGTTTATGTTCCATGCTATAACTGTTATGGTTCTCGAGTCTGCAATAACCACGAGGCTTGAAGGAAGACTCATATGCACATGTGGAATAATAAACGGTAAAATGTATTCCTAGTCTGGCCTCTAAGACTGGCTCAAGTATTGCATGATGATCCTGTTTTCCTGATCATGGGCATGGCTGTGCCGGCAATTTTGAGGGCACAATGTTAGAAGAACATTTGTGTTGAATCGACCCGAATTGATGTTATGCTATGAGATACATTCGCCATAAGTTAATGGTTAATAACACAAAGAAGTTAATGTTTGCATAATTCCTTAGACCATGAGAGTATCGAGTTTCTTCATGCTTGCTTCATGAACTTTGGGTTTTTTAAATGTCATCCGTAAATGGGTGGCTATTACGGCGGCTTACGGGTTCATGGAAAAATATGTCAAGTAACTTGATAGCTCAAGATTGGGATTTGCTCCTCAGACGATGGAGAGATATCTCTGGGCCCTCTGTGTTACGGTATACATCATCGTCTGGCCAGACACTTTGTGATTTGATCACGGGGATGCCGGAACACGGGAACGAGAAAAGAGAACAATACCAGTAACGAGGTAACTGGCATAGTGGACAAGTTGTTGATCCACGGGGATGCCAACATGTCTCACCTCGGGTATTTGTAACATATCGCGAAGCAACATGAATAGCACACGACAACTGGAGGTTCACTCGAATATTCATTCGTGTGGGTATAGGGGTCAATATGGGTGTCCACGGCTCCGATGTTGATCATTGATCGGAAGGGGTTCCGGGTCATGTCTATGCTTCACCAAACCTATAGGGTCACACGCTTAAGGGTCATCTATCTGCTGAATACTAGACCGGGTGTCTGAGAGAAAATCACCGAAAAAGTTTCGAACAGCGGAAAAGTTCCGTAGAGAGAACACCGGAACAGTTTCGGTAAAACTGAAAAGTTGTTTCAGGAGATACCATTAAGTCAAATTGGTTTTAACACATGCCTGATAATTCTTGGAGGGTGCCAGAATCATTCTGGAAACTTCTGGGAATTTTCTGGAAGAAAAACCAGAAATGTTCCAGAGCTGCCGGAACCGCTTCAGATGCTTTTTGCAGATGAAAATCACTAATCCGGAATTGTTCCGGATCGCATTGAAAATTATTTTAGTGGGGTACTGGAAATGTTCTAAGCCCACATAAATACTTTTAGTTCAACCGGACGCTGAAAAATGTCGTCGTGAATAGTGAAAGTGCTTTTTGGGAGAAAATATCTCGAGAATAGTGGAAACACTATTATGAATAGTGGAAAACACTATTGGGAGAAAATATCTCATGACTAGTGAAAACACTATTATGAAATAGTGAAAACACTATTGTGAATAGTGGGAAACACTATTTATGAAATAGTGGAATCACTATTATGAATAGTGAAAATATCTGAGGGCATTTTGGTATTTTACCATAGTCTCTCACCCTATAAATAGGGGTGAGGAGGCAGCCCCAAAACTCACTCTTACTCTCATACAAATGCCATGCATGATCTGGCTCTCTCTCTCCCTCCTAGTGAAATAGTTTCATAGAGCCGAAAGGTTGTCTGGGTTCCGGCAGGAACTAGTTCTCGACGGCGAAGCCGAGCCGGATAGATGACACCGTATGTGTGCAACTCTATAGAGAGATCGTAGTTTCAGTATTAGTTTGAGAGTGCCTCCCGAAGGGCTGTTCGTGTGACCGTCCGAGTTTTGGAGGTCCTCCCGAAGGACTGTTCGAGTGACAGTCCGAGTTTCGGAGGTCTTCCCGAAGGGCTGTCCGCGACACCGTCTAGGGGACTGTCCGACCGCCTCCCGAAGGGCTATCCACGGGGCAGATGAGGGTATACATCCTCGTGGTTGGGAGGTTGTAAATCCTAGCTGCGGGGATCTGCATCGCTGATCGTCATCGACTCTACTTTCGCTGCGCTACGAGTCGATAACAAAATAGATCAAACCTTGTATGCAGTCTCCATAGTGGTCCTGGGCTGGTGTGTAGGTCGGATTTTTTTTGTTTTCTGCTGCGTTATCCAACAGTGGCATCAAGAGCCATGCTATGCATAGATGCAGGTTGCGATCTGGAATACATAGAGATGTATGGGTGTTGCACAACATAATTAGGTAGTAGATGAGATCTATTGCTGAAAATTATTTGTGCGGGTAGCAGATGAAATCTGTTACCCAATGCTCCTGTTGCTTCCCCTGAATTTGCATAGTCCTGATCTTGACGGCATGGTGGAATCTCACAAAGTTCTGGCAATCCGCGATCCTTTCATGCTGCTCCTGAGTATGCTGATTGACAGATCAATGAAGTGCTAACAGTTCTGGGTTCCACCATAGTTGAGAAAGATGGATGTTTCGCAGACGAAAGGGCAATGCAGATGTGATTTGCACAGGGGTCACGCATATGATGAAGTTTAGTATGGGGCTCGAGATTGTATTATGTCGTGTTTCATACACCCTGGAAGGTTAATCTAGCGACTTGTATTATCATGCTTGATGATGGACGTTGGTAGCTTCGGTTTGTTTCGAAACCTTAGAAGCCACGTAAAATAAATTTTTGCATGAACCGATTAGAGGTGTCTAACTTGGTTTTACATGATACTTTGCATGTGCATGTGTTGTGGTATAACAATGTTCATAATAATTTGATTATGTATGAGATGACTATATGATGTAAATTAACATGACCTGCGTGTCATGATTTGGCATGATGGCTGGAGCCATATGATTGCACTTTAATGACCTGCGTGTCAACCTTATGTAATGCACTTATTTTATTAGCTATAGAGATAGCAATATTATCTGGTGCATCGACAAGGTGGTGGCAATCTTCGCGAAGGTAAACACCAATGCGAATGCCGAAGACGAAGAAATACAAGACTTCTCCGTCGGAAAGGGCTATACCATATCATGCTATTATGAATTGCCTGAGATGTTTATCCCTTATGTTGCACCCTTCTTGATTGTGCGGTAGTCGCTTTTATTAGGGTGATCTCTCACAAAAATATCAAGTAAATAGTGTTCTCCCAAGTGTAGCACCATCACGGCACCTAACTTTTCGGGGTGCGCCATGGATGCATGGGTACGAACGATTAGGGATGTGTGAGGCGGGTGAGTAAAGACCTCGCAGCGAGATCACTTGGTTGTCTTGACGTTCAGGCATGAAATTCATGAGCTCGGAACACACACATCGAAAGATGAACAAGAGTCACATGGAGATGTGATCGGCAAGTTGGCCTACCGATTAAAATTCCCGTCATGAGATGATGATTCTATGGCGATGAATTGAAGTCTGGATCTTGTATCACTCAATATCAATTATGAGAGATATTGATTTGAGTGAGAGCGCACTATAGAATTAACTTGTTTAATTCTCAGTGCAATTAATTTTGAACACTGTCTAAGTGTGGTTTGCATAATAGTTGTAGAATAAATGGCTCGCGTTTCCACCTTCCATGTTAAAATTGAATAAGCTGTTTAATATCTGGTTAAAACTTTACGGTTGGTAATGTAATGTGAGGATTGTCCTCAAGAGTGCCAAGAAGGACTTTGTCCTATCACATGCTTTTGGTATTCTCCCGCTAATGCTATGGATGATATGACTCTTGTCCTTCGATCCAAAAGCTAGAATTCCTTTTTCAGTCAAAGTGCAATATGTTTGCTTCCATGAGACCCGAAGTTTGAAAGTTTGGATAGTTATGTGATATTCATGGAATCTGAAAATCATTTTCAGAGACAGACAAAGGCTAAAAGATATGAGATATCCAAAGAAATGTTTGTTTGCAAACTATTAATAAAGGGGTTTACTATGCATTAGATTGATAAGAGAGGGATTCAGAAGAACGCTTGTCATATGATGATTGTGAATAAAACAACAACTTAAAGAGAAAGGAAGTGTCCGAAGGGTGTTAGTGAAACTTTCACGCCTAGGAAGTCCGAGGCTATCGCCACTCTTAAGTTGGGTGCTTCTTCTGTGAGTAGGAGAACTACTGAAAGTTAAACTGTTAGAAGTATAATGGCAATAGAAAAAAAGAATGGAATACCCAGCTCATGTATGAATGTCATACAGGTTTTTGATGTATAGAAGGCTGGTCAAAGATATAGTTCTTGGGAATTATGGTTAAACATGTTAATCACTACTTCTTGGGTATTGTGAGTTAATCACAAAGATACCCGCTCAATTGCATTCTGTTGCAACTCGATGTAAGAACTACTATGGCCTGAAAGACTAGCCAGGAATGAGATTTAGATACATGCTGGGAACGTAGTAAATGTTACTATGCCTTCCATCGATGTATTCCCTATGTATTTACTTTCATAATTCATTTTAGAGTTTCACACTCTAGCCCTTTGCATAAGGTATCTTGCAAGAAGGCTGTTCATAAGAGAACTTTTGATGTTCGGTGTTATGAATAACATAAGGGCCATACTTTCATTATGAATGAGACATATGTTATGAATATTGATAAATAATACATTACCTCTATATTTACTTTTATAATTCATTTAGAGTTTCATATACTCTAGCCCTTTGCATAAGGTATCTTGCAAGAAGGTTGTTCATAAGAGAACTTTTGATGTTCGGTGTTATGAATAACATGAAGGGCCATGCTTCCATCAAGGATGGGATGTATGTTGTGAATATTGATTGTAATATGATACATCCATAACACTGACGCTAAATGTCGCAAGACTAAAATAATTCCACATATGTGTGGCACTGCATTTGGTCACATTGGACAAACCCGCATGGAAAATTCCATTATGATGGATTTTGAAATCGTTTGATTTTGAATCATCTGAAACTTTCAACTTTCCTATGAAAAGTGAAGTGACTAAAATACCGTTCACAAGCCAAAAGGAACGAGCAAAGAACTTATTGGTAATCATACATTTTGATGTATGTAGTCCGATAAATGTTGTTGCAAATAGTGGATTTGTCTACTTTCAAAAATGAAGTAGAAGCTGTTGTAACAAGAAAATTATGTTTGTACAATTCGATTGCAGAAAGGAATATTTGAGTTACAAGTTTAGCGAATGTATGATGAGTTGTGAAAAGAGTTTCATAACTTGCACCTCCCGGAACACCACTGCAAGTGGAAAGTCTGTGAAGATGTAGTCGAACCATTTATGCATGGTAAGATCAAAGATGACATAAATAAATTTGCCATTATCCCTTTTAAGGTGATGCTTTAGAGACTGTGGCTTTTACACTGAAAAGAGCTCCATCGGGTCTGTTGAAATGACGTCACGGTATGGTACGCCCAACCATGTTATATCTTTTCTTAACATTTGGAATATGGGGCTTGTGTAAAAGGTTACAAACCTATTTCAAATCAGACAAGTGCTACTTTGTAAGGTTATCCCAAGTCATTGGGTATTTCCCCACCACTATACCGAGGCAAAGGGTTTTGCCATAAAACGGTATGCTTTTAAAGAGAATAGTTCTTACAAAAGGTGAGTGGGAGGACAGTGCAACTCCACGAGATAACTAGTATCTTCATCATAAGATCAAAGGAAAGAAAACTTGGAAGTGATTCCGGAGTTTCCTACTACGACTGATACGGAAGTCTCTACAATAAAATGTATGGACGTCGATTGAACATGCAATTGAACCACGTAGGCAAAGCTCATGCAAACCTATCAGGTGCGCAAACGAGATATTGTTGTTAGACAACAGTATACCTACAATACACAAGGAAGCGTTGATGAGCCTAACTCCGGAATTGGCTAAATGCCAATACAATCCGAGATAGTTTCCATATAAGTGATTCAAGATTAAAATCTTGATACACCTTTCGGAAGACTTAGAGTCTAATGAATATTTATGGAACTAAAAACTGATATGGATAAAATGTTTTATCCATAAAGCTCGACGTCTTGCAATAAAAAGTTCAAGGAGTTGACTATGATGAGATTGTCTCACCGTAGCGATGCTTGAAGTCGGTTCGGGTTGAACTAGCAATTAATACATATTTCAATCATGAGATATGAAACATGGATGACGAAAGGATTTCCATCTGATGGAAATGTAACCAAGGACTTGCATGTGTTACAGTCCAAGGTATTTTGTCAGTCCAGAGGATGCTAGTAAGTATGCAAACTTCAGAGTTCCAGCAATGGACAGAAGAGAGCATAGTGGAGTTGGAATCTTCATTTTTGATGGAATGGTCAAAGCGGTTTGACTTCATTAAATGGGAATCGAAGATGCTTGTGATTCAAGAAAGTAAGTGGGAGCATAATAATATTTCTAAAAACCTTATGTACTTGACACATTGTTAATTGGAAATAAATTTCTTGACATGAATTAGGACTTCATTTGAAAATAGTTTTTCGATGAAGTGCTTAGGCTAAATAGCCTCAATATAGGCATGATGATCTATGGAGATAGATTTACCTAATGGGGATAAGCTATGAATACATATTGACAAGATGCTAAAACTTTAGCATTTAAAATGCCAAGGAGTGATTCTTTCCCAAGTCACATGGAAAGAGTTTTTGCAAGACTCGGTGTCCCAAAACACCGATGAGTAAAATACATGATGGAGATTCCACACACTCTTGTGTTTGGATTAATCATGTATTCCATGGTATGTAAAGCAATCAGATATGTCCAATACTCCAAAGTTGTTGCGAGTATAGATACCAAAGTGATCAAAGTACTGATCATGGGACAATAGTGAAAGATGTCATTAAGTACTGGAGTAGTACTAATGACATGTTTTCTCGCAAGCAGAAATCATGAAGAGTTCGTTGTAATATGTTACATCAATATAGTCGTCACCATTTCTTCATGCGATTTTTGATTTAATTGTGGGTTTTGTGTGATACACAATATGGTGGCACGGTAGTTATAAATTGTTCCAAACAAGATACTGTGGCGAATTCTATAACAAAGGCTAAGTATGCTGACGCTTTAGAAGCGATAAAGAAGTTGTTGAATCATATAGTTCATTCATGAACTTAGTATGGTTCCAAGATGGCTTTGGTCTATGAGACACTATTGCAGATAGTTGCTCCACAGCTCAGTCTGAGGAATCAGGTTTCGACCAATGATTCACACATATGCAAAGCCAAGTTCACACAAAATACGAATTTTGTGATAGCGTGAAAACGCGAGGATATGCAAAGTTACACACGGAGCTGAAGTTGTCAGATCCATTGGACATCAGGCTATACCACAAGCGAAGCATATTTTACACCAGTATGCCATAGGTGTAAAGTGCATTAGCATTGACTAGATTATTGACTCTAGTGAAAGTGGGAGTCTGTAGGAGATATGCCCTAGAGGCAATAATAAATGTTATTGATTATCTCCCTGTTCATAATTAGGTTTATGTTCCATGCTATAACTGCTATGGTTCTCGAGTCTGCAATAACCACGAGGCTTGAAGGAAGACTCATATGCATGTGTGGAATAATAAACGGTAAAATGTATTCCTAGTCTGGACTCTAAGACTGGCTCAAGTATTGCATGATGATCCTGTTTTCCTGATCATGGGCATGGCTATACCGACAATTTTGAGGGCATAATGTTAGAAGAACATTTGTGTTGAATCGACCCGAATTGATGTTATGCTATGAGATACATTAGTCATAAGTTAATGGTTAATAACAAAAAGAAGTTAATGTGTGCATAATTCCTTAGACCATGAGAGTATCGAGTTTCTTCATGCTTGCTTCATGAACTTTGGGGTTTGTTAAACGTCATCCGTAAATGGGTGTCTATTACGGCGGCTTACGGGTTCATGGAAAAGTATGTCAGGTAACTTGATAGCTCAAGATTGGGATTTGCTCCTATGACGATGGAGAGATATCTCTGTTGGAAATATGCCCTAGAGGCAATATATAAAGTGTTTATTATTATATTTCCTTGTTCATGATAATCGTTTATTATACATGCTATAATTGTAGTGATTGGAAACACATTGCATGTGTGGGTAAATAGACAACACAATGTCCCTAGTATGCCTCTAGTGAACTAGCTCGTTGATCAAAGGATGGTTAAGGTTTCCTAGCCATGGGCATGAGATGTCATTTTATAACGGGATCACATCATTGGGAGAATGATGTGATGGACAAGACCCAAACTACAAACGTAGCATATGATCGTGTGAGTTTATTGCTACTGTTTTCTGCATGTCAATGTATATGTTCCTATGACCATGAGATCATGCAACTCACGGATATCGGAGGAGTGCCTTGTGTGTATCAAACGTCACAATGTAACTGGGTGACTATAACGGTGCTCTACAGGTATCTCCGATGGTGTCTGTTGAGTTGGCATGGATCGAGACTGGGATTTGTTACTCCGTGTGACAGAGAGGTATCTCGGGGCCCACTCGGTAATGCAACATCACAACAAGCCTTGCAAGCAATGTGACTAATATGTTAGCCACGGGATATTGCATTACAGAATGAGTAAAGAGACTTGCCGGTAACGAGGTTGAACTAGGTATGGAGATACCGACGATCGAATCTTGGGCAAGTAACATACCGAAGAACAAAGGGAACGTTATACGGGATTAACTGAATCCTTGACATAGAGGTTCGACCAATAAAGATCTTCATAGAATATGTAGGAACCAATGTGGACGTCCAGGTCCCACCATTGGTTATTGACCGTAGAGGTGTCTTGGTCATTTCTGCATAGTTCTCGAACCCGCAGGGTCTGCACACTTAAGGTTCGGTGACGTTTCGGTAGTGTAGAGTTATGTATGGTGGTGACCGAAGTTTGTTCGAAGTCCCAGATGAGATCCTAGACGTCACGAGGAGCTCCTGAATGGTCCGGAGTTAAAGATTCATATATGGGAAGTCCCAATTTGGTCGCCGGAAAAGATTCGGGCTCATCGGTAGTGTACCGGGAGTGCCGGTAGTGTACCGGGGGACCTCCGGGAGGGGTATTTCGACACCAAGAGGTCCATGGGCTGTGGGAGAATAATAACCAGCCCTTAGTGGGCTGGGGAAACAGCCACAAAGGCCCATGGCGCAAGGAGTAGGATTGCTCCCACCTTGGCCGACCGAATCCCCTAGGGGGACTTGGTGCGCCAACCCCCCTCCTCTCCCTCCCTCCTATATACACTAGTGGAATGGGTGGCTTTTGGACACAACTTACGCCCACGTGCTACCCGTTTCACCGGTGCTCCTCTAGATCGGATTTCTGCAGCGCTTAGGCAAAGCCCTACCGGAATTGCTCCACCACCACCATCATCGGAGCGCCGTCACGCTGCCGGTGAACTCTCTCTCCTCTCCACCTCCTCTTGCTGGATCAAGATGGTGGAGATCGTCATCAAGCTGCACGTGTGCTGAATGCGGAGGTGCCATCCGTTCGGTACTAGATCGGAAGAATCGTGATCAAGGCCACGAGACGTTCGTGATTGGATCGCGGGACGGATCGTGACGAGATCGTGGGATGGTTCGTGATTGGATCGCGAGAAGGTTCGTGATTAGTTCGGGGGATGGTTCGTGATTGGATCGCGGGACGCTCGGCGATTTGAATCGCGAAGAAGTTTGACTACACCAACCGCGTTTCTTAACGCTTCCCGCTTAGTGATCTACAAGGGTACGTAGATCCACTCTCCCTCTCGTAGATGCTCATCACCATGGATAGGTTTGCATGTGCGTAGGAAATTTTTTGTTTCCCATGCGACGTTCCCCAACAGTGGCATCATGAGCTAGGTTGATGGTTCGATGAGATCTCGAGTAGAACACAAAAGTTTTGTGGGCGTTGATGCTTAGATTGCTTCCTCCCTTGGTCGGATTTTGGTTCAGCGGGATTGTGAGATGAAGCGGCCCGGACCAACATTACTCGTACGCTTACGAGAGACCGGTTCCCTCGACGCAACTTGTTGCTTAGATGGCTTGCGGGTGACAGTTTCTCTCACTTTAGTTGGATCGGATCCGACAAAGGCGGTCCTTGAGAAGGTTGAAAAGCAATCTATGTATCACCGTTGTGGTTTATGCGTAGGTGAGAATCGTTCTTGCTAGATACCCGTAGCAGCCACGTAAAACATGGAACAACAATTAGAGGACGTCTAACTTGTTTTTGCAGGGTATGTTGTGATGTGATATGGCCAATTACATGATGTGATATATGTGATGTATAGAACTTCACGGCTTGCATGTCGATGAGTACGGCAACCGGCAGGAGCCATAGGGTTGTCTTTAATTATTGTATGACCTGCGAGTCAATCATTAAGCGCTATGTAATGCTTTACTTTATCGCTAAACGGTAGCAATAGTAGTAGAAGCATGCAGGGCGTGACAACCTCGATGGCGACACGTTGATGGAGATCAAGATGATGGAGATCATGGTGTCGTGCCGGTGACGATGAAGATCATGCCGGTGCTTTCAAGATGGAGATCTAAAGCACAAGTTCATGGCCATATCATGTCACTTATGAATTGCATGTGATGTTAATCCTTTTATGCACCTTGTTTTTCTTAGTACGACGGTAGCATTATAAGGTGATCCCTCACTTAAATTTCAAGATAAAATTGTGTTCTCCCCGAGTGTGCACCGTTGTGAAAGTTCGTCGTGTTGAGACACCACGTGATGATCGGGTGTGATAGACTCTACGTTCACATACAACGGGTGCAAGCCAGATTTGCACGCGCAGAATACTCAGGTTAAACTTGACGAGCCTACCATGTACAGACATGGCCTCGGAACACAAGAGACCGAAAGGTCGAGCATGCATCATATAGTAGATATGATCAACATAATGATGTTCACCAATGAAGCCAACTTAACTCACGTGATGATCGGACTTGAGTTGGTGAATTTAGATCATGTGACACTCAGATGACCTGAGGGATGTCAATTTGAGTGGGAGATTTAGTAATTTGATTAACTAAACTCGTTATCTTGAACAATAGTCTAAGTAACCTTTGCATATTTGTGTTGTAGATCAATGGCTCGTGTAGTAGCACCCCTGAATTTGAATGCGTTCCTAGAGAAAGCTAAATTGAAAGATGATGGAAGTAACTTTGTTGACTGGGCCCGTAATCTGAGGATTATACTCACGGCTTCCCAGAAGTCATATGTCCTTGATGCACCGCTTGGTGACTAGCCAGAAGACATGACCTCCGAAGACGTTAAGAACGCTTGGGAGGCTCGTGCTGGAGACTAATCAATAGTTCAGTGTGCAATATTGTATGGCTTAGAACCGGGACATCAAAGACGTTTTGAACGTCATGGAGCATATGAGATGTTCCAGGAGTTGAAGTTTATCTTTCAGAAGAATGCCCGGATCGAGAGGTATGAGACCTTCGATAAATTCTATGCTTGCAAGATGGAGGAGAACGGGTCTATTAGTGAGCACATACTTAGAATGTCTGGGTAGTCAAATTGTCTAGCTGAGTTGGGAATTGCCCTTCCGCCGGAGGCAATCACTGATAGAGTTCTTCAATCGCTGCCACCTAGTTACAAGAGCTTTGTGATGAACTATAACATGCACGGGATGAACAAGTCAGTCGCCGAGCTGTTTGCGATGCTGAAAGTCGCTGAGTCTGAAATCCAGAAAGAACATCAAGTGTTGATGGTCAATAAAACCACTAGTTTCCAGAAAAATGGCAAAGGCAAAGGCAAGAAGGGTAAAACCAAGAAGGGTGGCAAAACAGTTGCTACTCCTACAAAGAAGCCTAATCATGGACCTAAGCCAGAAACTGAGTGCTTTCATTGCAAGGGAACTGGTCACTGGAAGCGGAACTGCCCTAAGTACCTGGCTGACAAGAAGGCGGCCAACGACAAAGAAGGTATATATGATATACATGTTATTGATGTGTACCTTACTAGCTCTCGTAGTAGTGCCTGGGTATTTGATACCGGTTCGGTTGCTCACATTTGCAACTCAAAGCAGGAACTACGGAATAAACGAAGGCTGGCAAAGGATGAAGTGACGATGCGCGTGGGAAATGGTTCCAAGGTTGATGTGATCGCCGTCGGCACGCTCTTTCTTCTATTACCATCGGGATTAGTGATGAACCTGAATAATTGTTATTTAGTGCCTGCGTTAAGCATGAACATTATATCTGGATCTTGTTTATTGCGAGACGGTTACTCATTTAAGTCAGAGAATAAAGGTTGTTCTATTTATATGAGTAATATCTTTTATGGTCATGCACCCAATGTTAGGGGTTTATTCATATTGAATCTTGATAGTGATGACACACATGTTCGTAACATTGATGCCAAAAGATGTAGAGTTGTTAATGATAGTACCACTTTCTTGTGGCACTGCTGTTTAGGTCAGATTGGTGTAAAACGCATGAGGAAGCTCCACGCTGATGGACTTTTGGAGTCACTTGATTTTGAATCACTTGACACATGTGAACCATGCCTCATGGGCAAGATGACTAAAACGCCATTCTCTAGAACAATGGAACGGGCAAGTGACTTGTTGGAAATCATACATATTGATGTGTGCGGTCCAATGAATGTTGCAACGCGCGGTGGATATCGTTACTTTCTCACCTTCACTGATGACTTGAGTAGATATGGGTATATTTACTTGATGAAACACAAGTCTGAAACTTTTGAAAAGTTCAAGCAATTTCAGAGTGAAGTTGAGAATCATCGTAACAAGAAGATTAAATTTATGCGATCTGATCGAGGAGGTGAATATCTGAGTTATGAGTTTGGCAGTCACATAAGACAATGTGAAATTGTTTCACAGTTGACATCGCCCGGAACACCACAACGTAATGGTGTGTCTGAATGTCGTAATCGAACCTTATTAGATATGGTGCGTTCTATGATGTCTCTTGCCGATTTGCCACTATCGTTTTGGGGTTATGCGTTAGAGACAGCTGCATTCACTTTAAATAGGGCACCATCGAAATCCGTTGAGACGACGTCATATGAACTGTGGTTTGGCAAAAAGCCGAAGTTGTCGTTTCTTAAAGTTTGGGGATGTGATGCTTATGTCAAAAAGCTTCAGCCTAAAAAGTTGGAACCCAAAGCGGAAAAATGCGTCTTCATAGGATACCCGAAAGAGACAGTCGGGTATACCTTCTATCTTAGATCCGAAGGCAAAGTGTTTGTCGCTAAGAACGGAACATTTCTTGAGAAAGAGTTTCTCTTGAAAGAATTGAGTGGGAGGAAAATTGAGCTTGATGAGGTTATTGAACCTTTACTTCAACCAGAGAGTAGCGCAACGCAGAAAGATGTTTCTGTGGAACCTACGACGGTAGAAGAGGAAGTTAATGATGATGATCATGAAGCTTCGGATCAAGCTGCTATTGAACCTCGTAGGTCAACAATGGCGCGTACTACTCCCGAGTGGTACGGCAACCCTGTCTTGGAGGTCATGTTGTTAGACAACAATGAACCTACGAGCTATGGAGGAGCAGTGATGGGCCCGGATTCCGAGAAATGGTTAGAGGCCATGAAATCTGAGATGGGATCCATGTATGAAAACAAAGTATGGACTTTGGAAGTACTACCTGAAGGGTGAAAGGCCATTCAGAACAAATGGATCTATAAGAAGAAGACGGACGCGGATGGTAATGTCACCGTCTATAAAGCTCGACTTGTGGCAAAGGGTTTTTCAGAAGTTCAAGGAGTTGACTACGATGAGACTTTCTCACCCGTAGCGATGTTTAAGTCTGTCAGAATCATGTTAGCAATAGCTGCTTATTTCGACTATGAAATTTGGCAGATGGATGTCAAAACGGCGTTCCTCAACGGTTTCCTCGAGGAAGAGTTGTATATGATGCAAACCGAAGGTTTTGTCGATCCAGAGAATGCTGACAAAGTTTGCAAACTCCAGCGATCCATTTATGGACTGGTGCAAGCATCTCGGAGTTGGAACAAGCGCTTTGATGAGGTGATCAAAGCGTTTGGGTTTATACAAGTTTATGGAGAAGCTTGTATTTACAAGAAAGTGAGTGGGAGCTCTGTAGCATTTCTAGTGTTATATGTGGATGACATATTGCTGATCGGAAACGATATAGAAATGCTGGAAAGCGTAAAGGAATATTTGAATAAGAGTTTTTCAGTGAAGGACCTAGGAGAAGCTGTTTTCATATTAGGCATTAAGATCTATAGAGATAGGTCGAGACGCTTAATAGCACTTTCACAGAGCACATACCTTGATAAAGTTTTCAAGAAGTTCAAAATGGAACATGCCAAGAAGGGGTTCTTGCCTGTGTTACAAGGTGTGAAATTGAGTAAGACTCAATGCCCAGTGACTGCAGAAGATAAAGAAAAGATGAGCATCATCCCCTATGCTTCAGCCATAGGCTCTATCATGTATGCAATGCTGTGCACAAGACCCGATGTCAGCCTTGCCATAAGTATGGCTGGAAGGTTTCAAAGTGATCCTGGAATGGAGCACTGGCAAGCGGTCAAGAATATCCTTAAGTACCTTAACAGGACTAAGGACATGTTTCTCGTTTATGGAGGTGATGAAGAGCTCGTCATAAAGGGTTACGTCGATGCAAGCTTTGACACTGATCCAGACGATTCTAAATCGCAAACCGGATACGTATTTATTCTTAACGGGGGAGCGGTATGCTGGTGCAGTTCCAAGCAAAGCGTGGTAGCTGATTCAACGTGCGAAGCGGAGTACATCGCAGCCTCGGAGGCAGCGAAGGAAGGTGTCTGGATGAAGCAGTTCATGACAGATCTTGGAGTAGTGCCCAGTGCACTGAATCCAATAAACCTGTTCTATGACAACACTGGTGCCATTGCTCTAGCCAAGGAACCAATGTTTCACAAGAGGACCAGACATATAAAGCGACGCTTCAACTCCATCCGGTTCTACATCGAGGAGAAGGACATAAATATTTGCAAAGTGCACACAGATCTGAATGTTGCAGACCTGTTGACTAAACCTCTTCCAAGGGCTAAACATGATCAACACCAGAACTGTATGGGTGTTCGATTCATTACCATGTAAATCACATAGTGATGTGAACTAGATTATTGACTCTAGTGCAAGTGGGAGACTGTTGGAAATATGCCCTAGAGGCAATATATAAAGTGTTTATTATTATATTTCCTTGTTCATTATAATCGTTTATTATCCATGCTATAATTGTAGTGATTGGAAACACATTGCATGTGTGGGTAAATAGACAACACAATGTCCCTAGTATGCCTCTAGTGAACTAGCTCGTTGATCAAAGGATGGCTAAGGTTTCCTAGCCATGGACATGAGATGTCATTTGATAACGGGATCACATCATTGGGTGAATGATGTGATGGACAAGACCCAAACTACAAACGTAGCATATGATCGTGTCAGATTATTGCTACTGTTTTCTGCATGTCAATGTATATGTTCCTATGACAATGAG
Source organism: Hordeum marinum (assembly GCA_022496015.1). NCBI lineage: Eukaryota > Viridiplantae > Streptophyta > Magnoliopsida > Poales > Poaceae > Hordeum > Hordeum marinum. The sequence continues at coordinate 66,160,547 of CM039673.1, forward strand.
ATCATGCAACTCACGGATATCGGAGGAGTGCCTTGTGGGTATCAAACGTCGCAACATAACTGGGTGACTATAAAGGTGCTCTACAGGTATCTCCGATGGTGTCTGTTGAGTTGGCATGGATCGAGACTGGGATTTGTTACTCCGTGTGATGGAGAGGTATCTTGGGGCCCACTCGGTAATGCAACATCACAACAAGCCTTGCAAGCAATGTAACTAATATGTTAGACACGGGATCTTGCATTACGGAACGAGTAAAGAGACTTGCCGGTAATGAGGTTGAACTAGGTATGGAGATACCGACGATCGAATCTCGGGCAAGTAACATACCGAAGAACAAAGGGAACGTTATACGGGATTAACTGAATCCTTGACATAGAGGTTCGACCGATAAAGATCTTCATAGAATATGTAGGAACCAATGTGAACTTCCAGGCCCCGCCATTGGTTATTGACCGTAGAGGTGTCTCGGTCATGTCTGCATAGTTCTCGAACCCGCAGGGTCTGCACACTTAAGGTTCGGTGACGTTTCGATAGTGTAGAGTTATGTATGGTGGTGACCGAAGTTTTTTCAGAGTCCCGGATGAGATCCCGGACGTCACGAGGAGCTCCGGAATGGTCCAGAGGTAAAGATTCATATATAGGAAGTCCCAATTTGGTCGCCAGAAAAGTTTCGGGCTCATCGGTAGTGTACCGGGAGTGCCGGTAGTGTACCGGGGGACCTCCGGGAGGGGTATTTCGACCCCAAGAGGTCCGTGGGCTGTGGTAGAATAATAACCAGCCCTTAGTGGGCTGGGGAAACAACCACAAAGGCCCATGGCGCAAGGAGTAGGATTGCTCCCACCTTGGCCGACCGAATCCCCTAGGGGGACTTGGTGCGCCAGCCCCCCTCCTCTCCCTCCCTGCTATATATACTAGTGGATTGGGTGGCTTTTGGACACAACTTACGCCCACGTGCTACCCGTTTCACCGGTGCTCCTCTAGATCGGATTTGTGCAGCGCTTAGGCGAAGCCCTGCCGGAATTGCTCCACCACCACCATCACCGGAGTGCCGTCACGCTACCGGTGAACTCTCTCTCCTCTCCACCTCCTCTTGCTGGATCAAGATGGTGGAGATCGTCATCAAGCTGCACGTGTGCTGAACGCGGAGGTGCCGTCCGTTCGGTACTAGATCGGAAGAATCGTGATCAAGGCCACGAGACGTTCGTGATTGGATCACAGGACGGATCGTGACGAGATCGCGGGACGGTTCGTGATTGGATCGTGGGACGGTTCATGATTAGTTCGGGGGACGGTTCGTGATTGGATCGCGGACGCTCGGCGATTTGAATCGTGAAGAAGTTCGACTACACCAACCGCGTTTCTTAACGCTTCCCGCTTAGCGATCTGCAAGGGTACGTAGATCCACTCTCCCTCTCGTAGATGCTCATCACCATGGATAGGTTTGCGTGTGCATAGGAAATTTTTTGTTTCCCATGCGACATTCCCCAACAATCTCTAGGCCCTCTCGGTGTTACGGTATCTGTCATCGTCTGGCCAGACACATTGTGATTTGATCACGGCGATGCCGGAACACGGGACCGAGAAAAGAGAACACTACCGGTAACGAGGTAACTAGCATAGTGGACAAGTTGTTGATCCACGGGGATGCCAACATGTCTCACCTCAGGTATTTGTAACATATAGGGAAGGAACATGAATAGCACACGACAACTGGAGGTTCACTCGAATATTCATTCGTGTGGGTATAGGGGTCAATATGGGTGTCCACGACACCGATGTTGATCATTGATCGGAAGGGGTTCAAGGTCATGTCTATGCTTCACTGAACCTATAGGGTCACATGCTTAAGGGTCATCTATCTGCTGAATACTAGACAGGGCGTCTGAGAGAAAATCATCGAAAAAGTTTCGGACACTGGAAAAGTTTCGGACAGAGGAAAAGTTCGAGAGAGAGAACAACGGAACAATTTTGGTAAAACTGAAAAGTTGTTTCACGGGATACCATTAAGTCAAATTGGTTTTGGCACATGCCTGATAATTCCTGGAGTGTGCCAGAATCATTCTAGAAACATCTGGGAATTTTCCGGAAGAAAAACCGGAAATGTTCCGGAGCTGCCGGAACCGCTTCACATGCTTTTCGCAGATGAAAATCACTAATCCGGAATTGTTCCGGATCGCATTGAAAATTATTTTAGTGGGGTACTGGAAATGTTCTAAGCCCACATAAATATTTTCAGTTCGACCGGACGCTGAAAAATGTCGTCGTGAATAGTGAAAGTGCTTTTTGGGAGAAAATATCTCGTGAATAGTGGAAACACTATTATGAATAGTGGGAAACACTATTGGGAGAAAAATCTCATGACTAGTGAAAACACTATGACGAAATAATGGAAAACACTTTGTGAATAGTGGGAAACAATGTTTATGAATAGTGTAATCACTATTATGAATAGTGAAAAAATTGTTGGAAATATGCCCTAGAGGCAATAATAAATTAGTTATTATCATATTTCCTTGTTCATGATAATCGTTTATTATCCGTGCTATAATTGTATTGATCGAAAACTCAGATACATGTGTGGATACATAGACAACACCATGTCCCTAGTATGCCTCTAATAGACTAGCTCGTTGATAAAAGATGGCTATGGTTTCCTAGTCATGGACATGAGATGTCATTTGATAACGTGATCACGTCATTAGGAGAATGATGTGATAGACAATACCCAAACTACAAACATAGCATATGATCGTGTCAGTTTATTGCTACTGTTTTCTGCATGTCAAGTATCTGTTCCTATGACCATGAGATCATGCAACTCATTGAAATCGGAGGAGTGCCTTGTGTGTATCAAACGTCGCAACGTAACTGGGTGACTATAAAGGTACTCTGCAGGTATCTCCAAGGGTGTCTGTTGGGTTGGCATGGATCAAGACTGGGATTTATTACTCCGTGTGACGGAGAGGTATCTCAAGGCCCACTCGGTAATACAACATCACAACAAGCCTTGCAAGCAATATGACTAAGTGTTAGTCACGGGATCTTGTGTTACGAAACGAGTAAAGAGACTTGCCGGTAATGAGGTTGAACTAGGTATGGAGATACCAACGATCGAATCTCGGGCAAGTAACATACCGAAGAACAAAGGGAACATCATACATGATTAACTGAATCCTTGACATAGAGGTTCGACCGATAAAGATCTTCGTAGAATATGTAGGATCCAATATGGGCATCCAGGTCCCACTATTGGTTATTGACCGTAGAGGTGTCTCGGTCATGTCTACATAGTTCTCAAACCCGCAGGGTCTGCACACTTAAGGTTTGGTGATGTTTCAGTAGTATAGAGTTATGCATGGTGGTGACCGAAGGTTGTTCGGAGTCTCGGATGAGACCCCAGACGTCACGAGGAGCTCCGGAATGGTCTGGAGGTAAAGATTGATATATAGGAAGTCCTGTTTTGGTCGTCGGAAAAGTTTCGGGCTCATCGGTTGTGTACCGGGAGTGCCGGTAGTGTACCGGGGGACCATCGGGAGAGGCAATTCGACCCAAGAGGCTACATGGGCTGTGGAAGGAGGTAAACCAACCCCTGGTGGGCTGGCCGAAGCCTCCTCTAAGGGCTCATGCGGCTGGAGTGGTTTGAGAAGGAAAAAAAATCCAAAGGTGGAGAGGTGGAAAGAGTTTCCAAGTGGAAAGGAGGAATCCTACTCCTAATAGGATTGGAGTAGGACTCCTCCACCTCCAATTTCGACCAAACCTTGAGGGTTTGAGGCTGCCTCCTCCCCTCCCTCCCTCCTATATATACTAGAGTTTTTAGAGGAAAAAAGCTAACCGTAATAGCTGTTGGGGAATGTTGCATGGGAAACAAAAAATTTCCTACGCACACGCAGATCTATCCATGGTGATGACATATATGAGAGGGAGAGTGGATCTACGTACCCTTGTAGATCGCTAAGCTAGAAGCGTTAAGAAACACGGTTGGTGTAGTCGAACGTCTTCGCGATCCAAATCGCCGAGCATCCCGCGATCCAATCACGATCCATCCCGCAATCGAATCACGATACGTCCCGCGGACTTGTTCACGATCCGTCCCACGAACTTGATTACGATCCGTCCGATCTAGCACCGAACGGACGGCACCTCCGTGCTCGACACATGTTCAGCTTGATGACGATCTCCGCCGTCTTGACCCAGCAAGAGGGATCAGAGAGGAAGAAGATTTTTCCGGCAGCATGACGGTGCTTCGGCGATGGTGGCGGAGCTATTCCGGTAGGGCTTCGCCTAAGCACTGCAGAAATCCGATCTAGAGGAGAAACTATGCACTAGAGGGTAGGGTTGCACGTGGCTGAAAATCATATGCAAAAACCCTAAAACCCTCTAGTATATATAGGAGGAGAGGAGGATAGGAGGCATCCCTGGCTTCCAAGCCAAGGCTGGTTCGACCGAATAGGAGTGAGGAGTCCACCTTCTCCACTCCTAGTAGGATTAGGACTCCTTCCTTATTTTGCCCTTTTTTGCCTTTTTCCACCTTTTTCCTTTGGGACTTTTCTTCCCAGACACATGGGCCTTGTGTGGGACTTTCACCAGCCCACTAAGGGCTGGTATTCACTCTCCCACAACCCATGAAGCCTCTTGGGTCGAAATACCCCTCCTGGTGGTCTCCCGGTACACTACCGACACTCCCGGTACACTATCGATGAGCCTGAAACTTTTCCGGTGACCAAAATAGGACTTCTTATATATCAATATTTACCTCTGGACCATTACGGAGATCCTCGTGATGTCCGGGATCTCATCCGGGACTCCGAACAACCTTCGGTCACCATCATGCATAACTCTATACTACCGAAACGTCACCGAACCTTAAGTGTGCAGACCCTACGGGTTTGAGAACTATGTAGACATGACCGAGACACCTCTACGGTCAATAACCAATAGCGGGACCTGGATGCCCATATTGGTTCATACATATTCTACAAAGATCTTTATCGGTCGAACCTCTATGTCAAGGATTATGTTAATCCCGTATGATGTTCCCTTTGTTCTTCGGTATGTTACTTGCCCGATATTCGATCGTCGGTATCTTCATACCTAGTTCAACCTCATTACTGGCAAGTCTCTTTACTCGTTCTGTAATACAAGATCCCGCAACTAACACTTAGTCACATTGCTTGCAAGGCTTATTGTGATGTTGTATTACCGAGTGGGCCCTGAGATACCTCCCCGTCACACGGAGTAACAAATCCCAGTATTGATCCATGCCAAGTCAACAGACACCCTCGGAGATACCTATAGAGCACCTTTATAGTCACCCAGTTACGTTGCGACGTTTGATACACACAAGGCACTCCTCCGATGTCCCTGAGTTGCATGATCTCATGGTTATAGGAAAATATACTTGACATGCAGAAAACAGTAGCAATAAACTGACATGATCATATGCTACGTTCGTAGTTTGGGTCTTGTCCATCACATCATTCTCCTAATGATGTGATCCCGTTATCAAATGACATAACATGTCAATGGCTAGGAAACCTTGACCATCTTTGATCAACGAGCTAGTTCACTAGAGCCATACTAGGATAGAGTGTTGTCTATTAACCCACACATGTAATGTGTTTCCAATCAATACAATTATAGCATGGATAATAAACAATTATCATGAACAAGGAAATATAATAATAAACACTTTATTTATGGCCTCTAGGGCATATTTCCAACAGTAGCCACGTGCTACCTCTCCTCTAGATCGCAGTTTCTCCTCTAGATCGGTTTTCAACGGTGCTTAGGCGAAGCCCTGTTGGAATAGCTCCACCACCATTTCCACAACACCGTCGCGTTGCCGAAGAGCTCATCTACCTCTCTGCTCCTTCTTTCTAGATCAAGAAGGCGGAGATCGTCATCGAGCTGTACGTGTGCTGAACGCGGAGGTGCCGTTTGTTCGGCGCTAGATCGGAAGGACCGTGATCAAGATCGCGAGACGGATCGTGATGAGATCGCGGGACGGATTGTGATGATTTCGCGGGACGGATCGTGATTGGATCGCGGGATGGATTGTGATGAGATCGCGAGATGCTTGGCGATTTGGATCGCGAAGACGTTCGACTACACCAACCGCGTTTCTTAACGCTTCCCGCTTAGCGATCTACAAGGGTATGTAGATCCACTCTCCCTCTCGTAGATGCTCATCATCATGGATAGATCTTGCGTGTGCGTAGGAAAATTTTGTTTCCCATGCAACATTCCCCAACAGTGGCATCATGAGCTAGGTCTATGTGTAGATGAGATCTCGAGTAGAACACTGTGGCATCATCACGTTCCCCAACGTTGGAAATATTCCCTAGAAGCAATAATAAATTAGTTATTATCATATTTCCTTGTTCATGATAATCGTTTATTATCCATGCTATAATTGTATTGATCGGAAACTCAGATACATGTGTGGATACATAGACAACACCATGTCCCTAGTATGCCTCTAATAGACTAGCTCGTTGATAAAAGATGGCTATGGTTTCCTAGTCATGGACATGAGATGTCATTTGATAACGTGATCACGTCATTAGGAGAATGATGTGATGGACAAGATCCAAACTACAAACGTAGCATATTATCGTGTCAGTTTATTGCTACTGTTTTCTACATGTCAAGTATCTGTTCCTATGACCATGAGATCATGCAACTCACTGACACCGGAGGAGTGCCTTGTGTGTATCAAATGTCGCAACATAACAGGGTGACTATAAAGGTACTCTACACATATCTCCGACGGTGTCTGTTTGGTTGGGCTGGATCAAGACTGGGATTTGTTACTCCGTGTGACGGAGAGGTATCTCAGGGCCCACTCGGTAATACAACATCACAACAAGCCTTGCAAACAATATGACTAAGTGTTAGTCACGGGATCTTGTGTTATGGAATGAGTAAAGAAACTTGCCGGTAATGAGGTTGAACTAGGTATGGAGATACCGACGATCGAATCTCGGGCAAGTAACATACCGAAGAAAAAGGGAACATCATATGGGAATAACTGAATTCTTGACACAAATGTTCGACCGATAAAGATCTTCGTAGAATATGTAGGAGATAATATGGGCATCCAGGTCCCGCTATTGGTTATTGACCGTAGAGGTGTCTCGGTCATGTCTACATAGTTCTCGAACCCGCAGGGTCTGCACACTTAAGGTTTGGTGACGTTTCGGTAGTATAGAGTTATGCACGGTGGTGACCGAAGGTTGTTTGGAGTCCCGGATGAGATCCCAGACGTCACGAGGAGCTCCGAAATGGTCTGAAGGTAAAGATTGATATATAGGAAGTCCTGTTTTGGTCGCCGGAAAAGTTTCGGGCTCATCGGTTGTGTACCGGGAGTGCCGGTAGTGTACCAGGGGACCATCGGGAGAGGCATGTCGACCCAAGAGGCTACATGGGCTGTGGGAGGAGGTAAACCAGCCCCTGGTGGGCTGGCTGGAGCCTCCTCTAAGGGCCCATGTGGCTGGAGTGGTTTGAGAAGGAAAAAAATCCAAAGGTGAAGACATGGAAAGAGTTTCCAAGTGGAAAGGAGGAATCCTACCCCTAATAGGATTGGAGTAGGACTCCTCCACCTCCAATTTCGACCAAACCTTGAAGGTTTGAGGCTGCCTCCTCCCGTCCCTCCCTCCTACATATACTAGAAGATTTAGAGGAAAAAGCTAACGCTAATAGCCACGTGCTACCTCTCCTCTAGATCGCAGTTTCTCCTCTAGATCGGTTTTCAGCGGTTCTTAGGCGAAGCCCTGCTGGAATAGCTCCACCACCATCGCCGCAATGCCGTCGCGCTGCCAGAGAACTCATCTACCTCCGTGCTATCTCTTTCTGGATCAAGAAGGCGGAGATCGTCATCGAGCTGTACGTGTGCTGAACTCCTTGAGGGCCAAGCCTCCTCATCTCTTCCTCCTATATATACTGGAGGTTTTAGGGTTTTTGGCACTAGTTTTTCAGTCACGTGCTACCCGTTCCTCTAGTGCATAGTTTCTCATCTAGATCGGTTTTCTGCAGTGCTTATGCGAAGCCCTACCGGAATAGCTCCACCACCATCGCTGGAGCGCCATAATGCTGCCGGAGAACTCTTCTACCTCTCCGCTCCCTCTTGCTGGATCAAGAAGGCAGAGATCGTCATCGAGCTGTACGTGTGCTGAACGCGGAGGTGCCATCCGTTCGGCGCTAGATCGGAAGGACCGTGATCAAGATCGCGAGACGGATCGTGATGGGTTCGCGGGAAGGATCGTGATGAGTTCACGGGACGGATCGTGATTGCATCGCAGGACGGATCGTGATGAGATCGCGGGACGCTCGGCGATTTGGATCGCGAAGACGTTCGACTACACCAACCGTGTTTCTTAACGCTTCCCGCTTAGCGATCTACAAGGGTATGTAGATCCACTCTCCCTCTCGTAGATGCTCATCACCATGGATAGATCTTGCGTGTGCGTAGGAAAGTTTTTGTTTCCCATGCAACGTTCCCAACAAATATCTGAGGGCGTTTTGGTATTTTTACCATAGTCTGTCACCCTATAAATAGGGTTGAGGAGGCAGCCCAAAAACTCACTCTTACTCTCATACAAATGCCATGCATGATCTAGCTCTCTCTCTCCCTCCCAGCGAAATAGTTTCATAGAGCCGAAAGGTTGTCTGTGTTCCGGCAGGAACTATTTCTGGACGACGAAGCCCTGCCGGATAGATGACACTGTATGTGTGCAACTCCGTAGAGAGATCGTAGCTTTGGTCTTAGTTCGAGAGTGCCTCCCGAAGGGCTGTCCGTGTGACCGTCCGAGTTTTGGAGGTCCTCCCAAAGGGCTGTCCGAGTGACAGTCCGAGTTTCGGAGGTCCTCCCGAAGGGTTGTCCACGACATCGTCCGGGGGACTGTCCGACCGCCTCCCGGAGGGCTGTCCGCGGGGCAGATGAGGGTATACATCCTCATGGTTGGGAGGTTGTAAATCCTAGCTGCGGGATCTACACCGCCGATTGTCATCGACTCTACTTCCGCTGCGCTACGAGTCGGTAACGAAATAGATCAAACCTTGTATGTAGTCTCCATAGTGGTCCTGGGCTGGTGCGTAGGTCGGATTTTTTTTGTTTTCTGCTGCGTTACCCAACAAGTTATTAAGAGGTATTGTTTAACAACATTTTTCCATGGTCAAAAAGTTATCATGTCTGGATTAAATAAGTTATCAGCTTATTATATGTATATTATCATGTTATTTACATACAAGTTATGAGGGTATGTTTTTCAACAAAATTTTATTCATGGGTTATTTTTCAACAACTTTTCCTAGGTGTTCAAGTTATCATGGTGTTTGTACCTAAGGTACCATGTATATGATGTGTTATTATCATGATGTTTAAAAAAAAAGTTACCGAGGTACATTTTTGACAACTTTTTTCTTTCAGGTCAAAGTTGCCACGGTGATTGTGCCTAAGTTATCAAGGTTGTGATGCAGAAATTACCGTGTTGTTTACACATAAATTACCAAGGAGATATTTTAATAATTTTTTACCCCTGATCGAAGTTAACATGACATTTGTACGTTAATTATTAGGTCCCGATACACAAATTGCCATGCCATTTGCACATAAGTTACCGGGGTATCTTTCAACCCCAAAAATCCCTCATGTGAAGCTTCCATGATATTTACAATGAGGCTACATGGGCAAGGTGTAAAACCCGTTGTTATATGGAAGACTACAAGACAACTTGGGAAATAATAACACAAGAATAAAAATGCTTTTTTGATGAAAGAGAAAAAAATGTTAACTATCATATTTCTACTTATTGGACAATAATGAAGGCATGGTGAGTTGGTTAGTACACTGTTGTTACATTGTAGTTGTCATGTGTTTGAGTCCCACTTTAGACAATTACTTTTTAAAGTTACAAATTCCGAACAAGTGACGTTAATAAAGTTGAATTAATTCCGAACAAGTGACGTTAATAAAGATGAATTAAATGTTAGTTGCGTTGATTTGAACTCCGTACCTGCACAATTGATACTAGAGTTTGCTACCTCGGTGACCATCTGGGCAGGCACCATGTTGAGTTGCTATTGAGGCTAGATCCTTTACATAGATTACTACCGTGAGACACTACCCGTAGTATAACTATCAATTTTTTTGTTAGGAGGCAGTAACCCTCGAATTTTCTCTCAAGAAAACTCGAATTCAAATTCTTGCGAGAGAGACAAAAATGTTGTTTTCATGTTATGATTGGTCTCAGGCTCAGACACAATGTACTCGTTGTAAACCAAATACGAACCAAGTTATTTGACTAATTTTATCATTTGTATTAATGTATAAATTTATTTGGAAAAAGTTAACTTCCGAGCAACCATCTTTTAGTGATAATCAATGATTCTATGAAATATGTAACGACCGAACGTTCTGCTTTTAGGATTAGATCCGAGCAATCCGCTAACCACGGGTCTCCACGCGGAAATCACGTTATTTTCCTTTTTTTTGTCCCTTGCGCGTCTGATATATGAAACATAAAATGCTGAATTTATGATTCGAACTCTGGTCGCCGAGACTACCTCAAAGAGTTTAACTAACCGAGCTAACATAAGTTGTTATGTAAAAACTAATGAGCATAATTAATAATAGTATCAAATGGATCAGATGGAACCTATCATAACCCGTTAAGATTCTGTAGCGATCAAAGAAAAAAAGAACGCTCGGATCTAAGAAGATCCACGTTGGATTCTTAGGTGGTAGACACCATTTTCCTCCCATGGCCATCGTTGTTTGGTATATTTTTTCACAAAAAGTGCAGCTACAGGAATCGAACTAACAATGCCCACATATCCTTACTCACTCTGTGCAAGGTTAAAAATATCAGACTTGCTAAAAATCAGTCGATTGAGACTCATAATCCGTTGATCTTTGTATCGAGATTTGTGTAAACAGTTTTTTTTTAGTTTTTTTTTACATGCTATGCTACTTGACTGAGACTTCGTAAAGTCTCAAAAGTCTCGATAAATTGAGAGCTAAACATTCCTTAAAAACATTACAAATAGCTCATCATCATGTCCACGTCCTAACGTAATAAACAAATGAAGGGGCGGGCAGGGGAATCCGACGAGCTGCCGTCTTCGCTCCAAGGAAAGGCCGGGCGCTACGGCTAAGGTTGGCCGCATGCGTGGGTCTGCCTGAGTGAGGAAGGAAACCAAACGTGTCACGGAAGGGAAGGGAAGGGAAGGGAATGGGAGAAGATGGGCAAGAGAGTAGATATCTTGACGGAGAAAGAAGGCTTCCTCTCATCTCCGTCGAGACCCGCTGTTGACGACGGCGCGAGTCCGCCTCGATCGGGACGCCGCCTGCGGTGGGATGAGGAAGAGACGGAGCCGTCTCCTCGTGCGGACGGAGGAGCTCCAGATTGAAACCCTGGGCGGATCTGCGCGTATCCCTCTTCACTTCTGATGGGAGGAGGAGATGCAAGCGGCGGCGACGACGTCTGTGACTGGGGGAGAGAGCGGGAGCGGCGGCCAGCGGCGAGATTTGTTGAAGGGATACATGGCGGTGGGTGGCAGCGTCGATGGGTGGGTGGGTTCCTCGTCTGTCCTCCAAGTGGTGAATCGAGAGCGAGATGGGTGGGTTTCGTCTCTGTGGGGAGGCTGCTGCTCACTGATTGGACAAACTCGGTCACCCGCGGATCGATCCCCTCTAGCCTCTACGGCCAATCTCATCTGTCCGCCCCATTCAACAGTAATCAGACTAGGTAAATAGGTCAATGTTTAAAAATATTATAAATTGATAAATAAATGTCCTCAAAGTATCATAGAATGACAATATATCAGCATGGAACAATGAAATACTTTAGATATGTTAGAGACGCATCAGAGCTATTCTAGATCTACTTCGTGAAAAATGAAACGTGGCAAACGAACTAGAACGATGATCACTAGAAGAACATGGGAGCTTCGGATCTATGATGGTCATTCAAAAGGTCGGATGAATGATCAACGTTCATAAGCACCGACACCCTAATCGGGGGAAGAGGAATACCAAATTTTGTTGTAGAAGAAGATGGACATGGCCACGTCTTCTCCGGCGACTGTGAGAAGGTTCTGATGGCACATGCGGCATGTCTCGGAGGTCCTGTCGTCGCCCTCGAGCTCCGGCAAGCTTTGGTTGTGGGGGAGGGGCGCGAGGAAGAAGAAGAGTGGAAAGAGGACGAGGGGGTCCGGTTGGCCTATTTATAAGGAGAGGTGAAATGTGAAGCGGCATCGCGAGAAACGAAACAAGCATCACTACTGGAATCAGCAAATTTGCCGTCTGCCAGTTCTTTGCCGTCAGCTAGCGGACGACAAAGAAGCTCTTTGTCATCCGTTTCCAGAAAACAGATGACAAACAAATAGCTGACGGCAAAGAAGCTCTTTGCCATCAGCCACTTCTTTGTCGTCCGCTAGCAGACGACAAAGGAGGTTTGCCGTCACCTAGCGGACGGCAAAGAGGGAGGTGGGCCCACTAACGAGCCGCTTACAATTTAACCTAACGACCCCCCCTCTTTGCCGTCTGCTAGCTGACGGCAAACCTCCTTTGTCGTCTGCTAGCGGACGGCAAAGAAGTGACTTAACTAACGGCAGCGCCCACCCTGCCTCTCTCTCTGTTTCTCTCCCTTTCCTCCCCGCCGCCCACCGCACGCGCGCCGCCGCCCCGTCGCCCCACCACCCCGCCGCCCCACCGGCCCACCGCCCCGGCGCCACCGCGGCCCCGTCGCTCCCGCCGCCGCGCTTGGGCCCCCCTACGCCCCACCGCCCCAAAGCCCTGCGACCCCGTCGCCACCGCCGCCCGCCACCCCGCTGACCCACCGCCCCGGGCGGTGCCCCGCGACCCCCTTGTGCCCCCTCCGCCCCTGCCACCCGCCGCCCCAGCGCTCCCCAGGCCCTCCCCGGCGCTCCCTCACCCTCCCCGACACTCCCCCGCCCCTCCCCGGTGCTACTCCAACCCTCCCGGACGCCCCCTGCCCCGCCCCCTCTGGTGAGCTCTTCTCCTCTCCTCTTTTTTCTGTTTTGTTTATTTTAGTTTAGGTTTAGGTTATTAGGTTAGTGTTAATTAGGCTACTGCTAATTAGGTTAGTGTTAGTTTAGGTTTATTAGGTTAGTGCAAAAAGAAGAAGAGGAAGAAGAAGAAGAAGAAGAGGAGGAGGAGGAAGAAGAAGAGGAAGAAGAAGAGGAGGAAGAAGAAGAAGAAGAAGAGAGCTCCCGATGCCACTAACCCCCAACCTCCGACGCCACCGATCCTCGACCCCCGACGCCACCGACCTCAACCCCCGATGCCACCGGCCCCCGACGCCCCGGACCCCCGACCCCCGACCACCGACGCCATCGACCCCCGACCACCGACACCACCGACCCCTGACCACCACCGCCATTGACCCCCGACCACCAACGCCACCGACCCCCGACTCCCGACACCACCGACCCCCGACTACCGACGCCACTGACCCTGATGCCACTGTCTCCCGATGCCACTGACCCCCGACCCCCGACACCTATTCTGTCTCCTGTTGACCAAAAAGGTGCTCTTCGGCCTTTGTGAGGCCAATGAAGTCATAGTTTTTGTAAATTATGAGCTAGGTCACATATTTTCCTATTTTGTTATAAAAACATCATATGTTGTGTTGATCAGGTGAATTTCAATGTGCAGTTGTTCGACGACCTCCCCGTGCATTTGACGAGCTCCCCTGCTGCGTTCGTTGGTGAGCACAAATGACATCTTCTCTCCCAGCACCCTTAAATTTTTTTGCTCTGTTCCGGTCTTCGTGCCGATGAAACTTGCTAGCTATAGGTGTCTTCAATCATCAGTACGCGTGACCACCATGCGTCGCCCGTTCGAAAGGGTTACATCTATAAATATGCATGCATTAGCATATTTATAACCGTGATTCTTTCGAATTGTCCAACGTTATCCATGGACAGCCTGAGTATGTGTAGATTGGGTTCGTTTTTCCATATGCTCTGCTCCGGATCCGATGCAGATTTTCGTCAGTGCCTCCCTGTTGTTCTCCGGGTACACATCCTCTCTTCTTATTGCCGAGACATGTATCAGGAGAACAACGGGGAGGTGCTGCTAAAATTGTGCGTCGGATCCGGAGCAAAGCATGGGAAAACGAACCCAATCTACACATACTCGGGTGGGATTAGGACGTATCTATACCTACTAGCGTCTAGGTTGCATCGACGTAATAAAACTGACAAACTCTATTAACTGATGAATATGGTTTGCTGAATTATGTATATATTTTGTGTGTGTCCAGTAGCTAGGCAAGATGAGTGATCGTGGGTGGATGTACACCGGTCACACTAGTTAGAAAGACACGACCCATGAATGGATGATAAAAACCAAGGGGTTTGTGAGAGTCGCATTTGCAAATGGACAGAAAAAACCTGGTGCCCCTGTGTCGAATGCGACAACTATCATAAGAGGTCATTGTTTGAAATGATCAAACACCTGTAGAAGTGGGGTTTTACGCCTAATTATACGGTCTAAGCATTTCATGGTGAGTTTGCCCAACGTGCCAGAGCTAAGGTGGTTCTTCATCGCACCGATGAGCATGGTACCGGGATCGAAGACATGGTGCAAGACTTTGATGATGCTCGGGATTCGGACGATGAGATGGAGGAATCTGCAAAGGCCTTCTATGAAATGTCGGAGTCTTCAAAACGTCCTCTCCACGAGCACACTGAGCTTTGTCAGCTAGATGCCATCGCGCAAGTAATGGCTCTGAAGGCTCAGTTCAACCTGGGCAGAGAATGCTACGACATGATGATGACGATATTTGGACGCTTTCTACCCAAAGGCCATGTATTGCCAGCAAACCTGTACCAGTCGGACAAAATCCTACGTGCACTTAAGATGCCCTAGGAGAAGATAGATGCGTGTGAGAATGGATGTGCCTTATTTAGGCTTGAGTATGTAGGCTTCAACTATTGTCCCATTTGCAATGCTTCCAGGTATGTTCTGGTAGACAACGGTATGGGTGAGAAGAGTCAGACCAAAATCCTAGTCAAGGTTCTTCGGTATGTGCCAATCATACCAAGACTTCAACGTCTTTTCATGGTCGAAGAGACGGACAGACAGATGATGTGGCATAAATTGGGCAAAATAATAGAACTAGATGCAGATGGGAATCCTATGTTGGGACACACTTCAGACGCTTTTGCGTGGAAGCACTTCGATGCATTACATAAGGATAAAGCGACAGATCCAAGGCATCCTCGAGTTGCCATCAGCATGTATGGGTTCAATGTGTATGGTATGACAGTAGCACAATACGGTTGTTGGCCTATATTTGTCATTGCACTCAATCCCCTCGAAGAGAGTATGAAAAGAAAGAACATTTTCCTAACGTTGATAATTCTAGGGCCCAAATATCCGGGGAAGAATATGAATGTGTACATGCAACCGCTTAAGGATGAACTGCAAGAAACCTGCGATAATGGGATCAAGACATATGACACCGCTACCAAAAAGAACTTCAAAATGCATGTGTGGTACATGTACTCGTCGCATGACTTGCCGGCGTATGCGCTATTCGTTGGCTGGTGTGTGCATGGAAGGTTCCCGTGCCCCACATGCAAGGCAGCTCTTGAGTTCCGTTGGCTTCAGGCGGGTCACAAGTTTTCTTGTTTCGACATGTATAGACAGTTCCTGGATCCTGACCATAAGTTCAGAAAAGACAAGAAGAATTTCATCAAAGGTAGAGTTTTCAAAAACATTGCACCACCTGCGTTGACAGGCCAACAGATCCTGGATCAGATAAACGCTCTCGAGCCGGATCCAAATCATCCAGGGTATTTCAAATGGTATAATACGGAACACGCCTGGACTCACAAGATATGTTTGTGGGATCTGCCTTACTTTAAAGACCTCATTTTCCCACACAACATCAACGTGATGCACACTGAAAAGAATATCATGGAGGCCCTTTTTGGTACATTGTTTGGCATAGAGGGGAAGTCGAAGGATAATCCTAAAGCTAGAGTCGATCAGGAGGCTCTATGTGATAGACCGTTACAAAACATACAACAACCAAAAGGAAAGAAGAACTGGAGGAAGCCAAAGGCATGGTTCAATCTTGGAAGGCCAGTTATGAGGGAAATGATCTTGTGAGTGAAAATGTAGTTGATGTTCCCCGATGGGTATGCAGCGAACCTAAAGAGGGGAGCGAGTCTTGACAAATTGAAAATATTTGTTCTCAAGAGTCATGATTGGCACATATGGCTTGAGCGGGTAATGCCGATGATGTTGCGTGGCTTTATCCCTGAGGATGAATGGCTAGTACTGGCAAAGCCGAGCTATTTCTTCCATGCTCTTTGTGCGAAAGAACTATCGTCGAACATGCTAGACGAATTGGAAGAGTTGGCACCAGAGTTGATCTGCAAGTTAGAAAAGATCTTTCCACCGGGCTTCTTTAATCCTATGCAGCATTTGATTTTGCATCTCCCGACCGAGGCAAGATTGGGGGGGGGGCGTGCAAAATTGTTGGTGCTTCACAACTAAGAGGATGCAGAAGACGCTTCGAGGAAAATGTAAAAATAACGTAGAGTTGAAGCATCGATGGCCGAGGCATTCATTACTGAGGAGGCGGCAAACTTCGTGACAACACACTACAAAGCCCAGAATCGTCATTTGCATAATTCGAAGCCTCGGTACAATGATGGCGACTATGAAAAAGGTCGATCCAACCTCGGCCTATTCAAAGGGAAGCTTGCACCAGCCGGTGCTTCGAAAGCAATAGCGTTGGATGTCAAAGAATGGCGGACCATTTTTTTGTATATCTTCAACAACCTAACAGAAGTGCAGCCGTACATCGAGTAAGTTCTCGGTACATTGTTTCGCAACTTCTAATTCCTTTGAAATGCTCTTATTCCCGGATATGTGATACAGTCGATACGTCGCCAAATTCTCGGATGGAGCGGTGATCCAAAAGGATTCCATCGAAGAGTATGAGCTTCTAGCAAAGCATGGGGGCGGCTATCCCAGTTTCATCTCTTGGTTCAAGCAAACGGTAATTTCCATTAGACGATTTCATTTCTTCGTCTAGTTTGCGGCCAATGCAACAATCCTTTCGTATTAAATTTGTAGGCTAATGCAGAGTCTATGGACTCCGAATTGAGACAAGTCGCTAATGGTTTTGCCTATAAGGTCCGTTCATTTGACAAATATGACATCAACGGGTATCGCTTTCGTACTTTTGGCAAAAATCTATCTATGGCCAACCGAAAGTCTACAAATTGTTGTGTCTCCGCTGTCGGCGAAGGAGGGGTCGAATATTATGGAAGAGTTGAAGCAATTTATGAACTTACATTCTTTGGTGAAAACTCACCAAATGTTGTAGTCTTCAAATGTTATTGGTTCCAGCCGAAGGAGACTAGAAGGACTCATGAACATATAGGGCTAGTCGAAATCAAACAAAGCACCCATTTAGATGTTCCCGATGTCTATATTACGGCTCAACAGGCGACCCAAGTTTTCTATCTACCGTGGGCCTGCCAAACGGATCCAAATCTGAATGGTTGGGATGTCGTTTATGATGTGCCGCCACATTTTAGACCACCTCCCCTCAATGAAGACGATTATGAACCTCACATTAACCCAGACATATATGAAGGAGAATTCTTCCAAGAAACACGTATTTCCAAAAAACGTTTCAAGAACCGCTCTACTTCACGGCAGAACATTGAGGTAGACAGCGATAGTGAATCCGACTTCACCCCTGAGCTGGAACAAGAAGAGACGGAAGAAGAAGAGGTTACTGCTATGGATGACCTGTCAATGCTTGACCGATTACATAAGGGAGGCCTTCCACATGTTGATGCATTTATTGATGATGCTGATGAGCACGTCATTACTGATAATGATGATGATTATGCATTTATTGATCCCAGAGCATATATAGACGAGGAAGATTAATATTAGTAATGCCAGGTATTCAATTATTATTATGTACATATATATTATTAATTACTTCATGTTATTAGGTGTTCAATTTTTTTATGTTGAACTAATTTCGTTCACTCTTTGTCATTGCAGGTGTTGACAGATGGTGGGCGCGGGTCGAGAGCGCTTTGAGCCTCCTTCCTCGACACGTGCTGGGAGGGGTGCTATTATTCCACCCCAGCAACTCCGGAGAGCGCCGGTACACTGTATGCAGACACCGGCAGGTGCTTCTTCTTCTTCGACCGGGAGAGGTCGAGGGAAGACGAAGAAAGGTGCTAGAGGTAGGAAGGCTGTTGCGCCTTCCTCGCCACCACCCCCAGCTGATTCTCCCAAACACAAGAGTGCTCCATCTCAGGTGGACCTGTCTGACTTGGACCCGTCTCGGACTCCGGTCGCTGAGCCTCTGGCTGACAAGCCTCGGGTCAACGAGCCTTCGTCCCAGGAGACTCAGGTCCCAGAGTCTTCGTCCCAGGAGACTCCAGTCCTAGAGTCTTCGTCCCACGTGACTCCGGAGGCTAGTGGCCATGCTGATGGTGGTGAGGACAACTTTTCTGAGGATACCTATAGCGAGGATGAGCTGGTTGAGGAGGGCAAGAAGGTCTACTACCATGGTTGTACAAAGCTCCCGCCCGTGCCGACGACCCGCGGTCAGAGGTGGTTGATTGTGCCTAATGCGGAGAAGTAAGTGCATTTACTATTTTTTAACCTTTTGCCTTCATGTTTCTTCAAATTAATATCTAATGTGTTGGCCTTGTCATACTGCAGGGGTTGGAAACACGACCCTAGTGTCCGCAGGCCCAACCAGGTCCTTGGTGTGCTTATCCGGCACCACTTCCTGAGAAAGGACACGTTGCCTGGTGAGGGTGAGGTTCCACAGGTAGCACTGAGATGGGACCTATACGTGGCTGCCCCGGCCCCGCCGGAGGTGAGGGTCGACGATGTCTTGTGCGAGACGGTGGCCGACATTGTGATCTGGCGGTTTTGGGTAATTTCTTCATGCTAGCTTGAGCCCTTAACTAATATTTTGTTCCTCTCTTTTAGGCACAACAAAACAAGGAGGAGGTGCCACCACTGTTTGACCTCTATGCCATGGCCCATACTTCCTCGTACAAGAAGGCCAAGGCATTCTCTGAGGATGACCTCGATCATCCAGAGAGATTCAGCAACATCTTCTCCCACAACAAGCTCGTGAGGTACAGAGATGAGGAGAAGGCGAGGAAAGGGGAGGACTTCAACCCGAGCCAGAGTCCTTTTGATCCATAGCTCGTGATGATATCTGGTGGCGGGAGGCCCCATGGCTCGATAGCCATTGGGGATGGACTGATATGTTGTCCTAGAACTCTGTAACACCCTGGTGTCAGTGCTAAAGTGGTGATGTAATTAAGCTACACTAATGGCATGATCAGCAACTAATTATTTTGTTAAGTGGAATTCCAAAGTCCAATTCAAAATTCCATTCAAATGCTCTATAGTTTCAAGTGACAAATTTAAATCCTCAAACATAAAAGATAAAATGTTGCATGCTTGTAAAATATTCCAAAATAAATAATGTTAAGGAAAACAACATCACCAAGATTCTGATGTGGTCCCCACCATTAATAACAGAAGCTAAAAGTATTTCTAAGGGCATTTAAATTCAAATTTAAATATTCAAACAGCTTTGAAAATTGCTTAAACTTGATGTGGCCATTCCAAATAATGCTTGCTATTTTTGAGGCCCTGTCACATATTTTTGCTAAGGAAATTGTGACTAGAAATAATAGGAAAGGAAATGGGAAAACACAGAAAACAGAAAAAAGGGAAAAGAAAGGAGACTACTGGGCACCTAGGCACAACGGCTACAGTACGGCCCAGGCCCACTCCCCTCGTTGTCTCCTTCCTCTGTAGTGACCGTTACGGTCGCTACAGAGCGGCCGACCGCGGCACTGCCGATGCACTACGTCGTCCTCGTCGGCGAGAGGGATAAGATCTCCCCCACGGCATCTCCCTCCCTCTCCCGAAACCCTAGCCCCTCCAGATCTCGCTCTCTCCCTCTCCCGCGTCCACTCGCACCTCGCCCAAACACCACCGTCGCCATGGATGCCGGCTAGCCGCGGCCACCGTGCCTCCCGCGCCCTGCCACCACACCCACGAGCTCCGCCACATCATCCTCGTCCCCCTCGACCACACGCACAACACCCAAAGCCCTTGCACCGACGACCTAGAGCTGCTTCCCCCTCGGATCGCCGCCGCTCGCCGTCGTCGATTCCGGTGACATTGAGCCTCCCCCGAGCCCACTAAGCACCACTACAGGACCCCAGTGAGCTCCTACTTCTTTCCTGTTGGAAATATGCCCTAGAGGCAATGAATAAAGTGTTTATTATTGTATTTCCTTGTTCATGATAATTGTTTATTATCCATGCTATAATTGTATTAATTGGAAACATGGATACATGTGTGGATACATAGACAAACACAATGTCCCTAGTATGCCTCTAGTGAACTAACTCATTGATCGAAAAATGGTTAAGGTTTCCTAGCCATGGACATGAGATGTCATTTGATAACGGGATCACATCATTAGGAGAATGATGTGATGGACAAGACCCAAACTACAAACGTAGCTTATGATCGTGTCAATTTATTGCTACTGTTTTCTGCATGTCAAGTATATGTTTCGATGACCATGAGGTCATGCAACTCATAGATATCGGAGGAGTGCCTTGTGTGTATCAAACGTCGCAAAGTAACTGGGTGACTATAAAAGTGCTCTACAAGTGTCTCCGAGGGTGTCTGTTGAGTTGGCATGGATCAAGACTGTGATTTGTTACTCTGTGTGACGGAGAGGTATCTCAGGGCCCACTCGGTAATACAACATCACAATAAGCCTTGCAAGCAATGTGACTAAGTGTTAGTTACGGGGTCTTGTATTACGAAACGAGTAAAGAGACTTGCCAATAACGAGGTTGAACTAGGTATGGAGATACCTACGATCGAATCTCGGGCAAATAACATACCGAAGAACAAAGGGAACATCATACGGGATTAACTGAATCCTTGACATAGAGGTTCGACCGATAAAAGATCTTCATAGAACATGTAGGAACCAATGTGTACATCTAGGTCCCGCCATTGGTTATTGACCGTAGAAGTGTCTCGGTCATGTCTACATAGTTCTCGAACCCGCAGGGTCTGCACACTTAAGGTTTGGTGACGTTTCAGTAGTATAGAGTTATGTATGGTGGTGACCGAAGGTTGTTCGAAGTCCCAGATGAGATCCCGGACGTCACAAGGAGCTCCGGAATGGTCCGAAGGTAAAGATTCATATATAGGAAGTCCTTTTTTTGGTCACCGGAAAAGTTTCGGGCTCATTGGTAGTGTACCGGGAGTGCCGGTAGTGTACTGGGAGACCTCGAGGAGGGGTATTTCGACCCAAGAGGCTACATGGGCTGTGGGAGAGTGGAAACCAGACCTTAGTGGCCTGGTGGAACAACCACAAGAGGCCCATGCGACTGGAAGAAAAAACCCAAGAGAAAAGGTGGAAAAAAGGCAAAATAGGTGAATCCTAGTCCTACTAGGATTGGAGATGGACTCCACCTCCTCCACCTCCTTTTGGCCAAAGCCCTTGGCTTGGGAAGCCAAGGCTGCCTCCATATTCTCTCTTCCTCCTATATATACTGGTGGTAAAGAGGGTTTTTGCACTAGAATTTCAGCCACGTGCTACCCGTTCCTCTAGTGCATAGTTTCTCCTCTCGATCGGATTTCTGCAGTGCTTAGGCGAAGCCCTGCCGGAATTGCTCCACCACCATCGCCGGAGTGCCGTCAGGCTGCCGGATAACTCTTCTTCCTCTCCACTCCTTCTTGCTAGATCAAGACGATGGAGATCATCATCAAGCTGTACGTGTGCTGAAAGCGGAGGTGCCGTCCGTTCGGTGCTAGATCGGAAGGATCGTGATCAAGTTCGCGGGACGAATCGTGATCAAGTTCGTGGGACGGATCGTGATCAAGTTCGTGGGACGGATTGTGATCGGATCACGGGATGGATCAGGATTGGATCGCGGATGGATCATGATTGGATCGCGGGACGCATGGCAATTTGGATCGCGAAGACGTTCGACTACACCAACCGTGTTTCTTAACGCTTCCCGCTAAGCGATCTACAAGGGTATGTAGATCCACTCTCCCTCTCGTCGATGCTCATCACCATGGATAGATCTACGTGTGTGTAGGAAATTTTTTGTTTCCCATGCAACGTTCCCCATCAGTGGCATCATGAGCTAGGTCTATGTTTTGATGAGATCTCGAGTAGAACACAAAAGGTTTGTGGGCGTTGACGCTTAGATTGCTTCCTCCCTTGGTCGGATTTTGGTTCAGAGGTATTGTGAGACGAAGCGGGCCAGACCAACATTACTCGTACGCTTACAAGAGACCGGTTCCCTCGATGCAACTTGTTGCCTAGATGGCTTGCGGGTGGCAGTTTCTCTCGCTTTAGTTGGATCGGATTCGACAAAGGCGGTCCTTGAGAAGGTTGAAAAGGAAATTATGTATCACCGTTGTGGTTTATGCGTAGGTGAGAATCGTTCTTGCTAGAAACCCGTAGCAGATACGTAAAACATGCAACAACAGTTAGAGGACGTCTAACTTGTTTTTGCAGGGTATGTTGTGATGTGATATGGACAATTACATGATGTGATATATGTGATGTATGAGATGATCATGTGATGTATAGAATTTCACGACTTGCATGTCGATGAGTACGGCAATCGGTAGGAGCCATAGGGTTGTCTTTAATTATTGTATGACCTGC
This sequence comes from Hordeum marinum, assembly GCA_022496015.1. Classification (NCBI taxonomy): domain Eukaryota; kingdom Viridiplantae; phylum Streptophyta; class Magnoliopsida; order Poales; family Poaceae; genus Hordeum; species Hordeum marinum. The sequence goes on from CM039673.1 coordinate 66,183,307, forward strand.
ATGTCAATCATTAAGCGCGATGTAATGCTTTACTTTATCGCTAAACGGTAGCAATAGTAGTAGAAGCATGTTGGGCGCGACAACCCCGATGGCAACACGTTGATGGAGATCAAGATGATGGAGATTATGGTGTCTTGCCGGTGGCGATGGAGATCATGCCGGTGCTTTCAAGATGGAGATCTAAAGCACAAGTTCATGGCCATATCATGTCACTTATGAATTGCATGTGATGTTAATCCTTTTATGCACCTTGTTTTTCTTAGTACGACAGTAGCATTATAAGGTGATCCCTCACTTAAATTTCAAGATAAATTGTGTTCTCCCCGAGTGTGCACCGTTGCGAAAGTTCATCGTGTTGAGACACCACGTGATGATCGGGTGTGATAGACTCTACGTTCACATACAATGGGTGCAAGCCAGTGTTGCACGCTCAGAACACTCGGGTTAAACTTGACGAGCCTAGCATGTATAGACATGGCCTCGGAACACAAGAGACCGGAAGGTCGAACATGAGTCATATAGTAGATATGATCAACATAATGATGTTCACCATTGAAGCCACCTCAACTCACGTGATGATCGGACTTGAGTTGGTGGATTTGGATCATGTGACACTCAAATGACCTGAGGGATGTCAATTTGAGTGGGAGCTTTAGTAATTTGATTAACTAAACTCATTATCTTGAACAATAGTCCAAGTAAACTTTGCATATTTATGTTGTAGATCAATGGCTCACGCAGTAGCACCCCTGAATTTTAATGTGTTCCTAGAGAAAGCTAAGTTGAAAGATGATGGAAGTAACTTTGTTGACTGGGCCCGTAATCTAAGGATTATCCTCACGGCTTCCCAGAAATCATATGTCCTTGATGCACCGCTTGGTGACCAACCAGAATACATGACCTCCGAAGACATTAAGAACGCTTGGGAGGCACGTACTAGAGATTACTCAATAGTTCAGTGTGCAATATTGTATGGCTTAAAACTGGGACTTCAAAGACGTTTTGAACGTCATGGAGCATATGAGATGTTCCAGGAGTTGAAGTTTATCTTTCAGAAGAACGCCCGGATCGAGAGGTATGAAACCTCCGATAAGTTCTATGCTTGCAAGATGGAAGAGAACGGGTCTCTCAGTGAACATATACTCAGAATGTCTGGGTATTCAACTTGTCTAGCGGAGTTGGGAATTGCCCTTCCGCCAGAAGCGATCACTGACACAGTTCTTCAATCACTGCCACCTAGTTACAAGAGCTTTGTGATGAACTATAACATGCACAGGATGAACAAGTCAGTCGCCGAGCTGTTTGCGATGCTAAAAGTCGCTGAGTCTGAAATCCAGAAAGGACATCAAGTGTTGATGGTCAATAAAACCACTAGTTTCAAGAAAAATGGCAAAGTCAAGGGCAAAGGCAAGAAGGGTAAAACCAAGAAGGATGGCAAAGCAGTTGCTACTCCTGCAAAGAAACCCAAGCATGGACCCAAGCCAGAAACTGAGTGCTTTCATTGCAAGGGAACTGGTCACTGGAAGCGGAACTGCCCCAAGTACCTGGCTGACAAGAAGGCGGCCAACGACAAACAAGGTATATATGATATACATGTTATTGATGTGTACCTTACTAGCTCTCGTACTAGTGTCTGGGTATTTGATACCGGTTCGGTTGCTCACATTTGCAACTCAAAGCAGGAACTACGGAATAAACGAAGGCTGGCAAAGGACGAAGTGACGATGCGCGTGGGAAATGGTTCCAAGGTTGATGTGATCGCCGTCGGCACGCTCTCTCTTCGATTACCATTGGGATTAGTGATGAACCTGAATAATTGTTATTTAGTGCCTGTGTTAAGCATGAACATTATATCTGGATCTTGTTTATTACGAGACGGTTAATCATTTAAATCAGAGAATAAAGGTTGTTCTATTTATATGAGTAATATCTTTTATGGTCATGCACCCAATGTTAGGGGTTTATTCATATTGAATCTTGATAGTGATGACACACATGTTCATAACATTGATGCCAAAAGATGTAGAGTTGATAATGATAGTACCACTTTCTTGTGGCATTGCCGTTTAGGTCATATTGGTGTAAAACGCATGAGGAAGCTCCATGCTGATGGACTTTTGGAGTCACTTGATTTTGAATCACTTGACACATGTGAACCATGCCTCATGGGAAAGATGACTAAAACGCCGTTCTCTGGAACAATGGAACGGGCGAGTGACTTATTGGAAATCATACATACTGATGTGTGCGGTCCAATGAATGTTACAGCACGTGGTGGATATCGTTATTTTCTCACCTTCACTAATGACTTAAGTAGATATGGGTATATTTACTTAATGAAACACAAGTCTGAAACGTTTGAAAAGTTCATGCAATTTTAGAGTGAAGTTGAGAATCATCGTAACAAGAAGATTAAGTTCCTGCAATCTGATTGAGGAGGTGAATATGTGAGTTATGAGTTTTGTAGTCACTTAAGACAGTGTGGAATTGTTTCGCAGTTGACACCACCCAGAACACCACGGCGTAATGGTGTGTCCGAACGTCGTAATCGAACCTTATTAGATATGGTGCGTTCTATGATGTCTCTTGCTGATTTGCCACTATCGTTTTGGGGTTATGCATTGGAGACAGCTGCATTCACTTTAAATAGGGCACCATCAAAATCCGTTGAGACGACGCCATATGAACTATGGTTTGGCAAGAAGCCAAAGTTGTCGTTTCTCAAAGTTTGGGGATGTGACACTAGTGCAGAACAGGCCTATAGTCCCGGGCCGGATGGACCTTTAGTACCGGTTCCCCAACCGGTACTAACGGGTCGGAACTAAAGGTCCAGACCTTTAGTACCGGTTGGACCACGAATCGATACTAAAGGCCCTCCACATGGCTGCCTGCGTGGAGTGGTGGTGGAAGACCTTTAGTACGGTTGGTGATACCAACTGGTAGTAAGTCTTCTATTTTTTTGTTTTAGCTTTTAATTAGGTTTTAATTTTCCTCTCTATTTTTTGTGTTTTCCATTCATTTCAAATTTATTTTACGGTGCTACATACTATAAATAGTACACAAGTTCATGCATATATATATATGTAATATAATATACAATAACTCATACACAGTATATATATATATACAAATGGAATTACACATCCATATAAATTCGGGACTTATAATTAACTTAAGGCCCAAAACCCGGTCGGGACTAGCTAGCTAGTGCTCCGGATGAAATCTCAGTTCTCTACTACTGATTTGGTGGCATTATTGAGGCGGCGGTAAGGAATAGTGCTTTCCGTTTACATGAATGACATGTTGAAGAAGAAATGCCACAAATTCCTCTTGAAGTGCTACAAAGCGTTTCTCGGGTGAGAGCTTCGACGTTATCTGCCAAACCTAGAGTTGTCTTTCACGTGCTGCTCTGCGACGTATATGACTTTCGGTCTGCATGCGAATGTTCTCGCAGAGGAAATATCCACATAAATTTGTCCCCTATGGCTGCTTCACGCACTTTGCAAAAGAATAGAATTGAATAAGATAATTAATAATTGAGCATGATAATGGTATTGAAAATAGAATTAATGAGATGCACGAACCTAGTAGTATTACTTAATTACCTGCATCTTTTTCCACTTCAGCTTCGGTTTGCATTGAGGACCGTGATGGTTTTTTTCTATCATCTTTTTCCAAACACTACCCGACAAAGAAAAGAACGAAAGAGTTATTATAATTACTTTTGATATCAGGAAATAATGAAAGAAAGTGAGGTCGGTAAAGATTGAAATTACCGTTCTATTATAAAATACAAGTCCATGTATGATTGTTCTGGTGTATCTAGTGAGTCGTACACTTGAACAAGTCCATCCGCGAGGATAATATATAGGAGGATATAGTGGTCTCTGCGCAGAAGTTTATATAATTAAGCAGGCATGCGCATATAACTCATCAACTACACTTGACAACGAGCTAGTAAGCAAAAATAGAATTTGTAGTATACAAGAGAGTAAACACTCACCCCATGTTGTAAGGAAATATTATAGTAGATTTGTTGGTATTCATTATTTCCTCTAGAAAATTTTCCAAGAGATCTTCTGTGTCCTTGGCATAATGTTTTACCACATGACCATTAACGGTACTTGGGTCGATGAACCCAATGTCATTGATTCCCTCTTGTTTCAATTCCCACATCTTCAATCTGCATAATAGCATAGAAAAGAACATATATAGTGAGGATAAGCCAATGAATGATATCTTAGCTAGAGACTTAAATTACTAAATATATAAATCACTTACAGACAATAGCAACTGATGAGAGTTTTGTCGATAGAGTCCATGTGGTATAACTGGATAAGTTCTGAGAATTCAAGACATATGTCACATGCATTGACGTAATGCTCTTTCCTTACTTTGACCATGACCGCCATCTCCCCTCGCTTTGCTTCACGCATGTAGCAATCATGCAACCATCGCATCGTAGTTGGTAGTTCCTTGTACTGCTCGGGGTGTGACAAGTGGTTTTCTGACGGCATATTGCATTGCGTACTCAGTTGCATCGTACCGCGGATTTCCTTGGTGCCAAGGATTTGGTCAAGAGTGAGACTTGCAGCCTTTAGTACTTCGTGGTTGATTCGGTTGCCTTGCATGTCGACTGGTTGGATCGGTTGCTTGCTTGGATTGGTACTTACCTTGAGCGGAGAGATCGATTGCTTGGATTGTTCTCCGAGCTGGGGAACTGTTTTCCCGCTAGTTGATGCCATACTTCCCGACTTCTTCCTTGGGCTGGGCCGACTTCTCTGCTCACTTGCCTTCTGAATCTGTCGCTCATAGTCTGCCGGCATACGCTCGATATATGCCGGGAGTCGATCAATAAAGTGTTCCATAAAGTGCTCTTGGTCTTCCTTGGGTATTACCTCCTTTGGCGGCACGGTCTTCTTCGCAAAAAGGCTTTCACTTGTATATCGCATTCAATTTTATTTTCCTCCGGTGTCATGTCATAAGGCAGCTTCCTTTTGGCCGGAGGCTCGAGTTTCTTCTTTGCTTTCTTCCGAAGAGGACTGCTGGTGGCCTTCCTCTTTTGGGAGCCCTACTGGCGGGACCGCTGCCGGGGTGGAGTCGGCTCACGCGGCGGAGATCGATATCGATGATGATATGGACTCACGTTGTGCTCCATCCCGAGGTTGGGAGGACTGCTCATGGCGAGGTGGGGAGGACTGTTGGCAAGGTGGGACGCCTCTAGAGGTGGGGACGACTGTGGGGGAGCTCGAGGTGGGGAGGACTGCTGGCGAGGTGACTGCTGCCGAGGTGACTGCTGGCGAGGTGGGGAGGACTGCTGGCGCTGCGATGCCTCTGGCTGGGATCCCTCGCGCTGGACATCGATACTTGGAGGAGCCGGTGGCCTTAGCGCCGAGTGTGGAAAGACGATGCAGTCCTTACTCCATATAATGAGATCACGGCCGGCTTCTGCCAATGTGGACTCCTCCTCACCTCCAAGGATGTCAAGCAATAGTTCATCATATCCCGGCTCTATTGCGTCCACCGCGTCACGAGCATACCCAGCTGGAACCGGATTGCAATGCCAGAGAACATCAGGTGTATTTGGTAAAGCATAGCCCGTCGTGACCCGCATGGGTATGTTCTTCATTTTCTGGATTAGCTCACAAGATGTCTTCTCGGTGATATCATCCATGGGGGTGTGACCCAGCGGTGCCCCGTGGAACCCACGCTGCTTTTCTGCATTGTAGATGGGATGGGTTCTTCCCCTGCCTCCTGCTGTGGAGTTTCCCTTTGCTGGGTCAGTACCTGTATCTGCAGCTGCTGCTGCTCGTACTTCTGTTCCAACTTCGAAAGTCGGTCTGCTTCCACCTTCTTTTTTCTCGAATGGCTTTTATAACTGTCCTGCCATCCCGCAAATCCCTCGTACCACGGAACAACGCCCATGCCTCGTGTTCGTCCTCCGTGTTTGGCATTCCCGAGGGCGCATGTAAGCTCATCGTTCTCTCTATCGGGGTGAAACCGTCCTTCTTGGGCATCTTTTATTGCTTGAATCAACTCATCTGATGCATGCTTCAGACTGGCCAGTGCCATAATCTTCACTGTGGCTGGGTCCAACTTTCCCCCATGCGCAAAAAACTAATTCCTGCACCTCTTGGGACAGTTGAAGGTTACTGGAGTGATCCCTTCAGCAAGCATCTTATTCTCTAATGCATCCCACTTAGGAATGGCTGACTTGTATCCACCTGTCCCTAGTTTATGGTGATACTTTTTTTCTCAGCATTTATCTTATTCTTTGTCGACTTCTCCATAGCAGCTATCGATGTCTTGTACTCGATAAATGCGTCCTAGTGACCCCTTACCTTCTCGTATATTCCTTTGAATTCGAGCGCCTTCTTGCCTCTCGCGTTGTACTCGGTCCATAATCTTTTCTTCCAAGTCTGGAACGCCCCGGCCATCTTATGGAGAGCAAACTCCTTGACTTTGTTCCTTTGACGCTCCGAGAGAGAATCTGGTAGGGTGAAATGCTCCATGAGCTCTCGGCAAAGGGCATCTTTAATTCTTGTATCGACATAATTCACTCTTGGTTTTGGTTCCTTTGCTGAATCCATTCATGCATTGTGATCGGGACTCCGTCCCTAAAAACCACTCCGCATTGATGCACAAATGTCTTGGCATTGGCTTCAGGGTAAGTCGGTTCGCCATTATGTTTGAAAGCATCAAGATTGAGCTTTACGTTGCCGTCCAATATTTTGGCAGCGCCTCTTACATTTCTACTAGATTGGCTCGATCCGGAGGGCTGATAATTAAAATAAGAAAGATTTGTTAATATATATATACAAATCAATTAATACACATGTAATGATCACCAGAGGCTGATGGATGTGTATATACCTCGCCGAACATTGTTGGTTGTTCCGGATTTTGGAACATAAGTTGTTCTTCCTCGGTCTCACATCCATCACCGTGATCGTTCAGATATTGTGAGCCATCATCATGATCATGTGATTCACCTCGAATGTCTGCTGGGTTTTCGGAGGAGCATATCATGTCGAACATGTCCTCTTCATGAGCTCTACCGGTATTGTCCATAGCTTAATAACTAGTCCATAATAATATAGATAAAACAAATTAGTATTTAAATTAGCATGCATTCAAGAAGCAAAATGATAGTTAATTAATAATGCATCATCGAATACATATATAGTATAGTTCTTAGAAAAGATCTCATCTACATAATCTTGGATAATTTTCAATACATCGGCTAATCTCCATCGATCTAGCTAATACATCATAATAATACATCATAATAGTAGCTAGCTAATATATCGATCTAGCTAGAACCCTAGCGCCCGGCGGATATCGGGGCAGGCAGTGGACACCCAAAGAGAAGGAACCATCACAGGAACATAGCTCCAGTGAGATCCCTGAAGAATCTACCAGGTATTGTCGGACCTGGCCTCCAAAGCTGCCATGTAGCGTTGGACGTGCTCGTTCTCCTTGCTGACATGGTACTGTACCACCTCCGCGGGGGACTCAAGCCTCTCGATCGTCTGTGGCCCATGCGGCCGCCACCACAGAACCTCCGGGTCGACGACGGGCTGGCTCCTCACCAAGCTGCGCCGCCCGAAAGGCAACACCTCCCAGTACCAGCCTGGCGGAGCCCAGTCCCTGACAGGGCCCCTCGGCTCAAGCAAGTGACCTCCTCCAGCGACTCGATGACGAGGATGCGGGATCGGCATCGTCGACGTCGAGAAGAAACACTTAATCACGAAAACAAATTAAATAAAACTTAGCAAAATTAACACTTAACAAAATTAACACTTAGCAAAATTAACACTTAGCATCTTGTAAAATCAAGAATTACGGAACGCTTTGGATCCTAATGCGTGTGTGACTGTCGGTCTGTCGAGACTTTCCTTAAATAACTCTCACATATCTCATGGTGTGTTGGTGCGCACTCTCTCACATTGATACGGTGGTGTATATATGTTGGTGGACACTCTCTCGCAGTAATAGGTTCGACCGACGGTGATGGACACTTCCCCTCTCCTCTTCTTGCACAATATATCGATGAGTATATCGCAAAGAAGAGGAGAAAGAGGAAGCGCCCCCCACGACAACAGTCGGGATTCCTCCATCAGGAACACACATGAAACCCTAAACTAAATTAGGATCGACGACAGACAGAAAGTCACACACGCATTAGGATCCAAACTAAATTAAACCTAAAACTAAACTAAACATTAACTAAATTAAATCTAAACTAAACATAAACTAACACATATCCTAATAACCTGACAACCTAACTAACTAACTAACTAAATAGGGGTGTTGTGTCGTGGTCGGGGTCGGGTGTCGTGGGTGTCGTGTCGGGGTGTCGGGGTTTGACGTCGAGGGACCCTAGATACCCTAGCATCTACACACTAGTCCGGCGATCATCAGGGCGATCCTCGGGGAGAGGGGTCGGACGGGAGATCTCACCTAGCCTCCTGACCCGGAGGTGGCGTCGGCGACGGGCTCGGGGCGGCGGCAACGGGATCACGGAGCGGCGGCCGGAGTGAGCGGGCCAGCAGCGACGGGACTGGCGACGAGGGGCGGCGTCCGGGTAGGCGAGGGCGACGGCGGCGAGGGCGACGGCAGCGGTGGTGAGGGTGACGGCGGCGAGGGGCGGCGTTCAGGTAGGCGAGGGCAACTGCGGCGAGGGTGACGGCGGCGAGGGCGACGGTGGCGAAGGCGACGGTGGCGGTGGTGAGGGCGACGGCGGCGCGACCGACGGCGGCGAGGGCGACGGCGGTGGTGGTGCGACGGTTGCAGTGGTGAGGGCGACGTCAATGGGCGATGGTGGTGCGACGACGACGAGGGCGACGACGGCAAGAGCGACGGCGGCGAGGGCGATGGCGGCGAGGGCGATGGCGGCGAGGGCGACGGTGGCAAGGGCGACGGCGGTGGTGGTGAGGGTGACGGCGGCGTGACCGATGGCGGCTAGGGCGACGACGGTGGTGGTGCGACGGCGGCGATGGTGAGGGCGACGACAATGGCGCGGTGGTGGTGCGACGGCGGCGAGGGTGACGACGGTGAGAGCGATGGCTGCGAGGGCGACGGCGGCAAGGGAGACGGCGGCGAGGGCGACGACAATAGCGATTTTGGCAACCTGGCGGCGCAAGTTGAGCTCTCCCGGTGCGTTGTTCGGCCCGGGACGACGAAATCCTCCTTTTATACCAGACAGACCTTTAGTACCGGTGCGTGGCACGCACCGGTAGTACCGGTGCTAGCCACGCACCGGTACTAAAGGTCCTCCCAACAGAGTGCGGGGGTGGTGGACCTTTAGTACGGGTGCCTGGCATGCACCCGTACTAAAGGGTCTTTAGTACCGGTGCTAGTCATGCACCGGTACTAAATGTCCTTCCAAAAGAGCGCGGGGGCGATGGACCTTTAGTACCGGTGCGTGGCTAACACCGGTACTAAAAGTGTTTTTTAGTTAAATATTAGTTATTATTTTCAGAAAAACCCCGTAAACTTTAGAAAATCATAGAAAAAACGTAGGACTCCAATGGAAATAAATAATATATGAAAAAATATCAGAAAAATATAAAGAATCTATTTATGGCATTTCCATGCATGTTTGAACAACTTCAACTGCTGTATAAGATAATTTGATTAAATATGGCATTTGAAATATTCATATCTTGAGTTTGAAAAGCAGTACAAATGAACTTTGAAAATGTTGTAACTTGGCATAACATCATAATTTCACCCACATAGCAACTTCTAGAGAGTTGAGAGGGTTACGGCAATAACTGGATGCACTTCGTGTACAAACTGGACAATCTCATGAGAAGTATGAGGGTTTCGGACAAAAACTCATCTATTACAAAGGGATTTCATTTTTAATAACTTATTTTTAACTCCATACTTTTTGTGTGTTCAATATGCATCATTCAAAGGCACATCATCAATTTTCAACCCTTTCTGACTTCATTTGATATTTTTCATGCATTTAATGATTTATTTTGAGCTAAATGACCCTGAATTTGAAAAGCAGTACAAATGAACTCTAAAAAAGGTTGTAACTTGGCATGACATCATAATTTCACCCACATAGCAACTTCTAGAGAGTTGAGAGGGTTACGGCAACAACTGGATGCACTTCGTGTACAAACTGGACAATCTCATAAGAAGTATGAGGGTTTCGGATGAAAACTCATTTATTACAAAGGGATTTCATTTTTAATAACTTATTTTAACTCCATACTTTTTGTGTGTTCAATATGCACCATTCAAAGGCACATCATCAATTTTCAACCCTTTCTGACTTCATTTGATATTTTTCATGCATATAATGATTTATTTTGAGCTAAATGACCCTGAATTTGAAAAGCAGTACAATGAACTCTGAAAAGGTTGTAACTTGGCATGACATCATAATTTCACCCACATAGCAACTTCTAGAGAGTTGAGAGGGTTACGACAAAAACTGGATGCACTTCGTGTATAAACTGGACAATCTCATAAGAAGTATGAGGGTTTCAAACAAAAACTCATCTATTACAAAGGGATTTTATTTTTAATAACTTATTTTAACTCCATACTTTTTGTTTGTTCAATATGCACCATTCAAAGGCACATCATCAATTTTCAACCCTTTCTAACTTCATTTGATATTTTTCATGCATTTAGTGATTTATTTTGAGCTAAATGACCCTGAATTTGAAAAGCAGTACAAATGAACTCTGAAAAGGTTGTAACTTGGCATGACATCATAATTTCACCCACATAGCAACTTCTAGTGAGTTGAGAGGGTTACGACAAAAACTGGATGCACTTCGTGTACAAATTGTTACAAAGATATACCATGCTAGCTAGGAAATGCATGCATGTCCTTCACATAAATATATAGAAAGGGATGACGGTGAAGCCGGTCACATCCCGGAGTGGGATCTCGCGGTGTAAGACTTTTTCTGCATGTTTGTCCCTTTCTTATGATTGCGCCGTAACCATGGATAATCTTCATCATTTAACAGGATGCTTGGGCAAGTCTTCACTCTGAAGGGAGGGATTTCATGAAACTTTTCATAATCTTCGGACATGTCTGTCTTGTCCTTCACTCCCACAATGTTTCTTTTCCCTGAAAGAACCACGTGGCGCTTTGGCTCATCGTATGATGTATTCACTTCCTTATATTTTTTTCTCCTTGGTTTGCTAGTCATGTCCTTCACATAGAAAACCTGAGCTACATCATTGGCTAGGACGAATGGGTCGTCTGTGTATCCAAGATTGCTGAGATCCACTATTCTCATTCCGTACTGCGGGTCTACCTGTACCCCGCCTCTAGTATATTTGACCCATTTGCAGCGAAACAAAGGGACCTTAAGATCAAGTCCATAGTCAAGTTCCATATCTCCTCTATGTAACCATAATATGTGTCTTCAAAGTTGGTTGCATCATAGCGGACACCACTGTTTTGGTTGGTGCTCTTCTTATCTTGGGCGATCGTGTAAAATGTATTCCCATTTATCTCGTACCATTTGAAAGTCGTTACAATCGAACTTTGTGTCTTGGCCAACCAGTACAGTTCATTTGGAACATCGTTCTCATTGATGAGATTTGTTTGCAACCAACTGGCAAAAGTCTCCATGTGTTTACGTTCAATCCAGGGGTCAGACTGCTCTGGGTTCTTGGACCATACAATATCCTTGTATTCCTCCATATATGGAGTCACCAAGGTGGAATTTTGTAGAACCGTTTAGTGTGCTTGAGTGAAAGTATTACCATCCATATTTATTGCTTCTTTCTTTCCTAATGTGCCTTTCCACCCAGTCTCCCCTCATGCCGCGATTCAGGAAGACCAATCGGCTTAATGTCAGGAAAAAAGTCAACACAAAACTCAATAACCTCCTCTGTTCCATATCCCTTGGCGATGCTTCCTTCTGGCCTAGCACGGTTATGAACATATTTCTTTAAGACTCCCATGAACCTATCTAAGGGGAACATATTGTGTAGAAATACAGGACCCAGAATGTTAATCTCTTCGACTAGGTGCACTAGAACGTGCGTCATAATATTGAAGAAGGATGAAGGGAACACGAACTCGAAATTGACAAGACATTGGACCAAGTCATTCTGTAACCTTGGTAGGATTTCTGGATCGATTACCTTCTGAGAAATTGCATTGAGGAATGTGCATAGCTTCACAATGGCTAATCGAACATTTTCTGGTAGAAGCCCCCTAAGTGCAACCGGAAGTAATTGCGTCATAATCACGTGGCCGTCATGAGACTTTAGATTTTGAATTTTTTTTCTCTGCCATATTTATTATTCCCTTTATATTCGATGAGAAGCCAGACAGGACATTGATACTGACTAGGCATTCAAAAAAGATTTCCTTCTCTTCTTTCGTAAGAGCGTAGCTGGCAGGACCTTGATACTGCTTTGGAGGCATGTCGTCTTTTTCATTAATTCTTTGCTTGTCCTCCCGTGCCTCCGGTGTATCTTTTGTCTTTCCATACACGCCCAAGAAGCCTAGCAGGTTCACACAAAGATTCTTCGTCACATGCATCACGTCGATTGCATTGTGGACCTCTAGGGCTTTCCAATATTCAAGTTCCCAAAATATAGATTTCTTCTTCCACATGGCTGCGTGTCCGTTGGCGTCATTCGGAACAGATTGTCCACCAGGACCCTTTCCAAAGATTACCTATAAATCCTTGACCATATCAAATATATATTCACCAGTACGGAGGCTAGGCTTCTTCCGGTTATTTGGCTCACCTTTGAAATGGTTGCCTGCCTTTCTTAAGATATGCTTGATCCGTAGAAATCGACGATGTCCCAGGTACACATTCTTCTTACATTTATCCAAATATATACTTACAGTATCATCTAAACAGTGCGTGCATGCATTGTATCCCTTGTTTGTATGTCCTGAAAGGTTACTAAGAGCAGGCCAATCATTGATGGTTACAAACAGCAACACTCGTAGGTCAATTTCCTTCTGTGTGTGCGCATCCCACACACGCACACCTGGTTTTTCCACAACTGTAGAAGTTCATCAACTAGTGGCCTTAGGTAGACATCAATGTCGTTGCCAGGCTTCTTAGGGCCTTGAATGAGAATTGGCATCATAATGAACTTCCGCTTCATGCACAACCAAGGAGGAAGGTTGTAGATACATAGACTCACGGGCCAGGTGCTATGACTGGAGCTCTGCTCGCCAAAAGGATTCATGCCGTCTGTACTCAGACCAAACCATAAGTTCGTTGCGTCAGCTACAAAGTCCTCAAACTCCCTCTCGATTTTTCTCCACTGCGACCCATCAGCGGGTGCTCTCAACATCCTGTCTTTCTTACGTTCTTCTTTGTGCCATCGCAACAACTTGGCATGCTCTTTGTTTTGGAACAAACGTTTCAACCGTGGTATTATAGGAGCATACCACATCACCTTGGCAGTAACCCTCTTCCTGTGGCGTTCTCCCTCCACATCACCAGGGTCATCGCGGGGGATCTTATAGCGCAGTGCACCGCATACCGGGCCAAATTCTCGTACTCCTCACTGCGGTAGAGGATGCAGTCATTAGGGCATGCATGTATCTTCTGCACCTCTAATCCTAGAGGACAGACAACCTTCTTTGCTTCATACGTACTTTCAGACAGTTTGTTATCCTTTGGAAGCATCTTCTTTATCATTATCAGCAATTCTTGAAATCCCTTGTCAGTTACACCATTCTCCGCCTTCCATTGCAGCAATTCCAGCGTGTTAACCAGCTTTTTCTGGTCATCTTCACAATTTGGATACAATAATTTCTTGTGATCCTCTAACATGCATTTCAACTTCAACCTCTCCTTATCATTTTTGCAGTTTCTCTTTGCATCAGCAATGACCTGACCCAAATCATCAGCGGGCTCATCTGATGCCTCTTCTTCAGCTTCCCCCATTGATGCCTCTTTTCAGCTTCCCCCATTGTTGTATCAGCGAAAGGATAGTTGTCATCACCCTCTTCTTCTTCATTGTCTTCCATTATAACCCCTCTTTCTCCATGCTTGGTCCAACAGCTATAGCCGGACATGAAATCGGACTTCAGTAGGTGGTAGTGAAGGGTTTTTGAGTTAGAGTAATTCCTATCATTCTTACAGTCACGACATGGACAACACATGAAACCATTCTGCTTATTTGTGTCAGCCACACGAATAGAATCATGCAGGCCATTAAGAAACCCTAGACTTAGTCGGTCATCGTACATCCATTGCCGGCTCATGTTCACTACACAACATCGAATGACCAAATTAATACAACTTCATCATCACATTACAACCAAAAGTAGAGCTAGCAGTGACCAAATGTTATTACTGCAAATAATGGATACTTATAGTTCATACATATACATCTCATAAAACAACACCAACTATCTAAAACATGTGAATACAACGACAAATGTGATCATAATCGCAACTAAAGTAACAATTGAGCCAACAACATAATGATACCAAGCCTCTTTATCAATGGCATATTTTCTAATCTTTCTAAGCTTCAAGCGCATTCCAATCATCTTGTTCTTGTGATCATCGACGATATCAGCAACATGCAAATCCAATCCCATCTTCTCATCTTCAGTTCTTTTCAATTTTTCTTTCAAATGATCAATTTCTTTTTCAGCTTGTGTTAATTTCTCGAGCAGAATTGCATATCGGTTGGAATTTCTGGTTCAACTACTTCCTATAGATAAAAATATCTACGTCAATTTGGTGGCATAATTAATTGTCATAGACATTATATGATGTGTGAAATAGTTATAAAAGATAATTAACAACATACCACATCTGAATCATAGACTGGACGAGGGCCGACGTGGGCAGATACCATAACCATTACACTACAGAATAACTAACAATAATACAAGTAAGTAAATCGTACACGCAGCTATCTAAATCATACAAGTAATTTTCTTTTAAATATTTTGAGAAGAACTAGAGGCTCACCAAGGTGGCCGGTGCCGCGACGAGACGGTACGGACGATGGACGGTGGTTAGGATGGCCGGGGATGGTGGGAAGGCACACCAAATAAACCACACCTACACATATGCAACCTAACAAGTTAATTTGAGCTCAAATTGGATATAAATCAAATAAACTCCCACAAATCACATATCACATATCTTTGAGCATACCACAAGCTAATCTAGCAAGAGATGAAGGAGCAAAGTTGCTAACCTTTATGAACACTTGGATAGATGGGGTGCCTTTAAATCTTGACAAATCCTTGGCAAAATGGAGGATGAGCTTCGAGCAAGAAGAAGAACGTGGGAAGGCACACCAAATAAACCACACCTACACATATGCAACCTAACAAGTTAATTTGAGCTCAAATTGGATATAAATCAAATAAACTCCCACAAATCACATATCACATATCTTTGAGCAAACCACAAGCTAATCTAGCAAGAGATGAAGGAGCAAAGTTGCTAACCTTTACGAACACTTGGATAGATGGGGTGCCTTTAAATCTTGACAAATCCTTGGCAAAATGGAGGACGAGCTTTGAGCAAGAAGAAGAACATGGGAGAAAACAGAGCTCTTTCGATCGGCTGCGGACGAATGTATATGTAGGAAGTCTTTAGTACCGGCTGGTGTCACCAGCCGGTACTAAAGGTGCAAGCGGGACCCATGTCTGACCAAAACCCTGCCACGCCCCCTTTAGTACCGGCTTGTGAGATGAACCGTTACTAAAGGTCCCTCACGAGCGGTACTAAAGGTCGCCTTGCTCCTAGCCGTTTTAGCCGGCACGAACTAGGACTAATACCATCTTTAGTACCGGTTCGTGACCAGACCAGGACTAAAGCTCGGGACGAAAGGTCTATTTTCTACTAGTGTGATGCTTATGTCAAAAAGCTTCAGCCTGAAAAGTTGGAACCCAAAGTGGAGAAATGCGTCTTCATAGGATACCCGAAAGAGACAGTCGGGTATACCTTCTATCTCAGATCCGAAGGCAAAGTGTTTGTCACTAATAACGGAACATTTCTTGAGAAAGAGTTTCTCTCGAAAGAATTGAGTGGGAGTAAAATAGAGCTTGATGAGGTTATTGAATCTTTACTTCAACCAGAAAGTAGTAGAGCGCAAAAAGATGTTTCTGTGGAACCTACGACGGTAGAAGAGGAAGTTAATGATGATGATCATGAAGCTTCGGATCAAGCTACTATTGAACCTCGTAGGTCGACAAGGCCGCGTACTACCCCTGAGTGTTACGGCAACCCTGTCTTGGAGGTTATGTTGTTGGACAACAATGAACCTACGAGCTATGGAGGAGCAGTGATGGGCCCGGATTCCAAGAAATGGTTAGAGGCCATGAATTCCGAGATGGGATCCATGTATGAAAACAAAGTATGGACTTTGGAAGTATTACCTGAAGGGTGAAAGGCCATTCAGAACAAATGGATCTTTAAGAAGAAGACAGACGTGGACGGTAATGTCACCGTCTATAAAGCTCGACTCATGGAAAAGGGTTTTTCACAAGTTCAAGGAGTTGACTACGATGAGACTTTCTCACCCGTAGCGATGCTTAAGTCTGTCAGAATCATGTTAGCAATAGTTGCTTATTTCGACTATGAAATTTGGCAGATGGATGTCAAAACAGAGTTCCTCAATGGTTTCCTTGAGGAAGAGTTGTATATGATGCAACCCGAAGGTTTTGTCGATCCAGAGAATGCTGACAAAGTTTGCAAACTCCAGCGATCCATTTATGGACTGGTGCAAGCATCCCGGTGGAATAAGCGCTTTGATCAGGTGATCAAAGCGTTTGAGTTTATAAAAGTTTACGGAGAAGCTTGTATTTACAAGAAAGTGAGTGGGAGCTCTATAGAATTTCTAGTATTATATGTGGATGACATATTGCTGATTGGAAACAATATAGAAATGCTGGAAAGCGTGAAGGAATATTTGAACAAGAGTTTTTCAATGAAGGACCTAGGAGAAGCTGCTTTCATATTAGGCATTAAGATCTATAGAGATAGATCGAGACGCTTAATAGCACTTTCACAGAGCACATACCTTGATAAAGTTTTGAAGAAGTTCAAAATGGATCAGTCCAAGAAGGGGTTCTTGCCTGTGTTACAAGGTGTGAAGTTGAGTAAGACTCAATGCCCAGTAACTGCAGAAGATAGAGAAAAGATGAGTATCATCCCCTATGCTTCAGCCATAGGCTCTATCATGTATGCAATGCTGTGCACAAGACCCGATGTCAGCCTTGCCATAAGTATGGCCGAAAGGTTTCAAAGTGATCCTGGAATGGAGCACTGGCAAGCGGTCAAGAATATCCTTAAGTACCTGAAAAGGACTAAGGAAATGTTTCTCGTTTATGGAGGTGATGAAGAGCTCGTCGTAAAGGGTTACGTCGATGCAAGCTTTAACACTGATCCGGACGACTCTAAGTCACAAATCGGATACCTATTTATTCTTAACGGGGGGAGCGGTAAGCTGGTGCAGTTTCAAGCAAAGCGTGGTAGCCGATTCTACGTGCGAAGCGGAGTACATCGCAGCCTCGGAGGTAGCGAAGGAAGGTGTATGGATGAAGCAGTTCATGATAGATCTTGGAGTAGTGCCCAGGGCACTGAATTCGATGAACCTGTTCTATGACAACACTGGTGCCATTGCTCTGGCCAAGGAACCAAGGTTTCACAAGAGGACCAGACACATAAAGCGATGCTTCAACTCCATCCGCGATTACATCGAGGAGAAGGACATAAATATTTGCAAAGTGCACACAAATCTAAATGTTGCAAACCCGTTGACTAAACCTCTTCCAAGGGCTAAACATGATCAACACCAGAACTGCATGGGTGTTCAATTCATTACAATGTAAATCACATAGTGATGTGAACTAGATTATTGAATCTAGTGCAAGTGGGAGACTGTTGGAAATATGCCCTAGAGGCAATGAATAAAGTGTTTATTATTGTATTGCCTTGTTCATGATAATAGTTTATTATCCATGCTATAATTGTATTAATTGGAAACATGGATACATGTGTGGATACATAGACAAACACAATGTCCCTAATATGCCTCTAGTGAACTAGCTCGTTGATCGAAAGATGGTTAAGGTTTCCTAGCCATGGAGATGAGATGTCATTTGATAACGGGATCACATCATTAGGAGAATGATGTGATGAACAAGACCCAAACTACAAACGTAGCTTATGATCGTGTCAGTTTATTGCTACTGTTTTCTGCATGTCAAGTATATGTTCCTATGACCATGAGGTCATGCAACTCATAGATATTGTAGGAGTGCCTTGTGTGTATCAAACGTCGCAACGTAACTGGGTGACTATAAAGGTGCTCTACAGGTGTCTATGAGGGTGTTTGTTGAGTTGGCATGGATCAAGACTGGGATTTGTTACTCAGTGTGACGGAGAGGTATCCCAGGGCCCACTCGGTAATACAACATCACAATAAGCCAAGCAAGAAATGTGACTGAGTGTTAGTTACGGGGTCTTGTATTACGAAACGAGTAAAGAGACTTGCCAGTAACGAGGTTGAACTAGGTATGGAGATACCGACTATCGAATCTCGGGCAAGTAACATACCGAAGAACAAAGGGAACATCATACGGGATTAACGGAATCCTTGACATAGAGGTTCGACCGATAAAAGATCTTCGTAGAATACGTAGGAACCAATGTGGACATCCAGGTCCCACCATTGGTTATTGACCGTAGAAGTGTCTCGGTCATGTCTACATAGTTCTCGAACCCGCAGGGTCTACACACTAAAGGTTTGGTGACGTTTCGGTAGTATAGAGTTATGTATGGTGGTGACCGAAGGTTGTTCGGAGTCCCGGATGAGATCTCGGATGTCACGAGGAGCTCTGGAATGGTCCGGAGGTAAAGATTCATATATAGCAAGTCCTGTTTTGGTCACCGGAAAAGTTTCGGGCTCATCGGTAGCGTACCGGGAGTGCCAGTAGTGTACCAGGAGACCTCCGGGAGGGGTATTTCGATCCAAGAGGCTACATGGGCTGTGGGAGAGTGGAAACCAGCCCTTAGTGGGCTGGTGGAACAACCACAAGAGGCCCATGCGGCTGGAAGAAAAAAACCCAAGAGAAAAGTTGGGAAAAAAAAGGCAAAATAGGTGAATCCTAGTCCTACTAGGATTGGAGGTGGACTCCACCTCCGTTCCTGCAATGCATAGTTTCTCCTCTAGATCGGATTTCTGCAGTGCTTAGGCGAAGCCCTGCCAGAATTGCTCCACCACCATCGCCGGAGCGCCGTCAGGCTGCCGGAGAACTCTTCTTCCTCTCCACTCCTTCTTGCTGGATCACGATGATGGAGATCGTCATCAAGCTATACATGTGCTGAACACGGAGGTGCCATCCATTCGGTGCTAGATCGGAAGGATCGTGATCAAGTTGGTGGGACGGATCGTGATCAAGTTTGTGGGACGGATCGTGATCGGATCGCGGGACGGATTGTGATTGGATCGCGGGACGGATTGTGATTGGATCGCGGAACGCACGGCGATTTGGATCGCGAAGACGTTCGACTACACCAACCGCGTTTCTTAACGCTTCCCGCTTAGCGATCTACAAGGGTATGTAGATCCACTCTCCCTCTCGTCGATGCTCATCACCATGGATAGATCTGCGTGTGCGTAGGAATTTTTTTGTTTCCCATGCAACGTTCCCCTTCATTTCCCCCTTCCCCTCGACGAACCCGAGCTCATAGCATAGGATTTCACCGGAGCCCGAACCCGCCGCCGCAAGAACTCGTCACCGGCAGGCCTCCGGTGAACAAATGGTCATGGGGGTGCGCCCATTCGCTTCGCCGCACCACGTAGGACCGCTCCCGCACTAGCCCCGCTCGTGTTGCCCCTATACACAGTGCCGGAGTTCGCCCGAAACCCGCCTCCGCCGCCGTCGACCTGCCGCTCGCCACCGTCCACCATAGCCCCCACCGTTGGCCAGAATGGGTCGGTGACGTCCCCAGCTCATGAACGCGCCAAACGACGCTCGTTTTGGTGCCTTGTGCGCCGTTTCCGACCCTCCCCACCGTTTCGGGAGCTCGCCGGAGCTCCTCCGGTGGCCGGCCGGCGCCGCTGCCTACGTGGCTGACCTGGGGCCATTGCCAGGGTCACTGACCCGTGGGCCCCGCGGTCCTGGTTGACCTGTTGACCAGGTCAACCATGCTGACTGGACACCCGTGTGCCACTGACATGTGGGGCCCTAGCCCCCAGTGTCTATGACATTGGCCCCCACCCTGTAAGATGCTTAATTAGTGAATTGATTAATTAAACTAATTAAATTGCCTAAATTAGTCACTGACATGTGGGCCCCCTTTTAATTAATCATGTTTAGTTTAATTTAATAAGCTGGAATTGGTTTGTGTCAATGACATGTGGCCCCACATGTCAAGTTTGACCCGACCAGATCTTGTTGACATGATGACGTCACAGTGATGTCATGCTGGCATCACCTCTTACTATTCTGGATAATGTTGGATTTAATTAATTAAAATAATTCCAGAAAATTAATAATACTTTAGAAAATCATATCTGTTAAACCGTAGCTCAAATGAAAATAATTTATACATGAAAGTTGATCAGAAAAATCCCACGAATCCAAATACGCCATCCATTCATCTGTCACATGATCCTAGCATGATGAGCATGGAACTTTCCCCTCCGGATCAACTGTCCGATAAATCCAAAAGACCCGAGAAATATCGTCAGATATTCTTTCGAACCGTCTACGACGTATAATACTATGTTAGTGCATGCCTAGCCCTGCATATTGCCATGTCATGCATTGTGATCGCATATTTGCTTTATATTTATTGTTTCTTCCCCCTCTTCTCTCCGGTAGGCCCCGAGACTGACGTTGTTGCCGAGTACGACTACGCCCCTGACGACCAGACTTTTTCAGCAGAGCAGCAAGGCAAGCAAAACCCCCTTTGAGCATTCCGATATCACCCAGCTCTCTCCCTCTTATTCTTGCGTTAGAATTTTGCTACTGTTTTAGTTAACTCATATTCTGACGCATAGCCTGATTTTGATGAACTGCTACTATTCCTACAATCATACCAACTGCTAGTATATGTTGGTTAGAGAACCCCCAGTGACCCCTTAGTCCCAGTTGCCCCTGCTTCTTCATCGACGACCCGACGACTCGATGACTCGAAGACCTGAGGACTCGGTCAACTGGCCGACAAGCTAGGCCCTCCTCACATCATCGCACTCCCCTAAATTGTATGACTCTACAGTGCTACTATCGAGTACCGAGGGTGACACCTCATGAAGTACTCATGATGCTAGCCCTATAGTGCAGCTAGTCGGTCGTGCTTATCGAGGGTGATTCCTCCTTCACCATT
This sequence comes from Hordeum marinum, assembly GCA_022496015.1. NCBI lineage: Eukaryota > Viridiplantae > Streptophyta > Magnoliopsida > Poales > Poaceae > Hordeum > Hordeum marinum. Next base: position 66,204,642 of record CM039673.1, read on the forward strand.
CCTAACAATGTCTCTGTCGTGCAACCCCTCAAGTGTAGTACCCTCGAGGGTGATTCCTCTAAAGTCCACCTTGACGGTTACATCGAGCGGGAACCATTGAGGGTGATTCCTCAGTTCCCGTCTTGATGTTATAACCACACAACTACTATTGACTTGGCACTGTACTAACATGACGGGACTGAAGGGACAGGCGGTACCACCTTGTTGAGGTGGACCTGAGTTCCCGACAGTTCTGAAGCGGGTCGGCCCCAAGGGTATCCGTGTGAGAAAGATTTGGTGGGATGCGCCGTAAGGCATCCGAAGACTTGGTGGGGTTGCGCCGGTAAGGCACCCGAGTGTTATTGGCGGGGCGACAGCCTGCAATATGGCTCGAGCCTGCCCCGCACTAATAAAATGCTAATGGGTTGGGTATTTGATCCGAGTTGGTCGTTGACCTTTTTACGCACTAAACCTTCATGTGGGAGAAGTTATGGGTACTCAGCGTCGTTGTATCAGCCGAAGCTCTTCGGACGTCAGCAATGGAGTGGCGTGCGCCGGATTGGACTGGAACGCATCGCGCTTGTAAGTTAAGGGGTGCCAGGTCTGTTTCCGGCCGCGTGCGCACCGTGCAGGAGTGCAAGGGCAAGTGGGCCCACGAACCTGCGCGCTTAGGAGTAGACCGACTGGCTGGCCTCTTTGTTGAGTCTAGGTGGGGTGACGACGTTTTGGATCCCGAGGCCGGGCATTACCCCGGAAAGTGTGTCCGGCCAGAGGTGATCAAGCGTGTTGGAAATGCGATGCACCCCTGCAGGGAAGAAATTATCTATTCGAATAGCCGTGTCCACGGTAACAGAACGACTTGGAGTTGTACCTTGACCTTATACAACTATAATTTTGCTTTACTTTAAATGAAATGTGGCCCCAGGATTGCTTCCTCGCAAGGAGTCGAGAAAGAATCTCTGGGCGTGGTTACTTAATAAAATTGCTACAAAAATATGACTATATATGTGTTACCTGTCTACTCTCTTCTAATGCTGCAAGATGCTGAAGATGCTAGTCTTCGATAGGACTAGGCCTTCCCCCTATTCTTGCTTTCTGCAGTCAGTCCAGATATAACCTCACCCCTTGATAATGATGCATACTTAGTATAGTTCTGATGTCAGTCTTGCGAGTAGTTTGGATGAGTACTCACCGCTGCTTTACTCTTGTTTTCACCCTCGATACGATTCTGCGTTCAGACGTTGGAGCCTAGGAGATGGAGTACGCCGGAGACGACTACTACACCATCGCAGGAGCCTACTACTACGTGGAGGCGGCCCCCGACCAGCAGTAGGATAGGAGGTTCCCAGGCAGGAGGCCTCGCCTCTTTCGATCCGTTGTTATGTTTGTGCTAGCCTTCTTAAGGCAAAACTTGGTTAACTTATGTCTGTACTCAGATATTATTGGCTTCCGCTGACTCGTAATTGTCGAGATTTGTATTCGAGCCCTCAAGGCCCCTGGCTTATAATATGAAGCTGTATGACTTTAAATTTGTGTCTAGAGTTGTGTTGTGATATTGATCAGTGAGTCCCTAACCTTGGCCGTACGCATTGCGTGTATGTTTAGAGTACAGACGAAATTAGGGGCGTCACAAGTTGGTATCAGAGCCGACTGCCTGTAGGTAGCCCCCTTTCCAACTCCTTGGATGAAGTTGAGTCTAGTACTTGAAAAACTTTTACTAAGATTGTTGTGTGGCTTATGGGCCCACATCTCAATCAAGTGGTATTAGGATCTTTTATTCCTCGTCTATACTCTGGGTTCTGATCTCTCTCCTCTTTCGGGTTAAAGAATTTGCTAACTCTAAAATTAGGTTCTCGTGATCACATCCATCGGAGATTTGTTTCATCGACAAATGATTCCTTTGAAGTTATAATGCACACACTGTCATTTGACATCTTAATCCTCCTGTTACAGATGCGTCCCAGAAGATAGATCGTCCTTCTGACCTATGCGCACGATACGACTGGGTTCCCGGCCATCCTGATCGACCTCTTGAAGAAGCTGGGATATCGCTGGTACCCCGAGTACACTGTTTATGAGGACTACCACGAGTTCAACCAGGAACAGTATGAGGCTGTGATGGTTATCTGGGATCGACGGGACCTCTCCATCACTGAGCTGCACACCTTTCGTGGCATTGGAGTGACTATCGAGATGGCCGTACAGGATGCTGCTTGTGCTGCTATTCTTCAACTCCGTGCAGCGAACTCTTGTTTGGAGGAGACGGCATACAGATACATTCCGTATGTTACCAACCGGGACCAAAGACCCTCCTGCCTGGGCTCGGCGGAGCGGCCACGTGTAGCCCCGTCTGTCCCGGTTCGTAAGTGAACCGGGACTAAAGGTCATGGGCTTTAGTCCCGGGTCCAGAACCGGGACATATGGGCCTCTGGAACCGGGACAAATGGACCTTTTTCCACTAGTGGATACTAGTTTATGATACTATGCATTATGGAGGTAGTATCATACAATAGTATCATATGCATGATACTACTATATGATATTCCCCACTATGAGTAGCCTAAGAGGTGGCCAACTGTATCGGTTATAGATACTTACCTGGTCCCACTAGTTAATAATATCAATGGTTGAGATCTTCTCTACCCTCTTAGTTCTTACCTCCCTCTGAGGTAAGGAAGAGCATGCTTAAACAGTTCTATTTATAAAATATAGAAAATTGGAAATTCTACTCAACGCTTGCTCTTCCACAATTGGAGCCGACATGCAGCAACTTTATTTGTATAAAGTAAACTAATAAGAGATATCATATTGGTAAAAATAGCGTGAACGGAAGACCGGGCATTACAAGAAGATATTCATGCATCCATGGTTCATATCCCCCAATACAATCCATATATACATCAAAATAGGTAAACAACTCATAAATCCACACCCTCCCCTCCCCTGAGCCGCTCCCGCGGGCTGACGGGGGAAACCCTAGGCCATCGCCCTCTCTCCCCCTTCCCGGTCACCCTCCCCTACCGCCGCCGGGCAAAGCCCGGACGGCGGGGCCTTCCCCTCCTCTCCACTCGGTGCCCCTGGCTGGTGCGGGACAACAGCCCGAGGAAGACGCCGGGCTTTTGCGGGGCTCGGCGGCGCGACGCCGGACGTGGGGGCTGGTGCGGTGTCAGTCTTCGGCGGTGCGGTGCCATCTTCTGGGCCGGCGGGGTGCGGCGGCTGCGAGGTCATCCTTCTCTGGTGGTGGCGGGCTGGCGGGCGCCCGACCAGATTGGGCGCGAGGCGCGCCCGCTGGCGCATGGCCTGGTGCGCAGGGGCGGGGGCCATGTCGGGCCTGGTCCGGCAGTAGGACAGCATGCGCCCGTCGAGGTGGGAGGCTCTGCCCAGTTTTGGCGGGCCTGGCGGCGTTCCGGCGTGGATCCGGACGGTGGTGGTACAGAGGCGTTGCCCCTTGGCGGCGGTGACTGCCCATGGCTAGCGGCGTCCGGCGGTGCTCGGCTGGCCTGGATCTAGGCCCGTAGGGCCTGATCTGGGTCGGGGCGGTCTGCTGGGGGGGGGGGGCTGCGGTGGGTTGTTCTCCGGTGGTTCTAGCGAGCTTCTCGTGACAGGGACGGCGGCTGCTGTGTCGCGACTGCTGCAGCATGGCGGCGGAGCTTCACGGGCCCGTTCTGGGCTCGGCCGGACATTTTGTCTGGTGTGCCTGTGCTGCTCTGCCCGGTTTGCTACTGCCTAAGCCGGTGGAGGTTGTTCCCTCCCTCGTGGCTGCGATGCTGCCGGTCCTTGTCTACGGGTGTCTCGTTTGGATCCGTCCGGTCTCGCTTCGGTGGCCGTGGTGACACGACGACGGTGTCCTCGTGACTGTGTTGGTGCAGGTTGGTGGGCGACGGGTGTGGTGGAGCCGAAGGTTGGTCCTGGGTGGAGGGTGCGAGGGGTCAGGAGAAATCCATGTCGGGTCTTGCCGGCACCAACGCAGTGACGCTTGCGGGCGCTGCCATCCTTCTTGAAGGGCGTCCGGTGACCCTCTCCCCCCACTACCCTCTGTGTATCCGGGAGAAATCCTAGGATTCGTCCGGACAACAGTGTCGTCATCGTCGCATCCCTTCCTGAAGGTGGTGCTTGGTACACGGCAACTCGGTGGCTTTGGAGCGTGGTGGTTATCTTCGGTGGGCATAGCGGTCGCGAGGTGCCGTAGCATTCGTTGATCTGGTGTTGTTGACATTTTTTCCCCTTTTTTCTCTTGTATTTTCTTTTGGGCGTGCTTGTGCTGTTAGCCCCAGCGTTGATCGGAATGTTGTATCGAGTGGTTGCTATATCTATATAGCGGGACGAAAGCCTATTTCGAGAAGCTATTCATGCCGACAAGGTAAGCCCTAGGTCTATGTGCTCGGAGGAATTTCCAGTGAGTTGCTGGGTCCTTGAGCTTGTTGACCTCCGCTTGTGGAGAGTAATTTCTGCTGCAATCCTTAAGCACCGGATTAGCCTCTGCTTGCCGTAATTTTTCAAAGAATTGCTTCCGGTTCAAATCTCCCTCCAGCTTAAGCCGTTCCAGATTACTGAGTTCATGACCTTTGGTTGTCGAGGATTTGCAGAAGAATTACAAGCATTAATCGATCACTTGGTGCCACATAGCAAGAGGATGAAGATCCAGCGACGTTTGAGAACCTCATGGCTATCATCTCCTTTGCTCCCATCGAGCTTAAATATACCCTCTAATCGTGGTGAAAGATTGTTCGACGGCAATGGCTTCCTGAAACAGGCAACATGCACAAACTTGTTCGGTTAGTTGAACCTGCATTTCGCCGTGAAAACAAACACCTGCTGAATTTTGTGTACGATGATGATTTACCATGAGTACGATGACCGAGTAGATGATGCTGATCTTGGGTCTTGGCGCATTAAGCGATGTAGGAGCCGTTGAGCTGTATCTGCTTGACAAAGCTCGGGTTCATGCCGTCGTGCACCTCGTGGATGATCTTCACGCCGTGCTTGTCGGCTTCCGTGGCATAAACCACGGCCGTGGACAAGATGACCGAGACCAGAGGTGAAATCGCCGTGTGATTCCAGCATATTGTATTGTACGACCACTCATGTTAGCAAGAAGAGTATTGCAATCTACTAAATGAAGTGGTGGAAGATAGCATAGTTAATTTATTTCTTCTTACGATGGCAGGATGAATATGTAACTATATGCACAAAATTCGGGCTCGGAACTTAGAAATAAAATGTTGCATCCCAATACATGAGCGACACATGTATTCAAGAGACAACATTAGGAATTCAGAAAGAGGCCTCCTTCGGTAGACCCTCCCTCCACAAACCGTATAAGGGCACTCCAGTTATTTCATCAAATTGTATAACATCTACATATATGATACATACGAGGCATCATACCAATTTATTCTTACGAAATTTCAAAAAATAATAGACGAGTATCAAACTCTAGACCTCTTAGTTTAAAGAGAACCACACTAACCAAGTAAGACATCCCATTCCATGAGCTTATTTTCTTCTTTTTCCGGTTTTCTTCCATTCCAAATCCCCGCTGGGCCGGCCCATTGTTGAAAACCGGCCCTTTTATCACTAGTTTTTTCGTTATTTCTATTAGTTTTTTCTTTTTTTTCTTTTTCGTTTCCTTATTCTTTTTCAGAAAATGCTCACACTTATAAAAAAATCAAAATTTTAAAAGAATGTTTGTTTTTTAAAATTTTGTTCAAAAAGTATAAATATTCGTTATTTAAAAAGTAAATATATGTCAAAAAATTGTTTGTTTAAACAGGAAAATGCTCACATCAATATAATTAAAATTTTGAACATCTATTAAATAGAAACAAATCCCTGTTTAAACAAAAATGTTCGTTTAAACAGAACTTTACACATAAAAATCTATCACTTTTAAATTTTCTGGACATATATTAAAAAATAAAAAATAAAAATATCAATCAGTGACCGGTTTATAGTTTCTTTAGTTTCTTTTCCATTCTTGTTGTTTTTCGTGTTGCCTTTTTTGTTCTTTCTATTTTCCTTCAGAAAATGCTCACATCAGTATCCAAATTTTCAACACACTAGCATCATGATGCCAATCATCCATGATAAATTTCATTGAGTTTCAATTTTTTATACATTTTCTATGATTTCCTCGATGAAAACCCTAAAACACTAACCGAACATGACACAACATGCGTTTGGTGAAAACCCCTAAAACCCCTAAAAAAATTAGGTCCGTTTGATGAAGAGGAGAAACATCATCGCATTATAACACCCCTTCCGCTTGTACCGACACCCGTGTTTGCACATCATGTACATGCATGCATGAAATCTACCCAACTTTTGTAGACACGTGTGAATGCTCATCCAGTGTCCGAAGCAAAATTTGAATGAAATCGGTGACCAAACGCACGTTGCGTCACATCCGGCAACTATTTTTGCATGTTTTCGCATGGAAAATCATAAAAAATGCACGGAATGTCAGAAATAAAAAAAATGGCGTGCCTCCTTGTGATGATCATTAGAGCGCGTGAAAAAAGTTGGGTCCATTTGATGAAGAGGAGAAACATCATCGCATTATAACACCTCTTCCACCCGTATCGACACCCATGATTTGCACATGATGTACATTCATACATGTATGAAATATATCCAACATTTACAGCTACGTGTGAATGCTCATCCAAGTGTCCCATACAAAATTTGAACGAAATCGGTGACCAAACTTACGTTGCGTCACGTTCAACAACTTTTTTTTGCGTGTTTTCACATGGAAAATCATAAACAATGCATAGAATGTCGGAAAATAAAAAAAAATGGCGTGCCTCCTTGTGATGATATCTGGGTTGGAGGTGGAGGTTATTTGTGATTAGGAATATGTTTAGGTTGTCACTCGCCTCCCACGTTAATGTGCATTTGCAAAGTTAAATGAACCTTTGAGAATGATCTCTATAGTTATTTGTTGTTTTGTGTCAATAATATGTGTTAATTTAACCCACTCTATTATATTGTAAATATAAAAAATTACATCCTATCGAAACGCGTGGCAAAGGTGAGGTAAGTGGCATCTGGTTTTAAATGAGGAAGCTCCAGCGAGAGATGTTCCACTGCGACGGAAAACCGAACGGAGAGGGTAGGGCCTGGCATGAAAACAAAAATATGTGACATGGGGTGAGACTTTTGTATTGAGCCCGTGTGTTAGAGCTAACATATGACGGATAGGCCGTAACAATGCACGGGCATTATATACAACAACTCTCCAAACAAAAACGAAGAAACCCACCATCACACATGACAACAATAACTTGGGCCTCGCCGGTTGGACAAGACATGCGGGGACAAGTAGGAAGAGAATATATGGGCTCACGAAAGGCCCCCATAGAAACAATTCCAAGACTGGGAGAGGAGGATTAGGAGCCCAAGCCCACAATATGAATAATCCTGTCCAGTGAGGCTACTGTAAAAGATGTCTGAGATTAAACACCCCAAAACAGACGAATCATTCACGTTCAGACATTCAGAAACAGACGAATCGTTTGAAAAATTGCGTTCAGTGACCGCCTAAGCCACCCATCAACAATTAGCCGAGGCTTCTCTTTCCGCCGACGCATATCCTGCATGTCCATGCTTAAAAAGGTCAGGTCGGGAGGTTAGGATAACTTGTAAACATGCAAAAACCAAGGGAGACAGCTGCTTGGCACTATGGGTTTTCCATAGCTTTCAGGTCGTTTCTTGCCGTGTTCAGTTAACAGACACGTTAGTCGTCAGAAAAGGTAGGTATGGTGGTGATTCTGTCACTGTTAATACCAGAGGATCGACAGCTAGAAGAAATCTCGCAATTTCGCACTCCCAACCAACTCGGATCGTTTGACGGAAAATTGGACACGGTACTAACCATGAATAAAGCTAAAGCACCGGTTGATAATAGATCAGTATAAACTGCACGCAAGTACAAATCTCTCGCAGTCTCGCGGTTTAGGAATTCGAAAACAAGATGCATTGCACGCAGGTCGGCAAGTGCATAAAGAAGCACATTCCATCATTAGAAAACTACAATCCTGCCTGTCAATGAGTGATCGTCGGTAAAATGGAGAAGAAACTGGTTTCTTCATACACAAGCCTCGCGCCCTGAACGAATCCCATTGGCTCGACCAGACACTAAACAAGCGCCGGTTGGTAAGGTGGCTGATTCATCGTGACAGGTCCAGATCAATCTCAATCTCACTGGGATGCTATATAAACCCACGGCTCCAATCCTATATCCAGTCACATCCGAGTATCATCTCATCACTAGCTGACATTGGCACAAAGTGTTAAATTGCCAATAGCTTGATTCTTTGGAAACATGGCGGCGGCTCCTCTTCTTTGCTTCGCCGTCGTGGCCGCGGCGGCTTTCGCCAGCGCGTCGGGGCAGGAGCTCACGGCGGACTACTACGACGAGGCGTGCCCGCAGGCACTGTCGGCCATCAAGCTCGTCGTCGGCGCGGCCATCGTGAAGGAGCCCCGGATGGGGGCGTCCCTCGTCCGGCTGCACTTCCACGACTGCTTCGTCAACGTACGCGAGCATGATCGATCAATTACTCCATTCCTTCATGTCCATTGACCGCATGTTACAAACGTCTTGTGTCGAATGTTGTATTTCAGGGCTGCGACGGCTCCATTCTGCTGGACGACACCGAGGACATGGTCGGGGAGAAGACGTCCAAGGCCAACAACATGTCGGTGCGAGGGTTCGGCGTGGTCGACACCATCAAGACCGCCGTGAACACGGCGTGCGTGGGGAACGTCGTCTCCTGCGCCGACATCCTCGCCGTTGCCGCTCGCGACTCCATTGTTGCAGTAAGCTCACTTGTTGTTTCTGTACTAGTACAAGCTTACATGCAAATTGCAAATCGAGTGTCGCAGCGACGAGCACTAACCGGGAGATAAACAAATGTGTTAAGCCACTTTACGAGCAGCATTTTTCTTCAACCTAACCGCACTTAGTCCACACGTCATTTCCGGATAAGTTCAGCTCTCCCTCTCTTCTTTGTAACAACTTTCAGCACCCCTTTTTATCCCAAGAAATTGACGCATGGTAGGTACTACTGTGTAACATTTGATTTGGTCCTGCAAGAATGGCGATGTGACTTGATTGGTTCGTATGTTGCAGCTCGGGGGAAGCTCGTACGACGTGCTCCTGGGCCGGCGGGACGCGACGACGGCGAGCCTGGACGACGCGGACAACAGCATCCCGAACCCGTTCATGGACCAGCCCGAGCTGCTGGCCAACTTCCAGGCACAGGACCTGTCGCTCCGGGACCTGGTGGCGCTCTCCGGCGCCCACACGCTGGGCTACTCCCGCTGCGTCTTCTACCGCGACCGCCTCTACAACGAGACGGACACCCTGGACCCGACCTACGCGGCGGCGCTGGACGAGCGGTGCCCGCCCGCCGGCGACGACGAGGCACTGGCGTCGCTGGACGACACGCCGACGACGGTGGACACGGACTACTACCAGGGCATCACGCAGGGGCGCGCGCTGCTGCACACGGACCAGCAGCTGTACCTGGGCGACGGGGGCGACAGCGACGCGCTGGTGCAGTACTACGCCGAGAACCCGGACAAGTTCTGGGAGGACTTCGGCGTGGCGATGCTGAAGCTGGGCGGCCTGAGCCCGCTCACCGGCGAGGAGGGCGAGGTCAGGGAGGACTGCCGGGTCGTGAACCGGGGGTGATCACCGGTGGCGCGCGCTCGGATAGATGGCACGATGGAGCTGCCGTGGTGCTTTTCAAGCAGAGTGCTCTCCTTGCATGTAGTTTCTTGATTTTGTCACGGTTTGTATGGCTATGGACTTAAAACGTTGCCAGTTGCCCCTCTTAAAATCTCAATGTAGAAATACTGCGTGCGTAGAAGTATATAAACGAGCGTCACACAACTAATCTAAAACGGGGTTCTCCCCCCTTCCGCTTCGGGGGAAAACTACGCGGCCGGCTGTCCATTGCCGGTTGAAGGACGGCCGGCTCGAGCTGCCGCCGGCTGGCGACACGGACGACTGGTCGTGCAACCGGCTCGACCCCCGGCCGGCTGCCTTCTGGGCTGCCTCCTCCGTTGACTCCGGGGTGGACGTGCAAACGTCCCGTTCCCTTACGCACGGGTACGACGACAAGACATGACTGCCACGACGGACGACCCTGTGGCCACAGTGGCCGCTGACGCACTGGAGCGCATGGCTACAATCCGACCGTCCAGACCGCTGACCTTGGCGAGCGCGACCAGGCGGGGAAACAGTGCCGGCACGCCATCGTCCACTCGATTACCTGCCCCGGCGTGGTTACAGTGCGGCCGGCGTACCGGAGACTTCGGCTGGCTGGCGCTAGACGACGCCTCCCGGGCGACCCGTGCCGCGGCAGCTGGGCGAGGGCCAATCGCAAAGCCGGCTGGCGGGCCCCAGCGAAAGATGGGACCGCTCAGCCGGTGGACCCTACAGACGACAAGACGGCACGAAGGGCAGGACCCCTGGCCAGCTAGAGAGATTGCCAGCCGGGTCCCCCCACCCCTGTACTTTAGAACATATTATAGAGCTCGGGGGTTGGCCTATAAAACCCCCCGAGCCCCCCATGCAATGGGGTCAGACGATCATTCGCATACACCCACATAGAGCTTTCCTCTCATACCATCGCTAGCAACGGAGGAGGATGAACCGGCTGCTCCTTCTTCCTCCTCTAGACACAGCTCTAGCAGCACCCTTGTAAACACAGCTATCCATCCAACTAGATCAAGCAGGACTAGGGGTATTACATCCCTCAGAGGGCCCTGAACCTGGATACATCATGTGTCGCCACCGCTTGTGCCTAATCTCGCACCCGGAGCTCGTCGGCGTCCTTCGGCCCCAACCACCTACGATAAGCCTACCCATGGCATCTGTCATGAGAAAACGACGACAGTTGGCGCCCATCGTGGGGCCATACACGGCACCGGCCGGATTCATGCTCCGGGCGGGACCCCTCGCCATTCCTCGCCGTCGCCTCACGTCTAGGCAAAACCGTTGGCTCGTGGGGCTTGCTCTGGCACGCCCTGCGGGCGACCCCGTCGGCCTCGCGGCCGACAACGATGCGCTCATCGAGCGCTTCGGCAAGCTCAGCCTTGCCGAGGCTCCGACCGCTAACTAGTACCCCGGGCAGGTGCTCGTCTGCGCCGACCCGCCCACGGCCGTGGGTGCACTCGCTATGACTCAGTCCAACGACTCTCACGATCACGTGGGAGTAATGGCCATTACTTCCTTCACCACTTTCGGGCGGGCGCGGGTCGCGGCTAGCACTGCCGATGCCCACGTCGGCACGTCCGACCCGCTCGGCGCGGCCCTTTGGGGCTTGAGCACTCCGATCGCTCTGACGGCGAACCCCGACACCGCCGCGGCCGATCTTGAGGCGGCTCGTCGCGTCCTGTTCGAGGACGCCACCGCCCTTGCGGCCACGCGACGCCGCATGGAGGCTGCCCAGCGGGAATACACTTCTGCCTACGGTCTCACCCTGGTTGGCACCGAGCCTAGCCGACGTGGGGCTGTGCGCGACCGCGGCCGCGTGGTCGCCGAAATCCTAGGCGGCAAGATGCCCGTCTACGACACCCTCGTAGCCAACCTGCGGGCCCTCAAGGTAGCCTACGAGGACTTGGCTACCTTGGAGGGAGAAGAACGTGCTGCCCATGAGTGTCACATCAAGGAGCTCATTGACGCCGCTGACGCGCAACAGCATCTGCTCGCGTCAGGCGGTGCCGCCTCCAGAAGCCCCCGGCTCGAGTGCGAGGGCACGGGGACTGCGGGCTGTCAGCCGGCTCAGCACTCCTCTTCCCCTGACGCCTCCGGCCGCCGGGCTGAAACAAACAACCCCCGGCCCTCTGAGCTGCCGGGGAGCGAGCAGCCGGCTGTTAGCAGCCGGCGCACTAACAACCCACCTCCCAGCGGCTGCCACCAAGAAGCGCCGGCAGCCGGCAGTCGGCGCAGCCCCGGGCACACTCCACCCCCACGACGCGAGCTGAAACAGTCGGTTCTGCCCGTCATTGGCACCGAGCTCTCGGCCCGAATCAGACCGCGAGTCCCCCGCAGCGAGAACGACGCCCGCGACCGCATCAACCACCTCATGCAGTCGGCCCTCCTCGAAGAGGAGGGCTCGATCGGCCCGACTTGTTTTGGCCCTCGGATCCGCAATGAGCCGTTCCCAACCGGCTTCACTCTCCCCCGGGACACCCCCAAGTATAACGGGGCCGCCAAGCCCGAGGACTGGTTGATTGACTACACCACCGCGGTAGGCATCACTAGGGAAACAAGCATGTAGCCGTTCGCTATGCTCCTCTCATGTTGATTGGCTCGGCCTGCACCTGGCTCAATAGCCTGACGGCCGGCAGCATCAACACCTGAACAGATTTTGAGGAGGCCTTCGTCCACAACTTCAGCGGCACCTACAAGCGGCCCGGCCGCTCCCGTGAACTCGCCATGTGCGTTCAGGGGCCGGACGAGTCCCTCCGCAACTACCTCACGCAGTGGACCGAGCTCCACAACTCCTGCGACGGGGTACACGAGGTGCAAGCCGTGCAGTACTTCATCGAAGGCTGTTGAGACGACACTCCCCTCAAGCACAAGCTTCTGTGCTCCGAGCCGGCCATGCTTGCCGAGCTCATGACCAAGGTGGATAAATACACCACGGCTGATTCAGCCATCCGGGTCAAGACGACACCGCCCGCCAAGGCGACAACAACATCGGCAGCATCCCGGCCGGCTGCCAACAGCTGGCAGCCACAGAACAACAAACGCAAGAACGACCAGCCGGATCCCCGCCCCGGGAACCGGCAGGTCAACACCATTGAGGAGCAGGAGCCAGCTGCCCAACCTTCCAGTCAGCGCCAGTGCACTGGCAAGGCTGCCTGGCAGCCGAAGCTCACCTTCGAGCAGATCCTCGACCTCCCCTGCAAAAACCACTCAGGGGCCAAACCCTCTATGCACACGCTCCGACAGTGCAGCTTCTCACAGCGATTGGCCCGAAGGAACGGCCTTCCGGCTCCTCCCGCGCCGCCTGCCCGCGCGCCGGCCTCGGCCCAAGCTGCCGCCCCGGTGCCGGCTCCGTCTCCGGCCCAGAACGACGGTCATCTGATCGACCAGTTCCCTAACCAAGACGGCTGTTACGTCGTCTTCACCAGCGTAGAGACGAGCAAACACGCTCAGCGCCGGCTCCACCAAGAGGTGAACGCCACCATGCCGACAACTCACCAGTTCATGCACTGGTCGGAGAAGCCGGTCACCTAGAGCCAGGCGGATCATCCCGCCATAATGCCAAATCCCGACAGCTATGCCCTGGTCCTCGACCCCACCATCGCCACCGAGAAGCGCACTTGCTGCTTCAAGCGGGTGCTGGTTGATGGTGGCAGCAACATCAACATCCTGTACCTCGACACGATGCACAAGCTGGGGCTGAAGATAGAAGACCTACAGGCGAGCCGGACGGTCTTCCACGGCATCGTGCCTAGAAAATCTTGCTCCCCTGTCGGCAAGATCACGCTCGACGTCCTCTTCGGCGGACCCGGCCACTTCCGCCGCGAGCCACTGCTGTTCGAGGTCGTGGACCTTGCGAGCCCCTACCACACGCTGCTGGCCGACCTGACCCTTGTCAAGTTCATGGTAGTCCCCCATTACGCCTACCTCAATCTCAAGATGCCGGGCCCCAAGGGAATCATCACCATTGCGGGCAACTACAAGATTTCAATCGAGTGCGCTCAAGACGGCAGCCGGCTGGCTGAGGCCCTGGAAATCACCGAGGAGAAGCGGCAGCTCGACCGGCTCGTGGCCCTTGCCGCCAGCCAGCCGGCCGTGCCGGCTCCCCCCTTGCTGTCCGCCGGCGAGGCCTCCTTACATCCGTCCAAGGACACCAAGCAAATCCCGCTCGACCCGGCCAACCCGGCTCAGTGCGTGACCATCGACTCCTGCCTCGACAGCAAATAGGAAGGTGAGCTCATCGACTTCCTCCATGAGAATCGGGACATCTTCGCATGGTCTCCCAAGGACATGCCAGGTGTTCCGAGGAAGTTCGCCGAGCACAAACTACACGTCCGGCCGGACGTCAAGCCAGTCAAGCAACCCCTGCACTGCTTCTCCGAGGAGAAGCGGCGTACCATAGGAGAAGAGATCGCCCGGCTGCTCGCAGCCGGGCTCATCATGGAAGTGTTCTACCCGGACTGGCTGGCCAACCCAGTCCTGGTGCTGAAGAAGAACAAGACCTGGCCCATGTGCATCGACTACACTAGCCTGCATGTCCCAAGGACCCATTCGCCCTGCCTCGGATCGATCAAGTCATCAACTCTACGGCCGGCTACGCCTTGCTATCTTTCCTGGACGCCTACTCTGGCTACCACCAGATAAAGCTGGACCCAAAAGACCGGCTCAAGACCTCCTTCATCACGCCCTTTGAGGCCTACTACTACATCACCATGTCCTTCGGCCTGAAGAACGCAGGCACCACCTTCTAGCGGTGCATGTAGAGGTGCCTCCTGCCTAAGATAGGTAGGAACGTCCATGTCTATGTCGACGACATCGTCGTCAAAACCAAGAAGCACTTCAGCCTCCTCGACGATCTCCAGGAGACCTTCGCGAACCTGCGTGAGTACAAGATCAAGCTCAACCCGGAGAAGTGTGTCTTCAGCGTCCCAGCAGGCCAACTCCTGGGTTTCTTCGTGTTCGCTCACGGCATCGAAGCGAACCCCGAGAAGATCAGTGTGATCGAGTGCATGCCCAAGATGACCCGGCTCCGCGACGTCTAGAAGTTCATCGTCTGCCTTGCCTTGCTTAGCTGGTTCATCAGCCGGCTGGGGGAGAAGGCCCTACCCCTCTACGGGCTCCTTCACAAAACGGCTCTGGTTGAGCCGGGTCACACCAAGAAACCAAGCATGTTCGATTGGCCCGACGAGGCAGACGAGGCCTTCCGTGGCCTCAAGAAGGCTCTCACCCGTGCGCCCATCCTGGCTGTGCCGTCTGAGAAGGAACCACTGCTCGCCTACATCGCGGCGACCACCCGCGTTATCAGCGTCGTCCTAGTGGTCGAGCGGCTGGAGGAGGGCAAGTCCCTGCCGGTCCAACGGCCCGTCTACTACCTCAGCGAGGTCCTCTCTGCGTCCAAGCAAAACTACCCCCACTACCAAAAGATGTGCTATGGCATATACTTCGCCACCAAGAAGGTCAAGCAGTACTTCCAGGATCATACCATTACCGTGGTGAGCACGGCTCCGCTCGGTGAGATCATGAGCGGCCAGGATTCCATCGGCCGGATCACCAAATGGGTCATCACCCTCGCCGATCATGAGATCCGGTACGAGCCAAGAACCGCCATCAAGTCACAGGAGTTGGCTGATTTCCTCGTCGACTGGGCGGAGATGGAGTTCGTGCCACCTCCCCCAGACTCCATGCATTGGCGTATGCATTTCGACGGCTCGAAAATGAGGACCGGCCTGGGTGCCCGCATAGTCCTCTCCTCCCCAAAAGGTGACCAACTCAAGTACGCCCTCTAGATCCACTTTGTCACCTCCAACAACGTGGCCGAGTACGAGGCCAACGTCCATGGCCCCCGGCTCGCCAAGGAGATCGGCATCAGGCGCATCCTATGCTTCGGCGACTCCGACCTCGTGGTGAAGCAAGTCTTTGGCGAATGGGATGCCAGGGACACCAACATGGCCAGCTACCGCTTCCTCGTACAACAGCTCACAGGCTCCTTCAAGGGCTATGAGTTTCATCACGTCCCACGGGCGGACAACGAGGCGGCCGACGCGCTGGCAAAGATCGGCTCCACCCGGCAGGCCATCCCAGCCGGTGTCTCCCTCGAGCGGCTGCTCAAGCGATTGATCAAGCCTTCCCCAGAATGAGAGTCAATCTTCATGCCGACAGACGCTGCCGGCCCATCGGCGGCTCCGACTGCCCCTTCGATGTCTTCACCATCGGCTCCCACAACCTTGGCCGCCCTGCCGGCACCAGTTGAGCCGGCTCCAATGACGTGGCCGTCATGATGACAATCGACCAGCCGGCCTCGAGGACTAGCGAGCCGGTCCCGGGGGCTGATCATCTAGTCCCGAGGGCTCCCGAGCCAACCCCCATCCCCGCCCCCTCATGGGCCCAACCTATCCTGGCGTTCCTTCTACGAGGCGAGCTCCCCCCGGACGAGGCCTTGGCAAGGCAAATCCAAAGCCGGGCCCCAGCATACAACATCATCAACAACGAGCTCGTCCATCGCAGCACCACCGGCGTCTTTGAGCGATGCGTCGAGACGGAAAAGGGCCTGGAGATCGTCCTCGATATCCACTAGGGTGAGTGCGGGCATCATGCACCTCCAGGACCCTGGTGGCCAAGGCCTTCCGCCACGGCTTTAACTGGCCCACTGCTGTCGATGCGGCCAAGAAACTGGTCGACGAATGCGAAGGCTGTTAGTGCTTCAGCACGCAGAGCCATCTACCGGCATCATCCTTCCAAACCATCCCCCTCTCGTGGCCCTTCGCCATCTGGGGGCTGGACATGGTGGGCCCCTTCAAGACCGCACAAGGCGGCATGACGCACTTGCTGGTGGCTGTCTACAAATTCACCAAGTGGATCGAGGCACGACCGATCAAAAAGCTGGATGGCCCCACGACTGTCCGGTTCATCGATGACATCACGATTTGCTATGGCGTCCCCCACAGCATCATCACCGACAACGGCACAAACTTCGCCAAGGGCGCACTCGCGCGTTACTGCTCCAAGCAAGGAATCCAGCTCGGCCCAGCCTCCGTCGCTCATCCACAGTCAAACGACCAGGTCGAGAGGGCAAACGGCCTCATCCTGTCCAACATCAATCCCCGGCTCGTGACGCCGCTGGTAAGGTCGGCCGACTGCTGGATCGACGAGCTGCCGACCGTCCTTTGGAGTCTCAGGACCACCCCCAACAGATCATCCGGCTACACTCCCTTCTTCCTTATTTACGGGTCCGAGGCGATCATCCCCACCGACATCGAGTTCGACTCGCCTCGGGTCACCCTATACACGGAGAAGGATGCAAAGGAGGCAAGATAAGACGGCGTCGACCTACTCGAGGAAGCTCGTGAACTGGCTTTAAGCCGAACGACAAACTACTAGCAAAAGCTCCGGCACTACCACATCAAGCGGATCCGACCACTCTCCTTTCGCGAAGGGGACCTGGTCGTTAGGCAGATCCAGCGGATAGACGGACAACACAAGTTGTCCTCCCCATGGGAGGGCCCGTTCGTCATCAGCAAGGCGCTGCACAACAATGCATACTACCTAATAGACGCCTAGAAGCCGCAGAAGCACAAAAGAGATGCCTCCAGCGAGGAGACGGAGCGCCCATGGAACGCGCGCTCCTTCGCCCGTTTTACTGCTGAAAAGACTAATGTATGTATCTATCCCTACCCTTTTGGGCTTATGAATGCAATGGGTGCCCCAGGCCGGCTCTTGGGGCATGCCCTGTTTCACTTCCCTTAAAGGTTTCCTCACTCATCGGCTCCCCGGTCTGGCTCCCGGGCCCGGGGGCTCGCCGGCTGGTCCTAGGTCGCTTTCCTCAAAAATTGGCTAAGTAGTGTGAGCCGGGCAAACCCTCCCACCCCTCCCAGCTACATATCCGGCTCCCGACTGTCCGACTGACGGGGCTCCGGGGCGGCAAGGCTTAGCTCACATGAAAGATCAATCGAAAGGAGATACCGGCTAAGCCCAGCCGGACCACCGCCTCGCCTCTACCACTCTACTTACCCCGACAGGCCCTCACGGTTCCTAAGTTCCGAACCGGCTCCCTTGAGGCGAACACCCTAACCCAACTATAGACCGACTCCTGGCCGTCGGGCTGGCGGGGCCAAAACCGAACGGGAAACGGGGGGGGGGGGGGATTGAACAGAACCAAGAGGGTGAAAATGGATAAGGACAAGCCGACACGAGCAATAAGGCAAACACAAATATTCACAATACAAATTTTAAGACAAAAGTGGCCCACGGCCAGCACGGTTCATTACATAACACCCCAAGTGCGTGGACTCGAGCCTAACTTGCAAGAAAAAGAAAGACGGATAAAGGCGCCCGGGGGCTTAGGCCACCGGCGCGTCGCCAGCCGGTGTGCCTCGAGCCGGCGCGTCGCTGGGCGGCTCGACTCCCTCCTCGGAGGTGGTCGCGACCTTCGGGTCAGCCTCCTTGACGGGGTTATTACCCCTGGGTAGGCCAAAGCAACATGGTCTTCCTCCTTTCGCTTTGAGGAATAACTATGCGGCCGGCTGGAGGACATCCGACACGAGCCAGTGCCGGCTGGCGCCCCAGACGGTTGGTCAAGGAGCCGGCTGGACCATCGACCGGCTGGTCGTGGCCGGCTACCTCTAGGCTGGCTCTTCTGTTGACCTTGGGACGGACATGCGACGTCCCGTCCCTCTGCGCGCAGGTACGACAACACGACGCGACCGGAACGACGGGCGGCCATGTGGCTACAATGGCCGCTGACGCACGACAACGCGTGGCTATAGTCCAACTGTCCCGGCACTGACCTCGGCGAGGGCGACCGGGCGTGGGAACAGTGCTGGCACGCCCTCGCCACTCGATTACTTACCCCAGCATGGCTACAGCGTGGCCGGCCATACCGGAGGGCTCGGCCGGCTGGCGCTAGATGACGTCCCCCCGGGCGACCAGTGTCGCGACAGGTGGACAAGGGCCAATCGCAGAGCCGGCTGGCGGGCCCCAACGGGAGATGGGATCGCTTGGCCAACGGACCCCACCAACGGCAAGACGACACAAATGGTGGGACCCTCTGGCCAGCCAGAGAGACTGCCAGCCGGGTCCCCCACCTTTGTACTTAGAACATATTATAAGAGCCGGGGGGTTGGCCTATAAAAAACCCCGAGCCCCCCATGCAACGGGGACGGATGACCATCTTGACACACACACAACCCCTTCTAGTAGTGGAGGAAGAGGAGCCGGCTGCTCCTTCTTCCTCCTCTAGACACAGCTCCAGGAGCACCATTGTATCTATACTTATCCATCCAACTAAACCAAGCAAAACTAGGGGTATTACCTCCTCCGGAGGGCCTTGAACCTGGCCCTATGGAATTTGTCGTGAGAAAACAACGACAGTTGGTGCCCACCATGGGGCCATACGAGGCACCGGCCGGATTCATGCTCCGGGCGGGACCCCTCGCCATTCCTTGCTGCCGCCATACGTCCAAGAGAAAACGCGGGCTCGTGGGGCTTGCTCTAGCACGCCCTATGGGCAACTCAATCGGCCTCACGGCCGACATCGACGTGCTCACCGAGCGCTTCAGCAGGCTCAGCCTCGCCGAGACTCCGACCGCTGACGAGTACCCCGCGTAGGTGCTCGTCTGCACCGGCCCGCCCACGGCAGTGGGCGCACTCACTGTGACTCAGTCCAGCGGCTCTCACGGTCACGTGGGAGTAATGGCCATTACTTCCTCCACCGCTTCCAGACGGGCGCGGGTCACGGCTAACGCTGCCACTGCTCGCGTCGGCATGTCCGTCCTGCTCGGCGCGGCCCTCCGTGGCTTGAGCATTCCGATCGCCCCGACGGCGAACCCCGACACCGCCGCGACCGGTCTCGAGGCGGCTGTTCGTGTCCTGTTCAAGGACGCCACCGCCCTCGCGGCCATGCGGCGCCACATGGAGGCGGCACAATGGGAGTACGCTTTCGCCTACGGATTCACCCCGGCTGGCACCGAGCCCAGCCGGCGTGGGGCTGTGCGCAATCGCAGTCGCGTGGTCGCTGAAATCCTTGGCGGCAAGGTGCCTGTCTACGACACCCCTGCAGCCAACCTACGGGCTCTCAAGGTGGCCTACGAGGAATTGGCCACCTTGGACGGCAAAGAGCGTGCCGCCCACAAGCACCACATCAAGGAGTTCATCAATGCTGCTGATGCGCATCAGCATTTGGTCGCGGTTGGAAGCGCTGCCACTGAAGGCCCCCGGCCCGAGCGCGAGGGAACAGGAACTGCCGGCCACTAGGCGACCCAGTACTCTTGCTCCCCTCGCGTCTCCGGCCGCCAAACCGGAGGAAACAACCCCCGGCCCTCTCAGACGCCGGGGAGCGAGTAGCCGGCTGTCAATAGCCGGCGCACCAACGATCTGCCTCGAAGCGGCCGCCATCACGAAGTGCCGACATCCTACAGCCGGCGCAGCCACGGGCACACGCTGCCCCCGCGACGCGAGTCGGGGCAATTGGTGCCACCCACCGTCCGTCCTGAGCTCTCGGCTCGGCTCGGACCACGCATCCCTCGCAGCGAGAACGATGCCCGCAACTGCCTCGACAGGCTCACGCAATCCGCCCTTCTCAAGGAGGAGGGCTCGATTGGTCCGGCTTGCTTTGGCCCCCGGATCCGCACCGAGCCATTCCCAACCGGCTTCACGCTCCCTAGGGACACCCCGGAATACAACGGGGCCGCCAAGCCTTAAGACTGTCTGATTGACTACACCACCGCGGTTGGCATCACCAGGGGGAATAAGCGCGTAGCCATTCGCTACGCCCCCCTCATGTTGATCGGCTCGGCCCGCACCTGGCTCAACAGCCTAGCGGCCGGCAACATCAACACCTGGACGGACTTCGAGGAGGCCTTCGTCCGCAACTTCACCGGAACCTACAAGCGGCCTGGCCGTCCCCGTGAACTCGCCATGTGCGTTTAGGGGCTAGACGAATCCGTCCGCGACTACCTCACTTGGTGGACCGAGCTCCGCAATTCCTGCGAGTTGGTGCACGAGGTGCAATACGTGCAGTACTTCATAGAGGGCTGCCGGGACGACACCCCTCTCAAACATAAGCTCCTGTGCTCTGAGTCAGCCACGCTCGCCGAGCTCATGACCAAAGTGGAGAAGTACGCCACGGCCAATTTGGCCATCCGGTTCAAGATGACCCCACCTGCCAAGGTGACAACGACAACCGGTAGCCGCAGAACAACAAACGCAAGAACGACCAGTCGGATCCCCGCTACGGGAGCCGGTAGGTCAACACCATCGAAGAGCAATTGCCAGCTGCCTAGCCTTCTAGCCAGTTCCAGTGCACTGGCAAGGCTGCCTGGCAGCCGAAGCTCTCCTTCGAGCAAATGCTCGATCTCCCTTGCAAGAACCACTCAGGGGCCAAACCCTATATGCACATGCTTCGGCAATGCAGCTTCTCACAGCGACTGGCCTGGGGGGACGGCCTCCCGGCTCGTCCCGCACCGCCAGCCCGTGCGTCGGCCCCGACCCAAGCTGCCGCCCCAGCGCCGGCTCTGGCTCCGGCCCAGAACGACGGTCGTCTAATCGACCAGTTTCCCAACCAGGATGGTTTCTACGTCGTCTTCACCAGTGAAGAGACGGGAAAACACGCTCAGTGCCAGCTTCGCCGTGAGATGAACGCCACCATGCCGACAACTCCCTAGTTCATGCACTGGTCGGAGAAGCCAGTCACTTGGAGCCAGGCCGATCACCCTGCCGTGATGCCGAATCCCGACAGCTACGCCTTGGTCCTCGACCCCACCATCCCCACCAAGGAGAGAACTTGCCGCTTCTCGCGGGTGCTGATTGATGGTGACAGCAGCATCAATATTCTCTACCTTTACACGATGCACAAGCTGGGGCTGAAAATAGAAGACCTGCAGGCGAGTCGGACGCATTGGAGTGCATGGCTACAGTCCGGTCGTCCAGACCGCTGACCTTGGTGAGCGTGACCGGGCGGGGAAATAGTGCCGACACGCCCTCTTTCACTCGATTACCTGCCCCCGCGTGGCTATAGTACGGCTGGCCGTACCGGCGACTTCGGCCGGCTCGCGCTAGACGACGCCTCCCGGGCCACCCATGCCACGGCAGGTGGGCAAGGGCCAATCGCAGAGCCGGCTGGCGGGCCCCAGCATAATATGGGTCCCCTCAGTCGGTGGACCCTACAAACGATGAGACGACACAAAGGGCGGGACCCCCTGGCCAGCAGGAGAGACTGCTAGCCGGGTCCCCCCACCCCTGTACTTTAGAACATATTATAGAGCCAGGGGGTTGGCCTATAAAACCCCCCATGCCTCCCATGCAACGGGGACGGACGATCATTCACATACACCCACATAGCGCTTTCCTCTCATACCATCGCTAGCAACGGAGGAGGACGAGCCGGCTGCTCCTTCTTCCACCTCTAGACATAGCTCTAGGAGCACCCTTGTAAACATAGTTATCCATCCAACTAGGTCAAGCAGGACTAGGGCTATTACCTCCCTCGGAGGGCCCTAAACCTGGTACATCGTGTGTCGCCACCACTTGTGCCTAATCTCGCACCCGGAGCTCATCGGCGTCCTTTGGCCCCAACCACCTACGATAAGCCTACCCATGGCATCTGTCGTGAGAAAATGATGACATCTCATCTGTCAAGTCCCAATAGTTCATGTTCTTACCACGCCAATTATTTGACACCCGCATCCATCTCGGACGCGGCATGGGGGAACCCTAGCCTCCCCATCGCCGGCCCACCTCAACCCTCTCCTCCCCCTCATCGCCGCCGAGGGCCATTGCCGGGTAAAGCTTAGGCAGTTCTGGTGGCGGCGGGGCTCTTCCCTGGCACGGCTCTCCCTCCTTCATCATGGCGGCGCAGTTGTTCCCGATGATGGCTTGGTGGCGTGGCGCTTCAAAGCTCCGACGGCGGCTCGTTATGTGGTAGGTTGGAGAGCTTGTCCCCGTTCGGTGGTGTTGCCTCGACAGCTACTGTGACTTGGGGCTATTGACTCTCGATTGGATCTAGGGTGCTCGGGTCGGGCCGTGGGAGCCTGTCAGGCATGGTGGCGTCGAGTATCACGGCCTCTGGGCACCGTCAAGGTGCCGGCGGCGGCATGTGCTCGGCCTGGTTGTGCTGGTGGTGGAAGCGGCCCGTGCATGACAGATGGATTCTTTGAACAAATCTGGCTGAAAACTTGCTTTCGACTTCTGCCTAGGCCGATAGTGGCAGTGTTGTCTGCGTTTTTCCCTACTTGGAGCCATCGCCATGGAGAAGTTCATGATAATATGCCCTAGAGGCAATAATAAATTGGTTATTATCATATTTCCTTGTTCTTGATAATCGTTTATTATCCATGCTATAATTGTATTGATCGGAGACTTAAATGCATGTGTGGATACATAGACAAAACCATGTCCCTAGTATGCCTCTAATGGACTAACTCGTTGATCAAAGGATGGTTAAGGTTTCCTAGCCATGGACATGGGATGTCATTTGATAACGAGCTCACATCATTAGGAGAATGATGTGATGGACAAGACCCAAACTACAAACGTAGCATATGATCATGTCAGTTTATTGCTATTGTTTTCTACATGTCAAGTATATGTTCCTATGACCATGAGATCATGCAACTCACGAATAACGGAGGAGTGCCTTGTGTGTATCAAATGTCACAACGTAACTGGGTGACTATAAAGGTGCTCTACAGGTATCTCTGATGGTTTCTGTTGAGTTGGCATGGATCAAGACTGGGATTTGTTACTCCGTGTGACGGAGAGGTATCACAGGGCCCACTCGGTAATACAACATCACAATGAGCCTTGCAAGCAATGTGACTAATTGTTAGTTGCGGGATCTTGTATTATGGAACGAGTAGAGAGACTTGCCAGTAACGAGGTTGAACTAGGTATGGAGATACCAACGATCGAATCTCGGGCAAGTAACATACCGAAGAACAAAGGGAACGTTATACGGGATTAACTGAATCCTTGACATAGAGGTTCAACCGATAAAGATCTTCGTAGAATGTGTAGGAACCAATGTGAACGTCCAGGTCCCGCCATTGGTTATTGACCGTAGAGGTTCCTCGGTCATGTCTACATAGTTCTCGAACCCGCAGGGTCTGCACACTTAAGGTTTGGTGACGTTTCGGTAGTGTAGAGTTATGTATGGTGGTGACCGAAGGTTGTTCGGAGTCCCGGATGAGATCTCGGACATCACGAGGAGCTCCGGAATGGTCCGAAGGTAAAGATTCATATATAGGAAGTCCCAGTTTGGTCGCCGGAAAAGTTTTGGGCTCATCGGTAGTGTACCGGGAGTGCCGGTAGTGTACCGGGAGACCTCCGAGAGGGGTATTTCGACCCCAGAGGGTCCATGGGCTGTGGAGAGTGATAACCAGCTC
Organism: Hordeum marinum; assembly: GCA_022496015.1. Lineage (NCBI taxonomy): Eukaryota > Viridiplantae > Streptophyta > Magnoliopsida > Poales > Poaceae > Hordeum > Hordeum marinum. Next base: position 66,228,720 of record CM039673.1, read on the forward strand.
TTAGTGGCTGGATAAATAGCCACAACAAGGCCCATGGTGCCAGGAGGAAAACTGCCTAAAGAAAAAGGTGGAAAAAAGGCAAAAGGAAGAGTCCTACTCCTACTAGGAGTAGGACTCCTCCTCTTGTGGCTCGGCCGAACCAACAAGGCTTGGAGGCCAAGGCTGCGCCCTCCTCCTCCCTCCCTCCTATATATACTAGTGGAATAGAGGGTTTTTTCACAAATTTTATGGCCACGTGCTACCCGTTTCACCGGTGCTCCTCTAGATCGGATTTCTGCAGCGCTTAGGCGAAGCCCTGCCAGAATTGCTCCACCACCATCACCGGAGCGCCGTCACGCTGCCAGTGAACTCTCTCTCCTCTCCACCTCCTCTTGCTGTATCAAGATGGTGGAGATCGTCATCAAGCTGCACGTGGGTTGAACGCGGAGGTGCCATCCGTTCGGCGCTAGATCGGAAGGACCATGATCGAGAACGCGAGACAGTTCATGATGAGATCGAGGAACAGATCGTGATGAGTTCGCAGGACAGATCGTGATCAAGATCGTGAGACGGATCGTGATGAGATCGCGGGATGGATCGTGATGAGATCACGGGACGCTCGGCGATTTGGATCGCGAAGATGTTCGACTACACCAACCGTGTTTCTTAACGCTTCCCGCTTAGCGATCTACAAGGGTATGTAGATCCACTCTCCCTCTCGTAGATGCTCATCACCATGGATAGGTTTGCGTGTGCGTAGGAAAAATTGTGTTTCCCATGCAACGTTCCCCATCAATGGTATCAGAGCTAGGTTGATGGTTTGATGAGATCTCGAGTAGAACACAAAAGGTTTGTGGGCGCTGATGCTTAGATTGCTTCCTACCTTGGTCGTATTTTGGTTCAGCGGGATTGTGAGATGAAGCGGCCCGGACCAACATTACTCGTACGCTTACGAGAGACCGGTTCCCTCGACGCAACTTGTTGCTTAGATGGCTTGCGGGTGACAGTTTCTCTCACTTTAGTTGGATTGGATCCGACAAAGGCGGTCCTTGAGAAGGTTGAAAAGCAAACTATGTATCACCGTTCTGGTTTATGCATAGGTGAGAATCGTTCTTGCTAGATACCCGTAGCAGCCACGTAAAACTTGCAACAACAATTAGAGGACGTCTAACTTGTTTTTGCAGGGTATGTTGTGATATGATATGGCCAATTACATGATGTGATATATGTGATGTATGAGATGATCATGTGATGTATAGATTATCAAGACTTGCATGTCGATGAGTGCGGCAACCGGCAGGAGCCATAGGGTTGTCTTTAATTATTGTATGACCTGCGTGTTAATCATTAAGCGCTATGTAATGCTTTACTTTATCGCTAAGCGGTAGCAATAGTAGTAGAAGCATGCAGGGCGTGACAACCCCGATGGCGACACATTGATGGAGATCAAGATGATGAAGATCATGGTGTCATGCCGGTGACGATGGAGATCATGCCGGTGTTTTCATGATGGAGATCAAAAGCACAAGTTCATGGCCATATCATGTCACTTATGATTTGCATGTGATGTTAATCCTTTTTATGCACCTTGTTTTGCTTAGGACGACGGTAGCATTATAAGGTGATCCCTCGCTTAATTTCAAGATAAATTGTGTTCTCCCCGAGTGTGCACCGTTGCGAAAGTTCGTCATGTTGAGACACCACATGATGATCGGGTGTGATAGACTCTACGTTCACATACAACGGGTGCAAGCCAGATTTGCACGTGTAGAACACTCGGGTTAAACTTGACGAGCCTAGCGTGTACAGACATGGCCTTGGAACACAAGAGACCAAAAGGTCAAACATGAGTCATATAGTAGATTTGATCAACATGATGATGTTCACCATTGTAGCCACCTCAACTCACGTGATGATCGGACTTGAGTTCGTGAATTTGGATCATGTATCACTCGAATGATCGGAGGGATGTCAACTTGAGTGGGAGTTCTTAAGTAATATGATTAATTGAACTCATTATCATGAACATAGTCAATAGTGTCTTTGCAAATTATGTTGTAGATTACTAGCTCGCGCTGTAGCTCCCTTGAATTTTTGTATGTTCCTAGAGAAATAGAGTTGAAAGATGATGGTAGCAATATTGCGGACTGGGTCTGAGGATTGTCCTCATTGCTGTGCAGAAGGCTTATGTCCTTAATGCACAGCTCAGTGCGCCAACGCCTCTAGTGTCGTCTGTAGATGTTGTGAACATCTGACAGGCACGTTCTGATGACTACTTGGTAGTTTGGTGCGTCATGCATTATGGCTTAGAATTGAGGCTCCAAAACATTTTGAACGTCACGAAACATATGAGATGTTTCTAAGAGCTGAAATTAGGATCTCAGGCTCGTGCCCGTGTTGCGAGATATGAGATCTCCAACAAGATTCTTTGCCTGCAAGATGAAGGAGAAAAGCTCAATAGTTGAGCATGTGCTCAGATTGTCTGGGGTCTACACTCGCTTGAATCGAGTGGGAGTTGATCTTCCAGATAAGATAGTGATTGATATAGTTCTCCAAGTCATTGTCACTAAGCTACTAAGAACTTGGTGATGAACTATATAACGCCAGGGATAGAAATATTGATCCCTGAGCTGTTCGCGATGTTTGACATCGCGAAGGTAGAAATCAAGAAGGAGCGTCAAGTGTTGATGGTTAATCAAACCACTGGTTTCGAGAAGGGCAAGAGCAAGGAGGGAAACTTCATGGATAGCAAATCAGTTGCTGCTCTAGTGAAGCAACCCAAAGTTGAACTCAAACCCGAGACTAAGTGCTTCTGTTATGAGGAGAGCGGTCGCTGAAGCGGCACAACCCTAGATACTTGGTAGATAAGAAGGTTGGCAACATCGACAGAAGTATATTTGATATACGAGTTATTAATGTGTACCTTGCTAGTACTCCTAGTAGCAATTGGGTATTGGATACCGGTTCGGTTGCTAAATGTTAGTAACTCGAAATAAAAGCTACGGAATAAGCGGAGAACTAGCTAAGGGTGAGGTGACGATATGTGTTGGAAATGTTTCCAAAGTTGATGTGATCAAACATCGCACGCTCTCTCTACTTTCAGGATTAGTGACGAACCTAAATAAATATTATTTGGTGTTTTGTGTTAAGCATGAACATGATTAGGTCATGGTTATTGCAATACGGTTATTCATTTAAGTTAGAGAATAATGGTTATTCTGTTTACATGAATGATACCTTCAATGGTCATACACCCAGTGAGAATGGTTCGTTGAAATCTTGATCGTAGTAATACACATGTTCATAACACTGATGTCAAAAGATACAAAGTTAATAATGATAGTACCACATACTTGTGGCACTGTCGCTAAATGTCATATTGGTATAAAGCGCATGAAGAAAATCCATGCTGATGGATCTTTGGACTCATTCGATTTCGAATCGGTTGAGACATGCGAACCATGCCTCTTGGGCAAGATGACTAAAGGACCCCGTTGGATGGAGCGGGCAAGTGATTCATTGGTAATAATACATGTTGATGTATGCAATCCAGTGAGTCTTGTAGCATGCAGTGGATATCGTTATTTTCTTACCTTCACTGATGATTTAAGTAGATATAGTGTATATTTACTTAATGAAACACAAGTCTGAATCGTTTGAAAGGTTCAAGCAAATTCAGAGTGAAGTTTAAGATCATCGTGACAAGAAGATAAAAATGATTGCGATATGATCGTGGAGGTGAATATCTGAGTTACGAGTTTGGCATGCAACTTAAGACAATGTGAAATTTGTTTCACAACTAACGCCACCTGGAACACCATAGTGTGATGGTGTGTCTGATCACCATAGTCATGCTCTATTGGATATGGTGCGTGCTATGATGTCTCTTATCGTTTTACTACTATAATTTTTGGGTTATGCATTAGAGACAACTACATTCACTTTAAATAGGGCACCATCTAAATCCGTTGAGATGACAACGTGTGAATTGTGATTTGATAGAAACCTAAGCTGTCATTTCTTAATGTTTGGGGCTGCGACACTTGTGTGGAAAATGTTTTCACCTAATGAGGTCGAACCCAAGGCGGACAAATGCATCTTCATAGAATACCCTAAGATTAGTCGGGTGAACCTTCTATCTCAGATCCAAGTGCAAAGTCTTTGTTGATTAAACGGATCCTTTCTCGAGGAAATGTTTCTCTCAAAAGAATTGAGTGGGAGGAAGATATAACTTGATGAGGTTGTTAAACCTTTGTTCAACCAGAGAGTAGTGCAGCGCTGAAAGATGTTTCTGTGAAGCCTACGTTAGTTGAAGCGGAGGTTAATGATGATGATCATGAAGCTTCAGGATCAAGTTACTATCGAACTTCGTGGGTCGACAAGGATGTGTACTACTCCTGAGCGGTACGACAACCCTGTCTTGGAAATCATGTTGTTGGACAACGATGAATCTATGAGCTATGGAGAAGCGATGATGGGCCCGGATTCCGACAAATAGTTGGAGGCCATGAAATCCGAGATAGGATCCATGTAAGAAAACCAAGTATAGACTTTCGTAGACTTGCTCGTTGGACGGCAGGTCGTTGAGTACAAATGGATCTTTAAAATGAAGACAGACGCTGATGGTAATTGTCACCATTTGTAAAGCTCGACTTGTTGCAAAGATGTTTGTGACAAGTTCAAGGAGTTGCCTGCGATGAGACTTTCTCACTCGTAGCGATGCTAAAGTCTGTTGGAATTATGTTAGCAGTTGCTGCATTTTCAATTATGAAATCTGGCAGATGGATGTCAAAACATCATTTCCTTAACTGTTTACTTGAGGAAAGGTTGTATGTGATACAACCGGATGGTTTTGTTAGTCCTAAGGATGCTAAAAGGTGTGCAAGCTTTAGTGATCCTTCTATGGACTAAAGCAAGCATCTCGGAGTTGGAATATACGCTTTGATGAGGTGATCAAAGTTTTAATGTTTATACAAGGTTTACGAGAAACTTGTATTTACAATAAAGTGAGTGGGAGCACTATAGAATTTCTGATAGGTATATGTGGATGACATATTGTTGATCGGAAATAATGTAGGATTTCTGGGAAGCATAAATGGTTGTTTGAAAAGTGATTTTCAAAGGAAGACCTAGATAAAGCTACCTGATTGTTGAGCGTCAACATCTATAGAGATAGATCAAGATGCTTGATGAGTCTTTCAATGAGTACATACCTTGACGAGATTTTGAAAGAGTTCAAAATGGATCAGTCAGAGAAATAGTTCTCGTCTGATTTGTAAGGTGTGAAGTTGAGTGAGACTCAAAGCTCGACAACGGCAGAAGAAAGAGAAAGGACGAATGTCGTCCCCTATGCCTTAGCCATAGGCTCTATATAGTATGCCATGCTGTGTACCACACTTGTGTGTGCCTTGCCATGAGTCCGTAAAGGGGTACAAGAGTGATCCAGGAGTGGATCACTGGACAACGGTCAACATTATCCTTAGTGACTAAAAGACCAAAGGAATTGTTTCTCGATTATGGAGGTGATAAAGGGTTCATCGTAAGGAGTTACGTTGATGCCAGCTTTAACACTAATCCGGATGACTCGTAATAGCAATCTGGATACGTATAGTGGAGCAGCCATTTGGAATAGTACCAAGTGGAGTGTGGTAGCAGTGTTTACAGTTTGACGTAGAGATTTGCAAAGTACATACGGATCTGATTGTCACAGACCCATTGACTGTAAGACCTCTCTCACATGCAAAGCATGATCGAGCCCCAGAACTCATTGGGTGTTAGATTCATAACAATGCGAATCACATGGTGATGTGAACTAGATTATTGACTCTAGTGCAAGTGGGAGACTATTGGAAATATGCCCTAGAGGCAATAATAAATTGGTTATTATCATATTTCCTTGTTCATTATAATCGTTTATTATCCATGCTATAATTTTATTGATCGGAGACTTAAATGCATGTGTGGATACATAGACAAAAGCATGTCCCTAGTATGCCTCTAATGGACTAGCTCGTTGATCAAAGGATGGTTAAGGTTTCCTAGCCATGGACATGGGATGTCATTTGAGAATGAGATCACATCATTAGGAGAATGATGTGATGGACAAGACCCAAACTACAAACGTAGCATATGATCGTGTCAGTTTATTGCTACTGTTTTCTGCATGTCAAGTATATGTTCCTATGACCATGAGATCATGCAACTCACGGATATCGGAGGAGTGCCTTGTGTGTATCAAACGTCACAACATAACTGGGTGACTATAAAGGTGCTCTACAGGTATCTCCGATGGTTTCTGTTGAGTTGGCATGGATCAAGACTGGGATTTGTTACTCCGTGTGACGGAGAGGTATCTTAGGGCCCACTCGGTAATACAACATCACAATGAGCCTTGCAAGCAATGTGACTAATTGTTAGTTGCGGGATCTTGTATTACGGAACGAGTAAAGAGACTTGCCGGTAACGAGGTTGAACTAGGTATGGAGATACCAACAATCGAATCTCGGGCAAGTAACATACCGAAGAACAAAGGGAACGTTATACGGGATTAACTGAATCCTTGACATAGAGGTTCGACCGATAAAGATCTTCGTAGAATGTGTAGGAACCAATGTGAACGTCCAGGTCCCGCCATTGGTTATTGACCGTAGAGGTTTCTCGGTCATGTCTACATAGTTCTCGAACCCGTAGGGTCTGCACACTTAAGGTTTGGTGACGTTTCGGTAGTGTAGAGTTATGTATGGTGGTGACCGAAGGTTGTTCGGAGTCCCGGATGAGATCCTGGACATCACGAGGAGCTCCGGAATTGTCCGGAGGTAAAGATTCATATATAGGAAGTCCCAGTTTGGTCGCCGGAAAAGTTTCGGGCTCATCGATAGTGTACCGGGAGTGTCGGTAGTGTACCGGGAGACCTCCGGGAGGGGTATTTCGACCCCAGAGGGTCCATCGGCTGTGGAGAGTGATAACCAGCCCTTTGTGGGCTGGAGAAACAGCCACAACAAGGCCCATGGCGCCAGGAGGAAAACTGCCTAAAGAAAAAGGTGGAAAAAAGGCAAAAGGAAGAGTCCTACTCCTACTAGGAGTAGGACTCCTCCTCTTGTGGCTTGGCCGAACCAACAAGGCTTGGAGGCCAAGGCTGCGCCCTCCTCCTCCCTCCCTCCTATATATACTAGTGGAATAGAGGGTTTTTTCACAGATTTTACGGCCACGTGCTACCCGTTTCACCGGTGCTCCTCTAGATCGGATTTCTGCAGCGCTTAGGCGAAGCCCTGCCGGAATTGCTCCACCACCATCACCGGAGCGCCGTCACGCTGCCAGTGAACTCTCTCTCCTCTCCACTTCCTCTTGCTGGATCTAGATGGTGGAGATCGTCATCAAGCTGCACGTGTGTTGAACGCGGAGGTGTCGTCCGTTCGGCGCTAGATAGGAAGGACCGTGATCGAGATCGCGAGACAGTTCGTGATGAGATCGAGAAACAGATCGTGATGAGTTTGCAGGACAGATCGTGATCAAGATCATGAGACGGATCGTGATGAGATCGCGGGACGCTTGGCGATTTGGATCGCGAAGATGTTCGACTACACCAACCGCGTTTCTTAACGCTTCCCGCTTAGCAATCTACAAGGGTATGTAGATCCACTCTCCCTCTCATAGATGCTCATCACCATGGATATGTTTGCGTGTGCGTAGGAAATTTTTTGTTTCCCATGCGATGTTCCCCATCAGGTGGCAGCGGCCCGTGCAGGACAGATGGATTCTTTGAACAAATCTGGGTGAAAACTTGCTTTCGGCTTCTGCCTAGGCCGATGGTGGCAGTGTTGTCTGCGTTTTTCCCTTCTTGGAGGCATCGCCATGGAGAAGTTCAAGGCCACTCTCTGCTACCTTTGAGGGAAACCCTAGATCAGCAGATCAGATGACGGCGCCGCTCTGGTATCCTTTCCCCCTTGGGGGCGTCATTCATGAAGGTACACACATGCTCGATGGACCAGAGGATGGATTCTTTGGTGGAGCGGTGCTTCACCTTACACATTGATGGCGACAGTTCTCAGTGGCATGGCACTATGGATACTCGGAGTGCGATGCGCGGTAATGGACTCGCGTAGGAGGAGGATGTTGTCTGGCGTCGATGGAAGAGAGGCCTGGTGTCGTGGGAACGAGCCTGATAGTAGATGGTAGGGGTACGTAAGGACAGGGCAGAGTCCTAGCTAGGGCAAGGGTGTACACACGGATGTATGAGTTCAGGCCCCTCTCGTGGAGTTAACGGCCCTACGTCTCAATGCTCAGGAGCTTATGTCGTGTGGAATATTGAGATTACAATGGTTGCGAACCCTTGTGCAGGAGGGGAGGGGCGGCTTATATAGATTTTACTGCCCCTCATAATTACCCAACATCTAAGGGTCCGATCGTGGGGGTTAAAGTCTGTCGTTACTGGTAACATACGTAATAAAAGCTATTAATGACGATTGGACCAACGTCTGCCCGTTGGGCTCTTGACGGTGGCTCCTAGTGTTCTAGCATTGAGTGAGAATGAGGTCTTCCGAGTGACACGCGACTGCCGAGTGAAGGAAGGACTCTCCGAGTGGATAGCCTGTCGAGTGACTTGAACGTCTCATGGAATCCAGTCAGAAGTTTATGCTTGATCTTCAAGTCCTCCAATGTAGTGTCCTTAGGTAGGGTATGTAGGCGTTGCCTAGGACCCTACCCTAGGTACATATCCTCGTCATTAGCCCCCGAATGGATCGGGGTTCGAGTGGTGAAATGGGGGTATCAATGCCAATCTCAAATTAGGGCATCAAATCTTCGAATGATATTCGGGGTTTCAACGGAACTTCCATCGATTGAACTCTGAGTATTAACGTCAATTTAGGATCAACACGCCAAATATTCCAAATGATATTCTGGGCTTCAACAAAACTTGCGTCGATTGAACTCTGAGTATTGACGTCAATTCAGGATCAACACGCCAAATCTTCCGAATGATATTCAGGTCTTCAACGAAAGTTGCGTCGATTAAACTCTACTCCATTCGCTCAGATCCATTTAGCCTTGAAAGTGTCCGAGTGGATGTTCAATGCCTATTTTGCTCTGAGTGAACTGAAAGCATCTTTGGAGCTGACGGGTCGGTCTGTCAGACCCGGATTTTGTGGGATGCAAAAATTTAGGAAGCGCGCGCGCGTGCGATGATGACGCCACAATCAGGGCAAGTGGAGGCATGACACCTCGATTCTCGTGCCGGTAATATCGCCACGTATTGGGCGCCGTCAGCGGTTAGCGTTTGCGATGATCTTGCGGGCCCACTAGTCAGCGAGACACTCGGCGGAGTATAAAGCTCCACGCCCTACGATTCGCACAGTACCTCCGTCCATTCTTTCTCCTTTCCTCCGCCTCCTCTGCCTCCAGTGCCCCACACCGTTCCTCCCTGACGAGGGCCGTCGCGCCAATGAAGAAGAACATGATGGAGAAGCTGGAGCGGGCCAAGAAGGGGGCGCTGAAGGTCAAGGGCAAGAAGCCCTTGACCGATCGGTTCATCGTGCCGCCGAGATGGATGCAGGGTGACCTCCTCCCTTCGGTGGTCACCCGCGAGGACATCGACGGCTTGGTTTCCGATGGGCTCATGGCAAAAGGAGCTTGGAGGCTGCTAGAGGGAGACCGCGAGCCAGAGCCGCGCGACGAGGAGCGAGTCCTCCTCCTCTCCCATGTCGAAAGAGGTTTCTCCATGCCCCCTCATCCGTTCTTTAGAAGGTTCTTGAATTTCTTTGGCGCTCAGCTGCATCATCTCCCACCGAATACCATCGTGTACTTGTCTTCGTTCGTAACTTTGTGCGAGTGCTTCCTAGGGTGTCCTCCCCACTAGGGACTCTTTAAGCACATTTTTACGATTAGATCTCGGACGGTGAAGAAAGCAGACCCGTTGAATGGAAAAACTCATGTGCTGCAGCTGTGTGGGGGTTTGGGGCTTTAGAAGAGAGCGCAACATTCTTTCCCTGCCATGACTTTCCCTGAATCCATTAGAGGCTGGCAGTCGACTTGGTTCTATTGCAAGGACGCAACTTCATCCAACATGTCGACTGGCCTTCCCCCCTACACATCTAACCGCCCAGCTGCCCCCAAGTCCCTAAAGGTGACTGAAGAGGAACAAGATCAGGTGGCAACCTTGGTGGATGCCATGGTGAAATTGGTCCGGGGTGGAGTGACTGGCCTGGATCTGTTGGAGACTTTTCTCAGTCGATGGATTCAGCCTCTCCAAGCCAGAGATCACACCATGTGGCATTATGCGGGCCCAGAGGACTCGACCAGGACGCATCCATAGGAGGTTCCGCAAAAGACTGTCGAGCAGTGGCTTCGCAGCATCACTGAGACGTACGACAACCCCGTGGGAGCCAAGAGGATCCTACCTTACTCAGCCGAAAACCTGCCGAAGAATCTTGTAAGTTGCACTTTGTCGACTGAAGTACTTGTATTGTCGAGTGATATACATTGATTTTTAGACTGACTTCCTTGTTGGAATTATGCAGGAATGGACAAACTTGCACTCGCCAGTCCCCAATGGGAATCAACCTGAAGATGGCGTAGTGAGCGAGGGTGGCAGCATGGACAGTGACGATCCCTATGACTCTGAGGACGAATACGAGGACTCCGACGAAGAGGAAGAAGTCGAGTCACCTCACCGACGTGAATGCCGCTCCAAGTCCTGCCAGGATCCGGCGGCTGTTGAGGACAGGGCTCCAGGCCCTAGTGAGAAGAACCCGAAGCGGAGCCGCCCTTCAACTATTGAGTCGAGTGAGAGGTTGGCCAACCAGCCCAAGAAAAGCATGACCAAACCTCGCAAGGCTCTGCCTCGCATGAGGATGGTTGTACGTGTCGTCTCCACGTAAGTACTTATTTTCGAATTATTTCTGTCGACTGTGACCTTGCGTTGTTGCTAACCGAGTGCTATTTGATCCCTCAGAGCTGCTACTTCTGTATCATCACCTCCCCAAGACGGAGAAGCAATGGACATTGATACTGCTGATGCTGCAACTTCTCACAGAGGTAAACAAGTCTTCGACTCACTCGGATGGGATTCATCATTTGCAAAAGCTAACACTGTCGATTGATGTCGCAGAGGTCATTCAACTGGAAGATGATGAGGAACACCAAGACGTCCCGTGTGTCCGCTCTCGACGAGCTTCATTCGTGCAGACGGTTCAGTAGTCGACTGCTGAGTCTTCCCAGGGGTGGATGACTCAACACAAATCAGAGCTGATCCTACAGTACCTCCATCGAGTGCACCTCCATCTGTCTCGACCATTGTGACATCATGTCACGCCCAAGATGCGCGCCTATCCATTTAAGGCACGAGGGCCTCTCAAGGGTAGATGCGCATATTGCCGTTAGCAAGAATAGTATCATCACAACATACAATACTTAATGAGAAGAGTATACAAGTTGGCTTACACTCGCCACATGCTAACTTACAATGTCACTCAAACCAGAACATCAAGTTGAACACAGGGTCCGACTACGGACAAAATCAAACGATAAAAGAAGTTGCAAATGATACTATCAAGCTATCCCAAAGATCATGACCAAGTCCTCTACTCATACGGATACGTCACGTACATCCTGCCTCTTTCCACGTCATACTCCCACTGGAGCTGGGTAAGATCATCCTGCACGTACTCATCTGAACCTGTACCTGGAGTGTTGTACTAAACTGTGAGCCACAAAGGACTCGGCTATCATGTGCCCGAGTACCAAGACTATTTAAGCTTAAAGATTGAGATGGGGTAAGTGTTTAGTTTGCAGCAGCACTAAGCCTATATGATGGCTAGCTTACGCAACATGAAATAAATATGACTGGCCTACGAAGAACAATCGAATCTAGTATGATCTCTATGAGATCCTGAACACTTACTTACGTCAATCATAACCCCACCGTGTTCTCTCTCGGGTCATGTTCACGAGCAGAGACGATCACGGTTACTCACACAGTTGGTGTATTTTATTTAGAGTTTACTTCAAGTTTACTATAACTGGGTGTTAAACAAATATCCAAGTTGCCACATAACCGCGGGCACGGCTTTCCGAAAGATTTAACCCTACAGGGGTGCTCCAACTAATCAATTACAAAATTAACCACACTCCGTGGGAATACCTCGACCACGGATCTCGCGATCTTCATAGGTAATTCCAAAGGAATTCCAACACCTCGAGTAAACCCAAAGAAAGTCAGACTCCGCACGCTAGACATTCGACAAAGGTAAAACAAATCCAGCAAGACCACCCGACGTGTCGACGAACTCGATGAGAGCCGCGTATCTCAGTCTCAGGACACGACGGATAAGCGAAGCGTACGGTGGCCTGATAGAAATCTCCTGAGTTGCCCCAGGTTGGCCCCGCACGGTGCTCTAGTTTGGACCAACACTCATGAGGAGCACTAGCCCGAGGGTTGATTAAATTATCCACGGGTTTGCAAGACCCTATGCAATTTTTATAGAGTTGTTAAGCAAATGTAGTACCAATGTTGGGTCTTGCTAGACAAGTTTTAATCTCAACCGAATGAACAAGGGGGTCCCCATAACAACCCCGAGCATGTTAGGAGCGCAAAGTATGGAAAACATAACACCGGTAACAAGGAACTAATGGCGGTAATAGCGGAACAAGTCACTTAGCAAAAGGCCAAGCCTTCCACCAATACCAAGATATATATGTGCATTAAATTAAATAACAGAATATTATGATATCCAAATCCATGTTATCACATGGAACAACCTGCACCTGCAACTAAGAACGCTATAAGAGGGGCTGAGCAGCGGTATCTTAGTCAATCAAAGGTTTGCTAGGATGTGGAGGTTAGAGGCTGTCATGGCAACATGGGGGCTGATATCAAGTGATAGGTAGTGCAATGGTAACGATAAGTGCGAGAAACTAGCAAGCAAAAATAGTATCGGGATCCGGGTACGATCATCTTGCCTGTTGGTTCTTTAGCGGAACAAGTAGCGGGATCCTCGTAGTGGTACTCTCCTGGTTCCTCGTACTCAGTATCAACACTCGTGTCTACCCAAGAGAAACATCAACAATAAACATCCAACCAAGGTGCAATGCACAATCAAAATGATGCATGATTCATTTATGAAGAATTCTAACATGGCAATCCAAAACTAGTCATGTTTCACGTGCAAAGTTGTTTATTAATGAACCTTGGCAGAACCTCATGTTAAGTCATTTAGACATGCATGAACATGGAAAATATGTATGCAACATGCATAATCGATAGAAATGCATATAAAGATCGCAAGAAACGGAGTTACGGTTCTCGCGATACGCTCACGACAAAGTACGGAGGCAATATCACAAGATCACCAAGCCATGGGCTGATTCTTGGCATTAAAAGGAAGCCACTGGATAGGTGATGAAAAATCAATCACAATATACTCAAGAATCAATCAATTCCATGGAGCATAGCTCCCACAATCCACAAAACAATAAAACACTAAATCTGCCACAAAACAGTAACATAGCCACTTATACAGCTCACCTCTGGAGCTACAGGAAGCCTACAGCCACAAACAAGACATGGACAGAATCTACTCAACACACACAACAATTCATCCAATTACACCACTAGCAAAGAAGCCACACATCAATAAGCAAGAAGTAATCAAGTTGGCATGATGAATCAGTTTTCTGGGACTTAGTGAAAATTACAGTTTCCTGGAATCTGTGATTATAAAGTAGCAAGTTGACAGCAGTAGGTACATATTCTAGAAAGCTCATATTGACATGAAAATTAACAGGATGATAGAAGGCAATATCTACTACAAATAACTAGCACTGAACATTCCCAAATTCCGAACACATCACTAGATACGTCCCACTTTACATGGCAAAACAATAACAGCAGCTCTCCCAGACTTAGCCATATTTCAGGTTGGCAGGAAACAACATCATCATCGCAACTTAACAGCAAGGTAGCCACTGACCTGGTGACTTAGCATCAATAAAAAAATACTGTGACATTCCCAGAAACTTTAACTACCACTTCCATGTTGGCAAGAACTTAAAACCATGTCTAGATTAAATCATATAAAAAGAACAAAAGGGCATCACAACATAAAAATGCAGTTTTGTGAAGTTGCCCCAAAGTCAAATCTTTCTTCACAGATGCATTCCTGGGTTGATTCTACCCCAAATGCATTACTCATACCCCTATACTTTCTTGGAGCAAGAGGTAGAAAAGGGGGGTCGAAATAATCACCACAATGGCATGGATGACTTATGTCACTTGCCCACACTTATGTAAGAGGCCAAAATGGCATGCCCTCTATTGGACACTTGATGGAAAAGGTAAAGAGGCATGAATAAGGTACTTAGGCATAGCATAGCATCAAGAACAAGAAAAGAAAACAAGCTAGGAGAGATATACATACATATATACACATGAGAGCTCTCACATACACATAGATCTACACATGCACAAGGTCTAGCATCCACTCCTTACTCATCTACACTAAACATGGCAGCAACATGCAAGAATAAGAACCCCACACACCTATACATGCATAACTACACATGGCCATCTACTCACAAGCACATGTGTGTGTATGTATAACATACACACACCTCTCACTACACCTACACACACAAGAACACAACACTCAAGCATGTGTGTATATAGGCACACATGCACTTTCATACATGTATGCCCACATACACATGTACACACCTACACACTTCACTCACTCACACAGATATATGTGTGTATGCAAGAAGCACACAAACATAACCTACACTACACATACACCCACAAGAACACACACATGTATGGGTGTGCAAGGAGCACACACACACATGTGCCATGCATGGTGCACCACACACCCACATGTACACACACACTCACATGGCAAAACCACACACACACATGTAGGTATGTATGTATGCATAGCATGCACACCCACCCACAACTCAGAAACACATGCACACTACACTCACATGAGCATCACAACAGAAAACACACACACTCACACTTAAACTTAGGCATACACACTCATACACTAAATATGCATACATGTGTATATGTACCATTTGGTACATACACACACCACCATACACATATGCATATGCACTCACTCACATGACAAGAAAACAACACACACACACATGTTGGAAATGCACACACACACATACAAGTAAGCAAGAGAGAAAGAAAAACAAAAGAAAGAAAAACACAAAAAAATAAAGAGGGGGGTTCGGTGGTCGAACCCCTGACCTCTTGGTCACACTACACAGTCGCTACCACTGCGCTACGGCATCGTTTGGTAACAGAGGAGGGGTACTAGCGTTCTAATACACACACGCACACTATCTAACTGACAAAACTGCATTTTAGAACAGGGCAACGACGACAGAGCAAAGCGCGGCAAGTCCAGCGACCATACGGCGGCTACAGGGCATCTCTGGCAACACGAACGGGTTGATTCGATGCGGGGAGCTATGGGGGATCCATTCCCGCGTTCGTCTCGCGACGAGGGGGAACGGAGGCGAGCGGAAGGCTCCTCCTTCTGACCGGCGGCGACCACGACTACGGCGGCGACGCATGGGCTACGGCGAGGAGAGGAGACAACGGAGGACCGGCTGCTCACCGAGGGGTCTCCTGAGGCTTGGGGACGCGGACGCGGTGAGACGAAGGGGAATAAGATGCTCGGGGATGCGGCAGCGACGAAGGGGAAGCAGGGGCGCTCGGACGACAGCGACACGACACCGCAGAGGAGGAGCTCCTCTCCTCCTATCACTAGGAACGAGACGCGGATGGCAGCGGCGAGCTCCACACCATCACCAGTGGGGACGAGGTCGTCGGAG
The DNA here is from genome assembly GCA_022496015.1 of Hordeum marinum. Lineage (NCBI taxonomy): Eukaryota > Viridiplantae > Streptophyta > Magnoliopsida > Poales > Poaceae > Hordeum > Hordeum marinum. Next base: position 66,244,539 of record CM039673.1, read on the forward strand.
GCGAAGACGACGATGAGCACTGCACCTCTAAACTTCTCTAAACTTACCTGCGCCTTGCGCTCTCTGACAGAGAAGGCGGAGGAAGGAGGAAGAAGGAGAGGGGGAAGCGGCGGCGGTGGAGGGAAACCCTAGAGGGAGGCACGAACGCCCAGGCACAAATAGAAGGGGGGACCTCGACGTCTGTGACGGCTAACGGCGACGGCGATGACGCTCTCTGCTCTCTGCTCTCTCTCTCTACGACTGACGGAGGTGGGAGACGGAGCAGGTGGCCGTTGTGTCCAGCTTTGCTGGGCCGCGACCCACTGTCCTCTCTCACACACACACTCTAAAAACCATAGAAATAAAAGGGGGTTTTCCATTTAATAAAACCAGCCACCATCAAGTTAATTCCCAGTAAAAGGGTTTTGAGCAAAACAAAAATAAATCTGAGGAGGAAATAATGTGCACTGATTGTTAAAAATATTAAGTTGAATTATAAAACAAGTATTTTATTTAATATTTAAAATGACAGCTCCTGTTAATTTAAAATACAATTCAAACAAACACCAAATAGTAAATCCAACATACTCACATTTCATAAAACACTTGTGGCCACCTCATGAACATTTTTAAATAATTTTTAAAACAACTTAAATCTGAAGATGAAAATAATAGGAGAAAAAGGGGTTTTGGAGGGGATGTTGCAAAAGGAAAAAGAGAGGGGAAGGGAATAAGTTGCACCCATGGATCCAATCACTCACAAACATCTCACACATCACAAAACCACACCTCACCACCATACATCATAGCAAGCACAAGAAACCAACATGCACATAGAGTTGAAATGAGAATGATGCATGAATGCAAACACATTGAATGGTAAGGAGCAACCATACACCTCATAGATCATGAAACAAGGTTCACACATGGGGTTACATGCCAAATAAGGTAGGGACAGCACTTGGACTGTCACACGTCAACTCCAACCAGACCCATTCAGACTGCTTCAGCCGCTCCAGCAACTGTGTCGATCCCATCTATGACGTCTTTCTCTCTGCATCACGTCCCGGAAGATCAAACCGGAGCTGCGAAGGAGGCTATGATCCAGGCAGAGCAGATAATGCTACGAACCAAAGAGGCGTATGAGGCCATCAAGCTGGCTTACGATGTCAGCGCAGCCCTCTGCACCAATGTTCGAGTACGTTTGATTGTAAGTACATTTCCGATTGAATTCCTGTCTTTTCTTGATTGTACACCCAATGAGTGCTTATTGTCCACTCGTAGAATGTTTAAAATTTCTCCACTCGAATAGGTCAGGTCTTAGTCGAGTAGGATTTGGATCGATAGTATGCATGGTACTAGAGTCACTCGATATGTCGAGTGCATTTTTTTTCTGACGAGTTACTCGACGGATCGAGTGTTAACCGTCTCAGTGGGGGCACTCTGAGTGCACCCACTGGGTGTAGTCCCCGAGACCAGTGTGGAGTGCTTGCATCGGCAGGGGTCTTAGAGCTTGTCGTATGCTTGATACGTTTACCTTTGGTCACACCACTCCGCAGTTACGCTGTAGGTTTCATGGACATCATTGATAAACCATGATATGACGCTACATAAGGATAGACTGCACTTCTTAGAGTGATGGATATTCCAATGATGGATGTTTCTGCCACTCGGCTGATCGAGAGTTGGCAGATCCAATGGGGGCACGCTAAGTGCACCCACTGGGTGTAGTCCCCGAGACCACTGTCAAGTGCTTGCACCGGCAGGGGTCTTAGAGTTCATTGTATACGGGATACATTTCGCCTTGGATCACACCACTCCGAAGCTACCTTGTAGGTTTCATGGATATTATTGATAAACCATGATATGACGCTACATAAGGATATATTGAACTTCACAGAGCAGGGAGGAGCGTTAGTCGACGGGTCGAGTGACGGGTGAATGTTCTGACAGGGCTGACCTTGTCGAATGTTTCAATAACCAGTGGGGACACACTAAGTGCACCCACTGGATGTAGTCCCCAAGGCTACTGTTAATCACAGACGATAAGCAGTAGTCTTGAAAACTTGAAATCGGGATTTTCGTCATACGCGGAGCCTAGTGGGTGTAGTCCCCAAGACCGTTGTTGAGTGCTTGCACTTGCAGGGGTCTTAATAGAGACTACTTTGAATTTGTTTATGGCATGCGGAGCGCCAGGGCCACTCGACATGTCGGGTGGACTTCATGGACATCATAGGTCAACCATTATATGTCGATTGAATTTCTTTCTTTTGTTGGTTTCAGAGGGCTTGCGAACTTGGGATGCAGTACAAGGATCTTGAGGATGAGAGGAACCGACTGCATGTGGATCTGGAAGCCTCCAACAATGATCTGGAGCGAGCGCGTGCTGAGCTGGAGTCTCTGGGAGGTAATTACTGTCGACTTTCTGCATTCCCATCTTCACTTTTCATGTTTTAAACCGAGTGCTCTCACTCAAACAGACGTGCGCAGTGAAAATCGTCGACTCCAAGTGCGACTCAACAATGTTGTTTCTTTAGATCCCATGAAGAAGGCACTGGAGAAGAAGGACAAAACACTCGCCGACGCCCAACGGGTGGCCAGGGATAAAACCGAAGCTGCAGATCGGAAGCTGGCGGCCACCAAGAAGCTGGAGGAGGAGAATGCAAAGTGAAGCAGGAGCGCGTGGACCTCGTCAAAAGAGCCGAGCAGATGAACAAAAGGAGCAACGGCCTGGAGAAGCACTTGGGCAAATTCTCGAGGAAGATGTACATCATGCTCGACGGTGAGTGTTTCTTGTCGACTGAAGTTTGTAAAATCTTTGAAGATCGTATCTCACCGATTCTCCTCCCGTTCCCACTCTTCAATAGAATTCTGCCAGGCATCCAAGAAGGAGACAGAGGAGGTTGAGCCCAATCTGGATCCCACTAAGTCACCTATCGCAGACGCAGTGGCCATGAACATGCTCAGACTCAATTTCCGGCTATAGGGCTTTCATGCATATCTTGTCCGACTGAAATCTGCAATGGACATAATTGAAAAGGAGCTATGGCCTGAGGACACCCTTCAGCTCGACCTCAACTCCGTGATGGCTTGCCTGAACGAACTTCCAAGTCGAGTGCAGGACTGGAAGAAATCTGCTGCTCGCTGCGGGGCCGACGTGGCGCTATCACTCGTCAGGGTCCATTGCAGGGATGTGAGGGAAGAGAAGCTGAAGGAGCTCTGGGTGGTTAACACGAAGAAACTCCAGTTTGAGGACTTCATGGAAACCTTTATCGAAGCAGCCATCAGAATCGCAGACGGCATCGACTTGGACACTTTTGTCGAGCCAGCCAGCCCATCAAATGCTTAAAAACTTGACCTTTGGAAGAAATACTTTTATTCGCCTCGGTATGCCAAGTGGAATTGTATCCCTTAAAACTTCATTCGGGCCTTTGGATTGAGCACATTTGCTTCTTTACGAAACATTTATCCGCGATTTAACCTTTGGATTTTATCCGTATTCGGCTTTAATCGCGTGTTCGACTGAGTTTTTTTAGGCTTAGGCGAAAACATGTTCGTAGCTAAGCCCCTGAGTGTGAGGATTGCTCACCACTCGGGATATTTTTTATCCTAAGCAAAGACGGATTCGCAAATAGGCCGTCGAGTGAATGGATTACTATCTGCATGACAGGGTCTTTAACTTAGGCGAAACATGTTCGCAGTTATGCCCCCAAGTGTGAGGATTCTTATCACTCGGAGTTATTTTCAATCTTAGGCAAATGTCGATTCCCAGCTAAGCTGTCGAGTGAATGGATTGCTATCCACCCGACGTTTTTTTTAACTTAGGTGAAACATGTTCGCAGCTAAGCCCCCGAGTGTGAGGATTGCTCATCATTCGGAGTTATTTTCGAACTTAGGTGAATGTCGATTCGTAGCTAAGTTGTCGAGCGAATGGATTGCTATCAACCCGACGTTTTTTTAAACTTAGGCGAAACATGTTCGCAGTTAAGCCCCCGAGTGTGAGGATTGCTCATCACTCGGAGTAGTTTAGAACTTAGGCGGATGTCAATTCACAGCTAAGTCGTCGAGTGAATGGACTACTATCCACCCGACAGGGTTTTTAACTTAGGCGTAACATGTTCGTAGCTAAGCACCCAAGCGTGAGGATTGCTCATCACTCGGAGTTATTTTCGAACTTAGGAAAATGTTGATTCATAACTAAGTTGTCGAGTGAATGGATTGCTATCCACCCGACGTTTTTTTTTAACTTAGGCGAAACATGTTCGCAGCTAAGCCCCCGAGTGTGAGGATTTGTCATCACTCGGAGTATTTTTGAACCTAAGCGAAGACGGATTCGCAAATAGGCCATCGAGTGAATGGACTGCTATCCACTCGACAAGGTTTTTAACTTAGGCGAACCATGTTCGCAGCTAAGCCCCCAAGTGTGAGGATTGCTCATCACTCGGAGTATTCGCAAATATGAAACTGTACGATCGGAATCGACAATATATATTGCAGAAATTTGAATTGCATTGATGAAGTATTCTTATTACATCAGAAGATTCTTATGTCTCTTAAGTATAAAAACGCCGGAGCAGATCTGCATTCGAGGATCGTGGCTTGTCTATCCGCTTCATTAGATTATACAGATGATAGGCTTCGTTGTTAAGCACTTTAGTGATGACGAAAGGACCTTCCCATGTAGGAGCAAGCTTGTGAGGTCAATGTTGATTCACTCGGAGCACCAAGTCTCCCTCATGAAACGACCGACTCTTGACATTCTTTGCATGAAAACGCCGCAGATCCTGTTGTTAGACAGTAGTCCGGATCAAAGCCATCTCTCGTTCTTCCTCCAGGAGATCTACACCATCCTGCCTAGCCTGTTCAGCTTCAGCCTTAGAATACAGTTCCACTCGAGGAGAATTGTGAAACAAGTCACTCGGCAAGACAACTTTAGCACCATAGACCAGGAAGAAAGGAGTCCATCCAATCGACCGATTAGGCGTTGTCCTCAGACCCCACAAAATAGACGGCAGCTCAGTTACCCAGGCTTCGGTGGCATGATCCAAATCGCGCATGAGACGAGGCTTCAGACCTTGCAGGATGAGACCATTAGCCTGCTCAACTTGTCCATTGGTTTGAGGATGTGCAACAGATGCATAATCCACTCGTGTGCCTTGGGAGTTACAGAAGTTCCTGAATTCTTCCGAGTCAAAATTAGTGTCGTTGTCTATGATGATGCTGTGTGCAATGCCGTATCGATAAATTATCTCCCTCATGAATGTGACCGCCGTGCGGGAGTTCAGCTTCTTGATTGGCTTGGCTTCTATCCACTTGGTGAATTTGTCGACTTCTACTAGCAAGTGAGTGAATCCGCCTTTTCCCGGTTGAAAAGGACCAACCATGTCGAGTCCCCAAACAGAAAACGGACAGGCAAGAGGAATTGTCTGCAGAGCAGATGCCGACTTGTGTGACAAGTTTGCATAGAACTGGCAACCATCACAATGATCAATGATGTCTTTAGCCATCTCATTAGCTCGTGCCCAGTAAAAACCAGCTCGGTGTGCTTTAGCGACAATCGTCCTTGAGGACACATGGTGGCCGCAAGTTCCCGAGTGAATCTCATCCAGAATCATTTGACCTACCTCGAGGGAAATGCAGTGCTGTGTAACACCAGTCACACTCTCTCTGAACAGCTGATCTCCCATCACAATAAAAGCCTTGGACCTGCACACAATCTGTCGAGCCTATGTTTCATCTTTAGGGGCTTCTTGTCTGAGGATATAGGCAATGTAAGGCACAGTCCAATCGGGAGTGGTAACCAGAATCTCCATGACCAGGTCAATTACTACAGGGGCATCGACTTCTGTCGGGTCAATGGAACTCAAAGCTTGTGGGGGCTCTTCGGTGAAAGCATCTTCTTGAACCGAAGGAGTGTGCAAGTGCTCTAAGAACACACCGCTGGGGACAGGCCGTCGAGTGGACCCAATCTTGGATAGCTCGTCGGCCGCCTAATTTTTCAGTCGGGGAACATGATGAAGTTCCAGGCCTTTGAATTTCTTCTCCAACTTTGGGACTGCATTGCAGTATCCAATCATAGCGAGGTTTCAAACATCCCACTCTTTCATCACTTGATTCATCACCAGATCTGAGTCGCCATGAACCATCATGCGCTTGACACTGAGTGAGATAGCCATGTGCAACCCATACAAAAGTGCTTCATATTCTGCCTCATTGTTGGAGGAATCAAATTGAATTTGTGACACATAGCTGAGCTTGTCACCCCTGGGAGATATCAAGACAACACTAGCACCGGACCCATTCAACATTTTAGAGCCGTTAAAGAACATTGTCCATTGTGTCGAGTGAACTTGGATAGGTTGTTGTTGTTCAGTCCACTCGGCCATGAAATCTGCCGATGCTTGGGACTTGATTGCTTTTTGGCTTCGAATCTGATGTCAAAGTGTCCAAGCTCGATTGCCCATTTAGCCACTCGATCTGATGCGTCTCGATTATTGAAAATCTTGGACAAAGGAGCATCACTGACGACTGAAATCGAGTGGTCTTGGAAATAATGCGCCACCTTCTTTGCTGATAGGTAAATACTATAAACCAGCTTCTGATAGTGTGGATATCTTTGCTTTGAGGGGGACAAAACTTCCGAGACATAATAGACTGGCCACTCGACTTTATAAGCTTTATCCTCCTCTTCCCGCTCGACAGTTAGCACTGTACTGACAACCTGATTTGTGGCCATGATGTACAAGAGCAAGGGCTCTTTGCTGGCAGGACCGGCAAGCACCGGCTGGGTGGAGAGCAAGGCCTTGAGCTCAACAAATGCTGCTTCGGCTCTAGGAGTCCACTCGAACGTGTCGGACTTCTTCATCAATTGATATAAAGGTAGAGCCTTCTCACCAAGACAAGAAATGAATCGACTCAATGCTGCCAAGCAACCTATGAGCTTCTGAACATCGTGCACTTGCACGGGAGTCTTCATACGGGTAATGGAGCTGATTTTCTCAGGGTTGACATCAATTTCTCGCCCGGAAACGAGAAAACCGAGTAACTTGCCACCAGGGACGTCAAAAGTACATTTGGCCGGATTCAGCTTTATGTCGAATCGCCTCAGATTGGCGAATGTCTCGGCCAAGTCAGCCAGCAGGTCGGAACCTTTGCGGGACTTGACCACTATATCGTCCATGTACGCCTCGACATTCCGAGGGATCTGGTTGAGTAAATATTTCTGAATCATGCGCATAAAAGTAGCATCGGCATTCTTGAGACCAAAAGGCATAGTGATGTAACAAAACCACCCGAATGGGGTGATGAAGGTTGTCTTTATTTCGTCCGGGCCATACAGACAGATCTGATGATACCCAGAGTAAGCATCCAAAAACGATAAACGCTCGCACCCCGCAGAAAATGATCTTTTGGGCACACCTTGTTGAGATGTTTGAAGTCAATGCACATGCGCAACGACTTATCTCTCTTTGGCACCATCACAACATTAGAGAGCCACTCGGAGTGGTAAATCTCCCGAATGAACTTGGCTTGCAAGAGACGGGCCACTTCTTCTCCGATTGCCTTGCGCTTCTCCACCACTGAGCAACGCAAATGCTCCCTGGCGGGTTTGGCTCTTGGATCCACTCGCAGATGGTGCTTAGCTAGCTCCCTGGGAATCCCCGGCATGTTAGCAGGCTTCCATGCGAAGATATCCCAGTTCTCAAGGAGGAACTCGATGAGTTCGGCTTCCTATTTACTGTCGAGTGTTGATGAGATATTTGTCGGGGCAGCAGTAGGATCCGTTGGATGGATGTGTACCTTCTTCACTTCCCCTGCCGACTGAAATGCCCACTCGGAAGCCGGCTTCTTTGCACAGAGCAAATCAGTAGGGTTAGCGGTTTTCTTGTACTCCTCCAACTCAACCATGGCCATCTAGTGACCGGCGATCTTGGAGCCTTGCTGGAGGCATTCTTCGGCCCGCTGTCGATTGCCGGTGACCATGATCACGCCCTTAGGGCCTGGCATCTTCAACTTGAGACACACGTAACATGGTCGGGCCATGAAACGTGCATACGCGGGTCGACCCAAAATGGTGTGGTAAGCACTCTGTAATCCATGACTTCAAAAGCCAACTTTTCTTTTCGGAAATTTTTGTCATTCCCGAATGTCACATCCAGTGGTATCTGGCCGAGTGACTTGGCCTTCTTTCCTGGGATGACCCCGTGAAACTGCATGTTTCTTTCACTTAGACGGGACATCGGAATGACCATCCCTTTTAGGGTATCCGCATAGAGAATGTTCAGGCCGCTACCACCATCCATGAGGACCTTTGTAAGTCGAGTGCCCCCCTACCGGATCAACTACCAGAGCATGTCGACCGGGAGTGGCCACATGAGCAGGATGGTCTGTCTGGTCAAATGTGATAGCATATTGGGACCACTTGAGGTAGGTGGGGGGTATCTGGTACAACCATGTTGATTTCTCTGTTGATGACTTTCAGAGGACTCTTGCTCTCGACATCAGCAAAGATCACCAGTGTAGCAGTGACATCCGGGATTGTTTCTTTATCTTCATCTTCATCACCCTTCTCACTAGATTTATCACTTGGCGGGTCCCCCTTGAATTGCTGGATAAGGGCCCGACACTGTCGAGTGGTGTGCTTGGGCAAAATCACATTGCCTTTCGCATCTTTCCTCGTGTGAATTACACACGGCTGATCCATGATATCAGCTCCTGACTGATTTTTCCCTTTCTTGGGAGCATAATGTGCTTTAGCTTTGCCCTTGTTCTTTGACTGAGTCGCCAGTGCTGCTGCTTCCGCTTCAACCGGATCTTCCACTTTTCGCTTCTGTTTCTGATTGTTACTGCCACCAGCCTCATTGGCAACTGTCTTTCCTTTGCCGCTACGGAGGCGGTCTTCTTCCTCGCCATTGGCGTATCGAGTGCAGATTTCCATTATCTTGCCGAGTGAGATATCACCCATTCGCCCAAACTTCAGATATAGCTCTCTGCGCAGTGGCATCACTGTGCCGAGTGAGATATTCATCGGCCTTGAACGCACAAACAACCTGGTGTTCCGATACATTCTCCACTGTATGATGCAGAGTGGACCACCGCTGAATATAATCTCTCAAAGTTTCATTGGGCTTCTGGATACAGTGTTGTAAGTCGACCAGACCTACCGGACACTTGCAGGTGCCCTCAAATGTTCGGACAAACACTCGGGCAAGATCCTCCCAACAATGTATACTGGAAGGAGCCAAACGATTCAGCCAAGCTCGAGCTAAACCATCTAACATCAAGGACAGGTGCTTCATTGCAACATTGTCATTTCCGCCACCAATTTGCACAGCCACTCGGTAATCATCTAACCAAGTCCCTGGCGTTGTTTCGCTAGTAAACTTCCCGATCCCCACCGCCAACCTGAAGTTGGGGGGAATCTCTATAGAATGTATGGCTCTCCTGAAACACTCAGGACCAGAAACCACAGCTGAGCTACCACTAGGAAAATCTCTGTCGTGTCCTTCCCTGTGGGCTCTGCCCCTGTCAATCCGCTTCTGAACGAGGAGGTCGCGGGCGTCAAAACCCGCATTCCGCTCATCACCGAAGGAGCACCTATCATCCTGGCACCGGGGCGCGTACGGACCACTCCGCGAAGGAGTGGGCACTCGACGGTGGTCTTCGCGATGAAACTGATCTCTGACCTGCTCTTCTCGAAAACCTCCGCCTCGACGGCGCAAGGGTGATCTACGGCTATGTGCCGACTGAACGGTCTCCGCCCTGGGTGAATTGTTGTGTATCCTGTTGCAGGACTAAGAAAATACTGAATTCTGACACTGCACTGCATCTAACAGTGCTCTGATCTGCATCAACCCTCTTCCGGCCTCTTACCGTGATGGCTGAATGGAATCTGCTATCCTAGCAGCAACAACAACATTTAACACAGGAGTTCGATATACCTCAACGTCATCATGAGATCCAGTCGGAAATAGTTGTCGCTAACGTCGACTGGGACGTGGCGGGCGCTGGCGAGTGCGCTCATCAAGTTCTGCCTTGAGCTCTTCCAAACGAATGCGCGCGACCTCCAAAGCTTGAGCTTCGGCAGTCACACCGACGATGGGAGTATGAAGAACCTCCTCCTCGTGGTGCGACTGCTCATTCGATGGACCGCCAGCCTCGCGCCTGCCACGGCCAAAACTAGGCGGTGAACTCTGATGAGAGTCCGCCATCAAGACCTCCGTTGCGGGATCGTAACTTCCACACTCGGAAGGCACGTCGAACGGATCGGAATCCGACTCAAACACGCCGTGAAGGGACTCGGCGGGCTCGAGTGCTGCAATCTGCGAAGAAGAAGTTTGACGCGCCACTGAGTGTTTGACCTAGCACTGAAGTCGTGAGCGGCCGGACCACTTGCGACCGCGAACAACGAGGGGAGCCGACGCGTAAGGAGTCAAGGGCTGACGTAGCAACACGCCACAGGAACTCGCATGGAAGTGCGCGGCCCTGCGGACCGGGAGCACCTCGACATCGATAGGTGCTTCCTAGAGCCATGCCAAATCGTCGGCGATAAAGGTGAGCGCTCCGAAACGGATCTTGTGGCCCAGAGCAAAAACACCGCCGGAAGACATGTCGAAGGATGGAAAATGCAACCTCGTCGGAAGTCGCTTAGACGCCTGCCCCACGGTGGGCGCCAACTGTCATGGGAACAAGCCTAACAATAGATGGTAGGGGTACGTAAGGAGAGGACAGAGTCCTAGCTATGACGAGGGTGTACACACGGATGTATGAGTTCAAGCCCCTCTCATGGAGGTAACAGTCCTACGTCTCAGTGCTTAGGAGCTTATGTCGTGTGGAATATTGAGATTACAATGTTTGCGAACCCTTGTGCAGGAGGGGAGGTGCGGCTTATATAGAGTTTGCTGCCCCTCATAATTACCCAGCATCTAAGGGTCCGATCGTGGGGTTAAAGTCTGCCGTTACTGGTAACGTACGTAATAAAAGCTATTAATGACGATTGGACCAACGTCTACCCGTTGGGCTCTTGACGGTGGCTCCTAGTCTTCTGGCGTCGAGTGAGAACGAGGCTTCCGAGTGACACGTGACTGCCGAGTGAAGAAAGGAGTCTTCGAGTGGATAGCCTGTCGAGTGACTTGAACGTCTCATGGAATCCAGTCGAAAGTTTATGCTTGATCTTCAAGTCCTCCAATGTAGTGTCCTTAGGTAGGGTATGTAGGTCTTGCCTAGGACCCTATCCTAGGTACATATCCTCGTCACCTGGCAAGTTCGGTGCATTGGTTTCTGCTGTGAAGATGGATTGATGGAAGATGGCGACGACGACACAGAGAGTGCGTCGGACCAGTTAGTGCCACAAACCCAGTATGTGGCTTGGTTGGGACCTCTGGCTTTAGATGTTAGGCATTTGTGCGATGTCTGTTGGATATTACGCTCGTACTATTGGCACCCCTTCATCAGGTGGATAGGAGCAGCGACGGTTTTGCTATGATGATGGCTTAAGACTACCTAATGTACTACTCCCTCCGTCCAGAAATACTTGTCATAGGAATGGATGTATCTAGATGTATTTTAACTCAAGATACATCCATTTTTATTTATTTGTGTGACAAGTAATCTCGGATGAAGGGAGTACTATGTAAGGTCTTTGTGAATAATTAATAAAATGATTGCAAGCATAGCCGGGGCAATCTTCCTTTTAAAAAATGTTCTTACCACGCCGCCTCCTCTCCTCCGATCGGGTATTAGTGAAGTCGTCGCAATGTTGATAAAGGTGAAGCTGTTGGGGATGACGTTGCGGATGAAGTTGTCACGGTCGATGTAGTCGCTGAAGACGAAGTCGATAAAGAGGAAGATGGTGTCGATGGAGGTGATCAAGATGGTACCGCAGACCCGACTGATAGTGTGAAGTCCCAACAGAAGGCAACAACAGTCAATGTGCTTCGCAGAGTATCTAACAACAACACGGTAGTCACGTGTAGGTTTGTTTGTTACTAAGGCGTAATGTTAAATTACCAGTAGATGATTTCACGAACATGGGGACTGTTTACCTAGGTCCACTCCCTCGCTAGTCGGGTAACAACCCTACTCCAACTTATATGGGACTATGTTGGTACCATGTTACAACGGATGAGTAAAATGTTTCTGTTGATGAGTTGGATGTTAACTCGAGGAGTTCTACGCGGACAGCCTGGGCGGGGTACCCATTTCGAATCTAGTAATGTTCTAGTCTAGACCTTCGGTAGATGTTGAATATGTCCTTCGTCTTGGTCAGGCGCCTCTACATAAGAAGGATGCGTGTCATTTGATCTTCTTGTGTTGCACGTCGTGGACTCTTCTTTATTTGCTTGACATGGGACTTCTCCTGTGGAACCGTGGTCGTGCGGTGGAGATGTCAGTGTCTAAGCATGAGCCCACTATACAATAAGCATGTAGGAAAACACGACCATGAATATTGCATGCACATGAAAATACGGCGAGGCCATTCCCTAGCTTGTTTATACCATCATCAAGGTGATCAATGTGGCATTTCTCAAGAAGTTTAGTCAGATCTGTCCTTCTTGCGGTTTTTCCCTGATCCGGTGCCGAAATTCAAAGGGCACGCAGGTGCGGCCACATACTTGGGCAGTTTCTCATAGGCTACATGCTGCAACTACTCGACCTTTCATGGTTTTTCTTTCAAATCTCAAATATGAATCTATTGTATCTTTTGAATCGACAGGCCATTTTTTTATCCATTTGCATATTCATGGTTCTCACGATGAGGGCTTTGAAACAAGAGCACTCTTGAATACATTTTGACAAGTTTCAATTTTTATCTTGCAAGGGACCAAACCGAGTTTTTGAATCTTGATGCAATCATGTGGTCCACAACGGACGGGAACACTGTTCCCTGCACCTGTATGTTACAAATCCTCTCCCCTATGGGGTGCACGGGCATGGCCGCCCGGTCCTACTTGCGTGCGCGCTACAAAGCTAGTAGAGTCGTGACAATCTCCGCACGTGCATGCTGGAATCTGCTGAGCTTGTTGTCCTGGTAGCAATAGCCTAGGCCGCGAGCATATGTTTTTTGTTATATGTTTTCCATTTTTTGAAAGTGCGAAAAAAAATATGTACATAAATATTTATTTTAACACGCAAGAACAATTTTCTCAACTGTATACTTTTTATAATATGTGAATATTTATTTTTGTGTAGAAACGTTATATTATTATGAGAGGCATATATTTTTAGTAGAGTAAAATGCATCACAAGTCCTAAAACTATTGGAGGTGTGACAATTTAGTCCTATAACTTTGGAACTGCTGTTTTAGGTCCTAAAACTATTGAAGATGTGCCATAACTTTGGAACTATAGTTTTAGGTCCTAAAACTACTGGAGGTGTCTCTGTCTAGTCATATAACTCTGAAATTGCCGGCCATCAATGGCATGATGGTTTGAGCTCCAACGAGGAGACTAGGCCGGTCATCTCCGCCTCACTCCACAGTAGCAAAATGACACGTCGCACAAACTCCAATTGTTACTCACATGTGGCTACTGCAAGGGGCTGCTGCAGGGGGCTGTGTCATTCTCACCGATCTTTGTGCTAGCTTCAAAGTTTTTGCGCAATCCTCTGCATCGTCCGAAAACAGCAAAAATTCCCCACTTGTGGGCATGCTTATGCCCAAACAACAACTTGCACGATGAGCTCTACAACAAGGGTGTCAAGGCAACAACAATGTCATGAGAGAGAGAGAGGTGGGATGGCGTCTTCCATCTCGATTGGCTCAAGGTCTCCTCTAAGGCCAGGTGGAGGGAGAAGGATGTCTTCCTTCATGCGGACTGGCTTGGGGTCTCACGGGTGGTCACACCAAACCTCTTAGCAAGGCCGCACTGCAGCTCAAGGCCACACAGGTGGTGGGCATGCAGATTGCACCACATACTAAACTTTGAAAGCGTATGAACCACTTTGGGGAAATAAAACACATATAAAGGGCTCATTTAAAAAAATGTACCATAGATGTTGACCACCCAAGCTTAAGACCTGAGATGAACAAACTTACATGTCTTTGGGGCCCACAATTGTAGTTTTGAAGTTATAGGACTATAGTGACACAACTTCAATTGTTTTAAGACTAAAATTGTTGTTTCAAAGTTATAGAACTAAATTGACACACTTCCAATAGTTTTAGGACTTATAATGCATGTTACTCTTTTTAGTATATGAACATGGATATTCAACTACACAACCTTACTTATTAAATGAACAATATTTTTCAGATTTCTCATAAAAGATAATAGTATTAATTAATAGTCACTAGTGGTCACCGGAGTAGCAAAATAGTGATCTCAACGTAAGACACTAATATGTACCCTATAAGAATTCTACCATCCAGGGGCGAATTTACCGTATGGTTGCCCTAGGCACTTGTCCGGGCTTGATGCTGCCACACAAATAAACTTAGGTTACCATGTAGATAAAATCATTAGTTAAGTGGTACCCCTAGGATACTGTTTGCAAAAGTCCTCTTACCTTATCTGGTGGTGACAAGTGATGCATCACGTGTGCAACGCTTGTCCAAATGTGGGAGTTTTGCGGGGTTTTTTAGATTAGTATTTAAATTTTTGTATCTCTTGAAGCATGCGTCTAAACCATGAACCGGCTTCATCATTGGGTTTCTCACGTCGAGATCTTCGGCAAGACAACCAAAAATTGGGAAATAAAAAATGGAAACACAATGACTAAAAACCGGGAAAGAAACAAAAATAGGAAAAACAAAACTAAAAAGGAAACCAGAAAAATAATATGAAAACCGGGAACATAGTTGTACATGTTTTTCACTTTTTGGAAAGCACACCTGGGTTTTCACTTTTCGAACGCAGAAGCACAGTTTTGGTTCACCTTGAAGCACACCTGTGCTTTTTACTATTTGACAAGCACAATTGTGCTTCTCGCGAAAGCATAATTGTGCTTCTCGCGAAAGCACAACTGTGTTTTTCAATTTTCGTGAAGACAATTGTGGGAAGCACAAAATTTCTACTTTTGGGAAGCACACATGTAATTTTCACATGGTGCGCTTCACGCTAGAAAATACGATTTTTTAAGTAAACCTAGAGAAACCAAGCAAAATCAAAAAATCAAAAGAACCCAAAAATGAGTGTAGAAAAAAAACATGCTTCCGTAGGTGCGCCTAACATATGACCTGTGGCGGCACTAGGGCACACCACGTGGTGCACTAGGCGCTCCCACGCAGCCTGTTGAGAATCCCCTTGAAGGGGTACCCATTAGTTACTTGTTCCCGAACGTATAATGGGAATGATTGGTCGATTGCAGAGTAAGCGCTCTTGCCTGTTCTTAAGTTCCTCTAATCGACAGCTAGAGATTTTCACTCGCGAGGACGTGCCGTGGGGTAGCTCTGAGATGGACCAGTGGTGCATCGATAGTGGGCTGAATAGTTGACCAGCTAAGAGACGACATATGGCTAGGGTTTCAGTCAGTCTGCCATTTTCAACGGACGATGGTGATAATCAGTAAGAGTTAGTGCGGTAGCTAAGGAAGTGATTCCTCCGGTGATGATTCCAATTCAAGTGTGGCAATTGAGAATAATTTTATGATTTGTCGGCCTTGTGACTAATTTCGTGATGATGATTCAACTGTTAGACGGTTCCAAACCATGGATTTTTTGAAATGAAATTTGTCAAGGTTCAGTAAGTACATTATTGCTATGGATCGTTATCACATTTTCAAATGAAAGTGATACAATTTACTATTTACATTTTACCTCGCAGACTTTTTGGTGGAGGGTGCACATGGTTAAAGCAATGGAGATTGAACTTTTGTCACCGGCACATGAAAATGTTAGTTGTGTGACTACCATTTAGCGAGTGTTTTTTTTTTGGCGAATAACGGTTTAGCGAGTTACTTGGTATTGTATCTCACAATTGTTTTACATCATGTTTTATGTTCTATGAAACACGGTGCGTATAGCTCACATGATGTTTACCGAGATATGTGTACTCGTGATTTTTGATAGACTAGAGTAAAGTACCTTAACTTGCAGCGTGCCCAAGCTTTCGGAATTTGCTATCTCTGTCGCGGCTACCATCCATTGCTGCAGTGCGATTCTTGCTAGTTTATTATGTGTAATTTGTAAACTCACTTTGCTCATCAATGCCTGAGGAAATACATAGCAATACGTGTTAGCTTATGTACAATGCGTCAACTTTTGTCATCCTGGTTAAAAGAGTGTGGAGGGATGACATCATGCATGTTTTCATATTCTCTCTCTTCTCACGCATTTTATTTACTTAGTGGTGTTTTAAATCATTCATGTCTTCAAATTGAAATATATTTTTATTCTTTTACATGTTTGGATCCCTCGCGATAAGACAAATCATTGATACATTTCAAAATCATTACATTTTAATATTTTTCAAATTTATTGAAATAAAATATATTTTTAATTCTTTAAATTGATTGAAATCATTTTTGTTCAATAAGGAAACTATTTTGCATCACTATTTTGAAATAACCAAATTCTTAATATCTGAAGCTAGATTATATTTCACTTGTTATTCAAAAAGTGATCTAGAAAACTATTGCAACCAACAACAACAACAACAAAGCTGTTCCATCGATGCGATGCTCTTTGTAGTCTTTTTTTTTCACGTTTACTTCTCCAAGTTGTCTGCACTCTATCTAGGTGTAGGCCTTTAAAAAAATATTTCTTCTCTTCGATTCTACCTTCCCTTGTCACCCCAAACTCCTCTAAAGCCACCTTTCAGATGCAAGTCACCATCTTTATCTACATATTGTTTTTATCATCTCCTTTCACCCAAGAGCCCTCCTTAATAGCCCTTTGGTTGAAAGCCGGAACTGCCCCCCCCCCCCCCCACTCCTTGATCTAGCAACACTTTGTTCTAGCAAACTAATGAAACTACACGATACCCCACGCGTTGCTGCGTGAATTTTTAGCACTACATGATAAGTGTTTTTGTTGTAAGAAAAAATAAAATCCTAAAATTGTATCTGTTTTAACCTTTGATGAAACAATATAAAAAGCTAGGAGAATTAGTATACTTGCTTAGAATGTGTCATCAATATGAAAAAAAAACATATAGTTTGATAAGATTTTTCTCATAATAATTCATGGTAATATAATATGATTATCGATTAAAAGTGCATCAGAGTAAAAAGAAATTCATGCTTATTTGCGAGCCTTGCGTGTTAATATGCCAAAATAGAAATTAGCTTCCATTGTCCACTATGATAAATTTTTGGGTGAAAAAGTAACCAAAGGTACACAAAATAAAAAATTAATTAAAAAATGAAAATATTTTTGTACATGTCTAAATTTCACAATTAAAATGAAAATGTTGTTTCATAAATAATGAAATAACTATTTTGGAATAACTAAAATTGGTATTGTAAAATAATTGAAATCACTATTGTCAATAATGGATATGTTCAGAATTACTGAAATTGTTAGAAAAATATTAAAATATTTGAAATTAAAAATATTTCACTCATATGGAAATTTTGATATAGTAAACTATATGATTTGCTAAAAACAAGTGAAAGAATCATTTGGTGTAATATGTGAAATATCTAAAGAAGTTATTTCTCATATAGGAAATATTTGAAAATAAGTGAAATAGGGATGTGGTAAACTATTGAAATGCATGAAATAAGTGACAAACTCATTTACATAGGTGAACTATTTGAAAGTAAGTGAAACTATGATATGATATAATAAAGGAAAATACTTAAAATCACATATTTCACATATGTGAAATCTTTCGAAATAACTCCAATAATATTGTGCTAAACTATTGAATAGGTGGAATAAGTGAGGTCGTGGTTTGGTAAACAGTTGAAATCAATGAAATAAGTGAGATAGTGAGTTCAAATAACTCAAATTCACAAATGTAACGAAATAACCGAGGTATATGTTCCTTAGTTGCTCCCAGCCAGTGAAACTGGATTTTTTTTTTGAAACAACTGAAATCATTTTTGTGAAAATGATTTTTTTTTGGAAAAATACATCTTGAAAAATGAAATGATTTTTCATAGTTGCGGTCAGTGAAAATATTCTTAAAATAATTGATATAAATATTTTGAAATGATAAATTAATTGAAATCAATATTTTCAATTGCTGAAATAATTGAAAATCGTTTATAAGATAGCTGAAGTAATTTAAAAATCCAATCATTAGGTACGATACAAGACGACTTGTTGACGTCCCACATAAAGGAGCACCCGACTCGACTGGCCCACCAATGCACATTAATGTACTAGGGGATCGGTCATTGTATCGAATCGGTTCGCTATAGCAAACTAGCTATTGGAGCGTGTGAATTTTGTAGAAAAATAAACAAGTTTTAAAGATGTGATCTAAAACATGAACACTTCTTTTCATTGAATGTTTTTCGAAATACGAACATTTTTTATAACAAACATTTTTCAAAACCTGCAAATCAATTGCAAACATTTTTTGGAAACATGAACATTTTCTAAATTTGCGAATGGGTGTGTCTAGGTCTCAGTCGCGAAGTCTCGGTCAAGTAATCTAGTATGCAATAAGGAAAAAACTGAAAAAATATATTTGCACGAATCTCGATGCAAGATCAACGGATTATAGTATCGACTAGTTGCAAGGGGATTAACTAGTTGGCGAACACTCCTTCGGGAGCCTCCCAGCGATCACTCCACGTGACCCCACTTGGCTCGTTCTCAACAGTCGTCACGTGTCATGTTCTGATCGTTTTCTTTGAGATTTTATTTATTTATTTTTCTACCCTATTTTTGGCTTTTAGGTGGGTTTTTCTTGGTGTTCCCGTTTTCCAATGGTCTTTCTTAGCTTTTGCAAGGAAAAAAATCAGAAAATATTCGCGAAAAAACACCCTTTCCCCTTTCTTGAAAAGCACAGTTTTTCTTCCATCAGGGGCACGGATTTGCTTCCGTGATAGGCATGGCCGTGCCTTTCGAAAACGAAAAAATGTGTTTTCTGTTTATTTTTCGCGAGAGGCACGATTTTACTTCCGGAAGAGGCAAAAAAATTCTTAGTGAGAGGCATGGCCGTGCCTCTCGGAAAAAAGCACATTTTTGTTTTCTTTCGCGAGAGCCGTGCCTCTTGGAAATGGAAAAAACGGTTTTTTTTTGTTTTCTTCTTCTTTCGTGATAGGCATGGTTTTGCTTCCGCAAGAGGCACGGCGTGCCTCTCGAAAACGGAAAAAGGCATGTTTTCTTTTTTTCCTTCCGCGAGAGGCAGGGTTTTTTCATCCATTTTTTCATGAAAAAATGTTTGTCAGCACCTACCAACTAGGATCTAGTTTTAGAGATCTCGACGCGAGGAATCCAACGATGAAAATGGTTGAAGATTTGCACGCACGGGTTAAGAGATACAATATTTTGAAAATATGAATCTACGAAAAAAGGAAAAAAAATCCATGTTGCGACAAGGGACACACATGTAGTGTGTCACTTATCGCAACCTGAGAAGGCGGAAGTGACCTTTGAAAGAAGTAATCCTCAATTAATGATTTCGTGTATCTAGATATTCCTAAGGTTGTATCACCAATTGGCTAGCTCGGTTTAAGGGGCAGTGCACTTAGAAACGACTTTTGCTGTACCCACCCCACCATGATTCAATTTAGAGCAAGACTAATAAAAAAGCTCGTTGCTGGTATTGGAAATATGCCCTAGAGGCAATAATAAATTAGTTATTATCATATTTCCTAGTTCATGATAATCGTTTATTATCCATGATATAATTGCATTGATCGGAGACTTAGATGCATGTGTGGATACATAGACAAAACCATGTCCCTAGTATGCCTCGAATAGACTAGCTCGTGGATCAAAGATGGTTAAGGTTTCCTAGCCATGGACATGAGATGTTATTTGATAACGGGATCACATCATTGGGAGAATGGTGTGATGGACAAGACCCAAACTACAAACGTAGCATATGATCATGTCAGTTTAATGCTACTGTTTCCTGCATGTCAAGTATTTGTTCCTATGACCATGAGATCATGCAACTCACTCACACCGGAGGAGTGCCTTGTGTGTTCAAACGTCGCAACGTAACTGGATGACTATAAAGGTACTCTACAGGTATCTCCGAGGGTGTCAGTTGGGTTGACATGGATCAAGACTGGTATTTGTTACTCCGTGTGAGGAGAGGTATCTTAGGGCCCCTCGGTAATACAACATCACAACAAGCCTTGCAAGCAATGTGACTAAGTGTTAGTCACGGGATCTTGTATTACGGAACAAGTAAAGAGACTTGCCGGTAACGAGGTTGAACTAGGTATGGAGATACCGACGATCGAATCTCGGGCAAGTAACATATGGAAGAACAAAGGGAACATCATACGGGATTAACTGAATCCTTGACATAGAGGTTCGACCGATAAATATCTTCATACAATATGTAGGAACCAATATGGGCATCTAGGTTCTGCAGGTGTCTCGGTCATGTCTACATAGTTCTTGAACCCACAGGGTCTGCACACTTAAGGTTTGGTGACGTTTTGGTAGTATAGAGTTATGTATGGTTGTGACCGAAGGTTGTTCGGAGTCCCGGATGAGATCCTGAACGTCAAGAGGAGCTCCGTAATGGTCCGTAGGTAAAGATTCATATATAGAAAGTCCTATTCTGGTCGCCGGAAAAGTTTCGGGCTCATCGATAGTGTATCGGGAGTGCTAGTAGTGTACCGGGAGACCACCGGAAGGGGTATTTTGACCCAAGAGGCTTCATGGCCTGTGGGAGAGTTAATACCAGACCTTAGTGGGCTGGTGGAAGTCCCACACAAGGTCCATGTGGCTAGGGAAGAAAAGCCCAAAGGGAAAAGGTGAAAAAAAGGCAAAAAAGGAGGAATCGTAGTTCTACTAGGATTGGAGGAGGGGTCCTCCTCTCCTCCCCACTTCAGCCGACCCAAAGGAGTCTTGGCCCTTGCGCCAAGGCCTCTCCTCCCTCCCTCTTATATATACTGGAGGTTTTAGGGTTTTTGCACTAGTTTTTTCAGCCACGTGCTTCCCGTTCCTCCATTGCATAGTTTCTCCTCTAGATCGGATTTCTGCAGTGCTTAGGCGAAGCCCTGCCGGAAAAGCTCCACCACCATCGCTGGAGCACCGTCACGCTGCCGGAGAACTCTTCTATCTCTCCGTTCCCTCTTGCTGGATCAAGAAGGCGGAGATCATCATCGAGCTGTACGTGTGCTGAACGCAAAGGTGCCATCCGTTAGGCGCTAGATCGGAAGGACCGTGATCAAGATTGCGAGATGGATCATGATGAAATCGCGGGACGGATCGTGATGAGTTTGCGGTATGGATCTTGATTGGATCGCAGGACGGATCATGATAAGATCGCGGGACGCTCGACGATTTGGATCGCAAAGATGTTCGACTACACCAACCGCGTTTCTTAACGCTTCCCGGTTAGCGATCTACAAGGATATGTAGATGCACTCTCCCTCTCGTAGATGCTCATCACCATGGATAGGTCTTGCGTGAGCGTAGGAAATTTTTTGTTTCCCATGCGATGTTCCCCAACAGTGGTATCAGAGCTAGTTCTATGTGTAGATGAGATCTCGAGTATCTAGTTTGTGGGCGTTGATGCTGAGATTGCTTCCTCCTTTGGTCGTGTTTTGGTTCAGCAGTATTGTGAGATGAAGCGGCACGGACCAACATTACTCATACGCTTACGAGAGACCGGTTCCCTCAACCGCAACTTGTTGCATAGATGGCTTGCGGGTGCCAGTTTCTCTCACTTTAGTTGGATCGGATTCGACAAAGGCGGTCCTTGAGAAGGTCGAAAAGCAACTAGTGTATCACCGTTGTGGTTTTTGCGTAGATGAGAATTGTTCTTGCTAGATACCCGTAGAAGCCACGTAAAACATGCAACAACAATTAGAGGACGTCTAACTTGTTTTTGCAGGGTATGTTGTGATGTGATATGGCCAATTACATGATGTGATATATGTGATGTATGAGATGATCATGTGATATATAGATTATCATAACTTGCATGTCGATGAGTACGACAACCGGCGGGAGCCATAGGGTTGTATTTTATTATTGTATGACCTGCGTGTCAATCATTAAGTGTGATGTAATGCTTTACTTTATCTCTAAACGGTAGCAATAGTAGTAGAAGCATGTTGGGCGCGACAACCCCGATGGCGACACGTTGATGGAGATCAAGATGATGAAGATCATGGTGTCGTGCTGGTGATGATGGAGATCATGTCGGTGCTTTCTAGATGGAGATCAAAAGCACAATTTCATGGCCATATCATATCACTTATGATTTGCATGTGATGTTAATCCTTTTATGCACCTTGTTTTGCTTAGGACGACAGTAGCATTATAAGGTGATCCCTCACTTAATATCAAGATAAATTGTGTTCTCTCCGAGTGTGCACCGTTGCGAAAGTTCGTCGTGTCGAGACACCATGTGATGATCGGATGTGATAGACTCTACGTTCACATACAACGGGTGCAAGCAAGTGTTGCACATGTGGAACTTGACGAGCCTAGCATGTACAGACATGGCCTCGGAATACAAGAGACCGAAAGGTCGAACATAAGTCATATAGTAGATATGATCAACATGATGATGTTCACCATTGAAACCACCTCAACTCACGTGATGATTAGACTTGAGTTGGTGAATTTGGATCATGTATCACTCGAATGACCGAAGGGATGTCAATTTGAGTGGGAGTTCTTCAGTAATACGATTAATTGAACTCATTATCATGAACATAGTCAATAGTGTCTTTGCAAATTATGTTATAGATTACTTGCTCGCGTTGTAGCTCCCTTAAATTTTTATATGTTCCTAGAGAAATAGAGTTGAAAGATGATGATAACAATATTGTGGACTGGGTCCATGATCTGAGGATCGTCCTCATTGCTGCACAGAAGGCTTATGTCCTTAATGCACCGCTCGGTGCGCCAACCCCTCTAGCATCATTTGTAGATGTTGCGAACATCTGACAGGCACGTTCTGATGACTACTTGATAGTTTAGTGCGTCGTGCATTCTGGCTTAGAATTGAGGCTCCGAAACGTTTTGAACGTCACGGAACATATGAGATGTTCTAAGATCTGAAATTAGGATCTCAGGCTCATGCCCGTGTTGCAAGATATGAGATCTCTAACAAGATTCTTTGCCTGGAAGATGAAAGAGAATAGCTCAATCGTTGAGCATGTGCTCAGGTTGTCTGGGTGCTACAATCGCTTGAATCGAGTGGGAGTTGACCTTCCAGATAAGATAGTGATTGATATAGTTCTCCAAGTCACTGTCACTAAGCTACTAGAACTTGGTGATGAACTATAAAATGCCAGGGATAGAAATAATGATTCCTGAGCTGTTCGCGATGTTTGACACCGCGAAGGTAGAAATCAAGAAGGAGCGTCAAGTGTTGATGGTTAGTAAAACCACTAGTTTCGATAAGGGCAAGAGAAAGGAGGGAAACTTCATGGATAGCAAGTCAGTTGCTGCTCCAGTGAAGCAACCCAAAGTCTAACCCAAACCCGAGACTAAGTGCTTCAATTATGAGGAGAGCGTTCGCTAAAGCGGAACGACCCTAGATAGATGGTAGATAAGAAGGTTGGCAACGTCGACAGAAGTATATTTGATATACGTGTTATTGATGTGTACCTTGCTAGTACTCCTAGTAGCACCTGGGTATTGGATACCGCTTCGGTTGCTAAATGTTAGTAACTCGAAATAAAAGCTATGAAAGAAACGGAGAACTAGCTACGGGTGAGGTGACGATATGTGTTGGAAATGTTTCCAAGGTTGATGGGATCAACATCGCACGCTCTCTCTACCTTCGGGATTAGTGACGAACCTAAATAAATGTTATTTGGTGTTTTGCGTTGAACATGAACGTGATTAGATCGTGTTTATTGCAACATGGTTATTCATTTAAGTTAGATAATAATGGTTATTCTGTTTACATGAATAATACCTTCAATGGTCATGCACCTAGTAAGAATGGTTTGTTGAATCTTGATCATAGTAATACACATGTTCATAACATTGATGCCAAAAGATACAAAGTTAATAATGATAGTAACACATACTTGTGGCATTGCCGCTAAATGTCATGTTGGTATAAAGCGCATGAAGAAACTCCATGCTGATGGATCTTTGGAATCATTCGATTTTGAATCGGTTGAGACATGCGAACCATGCCTCTTGGACAAGATGACTAAGGAACCCGTTTTCCGGTTTGATGGAGCGGGCAAGTGATTTATTAGAAATGATACATGTTGATGTATGCAATCCAATGAGTCTTGTAGCGTGCGGTGGATATCGTTATTTTCTTATCCTCACTTATGATTTGAGTAGATATAGTGTATATTTACTAAATGAAACACAAGTCTGAATCGTTTGAAAAGTTCAAGCAAATTCAGAGTGAAGTTTAAGATCATCATGACAAGAATATAAAAATGTCTGCGATATGATCGTGGAGGTGAATATCTAAGTAACGAGTTTGGAATAAAACTTTAGACAATGTGAAAGTTGTTTCACAACACATGCCACCTGGAACACCATAGCGTGATGGTGTGTCCGAACGTCATAGTCATGCTCTATTGGATATGGTGCGAGCTATGATGGCTCTTATCGTTTTGCTACTATAATTTTGGGGTTATGCATTAGAGACAACTACATTCACTTTAAATAGGGCACCATCTAAATCTGTTGAGATGACACCGTGTGATTATGGTTTGATAGAAATCTAAGCTGTCATTTCTTGATGTTAGGGGCTGCGACGCTTGTGTGGAAAAAATTTCACCTAATGAGCTTGAACCCAAAGAGGACAAATGCATCTTCATAGAATACCCTAAGAACAGTTGGGTGAACCCTCTATCTCAGATCCAAGCATAAAGTGTTTGTTGCTAAAATGGGTCCTTTCCCGAGAAAAGTTTCTCTAGGAAGAATTGAGTGGGAGGAAGATAGAACTTGATGAGGTTGTTGAACCTTTGTTTCAACCAAAGAGTAGCGCAGCGTAGAAAGATGTTTCTATGCAACCTACGTCTTTTGAAGAGGAAGTAAATGATGATGATCATGAAGCTTCAGATCAAGTTACTATCGAACCTCGTAGGTCGACAAGGATGTGTACTGCTCCTGAGCGGTACGACAACCCTGTCTTGGAGGTTATGTTGTTGGACAACGATGAACCTACGAGCCGTGAAGAAGCGATGATGGGTCCGGATTCTGACAAATGGTTAGAGGCCATGAAATCTGAGAAAGGATCCATGTATGAAAACCAAGTATAGACTTTGGTAGACTTGCTCGTTGGACGGCAGGTCGTTGAGTACAAATGGACCTTTAAAATGAAGATAGACGCTGATGGTAAATGTCACCATTTATAAAGCTCGAATTGTCACCAAGAAGTTTCCACCAAGTTCAAGGAGTTGACTGCGATGAGACTTTCTCACTCGTATTGATGCTAAAGTCTGTTGGAATTATGTTAGCAGTTGCTGCATTTTTCAATTATGAAATCTGGCAGATGGATGCCAAAACATCGTTTCCTTCCTTAAGGAAAGGTTGCATGAGATACAACCAGAAGGTTTTGTCAGTCCTAAGGATGCTAAAAGGTGTGCAAGCTTCAGTGATCCTTCTATGAACTGAAGCAAGCATCTCGGAGTTGGAATATACACTTTGGTGAGGTGATCAAAGTTTTTGAGCCTATACAAAGTTTATGAGAAACTTGTATTTGCAATAAAGTGAGTGGGAGCACTATAGAGTTTCTGATAAGTATATGTGGATGACATATTGCTATTCGGAAATAATGTGGAATTTCTGGAAAGCATAAACGGTTGTTTGAAAAGTGATTTTCAGAGGAAGACCTGGATAAAGCTACCTAATTGTTGAGCATCAAGATCTATAGAGCTAGATCAAGATGTTTGATAAGACTTTCAATGAGTACATACCTTGACAAGATTTTGAAAGAGTTCAAAATGGATCAGTTAGAGAAAGAGTTCTCGCCTGATTTGTTAGGTGTGAAGTTTACTGAGACTCAAAGCTCGACAACGGAAGAAGAAAGAGAAAGGACGAACATCGTCCCCTATGCCTTAGCCATAGGCTCTATATTATGCCATGCTGTGTACCGCACCTGGTGTGTGCCCTGCCATGAGTATGTCAAGGGCTACAAAAGTGATCCAGGAGTGGATCACTGGACAACGGTTAAGATTATCCTTAGTAACTAAAAGACTAAGGAGATGTTTCTCGACTATGGAGGTCATAAAGAGTTCGTTGTAAAGAGTAACATCGATGCAAGCTTTAACACCAATCCGGATGACTCGTAGTAGCAATCTGGATACGTATAGTGGAGCAGCCATTTGGAATAGTACCATGTGGAGTGTGGTAGCAATGTTTACAGTTTGACATAGAGATTTGCAAAGTACACACGGATCTGAATATCGCAGGCCCGTTGACTATAATACCTCTCTCACATGCAAAGCATGATCGAGCCCCAGAACTCATTGGGTGTTAGATTCATAACAATGCGAATCACATGGTGATGTGAACTAGATTATTGACTCTAGTGCAAGTGGGAGACTGTTGGAAATATGCCCTAGAGGCAATAATAAATTCGTTATTATCATATTTCCTTATTCATGATAATCATTTATTATCCATGCTATAATTGTATTGATCGTAGACTTAGATGCATGTGTGGATACATAGACAAAACCATGTCCCTAGTATGCCTCTAATAGACTAGCTCGTGGATCAAAGATGGTTAAAGTTTCCTAGCCATGGACAGGAGATGTCATTTGATAACGGGATCACATCATTGGGAGAATGGTGTGATGGACAAGACCCAAACTACAAACGTAGCATATGATCGTGTTAGTTTAATGCTACTGTTTTCTGCATGTCAAGTATCTGTTCCTATGACCATGAAATCATCCAACTCACTGACACTGGATGAGTGCATTGTGTGTATCAAATGTCGCAACGTAACTGGGTGACTATAAAGGTACTCTACAGGTATCTCCGAGGGTGTCAGTTGGGTTGGCATGGATCAAGACTGAGATTTGTTACTCCGTGTGACGGAGAGGTATCTTAGGGCCCACTCGGTAATACAACATCACAACAAGCCTTGCAAGCAATGTGACTAAGTGTTAGTCATGGGATCTTGTATTACGAAATGAGTAAAGAGACTTGCCGGTAATGAGGTTGAACTAGGTATGGAGATACCGACAATCGAATCTCGGGCAAGTAACATACCGAAGAATAAAGGGAACATCATACGGGATTATCTGAATCCTTGACATAGAGGTTCGACCGGTAAAGATCTTCATAGAATATGTAGGAACCAATATGGGCATCCAGGTCTTGCTATTCGTTATTGACCGTAGAGGTGTCTCGGTCATGTCTACATAGTTCTCGAACCCACAGGGTCTGCACACTTAAGGTTTGGTGACGTTTTGGTAGTATAGAGTTATGTATGATGGTGACCGAAGGTTGTTCGGAGTCCCGGATGAGATCCCGGACGTCACGATGAGCTCCGGAATGTTCCGTAGGTAAAGATTCATATATAGGAAGTCCTATTCTGGTCGCCGGAAAAGTTTCGGGCTCATTGGTAGTGTACCTGGAGTGCCGGTAGTGTATCGAGAGACCACCGGGAGGGGTATTTCGACCCAAAAGGCTTCATGGGCTGTGGGAGAATGAATACCAGCCCTTAGTGGGCTGGTGAAAGTCCCACACAAGGCCGATGTGACTAGGGAAGAAAAGCCCAAAGGGAAAAGGTGGAAAAGAGGCAAAAACGGAGGAATCCTAGTCCTACTAGGATTGGAGGAGGAGTCCTCCTCTCCTCCCCACTTCGGCCGACCCAAAGGAGGCTTGGCCCTTGCGCCAAGGCCTCTCCTCCCTCCCTCATATATATACTAGAGGTTTTAGGGTTTTTGCACTAGTTTTTTCAGCCACGTGCTACCCGTTCCTCCAGTGCATAGTTTCTCCTCTAGATCGGATTTCTGCAGTGCTTAGGCAAAGCCCTGCCGGAATAGCTCCACCACCATCGCCGAAGCGCCGTCACGCTGTCGGAGAACTCTTCTATCTCTCCGTTCCCTCTTGCTGGATCAAGAAGGCGGAGATTGTCATCGAGCTGTATGTGTGCTGAACGCGGAGGTGTCGTTCGTTCGGCGCTAGATCGGAAGGACCGTGATCAAGATTGCGAGACGGATCGTGATGAGATCGCGGGACGGATCTTGATGAGTTCGCGGGACGGATCGTGATTGGATTGCGGGACGGATCGTGATGAGATCGCGGGACGCTCGGCGATTTGTATCGCGAAGACGTTCCACTACACCAACCGCGTTTCTTAACACTTCACGCTTAGCGATCTACAAGGGTATGTAGATCCACTCTCCCTCTCGTAGATGCTCATCACCATAGATAGGTCTTGCATAAGCGTAAGAACATTTTTGTTTCCCATGCGACGTTCCCCAACAGCTGGGACATGGAGTATGTGAGCTCGAGCTAGTAAAATCGGCAAATATAGTAAAAATAAATGAAAACAATCTGAATTTTTGGGAAATGAAACATTGATGTGTCGTCTACATGTGTGCAAAATTTCATGGTCAAATTACATTTGTGGAGGTGTGGAAAAAAATACAAAATCAATGCTTAAAAAAAGTGTTTTTGGAAGCATTTTGGAGCATCAATTTTGTTTCTTTTGTCCACACCTCTAGAAATGTGACTCTGTTATGAATTTTTGCATGCATGTGAAAAACATCAATGTTTCTTGCCACAAAATTTCAGATTTTTTTTATGTTTTTTTACTATTTTTGCAAATTTTATTGTTCATTCGAGAGTATGTAAGCTCGAGCGCACAATAACACTTTCGCCCGTTGCTGGCTCTATACTAGTGCCATGTCACCTACACTTTTCTACAAGAAATATTCATATAATAAGCTGGACCTAGAGTTTGGCTATGACATTTAGTCTTTAAACATAGGAGAAGCAAGGGAAGACGCACATGATTGAAGGGAGAAACCTCGATACTAGTTGCATGAGGTGCCTCTTCTCATCGCACGTGTTAAGAGACGTCCGATAATTCTATTGCCGACCGCCCTCTCTATCATCCCTTTTCTGTCTTCCAAATAGAATTTTGGTGACATGAGACATCTATAGCTGGGCTTTCCAAATTCCCTTATACATTCGGGCAGACGGTCCAATAACTGGTTTAAGAAAACTGACCCAGTCAGGCTTTTCATATTGGTCCCATATGTCTGGACTATCCAGAACACATCAAACTCAGCCAAATTTGGAGCAAGATTGGAGAGTACCGGGTGCGCCTGGATGCATCCGCCACGTTGGACCAACCCACTGTAGCCCACCTGACCCCATATAAATCCTAAATCCGAACAAATCAGGGATCATAGCCTACTCCTCTCTTTCTCCCCCTCTCTCTCCATCGGCCTCCTTTCGATCTATGGCGAGCCACGACAGCAATGCTGCCTTCGGTTCCGATGATGCCATGGAGAAGATAGCCCTCCGCATCATGTTGTACCGTTTGGTCCTGGACCAGGGCCTCAATAATGGAAGCTCAGGTTCCATCCTGGCAACCGTCACTCGACCCCTCGCATCCGACCGCTCAGCACGCCTGCAGATACTCTACCCCTCTGCGGCTGCTTTACCAGCTTTGGAGCACGTCCTGGCCACCACCAAGTACTCATACCTTCACCATCTCCAGCGCGGACGAGGTTGCCCGAATCCAGGGCGCGGGCCGCAAGCTAATGGATTTGGAGGACACGCTGCTCGCGTTAGTCCTCCGGCGCTCCCTCATGTCCACACCGACATGCTCCACCAAAAAAAGGCCAAAGCGCCCTGGCTAGCCATCGAGCAGTTGGGGCGTGACGCAATGACAGAGGCAACGACCAAGACGAAGGCGCTCCAGCTGGCCCATGAGCAGGAGCGCACGGTCCAAAGGCTGCCGGCCAAATCTCCTCTGACGACACCTCAAATGTCAGCGGTAGATCTAGCTCCAACGATGACGCCCCTACGACTGCGGACGCCTACATGGAGGGGTACAACCACACAGGCAAGCGCAAGGGAAGGCGTCAATGAGAAAATGGTGATTTTCTATGCCCTTATCCGTTTTGTCTAT
Source organism: Hordeum marinum (assembly GCA_022496015.1). Lineage (NCBI taxonomy): Eukaryota > Viridiplantae > Streptophyta > Magnoliopsida > Poales > Poaceae > Hordeum > Hordeum marinum. The sequence goes on from CM039673.1 coordinate 66,274,635, forward strand.
GGTTTTTGTTGTTTTTAGTATGAATTTCCACTGTCCTGCAATGAAACTTGATCCTTTTTGCGTCAGATGACTATGTAGTTGCTAAGCTATTTCTCCCTGAATATATCACAGAGTGTCTAAAGCCTATCTCCTTGACCAACCAAGGTTCGAACCCAGCTTCTGCCAATCTGCCCCTCCTTTTTCTCACCACCTTCTCCCTCACGTACACATTCATGGACCGGCGGCCCGGGGGGCATGACGCCCCTGTTTTTTTATTTCGTTTTTGGTATTTTCTTTCCTTTCCTATTTTCTATTTTTGTTTTTACCTTGTTAAAATTAATTTGAGATTTTCATTTTCGAAATTTTGCGACTTTCGGAAGAAAATAACTATGAATTCGAAAAAAATCCCCCCTCCTTTTCCTCACCACCTCCTCCCCCACGTACATGTTCATGGCCCGGCCCGCGGGGTATTTTCATTTCGTTTTTTGGTCTTTTCTTTTCCTTCATCATTTCTTTTTTTACCTTCATAAAATTAATTCGAGATTTCCAATTTTCTATAATTCTCGAATTTTGAAAGAAAATGATTGTGAATTCAAAAATATTCAGAAAATCATAAATTTTCACGGTTCAAAAAAATGTTGCTAATTTTACAAAGGTTCACAAAATATAAAAGACCAAAATTTGGAAAGAAATGTCGGGAAATAAAATCATGTTCATGATTGTGGAAAGAATAATCATTTATCCAAAACATATTCGTGAATCTGAAAAAAATGACCATGAAATTTAGAAAATACTAAAAAAACAATTTCTTTTTGCGAATTTCAAAATTTGTTCCCCAATTTTAAAAAAGTTCGTTGAATCAAAAAATGTTTGCTAAGTCAAGAAATCATGAATTCAAAAACTATTCATGCATTTCAAAAATGTTCATCTAAGCAAAACAAATGTTCATTAATTGCAAAATAATGCCCAAATTTCAAAAAATGTTTGTCGATTTGAAAACAGTTGGTCGATCAAGAAATCTTTTATGTCTATGATTTGAGTAGTTTTTTGAAAGTCTTTATATGTCTAGGCATTGGGAGTTCATGAATGATGAGATTTGTTATTAAAGTTTTAAACATTTCCTTGTGCGACACAATGACAAGTGTGTTGTGCAGTGGCAAGCTCATTGACTTCGGATTTACCACGTCAAATGCAATGAGATCACGTGGACATACGTCCATTAGCAGTGAGTGCGGGGAGAAAGATACGTTGCAACATGGTGAACCACTATGTTAAATAGAGGATGCTCATATGTCGAAGTACTGAGTCATATTTATTTCGCTCGCGTGTAAAAAAAAATTATCTTCCATTACAACGCACGGACATGTTTGCTAGTTTATTTAAAATATATAAAGTTTGGCTTTAAACAAACCCTATAAGCATGCTCATCTTGTTCATCTACGTACTTCCTAGTTTAGGTTGCATGTGTTGGATGAGTTTGAAGTTTAGATATGAGGGACACGGTTATGAAAGCATAAATACTAATCGGTCAGTGTCACGAACCCATTAGACCACGTCGACGGACATTTCAGGAGGCCAGATTAGATATATCCAGCCATAGATACTCTTAGATTTGCTCTTAGGCGGCGCTTCCAGACCTGCCTTCCAGACCTAGACATGCTCCCGGCAAGAGATATTGCACTTCCTGCCAAATGCCATAAGTAGTACAGTAGTTCTGATTGGTTCGGAATTGCTTATCACGCTGGCGACACGATGCTGCCAAAAGGGAAGTGTATATCTTTAATATGTGTATACACGTGTAAATTGGATGGGTATAAGCCGGAAGCATGCTTTTGATTGAGAATTTGATTGCTACATCCGTGGATGCATGCACGAATTTCTGATTCACCTAACTACTTAAAATTATCGGTTTGACAAGTTAAGAGGGCTGATTATCAATTGGGAAACGCTAGCGATCACCCGACTAATCACGCTGCGCCTGTGTCGGCCGTCTTCGAATCAGATTTTGATCGGACAGCTCAAAAGAACATCATAGTTTAGGTTTGCAACAGGGCCTACTGCAATCACATCGAAGGAAAAAAATCTTGTTTCAAAGGAAAAAATGGTTCACCCCTCTTTTCAAAGGAACAAAATGTTTGCAACAAAGGCGTCTTTCAAAGGAGAAAAAAATGTTTGGCAACAGAGGCTTTGTTTCAAAGAGAGATACTGTTCACAACAAAGGACTTGTTTCAAAGGAAATGTTCGCAACGGAGGTTCTTTCAAAAGAAAAGGAAAAGGTTCAGCAGGAACACAACAAAGGTCTACGATCGTCTTGTAAAGCGCGAACACAACACGAGTACTGTTGCAAAGGCTCATCGGCTGTCTGAGGTCAATCCAATGGATGCGAGGTGATCGAGGTGGCTGCGCAATGCCCACCTTATTGATTCACCGATAACAAGATTACTAGGCTCGCTCCTTGGGATGGAAAGAACCAAAATGGACCATGGTGTCGTCATCAAGTTCGTGCTCACCTTCCAAGTAATCTAACATGTCTCCCTACTCATCCCTCATCCGACTGTGCTTCGTAGCATCGACAAGATTGAATGACCCTTTCTTTTGTCGAGGACGGACAAGTCTACTGGTGTGAAATGCGAAGTTAAATGGTAGACCGTTTGCCGACCCTACGGCCTTGGGAGATCGGTGTGCTTAATTTCTTTAAGTTTACCCCGCCTCTCGGATTGTGGCGGATTTTGTTGGAGTGGAAAGAGTCGACTAAAATGTGGATGAGTATGAAAACCTATGCAACTAGATGGACTTAGACATGTCATATGCTTTCACCATCATCACCATCTGCAATGAGGAGCATGCACCCTTTTGGGACTCCCCATGGGTTAATGGCATGCGGCCTAGGGCGGTTGCCTTTTAATCTATGATGCCTCTTCTAGGAAGAACTGGAAGGTGGCCGGGGCTATGAAAGATATAGTTTGCTATCCAAAATAAAGCTTCCCACTCAACAGATGATCCATCATATTCACCAAATTATTTCTCTTTGGGAAACTTGCGTGAATCCAATTCAATGAAGACATGGAGGATGGCGTCATATTGAAGCATATGTCTGTTAGCACTACTCGGTTGCATGTGCTTAGGAGGCACAATTCCTTGGTTTCACTAACTTCGTCATTGGGAACTTAGTTGGAGAGCAGCCCTTCTCCTGAAGGTCAAATTCTTTGCATGGTTGGCTCCCTGTTGACACCCGATTTTGGTATGGTCAGAAACATAATTAAGAAGGCCTCAAATGGAAAAGTGCTCAAAGTGAGAAAGATCCGTATCGTTGAAAGGAGAAACTTTGGTATTTCGGGCATAGCCATCTGATCTCATTTCTAAGGCGAAGTTGTGTTCGAAGTACTCAGATTTTGTATGCAGAACACTATTCGGCTGATTACGCCCCCAAGGCGGCCTCATATGAGAAAAGTTTTTACAGGGATTGTCTTCGTCTCGTCAAAACGGTAGATTTTAATATAAAAATTGTCTCAATCCGAGTTTGTATGGAAATGTTAGAGACATAGGAATGCAGCCCTGGCAGGAGGCAAAATATGGCACGCCCCACCAGACACGTGCCTGATGGGTAGCGTCACCAATCAGTTGTTTTGCTTAAGAGATTAGGCCCTCAAGATGGCTTCTAATCGAAAAACGGTCAACACAAAAGTTATGTGTCTCGTCGAAGCGATCAAATTTTCTTTTGGGATCATCTTCATCCGAGGTTGTTTGTGGCCCGTGGGACCTAAAAACCGAACTAATGTCCCAGACATACCTAAATCCGAGTTCGGTTAATTTCGGAAAGATTTGGACTTGATTTGGAGTCCTTTTCTTATACGGAAAGTCCAGCCGCCTCATAAATAGATGAGAGGTGACGGCCGATTGAACAACACGTAATCGACAAACCAATCTATCATATTTTATCTTTAGCTTTATCCTTCTCCCTTATTCTTCTTCTTCCTCGTTCTACGTTCATTCTTCGCTTGGAGGGCAGTGATCCACGAGGCCCTAGGGGCGATCAGGTCGATCTAGGGCAGCCCATAGCCGCCGCACGCCCTGACGGGGTCTCTCTCGGGCGTGTGGGGTTTCGGGTCCTTAAAAGCACCCGCCGGACTATTTGCGTACCGCGCTTCCGGACGGGTCTCCTTCAACGTGAGCCGCGGTGCATCATCCTCGGCATTGGAGGTACACAGTGACGTGTTCGTATGCGAACACACTTTTTGGCGACTCCGTTGGGGAAGAAGCTTTGAACGGTCTCCAACCCGTTCTTGCTACAAAGAGATCGTCATCTAGGGTTTGCAATCTACAAAGGTAATATGAATAACCCATTCAATTATGTAGATGCAAATAATGCATATGTTGTTGCTAGATCATTTAATGAGCATAATGTATCGCCTAGCCCTAGCTTATCAATCATGCATCTAATTATGTCCAAGAGCCGATGCATAAAAATCTCCATGCTTCTACCTCATATAATTTTAGCAATATGCAACATATGTATTCCAACTCCCATGCATTGCAACCCCACAAATCTATATGCCGATGAACAACATGATGAGTTTGGTTAATCAAGTTGAAACACCCCATGTAAAAACTTCCAATACCATGCAACAAAGTGTTTCACCTTTTTATTCATCAGTAATTGGTTTTCAATATGTTGATCCAAACATGCCGATGGACGAGAGAATTGGCCATGCTACTAGCTATTCGACCAATTACCCTCAAACATCATATGCTACACCTCATGCTACTAATTGTTGGCACCATACGCAGCTGTTGATGTCCATAATTCGTCTCCGCACCTTCACGGTCAAGGCCGAATAAGTGAAACTTCTGCAGGAGCACAAATGCCTTCACCTACTACCGTGGCATATCATATTCCTCCCGCACAATTACAGAATTTCAGCGACATCTCATTACCGAAAGAGTCTAAAAGTGCCGGGGGGCAATTCTATCCAGATTGGGTCATTAAGAAAAATCTTACGTCTTTATGGGACGAATGCAATGTTGTTCTACATGAATTAATAAAATAGGGAACGCCTATTAATTCTTCTGCAATACAAGCTAGATTATGTCAAAAAGAGAAAGCATTGGGGGTGGATAGAATTATCAAAAAGAGTGGTGATTCGGATAACAAAGTCAATTCGGTTATTGAAAAGACCGAATCAAATATTATGTATGTCAAATCTATTCTAGGAAAAGAGGATGACAAGGTATTGGGGAGCTATTCAAAAGAGGAACAAGATGTCGTTCAAGTAACGCAACCATCATGCTCTCCCACATATTCGAAGAGGTATGTCTAACAAGTGATTTACCTATCTTTCGATTTGGTCGCAGCTTTATTGTTGATGCTTCTATAAGGAAAATTCTCATAAGTAATTTTGAAAGACCAATGAAGAAGGGTAATTTACTTATTATCAATAAAATTGTTATAGAACATATTGGTCAACCTATTGTGCCATTTATAAAGACCGATAGTGACTTATTATTGCAGCCAAAGTTTTCCCCATTGCTTTATCAAAATTTCATATCTAATTGGGTAGCTTTGCCTGTTTCATACTTGGCTTGCACTTGGTCTCAATTGAGACATGTGTGTTCTAACTATTTTCGTTTCAGAAATTTAAAGCCAAGGTTAAATTCTTTTGAGAAAGCTGATGCTAATATAATATCTTACCCAATGTCATCAGAAAAAGAACGTGAGAGAAAATCCATAGCCGAATGGAAAGATGCCAAATCTGAACCATTCATGTGCTTAGTTTCAAAGTCGTTCCCACATCAAGATCGGCTAGAAAACAAGAAGTTTACCTTGAATTCGAACATGTGTGATAAATTTTTTGATTTATTGTTGAGAAATAATTATATTAGAATTCTTGATCACCATGTCAAGCCATCAATTCAAGGACGAATGTATTGTAAGTTGCATGATTCGTTCAAGCATAATTTTGAGGATTGCAATATGTTTCGTCAAATAGTTAAATCGGCCATAGACAAAGGACGATTGAAATTTGTTGAAACACCAAGAGATGACCAGTCTATTCTGATTGGTCCTGATGGCAAACAATTTTGGCATCGGCTGCTTCAAGCCTATCCATTCAAACATGATAAAGTAAAAACAGCGGATAATGTAATCAAGCTTTCAAGTAAAGAAGTTGTCCAAGAATGCAATGGAAATATTATTGAAGGCAGGAGTTCAATTGAAGTTGCAAAGAAGATGCTAAGTATTAGGGGGCAACAAGAAAATCCAAAGATCGATGCAAACACAACCAAACAAAGCAAAGGTCGAGATAAGCACAAAGGTAAAAAGTCGAAAGTCACTTTCTCGTAGCTATTGGAAAAATACAAGAAGATGAGTGAAGAGAAAAGTGCTTATCGGACAACTAATGCAAAATCATCAAGATCACCCCCTAGGCGCAAATCCAAGGATCGGTTTTTGTCAAAAAGTGAATTTAAATGCAACATATGCATATCCTTACTTTGGGCCGCCAATACCAATGTCGTGGGTGCCTCCCTATGCTCAAGAAAATTCATATCCATCATATGGCAGGTATGATACAAGGGCACATTCTCCATATTAGTATAAATCATCTCACCAATATTATGCAGCTCCAAGAAGACCAACATTCAGTGAGCAGTCATATGTTCAAGACCGTTTCAATAAAAAAGAATCGGTCCGGAGCACAAGGAAGAATAAGGAAGTGGTTGAGCAAGTCTACCACGTCAAAAGGGATGGTCGTAAGAGTGCCACTTCAGACGAGATCTCAAATAAAAAAGAGCCAATTAAAGTGTTGACATTGGCTACAAAAGGCACCAAGGCAAGTCAATTAAGTGCTAAGTCTGAAGGGACGAAGTTGAAAGTGCACAAGGTAAAACAAGAATTTTCATTAGTTCAAACAAAATCATAGCCGGGGCACCCACTCGGCTTATCGTATTGGCAAAAGAGGAAATTATAAAAACTTGGTTCACAAGAGCTTGAAAAGAGAAACATGGAATGGGTTCCCAAAGGAAGTACTCAAAACAAGAATGATGTGCAAGCTTCCATTGCAAGAAGTGCGACAAAGGTAAAGAAGGAAAATAGTGAAAATTACGAACAACCAAGCCGAAGGTTTCAACGTCTTTGGTGCACACATTATCCACATTCTACAACTATGCCATTGATGCCGATGAGATGGAATTCATATTCAGGTATGAGTGGTTACCGTACATGGACTTATTTTGGTCCATGGACGCGGTATAATTTCTTACATCATGCAAGGGTTTTACCTCATCATCATACATTCGATTAGCTGTATTTTGTTGCTAATCAAAGTGGCTGATATATAACTATCGCCCGAAGCAAAGACATGGCCGATAAAGAATTATCATCCTAAGCATATAAATGGCCGATGGAGTGTTGACATCATCCTTAGAACAAACTCTAAACAAGTTATTTTTCAGCATGCAAGCTTCGCCGAAAAACAGGGGGGCATGTGTTTACACCCGATTTTGACATGGTCAAAAAAATAATTAAGAAGGCCTTCAATGAAAAGGTACTCAAAATGAGAAAGTTCCGTCTCGTCTAAAGGAGAAACTTTGATATTTGGGCCATAGCCATCCGATCTCATCTCTAAGGCCGAAGTTGTGTTCGAAATACTCAGATTTTGTATGCAGAACACTGTTTGGCTAATTACGCCACCAAGACGGCCCAATATATGAAAAGTTTTTACAGGGATTGTCTTCGTCTCGTCGAAATGGTCGATTTTCATATAAAAACCGTCTCAATCCAAGTTTGTATGAAAAAGTTAGAGTCATCGGGATGCAGCCCTGACATGAGGCAAAATATGGCGCGCCCCACCAGACACGTGTCTGATGGGTAGCGCCACCAATCAGTTGTTTTTCTCAAGATATTCGTCCCTCAAGATGACTTCTAATCGAAGAACGTTCAACACAAAAGTTGTTCGTCTCGTCGAAGCAATCAAATTTGCTTTTGGAATCATCTTCATCGGAGATGGTTTGTGGCCTGTGGGATCTAAAATCCGAACTAATGTACCAGACATACCTAAATCCGAGTTCAGTTAATTTTGGAAAGATTTGGACGTGATTTGGAGTCCTTTTCTTGTACGGGAAGTCTAACCGCCTCATAAATAGATGAGAGGTGACGACCGATTGAACAACACACAATCGACAAACCAATCTATCATATTTTATCTTTACCTTTATCCTTCTCCCTTGTTCTTCTTCTTCCTCGTTCTTCGTTCATTCTTCGCTTGGAGGGCAGCGATCCACGAGGCCCTAGGGGCGATCAGGTCGATCTAGGGCAGCCCATAGCCGCCGCGTGCCCTGACGGGGTCTCTCCCGGGCATGTGGGGTTTCAAGTCCTCAAAAGCACCCGCCGGACTGTTTGCGTACCATGCTTTCGAACGGGTCTCCTCCGACGTGAGCTGCAGTGCATCACCCTCGGCATTGGAGGTACACAGTGACGTGTTCGTGTGCGAACACTCCCCAAAATAGGATTTGGTCCGCCGATATGTTGGCAAAGTTGGGTTGGCCAAATTTTGTATTGTGCCCTCTTTGCAAGCAGGGGAATGAAACCATGGCCCATCTCCTATAAATCCCGCTTTGCCGTTAGGCTTTGAGGCATTGTGAAGGAGTGGCTTCATATTGACAGCATTTACACCTCTTCTTGGAATGTGGTGTGTTCATCAAGGATTGGTGGATCCACACGTCAAGGGCGCATAGACCTAATAGGAGGGGCATGGCTTCTCTCACCATACCCACATGATGGACAATTTGGAACGAGCGCAATGCATACATTTTCTGCTCCAACTTCACACTGATGCATATTCTTCTCGCCAACATGAAGCACAAAGCCGCCCTTTTGCCCAATCGGGTGCATGCATTTCGAGAAAATCGTACGAGGATGGTTAGTTTTTTGGTAATCATGCCAATTGTAAAACTCTCTAACTTGTCAATTATTGGGGTGGCATGGGGCATGGGGCGCCGTTGTCTCCCATGTCCTACTCCTCCTCATGTGATTCCGTGACCTAGTCGCTGCGGGTGAAGGTGAGATCAATGATGGACGTGGATGGGCCGACCTTGTTCTTGAAGCGGCGCCAACAAGGACCAGTTGACACAGCGATGACGCGAAGCTACCGGCGTTCTGTTGCGCGGTTGTCTACGCCTCCGCATTGTGTGAGCGTTGCAGGCGGCCTCATAGAGTTCCCACTCCTCCTTGAGGAAGTTCGGGTTTTTCGCCTTCATGGTGGCCATTTCCTCCTCGCTCGCCAACCCGCCATAGATTTTGCCCTCCGCCAGCCGGTGATGCGCTAGGAGCTCGAGGTTCAGCGTTGTTCCTACTACGCCCACTAGAACGCCGACACCAACTGTGATGTTGGTTTCTCCCTCGTCACCAACTAGAACGCCCACTAGAAGTGCACATGCGCCTGCTCCATGGTGAATCTGGCACGGAACCACACGAGCAAGGGCGCTCACTTGTTGTTGGAGGCCACATCCATCGTCATCTTATTGTCGGAGAACTCCCGCGAGTTTGCCTACATGGTTGCCTCTATCCGCCGCACGGCGGCTCCGCCAGCCGGCCGTGAGGGCAGCCAACTCATGCTTCTGCTCGGTCGAGAGGCTCTCCCACAATGCGCTAGCACTCGCGGTCATGGCAGGGGTGCTACACGAGGAAGATGGGAAGCAAATGTTGCGCAATGGAGATACTGTCGGGCGTGGCCTTGTATAAATAGGGGATGCTAGCCAGGCGGGTGCCGGAGTGATTTTCTCGGTCGCCACATCTGTTTAATGCCGGCAAGTGGATGGATGGGAAGCCTGTTTGAATGTTGTAGATATTTGTCCCATCCCTCCTCGCTCCGACATTGAATGGGTGCGAAGACAGGGACACGATGCAACCGTCACTCTCGGCCGGCATGTCGATTTAATGCCAGCATAAGTGAGAGGTTTTGTCCGCACTGGACGGGCATAAACCCGACGCTTATGCTCTAGAGCGGCGTTGAACGACATGGATGCGCGGTAACCGCTTCACATAGGAGCAGGCACATGTGTGAAAGGTTTTCGGGTGGGTTCGGGGCGTCCGACGCAAGATCGCAAAGTCTTTCCTGATTTGTCTCTGGTTTGCCAAAAAATAGACGTTCGGACCGGTCTACGAACTGTTGGCGTACCGTTTTGGATTAAAAATGTGTCCAAATCGCTTAAGGTCCGCGTTGAAGATGAGAAACAAAGCTCTATTAAGAACACATGTCACCCATTACATTATCAGCAACAACTGTTGGATAGTCGTACTCCCACAGTAAGCATGTGTACCATTACATTACTGCAGGCCTAGATTGAAGGTGTCCGGCGTCGATCGAGACACGGTGCATTCTTTGTGTCATTTTAGGATAGGTTCTGTTCTCTTGTAGCTTGCTTGCCGGTGTTGTTTGTCTTTGGTATTGTTGGATGTGGTGTTTTTGCTACGCTCGTTGTTCGCATCGAGTAGTAGCTTTTTTTACTGTAATTTGGTCTTTCATAAAGCTATGGTACGCGTTAGCGTACTCTCGAAAAAAACGACCCACTTCGAAAACTAGGCGCGCATTTGAAACTTTAGGTCTTCAAGCACCACGGCATGCACCGAGTAGTCCACAACCGGGTTGTGAAGGGACTTATTCATTGGCGTGTCGTGCCGGCGAGCTGCCGACGTGTACGTCAATCAGGAGTTCACCTTGGAGCAGCTGAGCCTGATCTGGCCCTGCGTCCCGGTGAGCGGCGTGATGTTGCCCATCTTGATCATGGCCGTCGTGAAGGCGCTGGTGAAGGCGGCTGGGTTGGACGCGAAGTTGCGGACGGTGTTGTCGGTGGTGTCGCCGTTGAAGAGCACCTGGTCCGAGTGCATGAGCCCCTTCTGCGACAGGAGGTCCGTGTAGTACGCGTTGTCGAAATTGTTGGGCGTCGTCGTGTCCAGCGGCGCCAGGTTGCCGTTGCCGCCGGTCTGTGGGCAGTTGGCCCGGAGCGACGCGGCGTAGGCGGCGTTGATGTTGGTGTCGCCGCCGTAGATCCGAGAGCGGAAGGAGCTGCACTGCGCCTGCCCGATGGTGTGTGCGCCGGAGAGGGCCACCATGTCGACCGTGTCCAGGCCCTTCTTGAGGAACGCGGCCTCGAGCTGTGCCCGGCTGGAGCCCGGGCCTGGGAGGTCGCTGTTTGCCAAGCCGGCGTTTGCGGTGGTGGAATCCCTTCTTCCCAGCGGAACTGTCCATGACGGGCCTCCGAGCTGCACGCGACCAAAAGGAAACAACCAATTACGATGGCGTCAAGGAAAAGGTGTCGAGCCGAACATCCAATTGATCATGTAACTGGTCGTAAGATGGTGATCTTACGGCGACGACGGAGTCGCGGGCGGCGACGGCGAGGATGTCGGCGCAGGAGACCGTCTGCCTGCATACCGCCTCGACCTGCGCCTTGATGCTGTCGATGACGCCGAAGCCCCTCAGCGACCCCGCGTTTGGACCCGCGTTCTGCTCGTTGCCAGCCAGCAGAACGGACGCGTCGCAGCCCTGCAGCCAGCAAAACACGCACGTCACAAAGTTGGTCGATCCCGGCCGTTTCTCGATCAAGCAAATTAGCTGACGAGGTGCCGGTTATGTAAACTTACTTGGACAAAGCAGTCGTGGAAGTGCAGCCGGAGCAGCGAGGCGCCCATGCGGGGGTCGCTGCTCACGGCGGCCGTCACGGCGCTCTTGATGGTGGCCAGCGCCCCGGGGCACGACGCGCTGTAGAACGTCGGGGACAGCTGCGCCGACGCCGCCGTGGCCAGAACCACGAGCACCACTAGAGAAATGCAAGAGGCAGATGCCATGGTTAGCTCAGGTCACCACTACAAGGGCGAAGCTACTAGCTGAGACTGTCACTCGTTATCTGGTGGTGGCTTAGTGTGGATACCGGATGCAAAGAGTGGTGCATCGCATGCATATTTATAGGCAAAGATTTAGCCCAGGTGCACCTGCAAATCGGTCCCTGTCCCCCACTAGGAGAGAGCATCCAAAATGTAGGTCCGATCAGTCCAGCGTTAGCCTCTCGAACGACGTACACGGCATCGATCCATGAACCCTTCCAACCAAGGACAGCTGTAGCCGGTCGATCGGGTAAGGCATATCGCGGTCTGCTACGTACATGGTGTCGACAAACTTGGCCGCATATTTGGAAGGTTCACGCATGCATCCAAAGGCCTAGCTAGGATGCGGCAGCTTCCAGCTCGAATCTTGCATTTTCCTTGCAAGCCAACTTGAGCCAAGCGATCTCTATTGGGGTTTGCCACGCAAAAATTTGCAAAATTCATTGGCTTATAGAACTGAAAACTGTTAGTATAGTCCTTTTTCGATATATCCCTATTATATAAGGGATTTCTTACACTTTATCACACATGTATATGTATGCCCTTTGGTCCTGAGTGAACGTTAGTTGCTCACTTCTCTAACATGGTATCAGTTGCTAGGTTAGCCTTTTGCACATTGCAACTCCATGCTCCCTCTCCCTTCCTAGCCGCCGCAGCCACTGTCGGCTGCCTCCTCCTTGGCCGGCTGCATCTTCTCCCTGGCCGACTGCCTCCTCTCTGGCCGCGGCAGCAACCTGCTGCCCTTGCCCAGCTGTTATCGCCCCGACTCCTCCACTGACCACCTCACCTTCGCCCCGCGCTCGCCCGCGCCCGCGGCCAGCCGCCGCTGCCCCGCTCCCAGCCGTCACCGCCCCGCACTCGCCCGCGGCCGGCCGCCGCTGCCCCGCGCCCGGCCACCGCTATCCCGTGCCCACCCGCGTCCTGCTGCCCGATTCCGAATCGGGGGGTGCTGCCTCGTGAGCCCCTGCTCGATTCTGCATCGGGGGCTGCCTCGAGCGGGTGAGCGCCTCTCCGATCCAGATCTGCTTGGGTTGGCTTCCAAAAAAAGCAGCCACAGAGGGAGAGAGAGCTCCTCATGTCTTCTTCGGGTTATGTTGTTGTTCCTAGGTGTTCGGTGATCTTCAATGGCAGCAGCTATGCCGAGTTCGTGGGTTTCATGCGCATCCATATGCGCGGCCTTCTTTTGTTGGGCGTTCTTTCTGGTGAGGTCCCTTGTCCACCGTGTCCTGTTCCTCCAGTAACTCCTACACCACCGGTGTCGTCGTTCTTGTTGCTGAAGCGTCCCAGGCTGATCGGGATGCAACTAAGGCTCTTGATGATGCTGCGGTTGACACTTATGATCATCGGGTATCAGCTTACTCAGATGCTCTTTTAGTTTATCGCGATGATCTGTCTACTTACACTAAGTGGTGCAATGATGATTCTCAGGCTGCTGCTGTTGTCACTGCGAGTGTGTAGGATCGAAAATAGTGTTAGAGGGGGGGGGTGATTAGACTACTTGACCAAATAAAATTTATTTTTTCCCAATTTTATGTCTTGGCAGATTTTAACATTTATAGTATGTCAAGTACACCCTACACATGCATGTCTATGAGTATAGCAGCAGAAAGTAAAGACAAGCATGTAAGTAAAGGAAAAGTAGGAAGATCAAACGCAATTTGTGACACGATCATTTTTCCCGTGGTTCCGATAGGTGGTGCTATCGTACATCCACGTTTATGGAGTCTTTAACCCACGAAGGGTAACGGTCCCGAGAGTCCACGGAGGGCTCTACCCACGGAGGGTTCCATGAAGAAGCAACCTTGACTATACCATGATGGCCTACATTCACGGAGGACTAGCCTAACTCAGGGTAGATCTTCACGAAGTAGGCGATCTCCTTGCCCTTACAAACTTCTTGGTTCACTCCACAACACGAAGTAGGAGGCTCCCAAGCGACACCTAACCAATCTAGGAGGCACTACCCTCCAAAAGGTAAAAGGCTCTATTGTGTCGATGAACTCCTTGCTCTTGTGCTTCAAGATGATAGACTACTCAACACACAATCACTCTCTCATAGATTTGGCTAGGTAGTAGAGATTGATTGGGTGGAAAGAAAGTTCGAGAGGCTAGACATCAAGATTCATATGGTAGGAATGGAATGGCATGATCTCAACACATGAGTAGGTGGCTCTCTCTCAGAAAATCGGTAGGTATCAGTGGGGAACTGTTCTGAGTGCTTCTCTTGCGAGTGAGTGGTGGTGGAGGGGTATATATAGGCATCTCCAAAAATCCAACCATTGCACACAAAATGACCAACTCGGTGACACCGATGTGTTAACCTCGGTGGTACCGAAGTGACCAAAATGTGGCAATTTTTGAATCTCGATGAGACCGATATGGGAAATTGGGACAAAATCAGAATCTTCTTCTTCTAAGTTGAGTCTGTTCCTTGTCCTAGTTGCAGATTTAGGCAACCCATGAGAACTGGAAGTGCCTGGATCTGTGGAAGAACTAGACTCAGGACTAGTGCGTGAACTCATCTCAATGTTTCGCTTTGGCAAATTCTAGCTATGTTCTGAGCCTGATATGTTTGACCCTATGAATTGAGTATAGAAGAGTGGAATAGGATAAGTCATCACAAAATGCAAATTTTGAAAGTTTGAACAAAAGAGAGTTTCAAAGTTTACATCCTTAGCCGAAACTTGGCACCCCTTTCGGTGAGACCGAAAGGTGTACTCGGTTTCACCGAGAAAGTTCTCAGCAAGACAGACATATAGATCGGTGACACCAATTTGCTCACTTCGGTTCCATCGAGTTTCATCAGGCGGAAGGTAAACACTAGAAAATCGATCATTCTCTATCCTATGGAATTTTCTTTTGGATGGAAAGATCTCAAACTGTGGCTATACTAGGAATAAACCCTAATTCACATGAATCGGACAGTGGAGCACGAGAGGGGGCCGAATCCATACCCTAATTTGGCGATGGATCCGCTATGGCGGTGATGTTGGAGAAGATATCGTCGACGACAGCGATTCCCAACGGCAGAGGCGCTCAGAGAAGCATGGCGATGGCCAGGGTTCTTCGGGGCGGCATCTAGGGTTATGGAGGCGCGGCATTTGAAGAATAGATTTCAAAATGTCAAGGTCCACCGATTTGATGTTTTCGGTGTCACCGAGTTTCACAACTGTTAGCTGACACGAAAACTCGGTGTAACCGAGAATATGAAATCGGCAGTACTGAGATTGAAATATCAGATCAACCCTAGGCATTCGGTGAGACCGAGAATATGGAGTTGGTTCCACCGAGACGCACTTGGGAGGTTTTAATGGTCAGTCCTTGACGATACGGAACTCTGAGTGCTCCTCACACAGAGAGATCGAGAAGTACTTGTTAAAATTTTGTGATGCAACATTAATAGAATATGAGGTTAGAAAGCATAGATAGCTAGAGGAGTTGTCCTAGGCATTCTTGTATATCCAATTGGCAAGTGAAAATCAAAAACCAAATAGCAACAATCGGATATCCTCAAATGAGTAAATAAATGTAGACCAACATGCTCACACAATAAGATGTCAAATGAAATCATGCCAAACATGCACAAACAAAATAGCATCTAACAAGCACTTTGGCGATGATGGAGTCATCTATATATGAGTATATTGACTTAGGATCCAAGTAAGAATACTTGATCATAGGTCATACTTATCGTTTAAGCACAAGTGGGGTTACCACTTTTACATAAAGCATTTAATGTTGTCACATTCTATGAGATGCTTTGACTCAAGTCTTAGAGTAAATCTCCCCCTTGATGTGACATCCCCCCATAGGAGGGATAAACTAACCTTGGGTTTTGTCGATGAAGACTTCATGTAGGTGAAGTAGTGGTGGATGCTTGGAGTTGATGAAGATCACCAAGAGTTGGGAGCATCCTCAATGTTTCATTACTCTTCTCACCTACATGGGTTAGTTCCAACACACAAGAGACAGATACAAGGATATCTATGCACATGGAGTGCAAAGCATATGTGATGATGTCCATTGATTTGTTGATTACCTTGTCCCTTGTTTGCCTTTGAAGGAATGTGTGAATCCTTGAACTATTGCATGATGTTGATGTTGATTGCAACTAGTTCTTGTCAATAATGAATATGAGTGAATTTCATTGGCTGAGTCACCCCTCAAGAACTTCTCTAGTTCTTCTTCTTGGGGACCCACATCAAGTTGATGGGGATCCTTGGTTTGAAGTAGCACTTGTAGAAGTTGAGCTTGTAGTAGCCTTGGGAACCCACTTCACCAAAGCTTGGGATTCATCTTCATATGAGTCAATGTCCTCTTGAAGCTTGTTCTTGTCCTTGAGCTTGGGGTCTTGTGGTGGAAGGTCATCTTGAGCTTTTGTTCCCTTGGTGAGAGTATTTTATTACTTCTCCTTTTGAGGAACAAATTTGGGATTGGGATATTGACCTTCTTCCCGTTCAACTCCATTAGCGTTGAAGTAGCCAACACCACAGTTCTTCCGGTATCCTTCATGCTTGCGTACAATCTGCTCAAATTGTTTGCACCCCTCAAGACTCTTGTAGATACCTTTCTCTATAATCCCTTTGAAGAGTTTATTTTCTTGCTCAGGTGTAACTTGGCTAAGAGAAGAGTTAGTGGGATAGAGAACTACTAGAAGTAATATCATTGGATTTATTATTTTTCTTGCTACTAGTTGAAGAACCTTTCTTTCCTTTTTTACTAGCTTGCTTAGACTTAACTTGTGGCATGAATTTAGATAAGAGAAGTCGCTTGGCTAGATAAGAGGAAGTCTTCTTTCGAAGATCGTCATTGATAGCTTTAAGGAACTCATGCTCTTGCTCTAAATTGAGCTTCTCGAAGCGTAGCTTCTCATGTGTGCTTACAAGCTCTCTATGATCTTCTAGAGTTGACTCGTGAGCTAACTTAAGAGTTTTTAGTTCTTGAGTTAGTCATTCTATTTCAAACTTATCATCACCGCATGACTTACCTACACTAGAGTGTGTACTAGCAAGTTCATTTTGACTAACATTACTAGATTTGTCAAATAGCAAGTCATCTTCATCACTATTGAAATCAAGATACTCGGGGTGTGATGCCTTGGGGCCTTTAGCCATGAAGCAATGTCCACTCCCTTCATTTGGTGAATCAAATATGTTGTAGGAGTCGGTTGTCACTAGTGCAAGTCCAGCAACACCTTCATCTTGACTATAGTCGGAGTTGGAGTGATAGCTTCCCTCAGAGTGGTTGTCGGATTAAGAAAAGGAAACCCATTCACCAACATGAGCTTGATGTCTTCTTCTTGAGTAGCTCTTGGTGTGCTTGTCCTTCTTCTCCGAGTCCCTACTTCTCCTTGAGGGTCTTCATTCATAACGATCATCTCTACTCCTTCTCTCTCTTCGAGGCGACTCGTCTCTTGAGCTTCGTCTTCTTGGTGACTCTTATTTCCTTTTGTAAGGATCCATGCACTCATTGAAGTAGTGTCTGGGCTTCCCACAATTGTAGCAGTTTTGGTCACGACTTGACGAATGCTTCTCTTCATATCTTGAGTTGGAGCTTCGATCTTTGCTTCTATTCTTGTAAAACTTGTTGAATTTCTTGACCATGAGGCTTATCTCTTCATTTGTGACAAGGTTGTCGCTTGAGGTAGCGGGAGCATCACTTGTGGCTTTGTAAACACCGCTAGACTTGTGGTGAAGCTCTTCCTTGTCTTTGAGTGTCATCTCATGAGCAACAATCCTACCAATAACTTCCGTTGGCTTGAGATCTTTTTAGTTGGGCATCATTTGGATCAATGTGCAAACGGTGTCATATAGATCATCCAAAGCTTGAAGTATCTTCTTGATGAGACCAATGCAATGGAGACCAAAGCTCTGATACCAATTATAGGATAGAAAGTAGTGCTATAGGGGGGTGATTAGACTACTTGACCAAATAAAATCTACTTTTTCCCAATTTGATGTCTTGGCAGATTTTAGCATTTATAGTATGTCAAGTACACCCTGCACATGCATGTCTATGAGTATAGCAGCGGAAAGTAAAGACAAGCATGTAAGTAAAGGAAGGTTAAGAAGATCAAACGCAATTGGTGACACTGATTTTTCCCGTGGTTCCGATAGGTGGCGCTATCGTACATCCACGTTTATGGAGTCTTTAACCCACGGGGGTAACGGTCCTGAGAGTCCACGGAGGGCTCTACCCATGGAAGGTTCCACGAAGAAGCAACCTTGACTATACCATGATGGTCTACATCCACGGAGGACTAGCCTAACACGGGGTAGATCTTCATGAAGTAGGCGATCTCCTTGCCCTTACAAACTTCTTGGTTCACTCCACAACACGAATTAGGAGGCTCCCAAGCAACACCTAACCAATCTAGGAGGCACCACCCTCCAAAAGGTAAAAGGCTTGATTATGTCGATGAACTCCTTGATCTTGTGCTTCAAGATGATAGACTCCTCAACACACAATCACTCTCTCATGGATTTGGCTAGGTAGAAGAGATTGATTGGGTCGAAAGAAAGTTGGGGAGGCTAGAGATCAAGATTTATATGGTAGGAATGGAATGGCATGATCTCAACACATGAGTAGGTGGCTCTCTCTCAGAAAATCAGTAGGTATGAGTGGGGAACTATTCTGAGTGCTTCTCTTGCGAGTGAGTGGTGGTGGAGGGGTATATATAGGCATCTCCAAAAATCCAACCGGTGCACACAAAATGACCAACTCGGTGACACCGATGTGTTAATCTCGGTGGTACTGAAGTGACCAAAAGGTGGCAACTTTTGAATCTCAGTGAGACCGATATAGGAAACTTGGTTGCACCGATAAGGTGACCAACGACCAGATTGCCCAATCCCAGTGACGCAGATCCAACAATCTCGATGGGACCGATATTGTGAATTTGCATAACAGAATGTTGGCAACCTAAACTCGGTGGCACCAAAGCAGATTCGGTTGCACCGAAGTGTCTAGGGTTTGGCTGAGTCTGTCTAGGTTCTAGAATCGGTGGCACCGAGTGGAAAGTGTTGGTTGCATCGATTTTGAATATTTGTCTTTGGACAGACTTTTGTGGAAGAGCTTCTGGGTGTATGTGGTGACTATCACTTGTGCACGTATGAGCATTTTATTCACCAACAAAACCTTGCCCCCTTTTAATAGTATTGGTTTTCCTATGGACTCAAAGTGATTTCTCACAAAAGATAAAATGTAGAGTCCTTTGCTTGAGGCTTTGCCAATCTATTTCCTTGCATCTTAGGGTATTCCACAATCCTTATGCCAACCCATCATTGAACTTTTCCTGAAACATACTTAGTGGAAACATTAGTTCAATGACATATCTGTTGTTATTAATTACCAAAACCACCAAGGGAGAAAACGTGCTTTCAGAGTGTTCTCCCTTAGTTTGCTTCGGAGTTCATGGGCCTCGGCACAGTTGCATCAATATGGTCGTATCTCTATAAATGCTACCAGCCATCTGGTGATGCTCTATATTTGTCTGTGATGCGTCTAGAGCACACTCTTCAGCAAGGTGACTCGTCTATTGATGAGTTCTACACTTAGTGTTCTACCATATGGCGTCAGCTTGACTCTCTTCGCACAGTTGTTTGTGGAGCTTGTCATTGCTGCCAAACTACCCGGGCTGACTTGGAGTTCCAACGTGTCCATGAGTTCCTATCTCGCATCCGTTCCGATTTTGAGCCTCGACGTGCTCACTTACTTGCTCGTGGTCGTGTTCCTATATAGGAGGTGCTTGCTAAGCTTCATGCTGAGGAGATCCGCATTCATTCTGCTGGGTTTCTTGTTGTTCCTTCTATGTTGGCTGCCAAGGCTCCTATGCCGTCTGCTCGTCTCACCGCTTCACCGCTCCTGCCCACACCTTCAGGGGGTGGGTCGCCCTCCTTATGCTGAGAAGGGGCGGTCACGGCGTGACACCTTCTATGGCTACTGCTCCCGGCAAGGTCACCCGGAGGTTGATTGTTGCCAGAATCAGCAAGACTAGAGGCGCTCCTCTTCCAGTGGGACTCATGCGTCACCCTCGACCCTGTCACTCAGTGATCAGGAAATTTTGAGGCTCAAGCTCCTCCTGGCTTCTTCTGGCTCTTCATCCACTAGTTCTGCTACTGCTGTGACTGCTGCCACCCCTCCATCACCACCAGCACCTACACCATCACCTGCACCGTCGGGTACATCTTCATGGGTTCTCGATTCTGGAGCTTCTTTTCATATGTCTTATGATTCTTCTGCTTTGTCTTCTCTTCAACCTCTTGATTCTCCTATTAATTTTCTCACTGCCGATGGCACGTCTATTCCTATTGCTAGTCGTGGCACTCTTTCTAATCCGTCTTTTTCAATCCCTAGTGTCTCTCATGTTCCATGTCTTACCATGAATCTCTTTTACGCTGCCCAACTTACTGATTCTGGTTGTCGTGTTATTCTTAATCCCAACTCTTGTTATGTTCATGATCTTCACACCAAGGCCCTGGTTGGTTCTGGCCCTCGGCGCCGTGACTCATAGGGCCTTTGGGAAGTTGACTGGCTTCATGTTGTTTGTGCTGCCACCACCTCTGCCAGTTCCCATGCTCTCGCTGCCTCCTCTTCCACATCCTTCCAGTAGTGGCATCACCGCCTTGGTCACATATGTGGCTCCCGCTTATCATCATTGGTGCGTCAGGGTGTCTTAGGGTTTGTTTCTGGAGATGTTTCTTTACATTGTGAGGGTTGTAGACTTGGAAAACAGAACCAGTTACCTTATCCTCATAGCGAGTCGGTGTCTCAGCGTCCGTTTGATTTAGTTCACTTTGATGTATGGGGTCGTGCTCCCTTTGATTCGAAAGGTGGTCATCGCTACTATGTTTTATTTATTGATGATTTCTCTCGCTACACTTGGCTCTACTTTATGAAATCTCGCAGTGAGGTTCTCTCCATATACAAATGTTTTGCTGCCATGGTCCACACCCAATTTTCCATGCCTATTCATACTTTTTGTGCTGACTCTATCGGAGAGTTTGTTTCCCAGATGTTGCGTGGTTTTCTCGCGGAACAGGGTACTTTTGCCATATTCTCTTGTCCCGGTGCCCATGCTCAGAATGGTGTTGCGGAACGTAAGAATCGTCATCTGCTTGAGACGGCTCGTGCGCTGATGATCGGTGCTTCCCTCCCACCTCACTTTTGGGCCGAGGCTTTGTCTGCATCCACCTACCTTATCAACATCCAGCCATCAACTGGCTTGCAAGGTGGCATTCCTATGGAGCGTCTCATTGGTTGTTCTCCCGTCTACTCCGCTCTTCGAATGTTTGGGTGTGTCTGCTATGTTCTTCTTGCTCCACGAGTACGCACCAAACTGACTACTCAATCGGTTGAGTGTGTTTTTCTTGGCTATAGTGACAACCACAAGGGCTATCGATGTTGGGATCTAGTTGGTCATCGGCTGCGCATTTCGCATGATGTGACTATTGATGAGTCTCGTTCTTACTAACCGCGTCCTTCCTCCTCGAGCTTCTGCGTGGAAGATATTAGTTTTCTTCTTCTTCCCGATACATCCTCTACTGTGACTCCTGTTTCATCCCTTCCTCCGGCACCTCTCACTCTTCTTCCTCCACCACCGTCACCACGGCCACCACCTTCACCTCCATGCACCTCTCCCCCATCCTCTACAGTCTGTCGTCCACTTTCTCCTTTTCCTCTTCACTACTCTCATCGTCCTTATTTTGAGGATGATTCTATTGACGCTCCCTCCACTTCTGGAGCCACTCCTTCCACGCCTCCCCCGGTTCATAACCTCCATGCTCGGCCTCGCCCCGCACCTGATCGCTACTCTTCTAACCGGTATGGTCTCTCTGTTGTTGCCGAGCCCACCTCCTATCGGACTGCCATGACTCAACTTGAATGGCACCTTGTGATGGCCGATGAGCTTGCTGCTCTTGAGCGCTTTGGCACATGGGATCTGGTTTCTCTTCCTTCTGGTATTCATCCCATCACCTGCAAGTGGGTCTATAAGATTAAGACTCGCATTGATGGCTCTCTTGAGCGTTACAAATCCCTCCTTATGGCTCGTGGCTTTCAACAGGAGCAGGGACACTACTATGATGAGACCTTCGCTCCTATGGCCCATATGACCATTGTCCGCACTTTCCTTGCTGTTGCCTCTGTTCGTCATTGGTTTGTGTCTCAGCTGGACATCCAGAACACTTTTCTAAATGGTGAGTTGCGTGAGGAGGTTTATATGCAGCCACCACCAGGGTACTATGTGTTGGAAATATGCCCTAGAGGCAATAATAAAATGGTTATTATTGTATTTCCTTGTTCATGATAATTGTCTATTGTTCATGCTATAATTGTGTTAACCGGAAACCATAATACATGTGTGAATACATAGACCACAACATGTCCCTAGTGAGCCTCTAGTTGACTAGCTCGTTGATCAATAGATGGTCACGATTTCATGGCCATGGACATTGGATGTCGTTGATAACGGGATCACATCATTAGGAGAATGATGTGATGGACAAGACCCAATCCTAAGCATAGCACAAAGATCGTGTAGTTCGTTTGCTAAAGCTTTTCAATGTCAAGTGTCATTTCCTTAGACCATGAGATTGTGTAACTCCCGGATACCGTAGGAATACTTTGGGTGTGCCAAACGTCACAACGTAACTGGGTGGCTATAAAGGTACGCTACGGGTATCTCCGAAAGTATCTGTTGGGTTGGCACGAATCGAGACTGGGATTTGTCACTCCGTGTGACGGAGAGGTATCTCTGGGCCCACTCGGTAAGACATCATCATAATGAGCTCAATGTGACTAAGGAGTTAGCCACGGGATGATGTATTACGGAACGAGTAAAGAGACTTGCCAGTAACGAGATTGAACAAGGTATGGGGATACCGACGATCGAATCTCGGGCAAGTATCATACCGATAGACAAAGGGAATTGTATACGGGATTGATTGAATCCCTGACATCGTGGTTCATCCGATGAGATCATCATGGAGTACGTGGGAGCCAACATGGGTATCCAGATCCCGCTGTTGGTTATTGGCCGGAGAGGTGTCTCGGTCATGTCTACGTGTCTCCCGAACCCGTAGGGTCTACACACTTAAGGTTCGATGACGCTAGGGTTATAGGGAAAAGGTATACGTGATTACCGAAGGTTGTTCGGAGTCCCGGATGAGATCCCGGACGTCACGAGGAGCTCCGGAATGGTCCGGAGGTAAAGATTGATATATAGGAAGTCCAGTTTTGGTCACCGGAAAGTTTTCGGGCTCATCGGTAGTGTACCGGGAGTGCCGGGAGGGTGCCGGAGGACCCCCGGGAGGGGTGTGACGACCAAAGGACCACATGGGCTGTTAGATAAAGTGTGCCAGCCCTTATTGGGCTGGGAAATACTTTTGCTAAAGGCCCATGTGGCTGGAGATAAGGAGATAAGGCAAAAAGGATTTAAAAGGAGGAGATCCACCTCCCTTGTGGGAGGTGGACTCTCCCTTTAATTCGGCCGGCCATCTCCTCTTTGGAGTAGAGGCCAAGCCAGCCCTCCACGTCCCTCCTCCTATATATACTTGAGGTTTTGGATGTTTTGAGATAGGATTTGATCTCTCTCTCTCACGGCGAAGCCCTACCTCTCTTCTTCCTCCTCCGCAGCGCTTAGGCGAAGCCCTGTCGGAATACCTTGCTACTCCACCACCACCACGCCGTCGTGCTGCTGTTGGAGCCCTTCCCCAACCTCTCCTTCCTCCTTACTGGATCAAGGTGTTGGAGACGTCACCGGGCTGCACGTGTGTTGAACGCGGAGGTGCCGTCCGTTCGGCACTTGATCGGATCTACCGCGATCTGAATCGCTGCGAGTACGACTCCATCAACCGCGTTCTTGTAACGCTTCCGCTTAGCGATCTTCAAAGGTATGAAGATGCAATCTCTCCCCTCTCGTTGCTGGTTTCTCCATAGATAGATCTTGGTGAACGTAGGAAAATTTTGATTTACTACTACGTCTCCCAACAGTGGCATCATGAGCTTGGTCTATGCGTAGAATCTATGCACGAGTAGAACACAAAGCAGTTGTGGGCGTCGATTTTGTTAATATGCTTGCCGTTACTAGTCTTATCTTGATTCGACGGTATTGTGGGATGAAGCGGCCCGGACCAACCTTACACGTACGCTTACGTGAGACCGGTTCCACCGCCTGACATGCACTAGTTGCATAAGGTGGCTAGCGGGTGTCTGTCTCTCCCACCTTAGTCGGATTGGATTCGATGAAAAGGGTCCTTATGAAGGGTAAATAGCAATTGGCATATCACGTTGTGGTTTTGACGTAGGTAAGAAACGTTCTTGCTAGAAACCTATAGCAACCACGTAAAAACTTGCAACTACAAATTAGAGGACGTCTAACTTGTTTTTGCAGCATATGCCGTGTGATGTGATATGGCCAAAAGGATGTGATGTGATGCATTGTGATGTATGAGATTGATCATGTTCTTGTAATAGGGTTCACGACTTGCATGTCGATGACTATGACAACCGGCAGGAGCCATAGGAGTTGTCTTATATTATTGTATGACCTGCGTGTCAATCATAAACGCCATGTAATTACTTTACTTTATTGCTAAACGTTAGCTGTAGTAGTAGAAGTAATAGTTGGCGAGACAACTTCATGAAGACACAATGATGGAGATCATGATGATGGAGATCATGGTGTCGTGCCGGTGACAGTGATGATCATGGTGCCCCGAAGATGGAGATCATAGGAGCAAGATGATATTGGCCATATCATGTCACTATATTGATTGCATGTGATGTTTATCATGTTTACATCTTATTTGCTTAAAACGACGGTAGTAAATAAGATGATCTCTCAATAAAATTTCAAGAGAAGTGTTCACCCTAACTGTGCACCGTTGCTAAGGATCGTTGTTCCGAAGCACCACGTGATGATCGGGTGTGATAGGTTCTAACGTTCGCATACAACGGGTGTAAGCCAGATTTACACATGCGAAACACTTAGGTTGACTTGACGAGCCTAGCATGTACAGACATGGCCTCGGAACACGGAAGACCGAAAGGTCGAACATGAGTCGTATAGAAGATACGATCAACATAGAGATGTTCACCATGATTGACTAGTCCGTCTCACGTGATGATCGGACACGGGCTAGTTGACATGGATCATGTATCACTTGGAAGACTAGAGAGATGTCTATCTAAGTGGGAGTTCATTAATAATTTGATTAAATGAACTTAATTATCATGAACTTAGTCTAAAAATGTCCTTGCAAATTATGTCGTAGATAGCTCGCGCTGTAGCTCCCCAGTTTTATTGATACAATCCTAGAGAAAAGTAAGTTGAAAGTTGATGGTAGCAATAATGCGGACTGGGTCCGTGATCTGAGGATTGTCCTCATTGCTGCACAGAAAGCTTATGTTTTTGATGTACCGCTAACTGCATCACTCCCTCAAGCGTTGTCTGTAGATGTTGTGAACATATGACAGGCACTTTTTGATGACTACGTGATAGTTCAGTGCGTCATGCATTACGGCTTAGAATTGAGGCTTCAAAATGTTTTGAACGTCACAGAACATATGAGATGTTCTAGGAGCTGAGATTGTGATCTCAAGCTCGTGCCTATGTTGAGAGGTATGAGACCTCCAACAAGATTCTTTGCCTGCAAGATAAAGGAGAATAGCTTAATCGGTGAGCGTGTTCTCAGATTGTCTGGGTGCTACAATCACTAGAATCAAGTGGGAGTTAATCTTCCAGATGAGATAGTGATTAATGCAGTTCTCCAAGTCACTGCCACCAAGCTACTAGAGCTTCGTGATGAACTATAACATGCCAGGGATGGATAAGATGATCCCTGAGTTCTTCGTGATGTTTGACACCACGAAGGTAGAAATCAATAAGGAGCATCAAGTGTTGATGGTTAAGTGAAAACCACTAGTTTCAAAAGGGGCAAGGGCAAGAAGGGAAAAACTTCAGGAATGGCAAGCCAGTTGTTGCTCTAGTGAAGAAACCCAAGGTTGAGCCCGAACCCGAGACTAAGTGCTTCTGTTATGAGGAGAATGTTCGCTGAAGCGGAAAAACCCTAGATGATTGGTAGATAAGAAGGCTGGTAATGTCAATGGAAGTATATTTGATATACGTGTTAGTGATGTGTACCTTGCTGGTACTCCTAGTAGCACCTGGGTATTAGATACCGGTTCGGTTGCTAAGTGTTAGCAACTCGAAATAAAAGCTACGGAGTAAATGGAGACTAGCTAGGTGAAAGGTGACGATGTGTGTTGGAAGTATTTCCAAGATTGATGTGATCACCATCGCACGCTCTCTCTACCTTCAGGATTTGTGATAAGCCTAAATAAATGTTATTTGGTGTTTGCGTTGAGCATAAACGTGATTAGATCATGATTAGTGCGATACGGTTATTCATATAAGTTAGAGAATAATGGTTATTCTGTTTACATGGATAATGCCTTCAATGGTCATGCACCCACTCGAAATGGTTTATCGAATCATGATCGTAGTAGTACACATATTCATAACATTGGTACCAAAAGATACAAAGTTAATAATGATAGTACCACATGCTTGTGGCACTGCCACGTAATGTCATATTGGTATAAATCGCATGAAGAAACTCCATGATGATGGATGTTTTTTGACTCACTCGATTTCGAATCGGTTGAGACATGCGAGCCATGCCTCTTGGGCAAGATGACTGAGACCCCGTCATCCAATATGATGGAGCGGGCAAGTGGCTTATTGGAATTAATACATGTTGATGTATGTGGTCCAATGAGTGTTGAAACACACAGTGGATATCGTTGTTTTTCTTTACCTTCACTGATGATTTGAGTAAATATGGGGATATTTACTTAATGAAACACGAATCTGAAATGTTTGAAAGGTTCAAGGAGTTTCAGAGTGAAGTTAAAGATCATCGTGACAAGAAGATAAATGTCTATGATATGATCATGGAGGTGAATATCTAAGTTACGAGTTTGGTATGCAATTTTAGACAATGTGGAAATTGTTTCACAGCTCACGCCTCCTGGAACACCATAGTGTGATGGTGTGTTCGAACGTCGTAGTCGTGCTCTATTGGATATAGTGAGTACTATGATGTCTCTTATCATTTTGCCACTATCGTTATGGGGTTATGCATTAAAGACAAATCCATTCACTTTAATAGGGCACCATCTAAGTCTGTTGAGATGACACCGTGAGAATTATGGTTTGACAGAAGCCTAAGCTGTCATTTCTTAATGTTTGGGGCTGCGACGCTTATGTGAAAATGGGTTTTTCACCTAGCGAGCTCGAACTCAAAGCAGACAAATGCATCTTCATAGAATACCCTAATGAGACATTGGGTATACCTTCTATCTCAGATCCAAGCGCAAAAGGTGTTTGTTGCTAAGAACGGGTCCTTTCTTGAGAAAGAGTTTCTCTCGAAAGAATTGAGTGGGAGGAAGATAGAACTTGATAAGGTTGTTGAACCTTTGTTTCAACCAGAGAATAGCGCAACACAGAAAGATGTTTCTGTAGAGCCTACTCAGTTGAAAAGGAAGTTAATGATGATGATCATGAAGCTTCGGATCAAGTCACTATTGAACCTCGTAGGTCGACAAGGACGCGTACTGCTCCTGAGTAGTACGACAACCCTGTCTTGGAAATCATGTTGTTGGACAACGATGAACCTACGAACTATGGAGAAGCGATGGTGGGCCCGGATTCCAACAAATGGCTAGGAGCCATGAAATCCGAGAAAGGATCCATGTATGAAAACCAAGTATGGACTTTGGTAGACTTGCCTGTTGAATGGCGGGTCATTGAGTACAAATGGACCTTTGAGATAAACATAGACGCTAATGGTGAAATGTCACCGTTTATAAAGCTCGACTTGTCGCAAAGAAGTTTCCGCCAAGTTCAAGGAGTTGACTGTGATGAGATTGTCTCATCTGTAGCGATGCTAAAAGTCTATTAAAATTTTGTTAGCGGTTGCTGCATTTTTCGATTATGAAATCTGGCAGATGGATGACAAAACAAGGTTTCCGTAATGGTTTCTGTGAGGAAGAGTTGTATGTGATACAACCAGAAGGTTTTGTCAATCCTAAGGATGCTAATAATATGCAAACTCCAGCGATCCTTCTATGGACTGGAGCAAGCATCTCGGAGTTGGAATATATGCTTTGATGAGGTGATCAAAGTGTTTAAGTTTATACAAAGTTTATGAGAAACTTGTATTTGCAAGAAAGTGAGTGGGAGCACTATGGAATTTCTTATAAGAATATGTAGTTGACATATTATTGATCGGAAATGATGTAGAATTTCTGGAAGAGCATGAAGGGTTGTTTGAAAGGAGTTTTTTTTTTCAAAGGAAGACCCAGATAAAGCTACTATTTTATTGAGCATCAAGATCTATAGGGATAGATCAATTCGCTTGATAAGTTTTTTCGACGAAGACATACCTTGACAAGTTTTTGAAGGAGTTCAAAATAGATGGGTCAAAGAAGGAGTTCTTGACTGTATTGTAAGGTGTGAAATTGAGTAAGACTCAATACCCGACCACGGCAGAAGATAAAGAAAAGATGAGTGTCATCTCCTATGCTTTAGCCATAGGCTCTATATAGTATGCCATGCTGTGTACCGCACCTGTGTGTGCCTTGCCATGAGTCTGTCAAGGGGTACAAGAGTAATCCAAGAGTGGATCACTGGACAACGGTCAAAGTTATCCTTAGTAACTTGAGAACTAAGGAAATATTTCTCGATTATGGAGGTGATAAAGAGTTCATCGTAAAGGGTTACGATGATGCAAGCTTTAACTCCAATCCGGATGACTCTTAGTAGAAATCTGGCTACGTATAGTGGAGCAGCCATTTGGAATAGCTCCAAGTGGAGCGTGGGAGCAGTATCTACAAATTTGAAATGGAAAGTTTGCAAAGGTACACACGGATCTGAATGTCGCAGACCCGCTGACTAAAAACCTCTTTCACGAGCAGAACATGAACAAACCCCAGAACTTATTGGGTGTTAATCACATGATGATATGATCACATGGTGATGTAAGTGTTAATCACATGGTGATGTGAACTAGATTATTGACTCTAGTGCAAGTGGGAGACTGTTGGAAATATGCCCTAGAGGCAATAATAAAATGGTTATTATTGTATTTCCTTGTTCATGATAATTGTCTATTGTTCATGCTATAATTGTGTTAACCGGAAACCATAATACATGTGTGAATACATAGACCACAACATGTCCCTAGTGAGCCTCTAGTTGACTAGCTCGTTGATCAATAGATGGTCACGGTTTCATGGCCATGGACATTGGATGTCGTTGATAACGGGATCACATCATTAGGAGAATGATGTGATGGACAAGACCCAATCCTAAGCATAGCACAAAGATCGTGTAGTTCGTTTGCTAAAGCTTTTCAATGTCAAGTGTCATTTCCTTAGACCATGAGATTGTGTAACTCCCGGATACCGTAGGAATACTTTGGGTGTGCCAAACGTCACAACGTAACTGGGTGGCTATAAAGGTACGCTATGGGTATCTCCGAAAGTATCTGTTGGGTTGGCACAAATCGAGACTGGGATTTGTCACTCCGTGTGACGGAGAGGTATCTCTGGGCCCACTCGGTAAGACATCATCATAATGAGCTCAATGTGACTAAGGAGTTAGCCACGGGATGATGTATTACGGAACGAGTAAAGAGACTTGCCAGTAACGAGATTGAACAAGGTATGGGGATACCGACGATCGAATCTCGGGCAAGTATCATACCGATAGACAAAGGGAATTGTATACGGGATTGATTGAATCCCTGACATCGTGGTTCATCCGATGAGATCATCGTGGAGTACGTGGGAGCCAACATGGGTATCCAGATCCCGCTGTTGGTTATTGGCCAGAGAGGTGTCTCGGTCATGTCTACGTGTCTCCCGAACCCGTAGGGTCTACACACTTAAGGTTCGATGACGCTAGGGTTATAGGGAAAAGGTATACGTGATTACCGAAGGTTGTTCGGAGTCCCGGATGAGATCCCGGACGTCACGAGGAGCTCCGGAATGGTCCGGACGTAAAGATTGATATATAGGAAGTCCAGTTTTGGTCACCGGAAAGTTTTCGGGCTCATCGGTAGTGTACCGGGAGTGCCGGGAGGGTGCCGGAGGACCCCCGGGAGGGGTGTGACGACCAAAGGACCACATGGGCTGTTAGATAAAGTGTGCCAGCCCTTATTGGGCTGGGAAATACTTTTGCTAAAGGCCCATGTGGCTGGAGATAAGGAGATAAGGCAAAAAGGATTTAAAAGGAGGAGATCCACCTCCCTTGTGGGAGGTGGACTCTCCCTTTAATTCGGCCGGCCATCTCCTCTTTGGAGTAGAGGCCAAGCCAGCCCTCCACGTCCCTCCTCCTATATATACTTGAGGTTTTGGATGTTTTGAGATAGGATTTGATCTCTCTCTCACGGCGAAGCCCTACCTCTCTTCTTCCTCCTCCGCAGCGCTTAGGCGAAGCCCTGTCGGAATACCTTGCTACT
Organism: Hordeum marinum; assembly: GCA_022496015.1. Classification (NCBI taxonomy): domain Eukaryota; kingdom Viridiplantae; phylum Streptophyta; class Magnoliopsida; order Poales; family Poaceae; genus Hordeum; species Hordeum marinum. The sequence continues at coordinate 66,305,019 of CM039673.1, forward strand.
CCACCACCACCACGCCGTCGTGCTGCTGTTGGAGCCCTTCCCCAACCTCTCCTTCCTCCTTGCTGGATCAAGGTGTTGGAGACGTCACCGGGCTGCACGTGTGTTGAACGCGGAGGTGCCGTCCGTTCGGCACTTGATCGGATCTACCGCGATCTGAATCGCTGCGAGTACGACTCCATCAACCGCATTCTTGTAACGCTTCCGCTTAGCGATCTTCAAAGGTATGAAGATGCAATCTCTCCCCTCTCGTTGCTGGTTTCTCCATAGATAGATCTTGGTGAACGTAGGAAAATTTTGATTTACTACTACGTCTTCCAACACTATGCTCCTGATAGCTTGGTATGTCACCTTCGTTCCCTCTGGCTTTAAACAAGCTGCTCGCGCATGGTTCGAGCATTCTTCCTCTATGGTCACTGCTGCCGGCTTCTCGCACAGTGACCATGATACCGCGTTGTTTGTGTTGGAAATATGTCCTAGAGACAATAATGAATTAGTTATTATCATATTTCCTTGTTCATTATAATCGTTTATTATCCATGCTATAATTGTATTGATCGGAGACTTAGATGCATTTGTGGATACATAGACAAAACCATGTCCCTAGTATGCCTCTAATAGACTAGCTCGTTGATCAAAGATGGTTAAGGTTTCCTATCCATTGACATGAGATGTCATTTGATAACGGGATCACATCATTAGGAGAATGATGGGATGGACAAGACCCAAACTACAAATGTAGCATATGATCATGTCAGTTTAATGCTACTGTTTTCTGCATGTCAAGTATCTGTTCCTATAACCATGAGATCATGCAACTCACTGACACCGGAGGAGTGCCTTGTGTGTATCAAACGTCGCAACATAACCGGGTGACTATAAAGGTACTCTACAGGTATCTCCGAGGGTGTCAGTTGGGTTGGCATCGATCAAGGATGGGATTTGTTACTCCGTGTGACGGAGAGGTATCTCAGGGCCCACTCGGTAATACAACATCACAACAACCCTTGCAAGCAATGTGACTAAGTGTTATTCACGGGATCTTGTATTAGGGAATGAGTAAAGAGACTTGCCGGTAACGAGGTTGAACTAGGTATGGAGATACCGACGATCGAATCTCGGGCAAGTAACATACCAAAGAACAAAGGGAACATCATACGGGATTAAATGAATCCTTGACATAGAGGTTCGACCGATAAAGATCTTCGTAGAATATGTAGGAACCAATATGGTCATCCAGGTCCCTCTATTGGTTATTGACCGTAGAGGTGTCTCGGTCATGTCTACATAGTTTTCGAACCCGCAAGGTCTGCACACTTAAGGTTCGGTGACGTTTCGGTAGTATAGAGTTATGTATGGTGGTGAACGAAGGTTGTTCAGAGTCCCGGATGAGATCCCGGATGTCACGAGGAGCTCTGGAATGGTCCGGACGTAAATATTGATATATAGGAAGTCCCATTTTGGTCGCCGGAAAAGTTTCGGGCTAATCGGTAATGTAACGGGAGTGCCGGTAATGTACCGGGAGACCACCGGGAGGGGTATTTCAACCCAAGAGGCTTCATGGGCTGTGGGAGAGTAAATACCAGCCTTTTGTGGGCTGGTGGAAGTCCCACACAAGGCCCATGCGGCTGGAAGAAAAAGCCCAAAGGGAAAAAGGTGGAAAAAGGCCAAAAAAAAGAGGAATCCTTGTCCTACTAGGATTGGAGCATGAGTCCTCCTCTCCTCCCCAGTTTGGCCGACCCAAGGGCTGGCTTTTTGGCAGCCAAGCCTCCTCCTCATCTCCTCCTATATATACTAGAGGATTTTAGGGTTTTGGCACAGAATTTTCAGCCACGTGCTACCCGTTCCTCCAGTGCATAGTTTCTCCTCTAGATTGGTTTTCTGCAGTGCTTAAGCGAAGCCCTGCCGGAATAGCTCCACCACCATCACCGCAACACCGTCACGCTGCCAGAGAAATCTTCTACCTCTCCGCTCCCTCTTTCTGGATCAAGAAGGCGTAGATCGTCATCAAGCTGTACGTGTGCTGAACACGGAGGTGCCGTCCGTTCGACGCTAGATCGGAAGGACCTTGATCAAGATTGAGAGACGGATCGTGACGAGATCGCGGAACAGATCATGATGAGATCGCAGGACGGATCATGATGAGTTCGCGGGACGGATCGTGGTGAGATCGCGGGACGGATCGTGATGAGTTCGCGGGACGGATTGTGATTGGATCGCGGGACGGATCGTCATGAGATCGCGGGACGCTCGGCGATTTGGATCGCGAAGACGTTCGACTACACCAACCATGTTTCTTAACGCTTCCCGCTTAGCGATCTACAAGGGTATGTAGATCCACTCTCCCTCTCGTAGATGATCATCACCATGGATAGATCTTGCGTGTGCGTAGGAATTTTTTTGTTTCCCATGCAATGTTCCCCAACAGTGGCATCATGAGCTAGGTCTATGTGTAGATGAGATCTCGAGTAGAACACAAAGAGTTTGTGGGCATTGATGCTTAGATTGCTTCCTCCCTTGGTCGGATTTTGGTTCAGCGGTATTGTGAGATGAAGCGGCCCGGACCAACATTACTCGTACGCTTACGAGAGACCAATGCCCTCGACCGCAACTTGTTGCATAGATGGCTTGCGGGTGCTAGTTTCTCTCACTTTAGTTGGATCAGATTCGACAAAGGTGGTCCTTGAGAAGGTTGAAAAGCAACTAGTGTATCACCGCTGTGGTTTTTGCGTAGATGAGAATTGTTCTTGCTAGATACCCGTAGCAGCCACGTAAAACATGCAACAACAATTAGAGGACGTCTAACTTGTTTTTGCAGGGTATGTTGTGATATGATATGGCCAATTACATGATGTGATATATGTGATGTTTGAGATGATCATGTGATGTATAGATTATCACGACTTGCATGTCGATGAGTACGGCAACCGGTAGGAGCCATAGGGTTGTCTTTAATTATTGAATGACCGACGTGTCAATCATTAAGTGCTATGTAATGCTTTACTTTATTGCTAAATGGTAGCAATAGTAGTAGAAGCATGTTGGGCGCGACAACCCTGATGGCGACACATTGATGGAGATCAAGATGATGGAGATCATGGTGTCATGCCGGTGATGATGGAGATCATGCCGGTGCTTTCATGATGGAGATCAAAAGCACAAGTTCATGGACATATCATGTCACTTATGATTTGCATGTGATGTTAATCCTTTTATGCATCTTGTTTTGCTTAAGACGACGGTAGCATTATAAGGTGATCCCTCACTTAATTTCAAGATAAATTGTGTTCTCCCCGAATGTGCACCGTTGCGAAAGTTCTTCGTGTCGAGACACCACGTGATGATCGGGTGTGATAGACTCCACATTCACATACAACGGGTGCAAGCCAGTGTTGCACATGCAGAACACTTGAGTTAAACTTGACGAGCCTAGCATGTACAGACATGGCCTCGGAACACAAGAGACCTAAAGGTCGAACATGAGTCATATAGTAGATATGATCAACATGATGATGTTCACCATTGAAACCACCTCAACTCACGTGATGATCGGACTTGAGTTGATGAATTGGGATCATGTATCACTCGAATGACTGGAGGGTTGTCAATTTGAGCGGGAGTTCTTAAGTAATATGATTAATTGAACTCATTATCATGAACATAGTCAATAGTGTCTGTGCAAATTATGTTGTAGATTACTTGCTCGCGCTGTAGCTCCCTTGAATTTTTAAATGTTCCCAAAGAAATAGAGTTGAAAGATGTTGGTAGCAATATTGCGGACTGGGTCCATGATCTAAGGATTGTCCTCATTGCTGCACAGAAGGCTTATGTCCTTAATGCACCGCTCGGTGCGCCAACCCCTGTAGCATCGTATGTAGATGTTGTGAACATCTGACAGGCACGTTCTGATGACTACTTGATAGTTTAGTGCGTCATGCATTACGGCTTAGAATTGAGGCTCCGGAAACGTTTTGAATGTTACAGAACATATGAGATGTTCTAAGAGCTGAAAGTAGGATCTCAGGCTCGTGCCCATTTTGCGAGATATGAGATCTCCAACAAGATTCTTTGCCTGCAAGATGAAGGAGAATAGCTCAATCGTTGAGCATGTGCTCAGATTGTTTGGGTGCTACAATCGCTTGAATCGAGTGGGAGTTGATATTCCAGATAAGATAGTGATTGATATAGTTCTCCAAGTCACTGTCACTAAGCTACTAGAACTTGGTGATGACTATAAAACGCGAGGGATAGAAATAATGATCCCTGAGCTGCTCGCAATGTTTGACACCGCGAAGGTAGAAATCAAGAAGGAGCGTCAAGTGTTGATGGTTAGTCAAACCACTAGTTTCGATAAGGGCAAGAGCAAGGAGGGAAACTTCATGGATAGCAAGTCAGTTGTTGCTCCAGTGAAGCAACCCAAAGTCTAACCCAAACCCGAGACTAAGTGCTTCGATTATGAGGAGAGCAGTCGCTAAAGCGGAACGACCCTAGATACATGGTAGATAAGAAGGCTGGCAACGTCAACAGAAGTATATTTGATATACGTGTTATTGATGTGTACCTTGCTAGTACTACTAGTAGCACCTGGGTATTGGATACCGGTTTGGTTGCTAAATTTTAGTAACTTGAAATAAAAGATACGGAATAAATGGAGAACTAGCTAAGGGTGAGGTGACGATGTGTGTTGGAAGTGTTTCCAAGGTTGATGTGATCGACATCGCACACTCTCTCTACCTTCGGGATTAGTAACAAACCTAAATAAGTGTTATTTGGTGTTTTGCGTTGAGCATGAACATGATAGATCATGTTTATTGCAACACGGTTATTCATTTAAGTTAGAGAATAATGGTTATTCTGTTTACAAGAATAATACCTTCAATGGTCATGCACCCAGTGAGAATGGTTTGTTGAATCTTAATCGTAGTAATACACATGTTCATAACATTGATGCCAAAAGATGCAAAGTTAATAATGATAGTACCACATACTTGTGGCACTGCCGCTAAATGTCATATTGGTATAAAACGCATGAAGAAACTCCATGATGATGGATCTTTGGACTCTTTCGATTTCGAATCGGTTGAGACATGCGAACCATGCCTCTTGGTCAAAGATGAGTAAGAACCCCGTTTTCTGGTTTGACGGAGCGAGCAAGTGATTTATTGGAAATGATACATGTTGATGTATGCAATCCAATGAGTCTTGTAGCATGCGGTGGATATCGTTATTTTCTTACCTTCACTGATGATTTGGGTAGATATAGTGTATGTTTACTTAATGAAACACAAGTCTGAATCGTTTGAAAAGTTCAAGCAAATTCAGAGTGAAGTTTAAGATCATCGTGACAAGAAGATAAAAATATCTGCGATATGATCGTTGAGGTGAATATTTGAGTTACGAGTTTGGCATATAACTTTAGACAATGTGAAAGTTGTTTCACAACTCACGCCACTTGGAACACCATAGTGTGATGGTATGTCCGAACGTCATAGTCGTGCTCTATTGGATATGGTGCATGTTATGATGTCTCTTATCGTTTTGCTACTATAATTTTGGGGTTGTGCATTAGAGACAACTACATTCACTTTAAATAGGGCACCATCTAAATCCGTTGAGATGACACCATGTGAATTATGGTTTGATAGAAACCTAAGCTGTCATTTCTTGATGTTTGGGGCTGCGACGATTGTGTAGAAATTGTTTTCACCTAATGAGCTCGAACCCAAAGCGGACAAATGCATCTTCGTAGAATACCCTAAGAACAGTTGGGTGAACCTTCTATCTCAGATCCAAGCATAAAGTGTTTGTTGCTAAAACGGGTCCTTTCCCGAGAAAAAGTTTCTCTCGAAAGAATTGAGTGGGAGGAAGATAGAACTTGATGAAATTGTTGAACCTTTGTTTCAACCAGAGAGTAGCGCAGCACAGAAAGATGTTTCTGTGGAACCTACGTCAGTTGAAGAGGAAGTAAATGATGATGATCATGAAGCTTTGGTCAAGTTACTATCGAACCTCGTAGGTCGACAAGGATGTGTACTGCTCCTGAGCGGTACGACAACCCTGCCTTGGAGGTCATGTTGTTGGACAACAATGAACCTACGAGCTGTGAAGAAGCGGTGATGGGCCCGAATTCCGACAAATGGTTAGAGGCCATGAAATCCGAGATAGGATCCATATATGAAAACCAAGTATAGACTTTGGTAGACTTGCTCGTTGGATGGCAGGTTGTTGAGTACAAATGGATCTTTAAAATGAAGACAGACGCTGATGGTGAATGTCACCATTTATAAAGCTCGACTTGTTGCAAAGAAGTTTCTGGCAAGTTCAAGGAGTTGACTGCGATGAGACTTTCTCTTGTAGCGATGCTAAAGTCTCTTCAAATTATGTTAGCAGTTGCTGCATTTTTCAATTATGAAATCTAGCAGATGGATGCCAAAACATTGTTTCCTTTCTTGAGGAAAGGTTGTATGTGATACAGCCAGAAGGTTTTGTTAGTCCTAAGGATGCTAAAAGGTGTGCAAGCTTCAGTGATCCTTGTATGAACTGAAGTGAACTGAAGCAAGCATCTCGGAGTTGGAATATACAGTTTGATGAGGTGATTAAAGTTTTTGAGTCTATACAAAGTTTACGAGAAACTTGTATTTACAATAAAGTGAGTGGGAGCACTGTAGAGTTTCTGATGAGCATATGTGGTTGACATATTGTTGATCAGAAATGATATAGAATTTCTGGAAAGCATAAAGGGTTGTTTGAAAAGAGTTTTTCAAAGGAAGACCTGGATAAAGCTACCTAATTGTTGAGCATCAAGATCTATAGAGATAGATCAAGATACTTGATGAGACTTTCAATGAGTACATACCTTGACAAGATTTTGAAAGAGTTCAAAATGGATCAGTCAGAGAAAGAGTTCTCGCCTGATTTGTAAGGTATAAAGTTGAGTAAGACTCAATGCCTAGTGACTGCAGAAGATAGAGAAAAGATGAGTGTCATCCCATATGCTTCAGCCATAGGCTCTATCATGTATGCAATGTTGTGCACAAGACCCGACGTCAGCCTTGCCATAAGTATGGCCGGAAGGTTTCAAAGTGATCCTAGAATGGAGCACTGGACACTGGTCAAGATTATCCTTAGTAACTAAAAGACTAAGGAGATGTTTCTCGATTATGGAGGTGATAAAGAGTTCGTCGTAAAGAGTCACGTCGATGCAAGCTTTAACACCAATCCAGATGACTCGTAGTAGCAATCTGGATACGTATAGTGGAGCAGCCATTTGGAATAGTACCAAGTGGAGTGTGGTAGCAATGTTTACGGTTTGACATAGAAATTTGCGAAGTACACACGGATCTAAATGTCACAGACCCGTTGACTATAAGACCTCTCTCACACGCAAAGCATGATCGATCCCCAGAACTCATTGGGTGTTAGATTCATAACAATGCAAATCACATGGTGATGTGAACTAGATTAATGATTCTAGTGCAAGTGGGAGACTGCTGGAAATATGCCCTAGAGGCAATAATAAATTATTTATTATCATATTTCCTTGTTCATGATAATCGTTTATTATCCATGCTATAATTGTATTGATCGGAGACTTAAATGCATGTGTGGATACATAGACAAAACCATGTCCCTAGTATGCCTCTAATAGACTAGCTCGTTGATCAAACATGGTTAAGGTTTCCTAGCCATTGACATGAGATGTCATTTGATAACGGGATCACATCATTAGGAGAATGATGGGATGGACAAGACCCAAACTACAAACGTAGCATATGATCATGTCAGTTTAATGCTAGTGTTTTCTGCATGTCAAGTATCTGTTCCTATGACCATGAGATCATGCAACTCATTGACACCGGATGAGTGCCTTGTGTGTATCAAACATCGCAACGTAACCGGGTGACTATAAAGGTACTCTACAGGTATCTCCGAGGGTGTCTGTTGGGTTGGCATCGATCAAGACTGGGATTTGTTACTCCGTGTGACGGAGAGGTATCTCAGGGCCCACTCTGTAATACAACATCACAACAACCCTTGCAAGCAATGTGACTAAGTGTTATTCATGGGATCTTGTATTAGGGAACGAGTAAAGAGACTTGCCAGTAACGATGTTGAACTAGGTATGGAGATACCCACGATCGAATCTCGGGCAACTAACATACCAAAGAAAAAGGGAACATCATACGGGATTAAATGAATCCTTGACATAGAGGTTCGACTGATAAAGATATCCGTAGAATATGTAGGAACCAATATGGTCATCCAGATCCCTCTATTGGTTATTGACCGTAGAGGTGTCTCGGTCATGTCTACATAGTTCTCGAACCCACAGGGTCTGCACACTTAAGGTTCGGTGACATTTCGGTAGTATAGAGTTATGTATGGTGGTGACCGAAGGTTGTTCAGAGTCCCGGAGGAGATCCCGGACGTCACGAGGAGCTCCGGAATGGTCTGGAGGTAAAGATTGATATATAGGAAGTCCCATTTTGGTCGCCGGAAAAGTTTCGGGCTAATCGGTAATGTGCTGGGAGTGCCGGTAGTGTACCGGGAGACCACCGGGAGGGGTATTTCGACCCAAGAGGTTTCATGGGCTGTGGGAGAGTAAATACCAGCCTGTTGTGGGCTGTTGGAAGTCCCACACAAGGCCCATGTGGCTGGGAGAAAAAGCCCAACGGGAAAAAGGTAGAAAAAGGCCAAAAAAAGGAGGAATCCTAGTCCTACTAGGATTGGAGGAGGAGTCCTCCTCTCCTCCCCACTTTGGCCGACCCAAGGGCTGGCTTTTTGGCAGCCAAGCCTCCTCCTCCTATCCTCCTATATATACTAGAGGATTTTAGGGTTTTGGCACAGAATTTTCAGCCACGTGCTACCCGTTCCTCCAGTGCATAGTTTCTCCTCTAGATCGGTTTTCTGTAGTGCTTAGGCAAAGCCCTGCCAGAATAGCTCCACCACCATCGCCGTAGCGCCGTCACGCTACCGGAGAACTCTTCTACCTCTCCGCTCCCTCTTGTTGGATCAAGAAGGCATAGATCGTCATCAAGCTGTACGTGTGCTGAACGCGGAGGTGTCGTCCGTTCGGCACTAGATCGAAAGGACCGTGATCAAGATTGCGAGACGGATCGTGACGAGATCGCTGGATGGATCATGATGAGATCGCGGGATGGATCATGATGAGTTCATGGGACGGATCGTGATGAGATCGCGGTACGGATCGTGATGAGTTCGCGGGACGGATCGTGATTGGATCGCGGGACGGATCGTGATCAGATCGCGAGACGCTCGGCGATTTGGATCGCGAAGACGTTTGACTACACCAACCACGTTTCTTAATGCTTCCTGCTTAGCAATCTACAAGGGTATGTAGATCCACTCTCCCTCTCGTAGATGCTCATCACCATGGATAGATCTTGCATGTGCGTAGGAAAATTTTTGTTTTCCATGCAACGTTCCGCAACAGTTTGTTCACACGTCTCCTCGTGGTCGGACTCTTCTCGTTCTCTATGTTGTGACATGATCATCACTGGTGATGACTCTGACTACATTGCCATTGTTAAGGCTCGCCTTCATGACCAGTTCCTCATGACTGATCTTGGTCCTCTTTGCTATTTTCCTCGAATTGAGGTCTCTTCGACCTATGATGTCCTTTTCATCTCCCAGGAAAAATATGTTCAGGATCTTCTTGATCGAGATGCTCTCGGCGATGAGTGCACTGTCGTGACTCCTATGGAGCTCAAAGTTCATCTTCGTGCTTCTGGTGGTGATTCTCTTCCCAATCCCACTCGCTATCGCCACCTTGTTGGGAGCCTTGTCTATCTTGCTGTCACGTGCCCTGCCATATCCTATCTTATCCATATCCTTAGTCAGTTTGTTTCGGCCCCCACATCTGTCCACTATAGCCATCTCCTCCATGTTCTATGATATCTTCATGGCACGATCTCTCATCGCCTTTTCTTTTCCTGCTCCAGCTCTCTCGAGCTCCAAGCCTACTCTGATGGTACCTGGGCTAGTGATCCCTCTGATCGATGCTCGTTGTCTACTTACTATGTTTTTCTTGGTGGCTCTCTTATTGCCTGGAAGACAAAGAAACAGACTACAGTTTCTCGCTCGAGTACAGGGGCTGAGTTGCGAGCAATGGCTATGTTGACGGCTAAAGTAATCTGGTTACAATGGTTACTTGAGGATTTTGGTGTTTCTACTACTACCTCGACTCCCTTACTGTCAGACTGTACTGGTGCTATCAGTATTGCACGTGATCCGATGAAGCATGAGCTCACCACGCACATCGGTGTGGATGCCCACTTTGTGTGTGCTGCTGTACAGGATCAGACTCTTGCTCTTCACTATGTGCCCTTTGAGTTGAAGTTGGCGGACTTCTTCACGAAGGCACAAACTCGAGCGCAGCATGGCTTTTCCTTTCCAAACTCAGTGTTGTTGATCCACCATGAGTTTGAGGGGGGTGTTAGATGTGTATTGTCCTCTTTCGGTTTATCCCCATTGTATAAGGGGTTTCTTGCACTTTACCACACATGTATATGTATGGCCTTTGGCCCTCAGTGAATGCTAGTTGCTCACTTCTCTAACAAAAACATACACATGCTTTTTATCACTTTAGTAGTAGGAAATGCCAGGAGCTATATGCGTGCAGGGCCTATTTAGTAGACTACATGTTTTTACCTCTTTGCATCCACTCCCTCCGTCTCAAAATAAATGATTCAAGTTGTACTGACTTAAATATAAAGTTAGTATAAAGTTGATTCACTTATTTTGAGACGCAAGAAGTATACATGACCGAGTCGGTCAGACTGAGTAAATAGGGGACACAAATCGGGTTCGACATATAGCTTGGTAGGGTGGATTTTTGGAGCTCGGGTGCATTGGAAGACCTTATTTTAAATTGTTTAAAATTACATTGAAATTTTCAATTAATTCCCCAGAAACAATAGGTACTACCCTTGCCGTCGTCAGAAGTCCCCCCTGCTACGTCATCGCCGGGCCGGCTGGCGAAGCCACACCATGCCCGGGGATGGTGACGACAGGGCGGCCTCATCCTCCTCCCTCGGTGCCAGAGCCCCACCAACCCTCGATCTGGCCAGGGGCTCTACCTCAACCTCCATCGTGCCCCCTCTCCCTCTCGCGTCGTTCCCAGAGCTAGTGGTGGTGAGGAGCCCCCCACCCCCCAATGCCGGAGCACCACCCCCACCGCTCCGGTTTGTTCTGGCGCTCCCCACTCGCGTATCTCCTTCAACTATTGCAATTCTTCTACTCATCTGATGAGGCGTGCGGCCCATGCATGTGATGGTCCTCCCCGACACGTCTCTTCTCCCAACAACGCGATTCTCTCTAGGTGTAGTTTTGGTGGGGAAGGGCATTGTGCAGGTGTTTGTGTTGGCCGAGGTTTAGTCCTACCCTATTGCACACCACCATCCGTCTCCGACGACATATCCTCCGAGCGGCGGTGGCGACCTCTATGCTTGTTTGGTCATGGTGGTCCCTCTTGGCATTCGGTCAAAGCGTTGCGGTGGATCCTTGTCGATACCATTCCGGTCTCGACAGCCAAATACCTGCATTCTCCAGCGTCTGTGGCATGTTAGCGCTCTGCCTCTGTGGATTTTTGGCCTCGAAGCTCCAATAGCCGCAACCCCTCCATCTACTTGGGCTCATCGGTGTTTCGTTGGCCACGCCTCTGGCAGGTTCATGGCTTGCTGTTGGCATCGACCATCACCCCCCTCCGCACCGGCTTCTGTCCATTATCCCCTCCACTCACACACCATGCTGGCTCCAAAGCTTGTGTTTTTCGGTGGTGGCAGGTGCAACCCCCCTTTCCCCCTTCTGAGGTGGCAGTCGTCGGGCGTGCTGACTTCTTCATCTTTGGATCCTTATCTGGTGGCCATGGGATTGCTCGGACTCAAGCAAGGGGGAATCCTTGCTCGGCTTGCCGATGCTGGCAACGACGACACTTGCAGGTGTGGCTTCCCTTCTTGGAGGTGCTTCCATGGCCTTTATCCATGCCCCTCTTCAAGTATCAAGGGAACCCTAGCTATGGTTCTCCAGATCAGGTGGCGGCAGCGTAACAATGTTGTTCCCCTTCTTGAAGGCGCTATCTTGCTACTCGTGGCATCCTCGGTATTGGATTTGGATACGTTTGATGTCTTGCTAGTTTGGCTTGCCCCCCCTAGTTCTAGGCTTGGTGGGCTTACTTGTGTCTTTTCCTTACTTGGACCGAGCATCCCTTGTCTCTCTTTTCCTTACTTGGACCTAGCAGCCACATAAAAACTTGCAACTAGAAATTAGAGGACGTCTAACTTGTTTTTGCAGCATATGCCTTGTGATGTGATATGGCCAAAGGATGTGATGTGATGCATTGTGATGTATGAGATTGATCATGTTCTTGTAATAGGATTCACGACTTGCATGTCGATGAGTATGACAACCGGCAGGAGCCATAAGAGTTGTCTTATTTTATTGTATGACCTGCATGTCAAGCATAAACGCCATGTAATTACTTTACTTTATTGCTAATTGTTAGCCATAGTAGTAGAAGTAATAGTTGGCGAGACAACTTCATGAAGACACGATGATGGAGATCATGGTGTCGTGCCGGTGACAGTGATGATCATGGTGCCCCGAAGATGGAGATCAAAGGAGCAAGATGATATTGGCCATATCATGTCACTATATTGATTGCATGTGATGTTTATCATGTTTACATCTTATTTTCTTAGAACGACGGTAGTAAATAAGATGATCTCTCAACAAAATTTCAAGAAATGTGTTCACCATAACTGTGCACCGTTGCTAAGGATCGTTGTTCCGAAGCACCACGTGATGATCGGGTGTGATAGGTTCTGACGTTCGCATACAACGGGTGTAAGCCATATTTACACACGCGAAACACTTAGGTTTACTTGACAAGCCTAGCATGTACAGACATGGCCTAGGAACACAAAAGACCAAAAGGTCGAACATGAGTCGTATAGTAGATGCGATCAACATGGAGATGTTCATCATGGATGACTAGTCCGTCTCACGTGATGATCGGACACGGGCTAGTTGACATGGATCATGATCCCTTGGATAATTATAGAGATGTCTATCTAAGTGGGAGTTCATTAAATAATTTGATTATGTGAACTTAATTATCATGAACTTAGTCTAAAATTGTCTTTACAATCTATATTGTAGATCCAATGGCCAACACTAATGTCGCCCTCAACTTCAACGCGTTCCTAGAGAAAACCAAGCTGAAATATGATGGAAGCAACTATGCGGACTGGGTCCGTGGCTTGAGGATCATCCTCGTAGCTTCCAAAAGATTGTATGTCTATGATGCATCGCTAGGTGACGCACCCATTTTCCTAGCATATCAAGATGTTATGAACGCTTGGCAGTCATGCTGCGATGATTACTCCCTTGTTCAGTGCGGCATGCTTTACATTTTAGAACCGGGGCTCCAAAAGCATTTTGAGCAATACGGAGCATATGACATGTTTCAAGAGGTGAAACTGGTTTTCCAAACTCATGCCCGGGTCGAGAGATATGATGTCTCCGACAAGTTCTTTAGTTGTAAGGTGGAGGAAAACAGTTCTGTCAGTGAGCACATACTCAAAATGTCTGGGTTGCACAACCACTTGACTCAGCTGGGAGTTAATCTCCCGGATGACTCAGTCATTGACAGAATCCTCCAGTCGCTCCCACCTAGCTACAAGAGCTTTGTGATGAACTACAACATGCAGGGTATGCAGAAGTCCATTCCTGAGTTGTACTCGATGCTGAAATCAGCGGAGGTCGAGATCAAAAAGGAGCATCAAATGTTGATGGTGAATAAGACCACTAGTTTCAAGAAAGGCAAGGGTAAGAAGAACTTCAAGAGGGATGGCAAAGTTGTTGCCGCGCCCGGTAAGCAAGTTGCCAAGAAGAAGAACAAGCATAGACCCAAGCCTGTGACTGAGTGCTTTTATTGCAAGGGTACCGGTCACTGGAAGCGGAACTGCCCCAAGTACTTAGCGGATAAGAAGGCCGGCAATGTTAAAGGTATATGTGATATACTTGTTATTGATGTGTACCTAACCAGCGCTTGTAGTAGCTCTTTGGTATTTGATACTGGTGCAGTTGCTTACATTTGTAACTCCAAGCAGGAGCTGCAGAATAAGCGGAGACTCGCAAATGATGAGGTGATGATGCGCGTCGGGAATGGTTCCAAGGACGATGTGATCGTCGTCGGCACGCTACCTCTACATCTACCTCCGGGATTAGTTTTAATCCTCAACAATTGTTATTTAGTACCATCTTTTGAGCATGAACATTGTATCTGGATCTCGTTTGATGTGAGATGGCTACTCATTTAAATCTGAGAATAATGGTTGTTATATTTATATGAGAAATGTTTTATGGTCATGCTCCACTGGTCAATGGTTTATTTTTGATGAATCTCGAACGTGATGTTACACATGTCCATAGTGTGAGTACCAAAAGATGTAAGATTGATAACGATAGTCCCACTTACATGTGGCACTGCCGCCTTGGTCATATTGGTGTCAAACGCATGAAGAAACTCCTTGTTGATTGACTTTTGGAGTCTCTTGATTTTGAATCATTTGACACGTGCGAACCATGCCTCATGGGCAAGATGACCAAGACTCTGTTCTCCGGAACAATGGAGCAAGCAACTAACTTGTTGGAAATAATACATACCGATGTATGCGGTCCAATGAGCGTCGAGGCTCGTAGTGGATACCATCATGTTCTCACCCTCACTGATGACTTGAGCAGATATGGGTATGTCTACTTAATGAAACACAAGTCTGAAACCTTTGAAAGGTTCAAGGAATTTTAGAGTGAGGTAGAGAATCAATGTGACAAGAAAAAAAAGTGCCTACGATCTGATCGTGGCGGAGAATATTTAAGTCACGAGTTTGGCACGCACCTAAGGAAATGTGGAATTGTTTCACAACTCACGCCACCTGGCACACCTCAGCGAAATGGTGTGTCTGAACATCGTAATCGCACTCTATTGGATGTGGTGCGATCTATGATGTCTCTTGCCGACTTACCGCTATCATTTTGGGGATATGCATTAGAGACTATCGCATTCACTTTAAATAGGGCATCGTCAAAGTCCGTTGAGACGACATCGTATGAATTATGGTTTGGAAAGAAACCTAAGGTGTCGTTTCTTAAAGTTTGGGGATGTGCTTATGTGAAGAAACATCAACCTGAGAAGCTCGAACCCAAAGAGGAAAAGTGCGTCTTCATAGGATATCCCAAAGAAACTATTGGGTGTACCTTCTACCTCAGATCCGAAGGCAAAGTCTTTGTTGCCAATAATGGATCCTTTCTTGAGAAAGAGTTTCTCTCGAAAGAAGTAAGTGTTGGGTAACGTCGCATGGGAAACAAAAATTTTCCTACGCACACGCAAAACTATCCATGGTGATGAGCATCTACGAGAGGGAGAGTGGATCTATGTACCCTTGTAGATCGCTAAGCGGGAAGCGTTAAGAAACGCGGTTGGTGTAGTCGAACATCTTCGCGATCCAAATCGCCGAGCGTCCCGCGATCTCATCACGATCCGTCCCGCGATCCAATCACGATCCGTACCGTGAACTCATCATGATCCGTCTCACGATCTTGATCACGATCTATCTCCCGAACTCATCACGATCCGTTCCGCGATCTTATCACGAACCGTCTCGCGATCTCGATCACGGTCCTTCCGATCTAGCGCCGAACGGACGACACCTCCGCGTTCAGCACACGTGCAGCTTGATGACGATCTCCATCGTCTTGATCCATCAAGAGGAGGTGGAGAGGAGAGAGAGTTCACCGGCAGCGTGACGGCGCTCTGGTGATGGTGGTGGAGTGGTTCCGGCAGGGCTTCGCCTATGCACTGCAGAAAACCGATCTAGAGGAGTACCGCTGGAACGGGTAGCACGTGGCCGTAAACTGTGTGCAAAACCCTAGCTATACACCAATATATATAGGAGGAGAGGAGGGGGAGAGGGTCTGGCGCACCAAGTCTCCCTAGGGGAGTCGGCCGGCTAGGAGGGGTGGAATCTTATTCCACCTCCAATCCTAGTTGGACTAGGATTGCTCCCTATTGGCTCATTTTCCACTTTTTCCTTTAGCACTTTGTGTCCCTGCGCCATGGGCCTTTGTGGCTGTTTTCCCAGACCACTAAGGGCTAGTAATTAGTCTCCCACAGCCCATGGACCTCTTGGGGTCGAAATACCCCTCCCGGAGGCCTCCCGGTACACTACCGGCACTCCCGGTACACTACCGATGAGCCCGAAACTTTTCCGGCGACCAAACTAGGACTTCCTATATATGAATCTTTACCTACGGACCATTACGGAGCTCCTCGTGACGTCCGGGATCTCATCCGGGACTCTGAACAACCTTCGGTCACCACCATACATAACTCTACACTGCCGAAACGTCACCAAACCTTAAGTGTGCAGACCCTGCGGGTTCGAGAACTATGTAGACATGACCGAGACACCTCTATGGTCAATAACCAATGGCGGGACCTGGATGTACACATTGGTTCCTCATATTCTACGAAGATCTTTATCGGTTGAACCTCTATGTGAAGGATTCAGTTAATCCCGTATAACGTTCCCTTTGTTCTTCGGTATGTTACTTTCCCGAGATTCGATCGTCGGTATCTCCATACCTAGTTCAACCTCGTTACTGGCAAGTCTCTTTACTCGTTCCATAATACAAGATCCCGCAACTAACAATTAGTCACATTGCTTGCAAGGCTCATTGTGATGTTGTATTACTGAGTGGGCCCTGAGATACCTCTCCGTCACACGGAGTAACAAATCCCAGTCTTGATCCATGCCAACTCAACAGACACCCTCGGAGATACCTGTAGAGCACCTTTATAGTCACCCAGTTACGTTGCGACCTTTGATACACACAAGGCACTCCTCCGATATCCGTGAGTTGCATGATCTCATGGTCATAGGAACATATACTTGACATGCAGAAAACAGTAGCAATAAACTGACCATATCATATGCTACGTTTGTAGTTTGGGTCTTGTCCATCACATCATTCTCCTAATGATGTGATCCAGTTATCAAATGACATCTCATGTCCATGGCTAGGAAACCTTAACCATCTTTTGATCAACGAGCGAGTCTATTAGAGGCATACTAGGGACATGGTTTTGTCTATGTATCCACACATGCATTTAAGTTTCCGATCAATACAATTATAGCATGGATAATAAACGATTATCATGAACAGGGAAAAATGATAATAACTAATTTATTATTGCCTCTAGGGCATATTTCCAATAGTCTCCCACTTGCACTAGAGTCAATAATCTAGTTCACATCACTATGTGATTCGCATTTATTATGAATCTAACACCCAATGAGTTCTGGGGCTCGATCATGCTTTGCATGCGAGAGAGGTCTTTATAGTCAATGGGTCTGCAATATTCAGATCCGTGTGTACTTTGCAAATCTCTATGTCAAACCGTAAACACTACTACCACACTCCACTTGGTACTATTTCCAAATGGCTGCTCCACTATACGTATCCAGATTGCTACTACTAGTCATCCGGATAGGTGTTAAAGCTTGCATTGACGTAACTCTTTACGACGAACTCTTTTATAACCTCCATAATCAAGAAACATTTCCTTAGTCCTCTAGTTACTAAGGATAATTTCGACCGCTGTCCAGTGATCCACTCCTGGACCACTCTTGTACCCCTTGATAGATTCATGGCAAGGCACACACAGGTGCGGTACACAGCATGGCATAATATAGAGCCTATGGCTAAGGCATAGGGGACGACGTTCGTCCTTTCTCTTTCTTGTGCCGTTGTCGAGCTTTGAGTCTCACTCAACTTCACACCTTACAAATCAGACGAGAACTATTTCTCTGGCTGATCCATTTTGAACTCTTTCAAAATCTTGTCGAGGTATGCACTCATTGAAAGTCTCATCAAGCATCTTGATCTATCTCTATAGATTTTGATGCTCAACAATTAGGTAGCTTTATCCAGGTCTTCCTTTGAAAAACACTTTCCAAACAACCTTTTATGCCTTCCAGAAATTCTACATTATTTTTGATCAACAATATGTCAACCACATATACTTATCAGAAACTCTATAGTGCTCCCACTCACTTTATTGCAAATACAAGTTTCTCGCAAACTTTGTATAAACTCAAAAAAAAACTTTGATCAACTCATCAAAGCGTATATTCCAACTCCGAGATGCTTGCTTCAGTCCATAGAAGGACCACTCAAGCTTGCACACCTTTTAGCATCCTTAGGACTGACAAAACCTTCTGGTTGTATCACATACGACCTTTCCTCAATTAAACCGTTAAGGAAACGATGTTTTGACATCCATCTGCCAGATTTCATGATTGAAAAATGCAGCAACTGCTAACATAATTCCAACAGACTTTAGGACCGCTACGAGTGAGAAAGTCTCATCGCAGTCAACTCCTTTGAACTTGTCACAAACTTCTTTGCAACAAGTCGAGCTTTACAAATGGTGACAATTACCATCAGCGTCTGTCTTCATTCTTAAAGATCCATATGTACTCAATGACCTGCTGTCCAACAAGCAAGTCTACCAAAGTCTATACTTGGTTTTCATATATGGATCCTATCTCGGATTTCATGGCCTCCAACCATTTGTCGGAATCCGGGCCCATCGTCGCTTCTCCATAGCTCGTAGGTTCATCGTTGTCCAACAACATGACTTCCAAGACAGGGTTGCCGTACTGCTCAGGAGCAATACACATCCTTGTCAACCTACGAAGTTCGATAGTAACTTGATCCTGAAGCTTCATGATCATCATCATTAACTTCCTCTTCAACTAACGTAGGCTTCATAGAAACAACTTTCTGCGCTGCGCTACTCTCTGGTTGAACAAAGGTTCAACAACCTCATCAAGTTCTATCTTCCTCCCACTCAATTCTTTCGAGAGAAACATTTCCTCGAGAAAGGATCCATTTAAGAAACAAACACTTTGCACTAGGATCTGAGATAGAAGGTTCACCCAACTGGTCTTAGGGTATTGTATGAAGATGCATTTGTCCGCCTTGGGTTCGACCTCATAAGGTGAAAACATTTTCCACACAAGTGTCGCAGCCCCAAATATTAAGAAATGACAGCTTAGGTTTCTATCAAACCATAATTCACACGGTGTCATCTCAACAGATTTAGATGGTGCCCTATTTAAAGTGAATGTAGTTGTCTCTAATGCATAACCCCAAATTATAGTAGTAAAATGATAAGAGACATCATAGCACGCACCATGTCCAATAGAGCATGACCATGATGTTCGGACACACCATCACACTATGGTGTTCCAGGTGGCGTTTTAGTTGTGAAACAAATTTCACATTGTCTTAAGTTGTATGCCAAACTCGTAACTCAGATATTTACCTCCACGATCATATCGTAGTCATTTTTATCTTCTTGTCACGATGATCTTAAACTTCACTCTAAATTTGCTTGAACCTTTCAAACGATTCAGACTTGTGTTTCATTAAGTAAATATACACTATATCTACTCAAATCATCAGTGAAGGTAAGAAAATAACGATATCCACTGCACGCTACAAGACTCACTGGATTGCATACATCAACATGTATCATGTCCAATGAATCGCTTGCCCGCTCCATCCAACGGGGTTTTTAGTCATCTTGCCCAAGAGGCATGGTTCGCATGTCTCAACCGATTCGAAATCGAATGAGTCCAAAGATCCATTAGCATGGAGTTTCTTCATGCGCTTTATACCAATGTGACATTTAGCGGCAGTGCCACAAGTATATGGTACTATCTTTATTAACTTTGTATCTTTTGACATCGATGTTATGAACATGTGTATTACTACGATCAAGATTTCAACAAACCATTCTCACTGGGTGCATGACCATTGAAGGTATTATTCATGTAAACAGAATAACCATTATTCTCTAACTTAAATGAATAACCGTATTTGCAATAAACATGATCTAATCATGTCCATGCTCGACGCAAAACACCAAATAACATTTATTTAGGTTCGTCACTAATCCTGAAGGTAGAGAGAGCATGCGATGTTGATCACATCAACCTTGGAAACATTTCCAACACATATCGTCACCTCACCCTTAGCTAGTTCTCCGTTTATTCCATAGCGTTTATTTCGAGTTACTAACATTTAGCAACCAAACTGGTATCCAACACCCAGGTCCTACTAAGAGTACTAGCAAGGTACACATTAATAACTCGTATATCAAATATACTTCTATCGATGTTGCCAGCCTTCTTATCTACCAAGTATCTAGGGTTGTTCCGCTTCAGCGACCACTCACCTCATAACAGAAGCACTTAGTCTCGGGTTTGAGTTCAACTTTGGGTTGCTTCACTGGAGCGGCAACTTACTTGCTATCCATGAAGTTTCCCTCCTTGCTCTTGCCCTTCTCGAAACTAGTGGTTTTGATTAACCATCAACACTTGACGCTCCTTCTTGATTTCTACCTTCGCGGTGTCAAACATCGCGAACAGCTCAGGAATCATTATTTCAATCCCTGGCAATTTATAGTTCATCACCAAGTTCTAGTAGCTTAGTGACAGTGACTTGGAGAACTATATCAATCACTATCTTATCTGGAAGATCAACTCCCACTTGATTTAAGCGATTGTAGTACCCAGACAATCTGAGTACATGCTCAACGTTTGAGCTATTCTCCTTCATCTTACAGGCAAAGAATCTTGTTGGAGATCTCATATCTCGCAACACGGGCACGAACCTGAGATCACAATCTCAGCTCTTAGAACATCTCATATGTTCCGTGACGTTCAAAATGTTTCGGAGCCTCAATTCTAAGCCGTAATGCATGACACACTAAACTATCAAGTAGTCATCGAAACGTGCCTGTCAGATGTTCACAACATCTACAAACGACGCTAGATGGGGTGGCGCACCGAGCGGTGCAATAAGGACATAAGCCTTCTGTGCAGCAATGAGGACAATCCTCAGATCACGGACCCAGTCCGCAATATTGCTACCATCATCTTTCAATTCTATTTCTCTAGGAACATATAAAATTTACAAGGGAGCTACAACGTGAGCTAGTAATCTACAATATAATTTGCAAAGACACTTTGACTATGTTCATGATAATGAGTTCAATTAATCATATTACTTAAGAACTCCCACTCAAATTGACATCCCTCCAATCATTCGAGTGATACATGATCCAAATTCACCAACTCAAGTCCAATCATCACGTGAGTTGAGGTGGCTGCAATGGTGAACATCATTACGTTGATCATATCTACCATATGACTCATGTTCGACCTTTCGGTCTCTTGTGTTCCGAGGCCATGTCTGTACATGCTAGGCTCGTCAAGTTTAACCCGAGTGTTCTGCACACGCAAATCTGGCTTGCACCCGTTGTATGTGAACGTAGATTTTATCACACCCGATCATCAGGTGGTGTCTCAACGCGACGAACTTTCGCAACAGTGCACACTCGGGGAGAACACAATTTATCTTGAAATTAAGTGAGGGATCACCTTATAATGCTACTGTCGTCCTAAGAAAAACAAGGTGCATAAAAAAGGATTAACATCACATGCAAATCATAAGTGACATGATATGGCCATGAACTTGTGCTTTTGATCTCCATCTAGAAAGCACCGGCATGATCTCCATCGTCACCGGCATGACACCATGATCTCCATCATCTTGATCTCCATCAACGTGTCGCCATCGGGGTTGTCACGCCCTGCATGCTTCTACTACTATTGCTACCATTTAGTGATAAAGTAAAGCATTACATAGCGCTTAATGATTGACACGCAGGTCATACAATAATTAAAGACAACCCTATGGCTCCTGCCGGTTCCCGTATTCATCGACATGCAAGTCGTGATAATCTATACATCACATGATCATCACATATATCACATCATGTAATTGGCCATATCACATCACAACATACCCTGCAAAAACAAGTTAGACGTCCTCTTTTTGGTTGTTGCATGTTTTACGTGGCTGCTACGGGTATGTAGCAAGAACAATTCTCACCTACGCAAAAACCACAACGGTGATACACTAGTTGCTTTTCAACCTTCTCAAGGACCGCCTTTGTCGAATCCGATCCAACTAAAGTGAGAGAAACTGTCACCCGCAAGCCATCTAGGCAACAAGTTGCGTCGAGGGAACCGGTCTCTCGTAAGTGTACGAGTAATGTTGGTCCGGGCCGCTTCATCTCACAATCCCGTTGAACCAAAGTACGACCAAGGGAGGAAGCAATCTAAGCATAAACGCCCACAAACCTTTTGTGTTCTACTCGAGATCTCATCGAACCATCACCCTACCTCATGATGCCACTGTATGGAAACAAAAAATTTCCTACGCACACGCAAAACTATCCATGGTGATGAGCATCTACGAGAGGGAGAGTGGATCTACATACCCTTGTAGATCGCTAAGCGGGAAGCGTTAAGAAACACGGTTGGTGTAGTCGAACATCTTCGCGATCCAAATCGCCGAGCGTCCCGCGATCTCATCACGATCCGTCCCGCGATCCAATCCCGATTCGTCCCGTGAACTCATCACGATCCGTCTCACGATCTTGATCACGATCTGTCCCGCGAACTCATCACGATCCGTTCCGCGATCTTATCATGAACCGTCTCGCGATCTCGATCACGGTCCTTCCGATCTAGCACCGAACGGACGGCACCTCCGCGTTCAGCACAGGTGTAGCTTGATGATGATCTCCACTGTCTTGATCCAGCAAGAGGAGGTGGAGAGGAGAGAGTGTTCACTGGCAGCGTGACGGCGCTCCGGTGATGGTGGTGGAGTGGTTCCGGCAGGGCTTCGCCTATGCATTGCAGAAAACCGAACTAGAGGAGTACCGGTGGAACGGGTAGCACGTGGCCGTAAACTGTGTGCAAAACCCTAGCTATCCACCAGTATATATAGGAGGAGAGGAGGGGGAGAGGGGCTGGCGCACCAAGTCCCCTAGGGGAGTCGGCCGGCTAGGAGGGGTGGAATCCTATTCCACCTCCAATCCTAGTTGGACTAGGATTGCTCCCTATTGGCTGATTTTCCACTTTTTCCTTTAGCACTTTGTCTCCCTGCGCCATGGGCCTCTATGGCTGTTTTCCCAGCCCACTAAGGGCTGGTAATTAGTCTCCCACAGCCCATGGACCTCTTGGGGTCGAAATACCCCTCCCGGAGGCCTCCCGGTACACTACCGGCACTCCCGGTACACTACCGATGAGTCCGAAACTTTTTCGGCGACCAAACTGGGACTTCCTATATATGAATCTTTACCTCCGGACCATTCCGGAGCTCCTAGTAATGTCCGGGATCTCATCCGGGATTCTGAAAAACCTTCGTTCACCACCATACATAACTCTACACTACCGAAACGTCACCAAACCTTAAGTGTGCAGACCCTGCGGGTTCGAGAACTATGTAGACATGACCGAGACACCTCTACAGTCAATAACCAATGGCGGGACCTGGACATCCACATTGGTTCCTACATATTCTACGAAGATCTTTATCGGTCGAACCTCTATGTCAAGGATTCAGTTAATCCCGTATAACGTTCCCTTTGTTCTTCGGTATGTTACTTGCCCGAGATTCGATCGTCGGTATCTCCATACCTAGTTCAACCTCGTTACTGGCAAGTCTCTTTACTCGTTCCGTAATACAAGATCCCGCAACTAACAATTAGTCACATTGCTTGCAAGGCTCATTGTGATGTTGTATTACTGAGTGGGCCCTGAGATACCTCTCCGTCACACGGAGTAACAAATCCCAGTCTTGATCCATGCCAACTCAACAGACACCCTCGAAGATACCTGTAGAGCACCTTTATAGTCACCCAGTTACGTTGCGATGTTTTATACACACAAGGCACTCCTCCGATATCCGTGAGTTGCATGATCTCATGGTCATAGGAACATATACTTGACATGCAGAAAACAGTAGCAATAAACTGACACGATCATATGCTACGTTTGTAGTTTGGGTCTTGTCCATCACATCATTCTCCTAATGACGTGATCTCGTTATCAAATGACATCTCATGTCCATGGCTAGGAAACCTTAACCATCTTATGATCAACGAGCTAGTCTATTAGAGGCATACTAGGGACATGGTTTTGTCTGTGTATCCACACATGCATTTAAGTTTCCGATCAATACAGTTATAGCATGGATAATAAACGATTATCATGAACAGGGAAATATGATAATAACTAATTTATTATTTCCTCTAGGGCATATTTCCAACAGTAAGTGGGAGGAAAATAGAACTTGATGAGGTAATTGTTCCTCCACTCAAACCGGAAAGTAGCACACCACAGGAAGTTGCTTTTGTGGAGCCTGCACCGACTGGAGAGGAAGTTAATGATGATGATCATGAAACTTGAGATCAAGTTACTATTGAAGGTCGAAGCTCCACTAGGACACGTTCCGCACCAGAGTGGTACGACAACCTTGTCCTGGAGATCATGTTGTTGGACAATGGTGAACCTTCGAACTATGAAGAAGCGATGGCGGGCCCTGATTCCAACAAATGGCTTGAAGCCATGAAATCCAAGATAGGATCCATGTATGAGAACAAAGTATGGACTTTGGTGGACTTGCCTGATGATAAGTGAGCCATAGAAAATAAATGGATCTTTAAGAAGGAGACTAACGCGGATGGTAATGTGACTGTCTATAAGGCTCGGCTTGTCGCTAAGGGTTATCGACAATTTCAAGGAGTTGACTACAATGAGACTTTCTCACCCATAGCGATGCTGAAGTCTGTCCGAATCATGTTAGCAATTGCCGAATTTTATGATTATGAGATCTGGCAAATGGACGTCAAAACGGCATTCCTTAATGGCTTCCTTAAGGAAGAACTGTATATGATGCAGCCGGAAGGTTTTGTCGATCCTAAAGATGCTAACAAAGTATGCAATCTCCAGCGCTCCATCTATGGGCTGGTGCAAGCATCTCGGAGTTGGAACATTCGCTTTAATGAGGTGATTAAAGCATTTGGGTTTATACAGGTTTATGGAGAACCCTGTATTTACAAGAAAGTGAGTGGGAGCTCTGTAGCATTTCTCATATTATATGTGGATGACATATTGTTGATGGGAAATAATATAGAACTTTTGGAAAGCATAAAGGCCTACTTGAATAAGTGTTTTTCAATGAAGGACCTTGGAGAAGCTGCTTACATGTTAGGCATCAAGATCTATAGAGATAGACTGAGACGCCTCATAGGTCTTTCACAAAGCACATACCTTGACAAGATATTGAAGAAGTTCAATACGGATTAATCCAAGAAGGGGTTCTTGCCTGTGTTACAGGGTGTGAGATTGAGTATGACTCAATGCCTGACCACGGCAAAGGATAGAGAAGAGATGAGCGTCATCCCCTATGCTTCAGCCATAGGCTCTATTATGTATGCCATGCTATGTACCTGACCTGATGTGAACCTTGCCATAAGTTTGGTATGGAGCTACCAAAGTGATCCCGGAGCGGAACACTGGACAGCGGTCAAGAATATCCTGAAGTATCTGAAAAGGACAAAGGACATATTTCTCGTATATGAAGGTGCCGAAGAGCTCGTCGTAAAGGGTTACGTCGATGCTAGCTTCGACACAGATCCGAACGACTCCAATTCACAAACCGGATACGTGTATATGTTGAACGGATGGGTAGTCAGCTGGTGCAGCAGCAAGCAAAGCGTCGTGGCGGCATCTGCATGTGAAGCGGAGTATATAGCTACTTCGGAAGCAGCAAAGGAAGGAGTCTGGATGAAGGAGTTCATCACCAACCTAGGAGTGATTCCCAATGCGTCAGGCCCGATGACTCTATTCTGTGTCAACACTGGAGCTATTTCCCTTGCGAAGGAGCCCAGGTTTCACAAGAAGACAAGAGACATCAAGCGCCGCTTCAACTCCATTCGTGATTACATTCATGAAGGATATATAGATATTTGTAAAGTACATACGGATTTGAATGTCGTAGATCCATTGACTAAACCTCTCTCACGAGCAAAACATGATCAACACCAGAACTCTATGGGTGTTCGATTCATCGCAATGTAACTAGATTATTGACTCTAGTGCAAGTGGGAGACTGTTGGAAATATGCCCTAGAGGAAATAATAAAATGGTTATTATTGTATTTCCTTGTTCATGATAATTGTCTATTGTTCATGCTATAATTGTGTTAACCGGAAACCGTAATACATGTGTGAACACATAGACCACAACATGTCCCTAGTGAGCCTCTAGTTGGCTAGCTCGTTGATTAATAGATGGTCACGGTTTCATGACCATGGACATTGGATGTCGTTGATAACGGGATCACATCATTAGGAGAATGATGTGATGGACAAGACCCAATCCTAAGCATAGCACAAGATCGTGTAGTTCGTCTGCTAAAGCTTTTCCAATGTCAAGTATCATTTCCTTAGGCCATGAGATTGTGCAACTCCCGGATACCGTAGGAATACTTTGGGTGTGCAAAATGTCACAACACAACTGGGTGGCTATAAAGGTACACTACAGGTATCTCCGAAAGTGTTTGTTGGGTTGGCACGAATCGAGACTGGGATTTGTCACTCCGTGTGACGGAGAGGTATCTCTGGGCCCACTCGGTAAGACATCATCATAATGAGCTCAATGTGACTAAGGAGTTAGCCACGGGATGATGTGTTATGGAATGAGTAAAGAGACTTGCCGGTAACGAGATTGAACAAGGTATAGGGATACCGACGATCGAATCTCGGGCAAGTGTCATACCGATAGACAAAGGGAATTGTATACGAGATTGATTGAATCCTCGACATCGTGGTTCATCCGATGAGATCATCGTGGAGAATGTGGGATCCAACATGGGTATCCAAATCCCTCTGTTGGTTATTGACTGGAGAGGTGTCTCGGTCATGTCTACGTGCGTCCCGAACCCGTAGGGTCTACACACTTAAGGTTCGATGACGCTAGGGTTATAGGGAAATGTTGTACATGGTTACCGAAGGTTGTTCGGAGTCTCGAATGAGATCCCGGACGTCAAGAGGATCTCCGGTATGGTCCAGAGGTAAAGATTGATATATAGGAAGTCTAGTTTTGGTCACCGGAAAGTTTTTGGGCTCATCGGTAGTGTACCGGGAGTGCCGGGAGGGTGCCGGAGGACCCCCGGGAGGGGTGTGACGACCAAAGGACTTCATGGACTGTTAGAGGAGGTCGATCAGCCCTTATTGGGCTGGCCAAGTCTCCCGAAAGGCCCATGCAGCTAGGGATAAAGAGATAAGGCAAAAGGAGATTCAAAAGGAAGAGATCCACCTCCCTTGTGGGAGGTGGACTCCTCCCTTATCTCGGCCGAACCTCTCCTCCTTGGAGGAGGGGACAAGGCAGCCCTCCCTCTCCCTCCTCCTATATATACCCGAGGTATTGGGGTTGATTTGAGACACGATTTCTCTCTCTCTCTCGGTGCAGCCCTACCCTTCCTCTTCCTCGTTCTCCATAGCATTTGGCGAAGCCCTGCCGGAGTCCACGTAGCTCCACCGTCACCATGCCGTCGTGCTAACGGAGCTCTCCCTCAACCTCTCCTTCCTCCTTGCTGGATCAAGGCATAGGAGAAGTCACCGAGCTGCACGTGTGTTGAACGTAGAGGCGCCGTTGTTCGGTGCTTAGATCGGATTCCACCGCGATCTGAATCGCTGCGAGTACGACTCCACCAACCATCTTCTAGTAACGCTTCCGCTTTGCGATCTTCAAAGGTATGAATATGCTCTCTCCCCACTCATTGTTGGTTTCTCCATAGATAGATCTTGGTGAACACGTAGAATTTTTTTGATTTACTACTACGTCTCCCAACAGTTTTCACTCTGGTATGTCCGATCGTCTTCTACGTCTAGCTACCAATTTCAAGATGATGATAGAGTAGTTCCATGGGAGGAACTGATTAGTAGTGACTTCATAATGAATGAGTTGGCTCACTCATGAGCTAGGAGTGGGTGGCCTCCTAGGACTTTTGAGGAAATACGGAAAGAACTTCTCAGGTTGCACGCCAGATGGCAAAAGCAACTACACAAGGGTGAAGCTTACCTCAGGATTTCTATGAATAATTCAGGTTTATGGTCAGCAGAAAGTGAGGACGAAGATGACCTCTTCATGCCGAGCACCAAGGTGAAGAGTTCTACATCGACGAAGGGGAGAGTTCTGCATCGACGAAGGGGAAGAGTTCTACATTGACGAAGGGGAAGAGCTCTGCATTGACGGAGGACAAAGACGACATCTTCATGCCGAGTACCAAGGTCAAGGCGACCGCAGTGTCGAAGGGCAAGAGTTGTGCATCAACAAAGGGCAAGAGATCTGCATCGACGGGGGATGATGATGGTGCATTCATGTAGTACTGTTTTCTGTAGTGGTGTTTTCTGTAGTGTTGTTTAATTCAGTTGTCGTTTAATTCAGTTGTACTGTTTAATTCAGTTGTAACGTTTATTCAGTTGTACTGTTTAATTCAGTTGTAACATTTAATTCAGTTGTAACGTTTAATTCAGTTGTACTATTTAATTCATTTGGATGCATTTAGTTTGTAGTACTAGTGTTGTCTCTCTAAACCAAATGACTACTGAAATAGAACATGAATATGTCTCATACATGAATATGTTCCATACATAAAATAGACATATGTCTCATACATAAATAGATAGTCATGTCTCATACGTAGATAACCATATCACTGCTGGGGACGGCGACGAATCTTTGGATTCCTCGGACATGGACCGGAAGGAGATAAGCGTTGAGGCGGTGGACGAGTGTCATGATGTCCACGACCATAGACCACCTCGTCCGTCGGTCATGAATGGGACACACATTTGTTCGGTCCTTCATGATCACAATTTTAACTTGCCGGAAGAACCATATCCAGCTCGGAAAGTTCTCACCCTCCACAAATGCCATGGCTAGTGGGATGATTTGGTTGTTCCCGTCCACAGTGATAGAAGTCAGGATTTGCCCTTTGTACTGACCAGTCAGGAATGTACCATCCACACACATCACAGGAGGACAATGTCGGAAAGCTTCGATGCACATACCAAAAGAGAAGAATACTCGTTTCAACACCTTGTAATCTGGTATACTAGCCAACCTCGTGTGTTGTATGTTAACATAAGTGTCGGGATTCCTCTCCTGCAGTATGTCAAGGAGACGGACAACATTATCATATGAGTCAAAGAACGTCCCAAACCTTTCCTCCATAGCCTTCTACTTAGCCCTCCAAGCCTTCCCATATGGAATGTCATATTTCCATCTGACCTTCACTACTGTCTGGATGTGTTTTGTTTCCATATCTTTCTTCTTCACTATCTCAGTATACATGAGTTGTGCTATGAGAGTTTGAAGTAAGGTTTGGATGACGAACCAACATGTTTTTCCTCACACAATTATGCGGGATAACATTTGTGACAACCCAGTGGATGTTATACTTTGGCACATGGCCGTGCACCTTCGCAGGACAACCTGATTAAACACACTTCATGGTATATTTCGTTGGACTAGATATGTGTGTCCGGAAAAACCCTCTGCGTAGACATAGCCCACTTTATCACCACATACTTCATTGTTTTCTTTGTGTCAAACATAGCCCCGATCTGGAATTGGTTTAGATTATATTGCCACGGAGTCTCATGGCCATCGTTGACAGTAAAGCCGGCGGATATGTCCTGCTCCCATGCAGTAGGAATCGGTACCTCCTCCTCATCCTCGGAATTTTCAGAATCAAGATCCTCTGCAATCCCGTCCTCGTCCTCTTCCTCCATCATCCTCTGCATTTCATCGCCTTCCTCATCCCCATCAACAACACCAGAGGTACCTAATACTATCGACTGAATACTTTGCCCAGTAGCATGACCACTAACATTGTGTGGCACGTAATCTGACTCTTTCTCGGCTTGGCTAGCATTCACATCCGGTGGCTGTGACCTGGATACATAAATCGCGTTAGCCACTTGACTACTCTGGCCTAGTTCATACCCCATGTTGGGTGGTACGATATTCTCCTCCTTCGCCACTGGTTGCACTAGGGCATACAAATGGATTCTTCGGTCTCTAGAACGACTTAACAGGGACAACCAATGTTGGCTCCTATCTATCGGAATCAACTCCCACTTGACATTTTTACAGGATTTGGTCCACAATGCATGAATACTAACGGAACAAACTTCAGGATCCAGGCCAAAACTAGTAGTCAACCAGTGCTTCAACTGCCTAATGTCCAGTCTGTCCGGGTCTGAAAGTGTCATCTCGCCTTTTTTAAACTCGCTAAGATCAACCCCCAACTCATTATATCAAACATTAACATGGCCGTAATACACAGTGAAATTTACGGATTCAGACACTTTCACTTGTCAGACATTGCCAGCTTCTCATTATTCGCAACGAACAAATCTACACTAAAATAAACGTACACTAAAATATACCTACGTATACTAAATAAACCTACATTAAAATGAACTTCACTAAAATAAACCTACACTAAAATATACTCACGTACACTAAATAAACCTACACTAACTAAACCTACACTATTAACACATACACTAAAATCACTACACTAATAAAACTAACCTAAACTAATTTTACGTACATTAAAAAACTAACCTAAACTAACAGAAAAAAATGTATACCTTCGACGCGTGTGTGCCCTTCTTCTTCCTCTCCACCTTCTTCTTCCTCACCACTCCACCTTCTCACCATTCACACCTCCACCACCCTACAATGTCTCCTCCAAACGAACAACACACTACCCCATTGCAAAAAATGAGACCGTACGGCGGGGGAGACGGACACGATTTATTGTTTCAGTGGATTGAAATGGAAAATGGGTGGATGTACAAGGAGATCAAGGGGGGGGGGATTTCTGTCAAACCAAAGGAGGGAGAGAAGGAACGAGCAGGCAGGAGGAGGAAGAAGAGGGAGTCGGCGTTGCGCCTTATCTAGGGGCTCTTCGGCCTCCTAGCGGCCGACGGGCCCTCTTTGGCCTGGGCGTGGGCCGACGACCACCTCTTCGGGCTCCCTTAGGCTGATGGGCCCTCTTCGGCCGAAACAAAGCCGACCAGTCCCCCGTCGGCCCAGCTGAGGCCGACGGGGTGGTATTTTAGATTTTTTTTAAATGGGCGTACTTTATTCGAATTTGGTATATTCATGACCATGTTGTAAATGCCCTAGGCTCGATAGTATGACTAGAGTGTAGTTGAAAATAATCTACATATATTATCAACCATATGTATATTCTGAAACCTGCACAAAACAGATTACCTAGTGCGTGGGCTCCCCTGCTAGTTGCTGAAACTACAAATAAATTCTAGGCAGTGCATATTGCTATGGCACTTGTGAAAAGTGAACATTTGGTGTGATGTCAAAATAACTGCAGTACCCTCGGCAATGCAGAAAAACCAAAGATTCCATGGCCTTCAACCTTCTTGCATGATGTCAATGCATTGCTTGTTAACGGTTCATTTTGTTATTTTTTTTTGTAGCTTCAAAAGTTATATGGATGATTATACAGGTGTGCGGCAAGTAAATTAAAATGATGATATTCCGGTTCATGAGTGCGTCAAGTATATTACAATGATGATATTCCGGTTCATGATGATGATGTTGTTTCGGTTCGTGATGAGGATGAAGGATGCTTTTAGTTTTAGTGAAGTTGTAGCGATATTGTTCCTAGTGGATAATGTTCCTCGGTTAACTTTTAGTTAGGTTCTAGGGATGTTTAAGGATGCTTTCAGTTTAAGTTTCGCTATGAAGAAAATGTTTAGATTATGCATCACATTTGGTTGATGCTCCTCTTGTAATATCAACTATTGTAATCCAACATTTTTTATCCAATATATGATTTCTTTGTCTCGTGAGTATACTCTTATTTTCCCCTCACTTGATATACATAATTATTCTCATTATGTGGAATGTTAATATAATTGTTGACACCACGCCAAGCAATGAGATTTGGATTCTTGTGCATTAAGCACCAAAATATAAAAGTGTTGTAAAAGTCAGTCTTATCCGTTGTACTCTTGCAACGGTCCCTTTTACCAACGGCAACATAAGCGTTGCATTATGCACTAGCAACACCGGATTAGGCAACGCAACGCAAACCATTGGTAAAGACATAAGCAACGCATATATGGACTTTTAGATACGAAAAAATGCGTTGCTATAGGTAGGGTCATGTTGTAGTGATTATTTTGTTTGGACCTTTTGTTTGCTTTCATCAATAAAGGGGCCGCATGCATCACACTGATACAGAAACCGGAGGTAATCCTCCTTTTCTAGAAAAAGAAAAAATTGCAACAAGGGCACATGTAATTGTATAAAATTGTGCAAAAACGAAAAGAAATAGAAGAAAAAGAACTAACATTGTATTACATGAGGCAACTTGTGTTGCGCTTGCACTTTGGAAGATCCGTGTCTAGCTAATCAACGATGAACTTGCACCAAAGTCCAGATTACAAACGTTGTGAATATACTACTTTAAAACAAGATGGTGGGAAACAAAAAGTGAAAGGACGTGGATGTTGTCTAGAGGGGGGGCTGAATAGGCGCTTTAAAATAATTGAAATTTAGGCTTGAACAAATACAGAATAAAAATGGGGTATAATATGCCAAGCACAAAACCTAAAACAACTAGGCTCACCTATGTGCACCAACAACTTATGCTAAGTAAGATAAACAACTAAGTGATAGAAAGATATATAGCATGAAATAATATGGCTATCAAAAAGTAAAGTGCATAAGTAAAGGACTTGGGTAAGAGATAACCAAGGCACGCGGAGACGACGATATATCCTGAAGTTCTCACCCCTGCGGATGCTAATCTCCGTTCGGAGCGGTGTGGAGGCACAATGCTCCCCAAGATGCCATTAAGGTCACCCTAATCTCCTCACGCCCTCACAGAATGCAAGATGTCGTGATTCCACTAAGGGACCCTTGAGGGCGGTCACCGAACCCGTACAAACAAGGTTGGGAAAAACTTCACAACTTAATTGGAGGCTCCCAATAGCAACACCACGAAGCTTCACCACAATGGATTATGGCTCTGAGGTGACCTCAAATGCTCGGGGCAATCTCCACAACCTAATTGGAGACCCCGACGCTTGCCCGGAGCTTTGCATCACAATGATTGAGCTTCGAGACACCACCAACCGTGTAGGGCACCAAAGCACCCAAGAGGCACAAGCTCTAGGGTGCCCAAAAACCCAAGAACAATAAGATTCTCAAACTTCACTTCCACGTATCACCATGGAGAACTCAAATCTATGCACCAAATGCAATGACAAGGGCACACGGAGTTCCCAATTCCTTATCTCCCTAGATCCTACCACAAAAACTAATGTTGTGGAAGAAAATGAGAGGAAGAACGAAGAAGAACACGAAGAACTCCAAGATCTAGATCCAAGGGGTTCCCATCACATAGAGGAGAAAGTGATTGGTGGAAATGTGGATCTAGATCTCCTCTCTCTTTTCCCTCAAGAACTAGCAATAATCATTGGAGGGATTGAGATTTAGCAAGCTCGAAGAAGGTAAACAATGGGGGGGCAAACATGAGCTCAAAGCTTGGGGACCATTGGGGAAGAAGACCCCCTTAAATAGGTCCCCATGAATCTGCCCATTATGTGAAGAATAACATAGGAGCGGTACAACCTCTATGTGCACCGGTACATCCGGAAAACACGGGAACCCTACGGAAATCCTACCAAGCGGTACAACCAACAGCAGGGCGGTAGTACCAGTTGAAGCGAGTAACCGAAACAACTGCTCCACCACCACTTTAAAACAAAGAGGAGTCACCCCTGAGCGGTAGATGAGACAATGGTTGCACCGGTGTAACCGCTAGGACCGATCACGAGTGATGGCTAAGTCGCGAGCGGTACAACCGCTCCGAACACCGGTAGTGCCAGTTAAAACAAGTTGACCGGAACCACCAGGCCATCACCGCCCAAGAACCGCTCCACAACATAACCTAGTCCGATGGTAGGGCGGTGTTGGGCTGGTACAATCGCCTAAAGCTACTCCCCAGGGTTGGCCAGATCTTGAGAGGTACAACCGCCAGAGGTAGCAGTACAATCGTTGGCATCAACCTGAGAGCAGCAACCCCAAGGTATCACCATGGGGCGGTAGGTGCACCAGACGTTACGGCCTAGTGGTACAACCGCTCGGGCCAGCGATACAACTGCTAGGGACCTTCAGGACCAATATAAGGGAACAGATGAATGCAGGAACACCTGAACTACCATAACTTTCGCATACGAGCTCCGAACTGAGCAAACTCAAGCTTGTTGGACAGCAGATGACAAATACTATCCAAAAAGCGACATTGAAAATGATATAGAGATGTGAAAATGCCAATGATATAGAAATTTGAAACCTCTATGAATGAAGAACTGGCAAAAACTCCAACATCGAAAACATCATAGAAGATGCATATGGACTCCGTTTGATGAACTCGAGCTAGCCATGAAGATGACCATAAGCTCTAAAACTCACAAAGGGAAACACCAAACAAGAACCAAGAAATATGATACAAGGATGCAAATGGTTTGAGCTCTCAACGAACGATGCGATGAACCTACTCACTTGAGAGCCCCCCTTGATAGTACGGAGATTGATCCTATAACCCGGTCTCCCAACTACCACCATCACTCCGGTAAAATAGAAAACCTATCAAGCGCAAACCTATACTTTGCACATGGTCCACTTGAGCTATATGATGATGATCTTGACTTCCTCAAGAGGGAACACCTTTCTTGATTGCGTAGGATCGATGAAGACTAGTTGATTGCTCCCCCATACAACACTATGGGTGAGCCACTCTTCAACACATCTTCACAAGTCCACTATCACCACAATGGATGGCAGGCTTCAAGCATGATCTCTTCGTGATGCTCCACTTGAACTTGCACACCGCAAACTTGATGACGATCACCACTTGATGTCATGTTCCATGGATTGTATGAGATCGTCCTCTTGACGCAAGCCCATGGACACATACCTAACCCCACATAAAACTCTCACGTGGACAATGGGTTAGTACACAAAGCATAATGGACAATGCTTACCATATCATGGGATCACTTGATCCCTCTCGGTATATCTTATATGCTTTGTGTGTTGATCAACTTGATACTCACTCTTTGACTTAGTCTTGATCAACCTTGTATCTTATCTTCTCTCTTCATAAAGATGATGTCTTGAAGGTAAACATGAATGCTCATACAATCTTCTTCTTCAAGACATGCTTGCAATAAGCTCAACTCTCACATGACCAATCTTTGGATAAAACCTTGAATACCACCTTGGTCATCATATTAACTCCTTGAAATCAACAAATGGACTTCAAGAAGTGCTTATGGACAAATCCTTCGAATATAACAATTAGTCCATAGGGATTGTAAACAATTACCAAAACCACATATGGAGAAATATGCTCTAACACAAAGTTGCGAGGAGCATAGACAAAAGTTACCATGGTGTTAGAGAATAAGTGGCTATGGTATTGGAGAGAAAGCGACCATGTAAGCACAACCCAAGTGAGACTTACCATCACAAGATACCTCCTGCTCCTGACCTTTTTAGGGTAGTCGGTGATATGAAAGTGCTACGAGTGAGTACAAGCCACATAGGTTTGAACCAGCTATCGCAAGCTTTGGCATTGTTAATAAGCTTGAGGACCTCGGTAGTTTTGAAGTAGATCCTTCAATTCCAAACAATTCAACTGCGACATCCATAGGTAGCATATACTTGACATCCTTGCCAGCACGTAGCACACCCATGATCAGATGTACTGACTCTTCATTCACTAGGATTTCCCCCAGCCCTGGGACAATAACCTCATGAGAATCTGGATCATAAAGAAACGTAGGACACTCATTGCGGTGGTTGTAGAGGGTGTCACAGTTGATGTTCCACGGGCTTGTAAAATCCATGTCATTGATTGTGGTCTTCTAACCTCATGTCAGGTGAGAGGCTTTTTTCTTGTCTTGGGGTGAGGGGTCTTTAGCTTCTTCCATGGATCATCCGTGTGTGTAAAAACATCTGCTTTGCGCTTCCTTACCATCAGTTCCCAACACACACATGTGAGTGATAAATTTTATGTTGCCACCAAAAAGGAAATAAAAGTCTCGCAGTTGTATTAACCCAACAATGAAAAATAGGCATGGCAGCCACACTAAAAATGACATGAAAACTACATTATTAAGTATGTGATGACTAATGTACATGCACTCTGGTAAGTTGCATTACTTGCGTGGTAAGTTGCTAAACAAAACACCTGGTAAATTCTATAGAACAGTCCCGGAACTATGTTTTCATAGATAGTCATGGAAATTTACATGTGGTATAAAAAATGTAGGAAACACATTACCTGATTCCTATGATCCAATCACTACTGAAAATACAACTACCATGATACATGTTGTCTACGAAAAATCCAAGCATTTTCATTTTCATACAACTACCATGATGCATGTTGTCCACGAGCAGTAATTAAGCTTGGGGATGCTGATATGTCTCCAACATATCTATAATTTTTGATTATTTCATGCTATTATATTATCAATCTTGGATATTTTATATGCAATTATATGATATTTATATTATTTTTTGGGACTAACCTATTAACCCAGTGCCTAGTGTCAGTTCCTGTTTTTTGCCTGTTTTGGACTTTTCAGAAAATCAATACCAAACGGAGTCTAAATTGGATGAAAGTTTATGGAGGTTATTTTTTAACATAAAGATACCCTAAAAGCTTCGGGAGGTGGCCAGAAGACCCACGAGAGGGCCACGAGCTCGCCCCTGAGCTCGTGGCCCCCTCGCAACTCCTCCTTACCTAATTGCACTTCTATATATTCACATATATCCCAAAACCAATAGAGAGACACCCGAAACACTTTTTCCGCTGTGGCAAGCCTTTGTTCTTCTGCGATCCCATCTGGAGACCTTTTTCGGTACACTTCTAGAGGGGGAATCAATCACAGAGGCTGTCTACATCAACCTTGTTATCCCCATGATGATGTGTGAGTAGTTCACCACAGACCTACGAGTCCATAGATAGTATCTAGATGACTTCTTCTCTCTCTTGATCTTCAATACCATGTTATTCGCGATCTTCTTGGAGATCTATCCGATGCAATCTTCTTTTGCGGTGTGTTTTTTAGGATCCGATGAATTGTGGGTTTATGATCAGATTACTCATTGAAAGAAATTGAGTCTTTTCTGAAATTTAGTATGCATCATTGCTATAACTTTGTAATTCTCTTCGATCTATCTGTTTCATTTTGCCAACTAGATCGATTTATCTTCAGCGGGAGGGGTGCATTGTAGTGAGTTCAATCTTGCGGTGCTCTATACCCCAGTGACAGAAGGGGACAACACACATGTTATATTGTTGCCATTAAGGATAAAACGGCAGGGTCTGAACATATTGCTTGTCTTACTAGGTCTACATCATGTCATATTGCTTAATGTGTTACTTTGTTTCTCATGAACTTAATACCATAGATGTAAGCAGGAGTCGGTCGATTGGTGGAGTAATAATAATAGATGCAGGATCGTTTCGGTCTATTATTCATAGACATGATGCCTATATACATGATCATTGTCAAGAGTAACATCATAACTATCACTTTTCTATCAGTTGTCCAACAATAATTTATTTACCCAACGTATACTATGCGTTCGAGAGAGAAGCCTTGAGTGAAAAATATGACCCTTAGGTCTATTTAATCATATTGCTAAAAACCAAAATACTTAGCTGCAATTTATTGTTTCCTTTTTGCTTTTATTTTTATATATCTAACACTATCAGAATTAATCCTTGCAAGTAACGAGTTCAAGGGGATTGACAACCCTCTTGCCCGCGTTGGGTGCAAGTGTTTAGTTTGTGTGTGTAGGTGCTGACGATGAGAGTTTGCTTTGATTCTTCTACCGGTTGGATAACCTTGGTTCTTACATAGAAAAATACTTATTAATCTATATTGCTTCTCTCTTTCTCTTCGAGAAAAAACCTAACGCAACTCACAAATAGCACGCCCTAGTAGAGATCATCTCGCTATGAAGTCGTTGATTACCGGTGGCAGCAACAACAATGATTATGTCATTGGGGGGGGGGGGGGAGGAGAGGATCCAAGAGAGAAACTGGACGAGAGAGCAACGTGGTTTGCAAGAAAACGAATCAGGGCCTGCACAATCAATAGAAAGTGCATGACGATGCCAGGACGACAGTTAGCAGATGCACAACGCGGTGGCATTGTCACATATCTCAGTCTCTCTGAAATGGGTCAACTAAAAAACACGAGTCGTGTGTCATGCACGTATGGCATGGTCGATATGTCTCACCGGTTTATGAATGGAAACGCAGGGCCTACGGTGCGCCACAACTTATGTCAAAGGGAAGCGACAAACTTTAATTTAACCGTGCGATCACGATCCAACGGCTCAGAGATCATTCAACATTGTCCCTAAATGGGCATGTACACTAGTTAACTTTGTTATTAAATTTTATTAAAGGGCTTAAAAAATGTAAGAGTTGTTTCCTAATTCTTAATAAAATGCATGAACCTTATTTTAAACGCAAACATTTGTAAAATCTGCGAACACTTTTCAAAAAAGTGAACATTTTTTTAAACTTACATGAATAAATTATAACAATACTAAAACATTTTTGTAGATACTGAATATTGTTCAAATTTCAGATATATTTTCTAGAAAATAGAGAATAAATAAATACAAAAGATAAATAAATAAATAATGCTTTGAAATTCTGTAACATTTCTTAAATTCATGAATTTTTTAATTTGTGAATGCTTTTTTATTAAGTGACATTTTTTTAAAATCACCGTCATTGTTAAAAAAATGATTAACATTCTGAAAAATCCAAAATAATTTGTGAAATTCTTATTTCATAATTACTATTGTAGACGATTATTAGAAAATAAATAGTGGCTACAACCTGGTACACGGCTTTCTTTTTGCATGTACTTTCTCTGTAGAGAAATATAAAAGTGATCTAAACGCTTTTATATTTCTTTGCTGGGGGAGTACGTTATAATGCAATTTTTGTGGGGTTCATCTCTGTAAAAAAAATATAAGAGCTTTTAGATCACGAGCGTCCCAGATTGCATATGGGCCAGCCCACACGAGTCTGTGGTGTATGTGTTTTGCTACTACTTTCTGCATAACACACGGACAGAAGCTCTGAGTGTGTAACTAGTTGGGAAGCACTCTTTTGGGAGCCTCCAACGATCACTCTCACGTGTCATTACTTGGCGCGTTTTCAACCGTCGTCACGTATCGTGTTCTGAGTGTTTTTTGGGGTTTTTTATTTTTCTGCACGTGTTTTCGTCTTTATAGATTGGTTTTTCTTCGGGTTTTTTTTGTGTTACGCTTTTTTACTGGTCTTTCTTAGCTTTTGAAAGAACAACCATTCATTGTTTTTCGCAAAAAACACATTTTCTGTTTTTGTTTTCGTGAGAGGTACGGTTTTGCTTCCGCTAGAGGCATGGTTCTGCTTTCGGGAGCATTTTCTGTTTTTTGCTTTCGCTAAAGGCACGGTTTTGTTTTCTCGAGAGGCATGACTGTGGCTTTCGGAAACGAAAAAAATATGTTTTCTGTTTTTTTGTGAGAGACCCGGTTTTTCTTCCATGAGAGGCACGGTTTTGCTATCGCGAGAAGCACGGTCGTGCCTCTCCGAAATAAAAAAATGGTTTTTATATTTTTTTTACAAAAGGCACGGTTTTGCTTCTGTGAGAGGCACGGAAAAACGCGTTTTCTTTTTTTATCGCGAGGCATGGTTTTTTCCTCCCGTTCTTTTCATGAAATAAGAGTTCGTTAAAACGTATTAACATGAGATCTAATTTTAAAGATCTCGGCGCAAGGAACCCCACGGTGAAAACGGTTCAAAATTTGGACGTGATTTAAGAGTTAAAACGTTTTGAAAATACGGATCTACGTAAAAAGGGAAAATTCCCAGCTTGCCACAAGTGGCACGCATCCAGTGCGCCACTTGTCGCAACCTAGGGATATGAGCACTGTTCAACAATTCGTCCGATTAATCAGTTAACTTGCCAGTTAATAGCTACTCGTAGGGTGGCTGAAGCGAATATCACATATTCATCATGTTAACTTGCCAAGCCGATTAATTGGCATGTCAGACCGATTAATCAATTATCATACCGATTCATCGCTTGCAAGGTCTATTAATCGCTACTGACCTGTCAACTGGTGGGCAAACAAATCGCAAAATTTTGGACCATAAACCCTCCCACTCCACCTACTACTAAATATCTAGGGTATGGCACTGCTCCATCTCCCTCTTGCTCCTTTCACCCTCTCCTCACATGGATGGTGGCTAGCTAGGTCCTCATCAGCGCGCCAGCCACCACACTACATCTCCGAGATCGAGCTGCTTCGCCACTCTGGTCGCTTGCCTAGACCCCATCACCCCGTAGGCTACTCCCATCCTCTCCCATGGACTCCTCCCCATCGCCTGACCCGCGAAGTTCTTCCCAATCTCTTCCTCCATGGTGTCAGTAGCGAACAAGGTACTGCCATCTTCTACCCCCTATCTTAGTGAAGAATCTAGCATTCACATATTAGTAGATTATATACTACAATTTTGTATATTAGTGGATGGAAATGTTGGTTTGGGTTGTTATTTGTAGTATATTGTGTGTTGTATGTTGGCAAGTATATGTACAAGTTTAAATATTTAATTGATAATTTTAAATTTTGAGATTTTGTAGGTTTGGATGCATAATGATTATTAATTTTACCTCTTGATATTTTTTATATGCCTACAATAGAATATTTTGATATATTACATAGCCAATTGCATGGAAGTATGGTATAATACAAAAAATGTATATATAAGTTGGCAACTTCCTATTTCATATCAATTGCATGGAAGTATGGTATAATACAAAAAATGTATATATAAGTTGGCAACTTCCTATTTAATTTACCGATTAATGGTTGACCGATTAATTCAGTTAATAGAACGACTCACCGATTAATCGCTACTCCTAAGCCGACCGAGCAATTATCAGTTATTGATTTCCTAAACATTGGTTGGGTAACGCCCGGATAAATTAAGCTACAGTAATACCACGTTAATGATGCCTTGTCATCACTTTCACTGTTGATAATCTCTTTTTGGTTCAATCAGGATGAAAATCAAAATTATATTAAAGTAAAAAATTTAAGTTTTCAAAATGCCAAAACAAAAATGTTCGGGTTGCGACAATTAATGCATAAGTAATTGTGTTGTGCGAATCAACATTTTTAAAGTTATTTAAAGTAGCAAATTGGCCCGCTCTTCGCGCGGGCTAGTATTTTATAGTTTCATTGAAATAAGTTCATATTTAAAAATTCTTTGGTCATGACGTGGCGATTTTAAGGATATATAAGAGCTAACCTTTTAATGTTTCGGGAAAATATCTGGAGGCTATGTTGGTGCTAAATTTTTTTAGTGTTACGTCCTCCAATTCATGGGTTTGATTAATACGATTGCAATGATGTGTACTTGGTGTATGGCTCGCTTGACAATCGCGTTGAGCCGTATCCACGTATCTTATTTCTAGTATATAAAGTTTCCCAAGAAGTATCATATGCATCAAATTTTAGTGAATATGGGTGTTTTTTAATGATTATATTTTTTGTTCATATTCCCATGAAGTCTATGTTAGGTTGGATTAATTTTTTAAAAAGTTTGCCTCACCAAAAATGACACAATTTACGCTAAAAATATGTAAATGTACTTTAAATTTTCCCTAGATGATGTATATTTATCATGTTTTTTTTGTAATTCAAAGATGATTTTTAAGAGCAAATTATAGCTGATTGTTTGTGTTGTTTGTAGTTAAATGGTTTTTTTCACACTTGAATGATTACTTGGGCTTTTAGCCCAACAGACCGACGCAGATGCACACCATGTTGATGCACCGTAGTCTACACCTTCACACGGTGGGTGTTCTTGCCAGATCTCCTTTGTCCATTTCTCCTTTCCTACCTTTCTTTATTGACTCTCAGATTGCTGCTGTCGGGTGATGTGCAGCTACTCATCGAGCAAAGAAATCCTCCATTTCTCCATTGGCTCCCAGATTGATGCCGCCGACTGATGTCCATCTATGCAAAGAGCAACATCCATGTTGTTGCTTATTCCTTGGGGCCTTGTGGGCATGTACCTCATCTCCCTTGGACAGCTTGAATTCGGTCTAAGTTCATCCTGCAGAAAACACATCCATATTAGTGAAAATCAAAGCCAGCCTACTCATGGTCTTCATCCTCCGTAGAGGCTGTCATCTTGCGCTTGTAGATCCAATCTTTTCCCTTACCTATTCATGTTATATTATCCCCTTCCTCCTATCTTTTCCCCATGTTTGTAGTGTTGAACCGATGT
This sequence comes from Hordeum marinum, assembly GCA_022496015.1. Lineage (NCBI taxonomy): Eukaryota > Viridiplantae > Streptophyta > Magnoliopsida > Poales > Poaceae > Hordeum > Hordeum marinum. The sequence goes on from CM039673.1 coordinate 66,347,460, forward strand.
AATTAAGGCAATGCAAATATTAATTTTTTATCCCTATCCACTTTATTCGTGCTTGGGATCGACATTGGTAGTTGCCCCTCAAGCTCACAACTATGTAATGAGCCTCAAGTACAAGATAATATTGTGCATCAATGCTAGGTATGAATGAATTGTTTCCATGAAATGTTGATGCATATTTCCATTACTTCCACATATCAGTAAACCATATCCATCCGGCCATATCATGTTAGCATTGATATGTCAGTTATTATTTTTAAGATAGTTTGTAATATACAATTTTGTCATGTACTTATTCTAGTCTAATAAAAGGTGAGTAGCAACGTTTTGTTCAAGAACTGTTCTAAAAGTTTTTTCATGCTTTTAGATCTTTATTTATATACTTTTACCCTTAGTATATCCCTTTATTGTGATGCTTGAGAATGCTACATATAGTTCTCCATGTGTAAACACATGTTTACGTAGAGATAGGTCTGATTTTTTGATCTGCGGGTCTAACTTCCCCTTATTTCTTTATTTTCACCATACATTTGAACAAATAAATTAATTAAGATAGTTTTTGTTAGTGATTATACCACCCTATATGATGGATGCTCTTGATCTTCACTCGATTAGCTTATGGCCAAGTTACATAATGATGATAGTAAGTTACGAAGGTCAAAAACAAAGTCCTAGTGTTAATTTGTTCATGTTCCCTCCACTTTTTCTCATCTTAGGACCAGCATTGGCATTGTCAGGCCACTCTACACCAATTAATTTTCAACAAAGTACCTAAGACATGTGAAGATTTAGTAACTGAATAAGAAAACATGTTTGATTGTGTTCTACATACAAAATATAACAATGTCCTGATGCTCTTACTATTGGTCACACTATATTAGAGCTTGAGGACTCAGATATGACATAACATTGATTTGTCAATGTTCAAGATTAATGAAGTATTTCCACCAATTGTTACTCCGAGCTCATATATATTTCCACATTATATAGTTCTAAAGGAACGAAAGGCACCTAATCAAATGGCATCCCCCTCATGCCAAGAAGGCAGGTACTCATCATCACCACCTTCATCGTAATATTACAGAAGTTGTTGCCCTCCATATACATCTACTGCCGCAAGATCCAAAACCTTCCGATGTGCCTACTTCGGCAACAATAATCTTGCGGACAAGATCAAGGAAGTTGGTGGATTACAGGCTCGTACATCTAGAGGTAACAACCTGGCATTCAGGATCGATGAAGCTAGTTGATCAGAGGATCGTACATGGAGTAAGAACAGGAATTCATGCCTGGAACATATGTTTTCTTTTTACAAAAGGAGATCGCGAGTTGATACTATTTCTTTGTAGCTAGGCGGCAGCGAAGAGATCATAGATCCCGAAGCAACACCAGAAGCGCTGGTGCAAAGACTCATTACGACGGCCACTACATGAGGTCAATGCCATCTTTATTCTACGTTTGAACCACACGCGGATGTTTTTGTTTTCTGAAGGAAGGTTTTCACGTAAAAAAAGTTGATCTGCACGTGATCTTTATTTTAGTATTGATCCTCACATACAAGCTAAGGATAGCTGTAATTTTTTTCCTTTAGTGATGGAGTGCTCCTATATAGATCTAATATAATCCATTAATTACGTAGAAATAGTTGCAGTTTTTTCTTCCATTAATTATGTACGTACAAGCTCAGGATAGCGGTAGTTCTTTTTCTTTGGATCTAACGTACAACTTCTTTTCTATTTATTTATTTGCTGGTGCAAGTTCTTTTCTATTTTATCTAACGTACAGCCAAAGCCATTTTTGCTCCTTTTGATGTAACGTACATACTGAGGATAGAAGTAGTTTTTTTCGCTGAAGCGCTCTCTTAGATCTAATCCATTAATTTTGACTTTAAAGTTATGGGTCCATCGAGAACGGATGTTTGGAGGCCGGGCTCCATGAAGCTCGAAAATTTTGAAAATTTCAAATTTCAAATTTTTGGGTTTAAAAAATCTGAAAAAACTATGCAAGTAAAGAATGATGTTATTTGTATGTGTGTAAATTTTTAGGATGAAATACGATCTGCACAAAAATGACAAACCCATGGACTCAATCGATGAAAAGTATCATGTGTTAGAAAGCCCGAGAATTTTGTTGTTTGAATGATGAATCGTATTTGTATTTTTTGTATAGGTCCTATTTTAAGGGGTTTTTTTTGTAAATTTACACACATGTATGTTATGCTCTCATTTATCTCTGTATTTTATTTAAGAATTTTTTGAAATATAAAAATACGAATTTTTATGAATTTTGAATTTTTCTTTTAGAGGCCTTTATGGAGTTCGGCCTCCAAAAGCAATTTCCGTAGGTCCATCTTTATTCCACGTTTGAACTACACGTCTGTGATTTCTTTTTTCTGAAGGAAGGTTTTCACGTAAAAAAACATTGAGCTGTGCGCCATCTTTATTTTAGTACCGAGCCTCACATACAGACTAGGATAGATGCAATTTTGTTTCCTTTGAAGATGAAGTACTGCTCTTATATAGGAATAGCTGCATTTTTTGTCTTTCATTAACTATGTACGTACAAACTCAGGATAGCTGTAGTTTTTTTTTTGATCTCTCTATACATACACACGTAAAGGCTTAAAAAAGCTGCATTTTTTTTCTCTTTTGATGTAACGTACATGATAAGGATAGATGTTTTTTTTCCAGATGAAGCGTTCTCTTAGATCTAATCCATTAATTACTACTTTTAAGTTATGGGTCCACCAAATCAACTACCGGATGTTTTTAATTATTATGGTAATTTCTAACTTATTTATCTTTTTTTATAATTCACCCGTCAAACACTTTTTATATATAATAGATTTACTAAAATAAAATAAAACTAAAACAGGAAATAATAAATAACATAATAAAAAGAAAAGAAAAAATAAAAATAAAAATAAAAGAACCCCCCTAACCGGGCCTCGGCCCACCTAACCCAACCGGCCCAGTCGCCCCCCTATACCTCCCCCAGAGGCAACCCTAGCCCACCCCGAACCCCTCACTCCCCCACCTCTCTCCTCTCCTCCCCCGATCCGATCTGGATCGGGGCCTCCACGCGTTACCCCCCGACCACGCCCGGCGCCGCCCCCGCTGCCGCTTACACCGTCGTCGGCCGCCGCCTCCCCCTTGTCGGCTCCATCGAGCCTCGACGCCCCCGCCTCCCCTGCAACGTCGGTGAGCCCCTACGGGCTCCTCCCTTCCCCTCACTCTTCCCCTTCCCTCCGGCAGGCCTACCCCCCTCCCGCCGTCGCTAGCTACCGTCGCTGTCGTGCGCCGCCTTGCTAGCCCTCTCCCCGCAGCCACCCGCCTCCGCCTCCCACCGCGGCCATGCACACCACCCCCCTGCGCGCACGCAAGCTTACGCGCGTCCTCGCCAGCTGCTCGTTGCCCCGCTCGTGCGCACCCACTGTTGGGTAACGCAGCAGAAAACAAAAAAATTCGACCTACGCACTAGCCTAGGACCACTATGAAGACTGCATACAAGGTTTGATCATTTCGTTACCGACTCGTAGTGCAGCGGAAGTAGAGTCGATGACGATCGGCGGTGCAGATCCCTGCAGCTAGGATTTTACAACCTCCCAACCGCGAGGATGTATACCCTCATCTGCCCGCGGACAGCCCTTCGGGAGGCGGTCGGACAGTCCCTCGGATGGTGTCGCGGACAGCCCTTCGGGAGGACCCTCCAAAACTTCGATTGTCACTCAGACAGCCCTTCAGGAGGACCTCCAAACCTCGGGACGGTCACATGGACAGCCCTACGGGAGGCACTCTTGAACTAAGACCGAAACTATGATCTCTTTACAGAGTTGCACATATACGGTGTCATCTATCCGGCAGGTCTTCGCCGTCCAGAACTAGTTCCCACCGAAATCTAGACAGCCTTTCGGCTCTACGAAACTCTTTTCGTGGGAGGGAGAGAAGAAGCCACATAATGCATGGCATGTGTATGAGAGCAAGGGGTTAGTAGAATGGCATCCATATCTCCTCCTTTTATAGGCCAAGGCAAGGGGTGGGGTGGTGGAGGAAAATACCAAAACACCCATGCAACATGTCCCACATGTAAGGTGAAAAGGTAACACAAGTGGGCCACCAAGGGGACACCACTTGGGTTGGCCACCACCTTGCCCCCCCATGGGGGGCCCCCAACAAGCCTCCAACATGTCTCCATGAAACATGCATGCTCCCTAGACAAAAAGCCACCAAACATGCAACCCCCGATTCATGGGATCTTTGTCCCCTCGTGCTAGGACAAGATGTTTTCCCGCGATCGTTTCTTCGAAAAATATCCCGGACGGTCCCAGAACATTTTCGGTACCCTCTAAAATTATTCTGGGCTCATGCCGAAACATTTCCGGTATAGTGGTTTTTATCAGCGGAAAGCAACAACAGCAGTTCCGGCGGCTCCGGAACATTTCCGGTTTTCTTCTCCAGAAAAATCCCAGAAGTTCCCAGACCAATTCTGAGACCCTCTAAGAATTTCCAGGCGAGTGCCGAAACCATTTTGACCTAATAATATATTCCGAAACAACTTTTCGGTTTTACCGGAACTCTTTCGGTGTTCTCTCTCCGGAACTCTTCCGTCATCACCGAAACTATTTCAGTGACTTTCTCTCGGACTCCTTGTCTAGTATTCAGCAGATAGATGACCATTAAGCGTGTGACCCTATAGGTTCGGTGAAGCATAGACATGACCCGGAACCCCTTCCGATCAATGATCAACATTGGAGCCATGGACACCCATATCGATCCCTATACCCACACGAATAAATATTCGAGTGAACCTCCAGTTGCCGTGTGCTAGTCATGTTGCTTCGCGATATGTTACATATACCCGAGGTGAGATATGTTGGCATCCCCGTGGATCAACAACTTGTCCACTATGCTAGTTACCTCGTTACCTGTATTGTTCTCTTTTCTCGTTCCCGTGTTCCGGCATCCCCATGATCAAATCACAAAGGGTCTGGCCAGACGATGATGGATGCCGTAACACCGAGAGGGCCTAGAGATATCTCTCCATCGTCGGAGGAGCAAATCCCAATCTTGAGCTATCAAGTTACTTGACATACTTTTCCATGAACCTGTAAGCCGCCGTAATAGCCACCCATTTACGGATGACGTTTAACAAACCCCAAAGTTCATGAAGCAAGCATGAAGAAACTCGATACTCTCATGGTCTAAGGAATTATGCAAATATTAACTTCTCTGTGTTATTAACCATTAACTTATAACGAATGTATCTCATAGCATAACATCAATTCGGGTCGATTCAACACAAATGTTCTTCTAACATTGTGCCCTCAAAATTGCCGGCATAGCCATGCCCATGATGAGGAAAACAGGATCATCATGCAATACTTGAGCCAGTCTTAGAGGCTAGACTAGGAATACAATTTACCGTTTATTATTCCACACGTGCATATGAGTCTTCCTTCAAGCCTCGTGGTTATTGTAGGCTCAAGAACCATAGCAGTTATAGCATGGAACATAAACCTAATTATGAACAGGGAGATAATCAATAACATTTATTATTGCCTCTAGGGCATATCTCCTACAGACTCCCACTTGCACAAGAGTCAATAATCTAGTCAATGCTAATGCACTTTACACCTATGGCATACTAGTGTAAAATATGCTTCGCTTGTGGTATAGCCTGATGTCCAACGGATCTAACAACTTCAGCTCCGTGTGTAACTTTTCATATCCTCGTGATTCCATGCTATCACAAAATTCGTATTTTGTGTGAACTTGGCTTTGCATATGTGTGAATCATTGGTCGAAACCTGATTCCTCAGACCGAGCTATGGAGCAACTATCTGCAATAGTGTCTCATAGACCAAAGCCATCTTGGAACCATACTAAGTTCATGAATGAATTATATGATTCAACAATTTCTTTGTCGCTTCCAAAGCGTCAACATACTTACCCTTTGTTATATAATTCGTCACAGTATCTTGTTTGTAACAATTTCCAACTACCGTGCCACCATATTGTGTATTACACAAAACCCTTAACTTAAATCAAAAATCGCATGGAGCATTGATTGAGACTGTATCGATGTAATTACTTACAAGGAGTACTTCATAATCTCCGCTTGCGAGAAAACATGTTATCAACACTACTCTAGTACTTAATGACATCTTTCATTGTTGTCCCACGATCAGTGCTTTGATCACTTTTGTATCTATACTCGCAACAACTTGGGAGTATCGGACATATCTGGTTGTTTTTACATACCATGTAATACATGATTAATCCAAACACTAGAGTGTGTGGAATCTCCATCATGTATTTTACTCGTCAGTGTTTTGGGACACTGAGTCTTGCAAAAACTCTTTCCATGTGACTTCGGCAAGAATTGTTGGAAATATGCCCTAGATGCAATAATAAATTAGTTATTATCATATTTCCTTGTTCATGATAATCGTTTATTATCCATGCTATAATTTTATTGATCGGAGACTTAGATGCATGTGTGGATACATAGACAAAACCATGTCCCTAGTATGCCTCTAATAGACTAGCTCGTTGATCAAAGATGGTTAAGGTTTCCTAGCCATTGACATGAGATGTCATTTGATAACGGGATCACATCATTAGGAGAATGATGGGATGGACAAGACCCAAACTACAAACATAGCATATGATCGTGTCAGTTTAATGCCACTGTTTTCTGCATGTCAAGTATCTGTTCCTATGACCATGAGATCATGCAACTCATTGACACCAGAGGAGTGCCTTGTGTGTATCAAACGTCGCAACATAACTGGGTGACTATAAAGGTACTCTACAGGTATCTCCGAGGGTGTCTGTTGGGTTGGCATGGATCAAGACTGGGATTTGTTACTCCGTGTGACGGAGAGGTATCTCAGGGCCCACTCGGTAATACAAGATCACAACAAGCCTTGCAAGCACTGTGACTAAGTGTTAGTCACGGGATCTTGTATTACGGAACGAGTAAAGAGACTTGCCGGCAACGAGGTTTAACTAGGTATGGAAATACCGACGATCGAATCTCGGGCAAGTAACATACCGAAGAACAAAGGGAACATCATACGGGATTAACTGAATCCTTGATATAGAGGTTCGACTGATAAAGATCTTCGTAGAATATGTAGGAACCAATATGGTCATCCCGGTCCCGCTATTGGTTATTAGCCGTAGAGATGTATCGGTCATGTCTACATAGTTCTCGAATCCGCAGGGTCTGCACACTTAAGGTTTGGTGACGTTTTTGTTGTATAGAGTTATGTATGGTGGTGACCGAAGGTTGTTCGGAGTCCCGGATGAGATCCTGGACGTCACGTGGAGCTCCGGAATGGTCTGGAGGTAAAGATTCATATATAGGAAGTCCTATTTTGGTCACCGGAAAAGTTTCGGGCTCATCGGTAGTGTACCGGGAGTGTCGATAGTGTACCGAGGGACCATCGGGAGAGGTATTTCGACCCAAGAGGTTACATGGGCTGTGGGAGGGTGGAAACCATACCTTAGTGGGCTTGTGGAAGTCCTCTAAGAGGCCCATGCGGCTGGAGTTGAAAGAGAAAGAAAAAACGCAAGGTGGAAAGAGATTCCAAGTAGGAAAGGAGGAATCCTAGTCCTACTAGGATTGGAGGAGGATTCCTCTTCTCCTCCTTGCGCAAGGGCAGCCTTGTGCACCAGCCCTCCTCCTCCCTCCCTCTTATATATACTGGTGGTATTGGGTGTTTTGCACTTGATTTTACGGCCACGTGCTACCCGTTCCACCGGTGCTCCTCTAGATAGGATTTCCGCAGTGCTTAGGCAAAGCCCTGCCGGAATTGCTCCACCACCATCGCCGGAGCGCCGTCACACTGTCGGTGAACTCTTCTTCCACTTCACTTACTCTTGCTGGATCAAGACGGTGGAGATCGTCATCAAGCTGCATGTGTGCTGAACGCGGAGGTGTCGTCCGTTCGGTGCTAGATCGGAAGGACTGTGATCAAGATCGCGAGACGGTTCGTGATGAGTTCGCGGGATGGATCATGATGAGTTCGTGGGACGGATCATCATGAGTTCACGAGACGGATCGTGATGTGATCGCGAGACGGATTGTGATGAGTTCGCGAGACGGATCGTGATGTGTTCGCAGGACGGATCGTGATTGGATCGCGGGACGGATCGTACTGAGATCACGGGACGCTTGGCGATTTGGATCGCGAAGATGTTCGACTACACCAACAGCGTTTCTTAATGCTTCCCGCTTAGTGATCTACAAGGATATATAGATCCACTCTCCCTCTCGTAGATGCTCATCACCATGGATAGATTTGCGTGTGCGTAGAATTTTTTTTGTTTCCCATGCGACGTTCCCCAACAAGAATCACTCCTTGGCGTTTTAAATGCTAAAAGGTTTTAGCACCTTGTCAATATGTATTCATTGCTTAGCCCCATTAGGTAAATCTATCTCCATAGATCATCATGCCTAATATTGAGGCTATTTAGCCTAAGCACTTCATCGTAAAACTATTTTCAAATGAAGTCCTAATTCGTGTCAAGAAATTTATTTCCAATTAACAATGTGTCAAGCACACAACATTTTAGAAATATTATTATGCTCCCACTTACTTTCTTGAATCACAAGCATCTTCGTTACCCATTGATGAAGTCAAAAACCCTTTTGACCATTTCATCAAACCACGAAGATTCCAACTCCATTTTTCTCTATTCTGTCCATTGCTGGAACTCTGAAGTTTGCATACTTACTAGCATCCTCTGGATCGACAAAATTACTTTGGACTGTATCACATACAAGTCCTAGGTTTCATTTCCATCATATGGAAATCCTTTTGTCATCCATGTTTCATATCTCATGATTGATATATGTATTTATTGCTAGTTCAACCTGAACCGACCTTACTCATCGCTACGGTGAAACAACCTCATCGTAGTCAACTCCTTGAACTTGTTATTTCAACAAGTCGAGCTTTATGGATAAAACATTTTTATCCGTATCAGTTTTTAGTTCCATAAATATTTGTTAGACTCTAAGTCCTCTAAAAGGTGTATCAAGGTTTTAATCTTGAATCACTTATATGGAAACTATCTCGTATTGTATTGGCATTTAGCCAATCCCGGAGTCAGGTCCCATCAACGCTTCCTTGTGTATTGTAGGTATATTGTTGTCTAACAACAATATCTCATTTGTGCACCTAACAGGTTTGCATGAGCTTTGCCTACGTGGTTCAGCTGCAGGTTTGACCGAAGTCCATACATTTTATTGTAGAGACTTCCATATCAGTCGTAGTAGGAAACAACGGAATCACTTCCTGGGTTTCTTTCCTTTGAACTGATGACGAAGATACTGGTTATCTCGTCGAGTTGCACTGTCCTCCTACTCACCTTTTGTAAGAACTATTCTCTTTAAAAGCATACCGTTTTGTGGCAAAACCCTTTGCCTCGGTATAGTGGTGGGGGAATACCCAATGACTTGGGATAACAATACAAAGTAGCACTTTTCTGATTTGGAATAGGTTTGTAACCTTTTACACAAGCCCCATATTCCAAATGTTAAGAAAAGATATAACATGGTTGGGCTTAGCATACCATGGCGTCATTTCAACAGACATGATGGATCTATTTTCAGTGTAAAAGCCGCAATCTCTAAAGCATCACTCTATAAAAGGGATAATGGGAAATCAATTAATGTCATCTTTGATCTTACCATGTCATAAATGGTTCGATTACATCTTCACGGACTTTCCACTTGCAGTGGTGTTTCGAGAGGTGCAAGTTATGAAACTCTTTTCACAACTCATCAGACATTCGCTAAACTTGTAACTCAAATATTCCTTTCCGCAATCAAAATGCAGAAACATAATTTTCTTGGTACAACAACTTCTACTTGATTTTTGAAAACCTTTCGAATGATTTCAAAAGATCCAGACTTACGTCTCATCAAGTAAATATCCATATATCTACTTGAGTCATTTTTGAAGGTAGACAAATCCACTGTTTGCAACAATATTTATCGGACTACATACATCAAATGTATGATCACCAATAAGTTCTTTGCTCGTTCCTTATGGCCTGTGAACGGTATTTTAGTTAGTTCACCTTTTGGAGGAAAGTTGGAAATATCAGATGATTCAAAATCAAACGACTTCAAAATCCATCATAATGGAATTTTCCATGCGGGTTTCTCCAATGTGACCAAATGCAGTTCCACACATATGTGGTATTCTTTTAGTCTTGCGACATTTAGCATTAGTGTTATGGATGTATCATATTTCCATCAATATTCATCACATACATCCCATCTAGGATGGAAGCATGGCCCTTCATGTTATTCATAATACTGAACAACAATTGTTGTTTTTATGAACAACTCTTTTGCAACAAACATTGTGCAATGTGCTAGAGTGTATGAAACTCTAAAATGAATTATAAAAGTAAACCCAGAGGTAATGTATTATTATCAATATTCATAACATACGTCTCATTCATAATGAAAGTATGGCCCTTATGTTATTTATAACACCGAACATGAAAAGTTCTCTTATGAACAACCTTGTTGCAAGATACCTTATGCAAAGGGCTAGAGTGTGAAACTCTAAAATGAATTATGAAACTTAATACATAGGGAATACACCGATGGAAGGCATAGTAACATTTACTATGTTCCCTGCGTGTATCTAAACCTCATCCCTGGCTAATCTTTCAAGCCATAGTAGTTCTTACATCGAGTTGCAACAGAATGCAATCGAGTGGGTATCTTTGTGACCAACTCACAATACCCAAGAATTAGTGATTAACATGTTTAACCATAATTTGCAAGAACTATATCTTTGACCAGCCTTCTATACATCAAAAACTTGTATGACATTCAAACATGAGCTGGATATTCCAGTCTTCTTTCTTTTTGCCATTATACTTCTAACAGTTTAACTTTTCAGTATTTCTCCTACTCTCAGAAGAAGCACCCAACTTAAGAGTGGCGTTAGCCCCAAACTTCCTAGGCGTGAAAGTCTTACTAACATCCTTCGGACACTTCCTTTCTCTTTAAGTTGTTGTTTTATTCACCTTTCATCATATGATAGGCGTTCTCTTGGATCCCTCTCTTATCAGTCTAATGCATAGTAAACTTCTTTACTAATAGTTTGCAAACAAACATTGCTTTGGATATATCATATCTTTTAGCTTTTGTCTGTTTTTGAAAATGATTTTCAGATTCCATGTATATCACATGACTATCCAAACTTTCGAAGTTCCGGTCTCATGGAAGCAAACATATTGCACTTTGACTGAAAAGGAATTCTAGCTTTTGGATCGAAGGACGAGAGTCATATGATCCATAGCATTAGCAGGAGAATACCGAAAGCATGCGATAGGACAAAGTCCTTCTCAGCACTCTTGAGGACAATGCTCACATTACGTTACCAACCGTAAAGTTTTAACCAGATATTTAATAGCTATTCAATTTTAATAGGGAGGTGGAAACGCGAGCCATTATCCTACAACTATTATGCAACCTACACTTGGACAAAGTTCACAATTAATTGCACTGAGAATTAAAATAATTAATTATATAGTGCGCTCCCACTCAAATCAATATCTCTCATAATTGATTGTGAGTAATACAAGACCCGCATTTAAATTGTTCGCCATTGGTGTAACACCACTGATGACGAAAATCTCAACCGGTAGGCCAACTTGCCAATCGCATCTCTATGTGACTCTTGTTCATCTTTCGATGCATGTGTTCCGAGCTCATGACGGTCATGCCTGAACGTCAAGACAACCAAGTGATCTCGCTGCGAGGTCTCAACTCACCCGCCTCACACTTCTCTAATCGTTCGTACCCGTGTGACATGGCGCACCCCGACAAGATAGGTGCCGTGACGGTGCTACCCTTGGGAGAACACTAACTACTTCATATTTTGTGAGAGATCACCCTAATAAAAAGCGACTACCGCACAATCAAGAAGGGTGCATCATAAGGGATAAACATCTCAGGCAATTCATAATAGCATGATATGGTATAGTCCTTTCTGACGGAGAAGTCTTTCATTTCTTCGTCTTCGGCATTCGCGTCGGTGTTCACCTTCATGAAGATTGCCACCACCTTGTCAATGCACTAGGTAATATTGCTATCTCTATAGATAATAAAATAAGTGCATTACATAAGGTTGACACGCAGCTCATTAATGTGCAATCATATGGCTCCAGCCATCATGCCGAATCATGACACGCAGGTCATGTTAATTACATCATATAGTTATCTCATACATAATCAAAATAATATGAGCATTGATATACCACATCATATGCACATGCAAACCATCCTGCAAAACCAAGTTATACGCCTCTAATCGGTTCATGCAAAAACTTGTTTTACGTGGCTTCTAAGGTTTCGAAACAAACCGAAGCTACCAACGTCCATCATCAAGCATGATAATCCAAGTCGCTAGATTAACATTGCGGGGTGTATGAAACACAAGATAATAAAATCTCGAGCCCCATACGAAACTTCGTCATATGCATGACCCCCATGCAGATCATATATGCATTGCCCTTTTGTCTGCGAAACATCCATCTTTCTTTAACTATGGTGGAACCCAAAGAACTGTTAGCACTTCGTTGATCTGTCAATCAGCATACTCAGGAGCAGGATGAAAGGATCGCGGATTGCTAGAATTTTGTAAGATTCCACCATGCCGTCAAGATCAGGGCTACGCAAATTCAGGGGAAGCAACATGAACATCCGGTAACAGATTTCATCTCTACCCGCATAAATAATTTTCAGGAATAGATCTCATCTACTCCAAAATTATATTATGCAATACCCATACATCTCCATGTATTCTAGATCGTAACCTGCATCTACGCATAGCACGGCTCTTGATGCCACTGTTGGGTAACGCAGCAGAAAACAAAAAAAATTTGACCTAGGCACCAGCCCAGGACCACTATGGAGACTGCATACAAGGTTTGATCATTTCGTTACCGACTCATAGCGCAGCGGAAGTAGAGTCGATGACGATCGGCGGTGCAGATCCCCGCAGCTAGGATTTTACAACCTCCCAACCGCGAGGATTTATACCCTCATCTGCCCGCGGATAGCCCTCCGGGAGGCGGTCGGACAGTCCCCCGGATGGTGTCGCGGACAGCCCTTCGGGAGGACCTCCGAAACTTGGACTGTCACTCACACAGCCCTTCGGGAGGACCTCCAAAACTCGGACGTTCAAACGGACAGCCCTATGGGAGGCACTCTTGAACTAAGACCGAAACTACGATCTCTCTACAAAGTTGCACACATACGGTGTCATCTACCCGGCAGGGCTTCGCCGTCCAGAACTAGTTCCCACCGGAACCTAGACAGACTTTCGGCTCTACGAAACTCTTTTCGTGGGAGGGAGAGAAGAAGCTAGAGAATGCATGGCATGTGTATGAGAGCAAGGGGTTAGTAGAATGGCAGCCATATCTCGTCCTTTATAGGCCAAGGCAAGGGGTGGGGTGGTGGAGGAAAATACCAAAACACCCATGCAACATGTCCCACATGTAAGATGAAAAGGTAACACAAGTGGGCCACCAAGGGGACACCACTTGGGCTGGTCACAACCTTGCCCCCCCATGGGGGGGCCCAACAATCCTCCAACATGTCTCCATGAAACATGCATGCTCCCTATACAAAAAGCCACCAAACATGCAACCCCCCCTTCGTGGGATCTTGTCCCCTCGAGCTGGGACAAGATGTTTTCCCGCGATCATTTCTTTTGAAAAAATCCCGGACGGTCCCAGAACATTTCCGGTACCCTCTAAAATTATTATGGGCTCATGCCGAAAAATTTGCGGTATGCTGTTTTTTGTCAGCGAAAAGCAACAACAGCAGTTCCGGCGGCTTCGGAACATTTCTTGTTTTTTTCTCCAGAAAAATCCCAGAAGTTCCTAGGTCAATTCTGAGACCCTCTAAGAATTTCCAGGTGAGTGCCGAAACCATTTTGACCTAATAATATATTCCAAAACAACTTTTCGGTTTTACCGAAACCCTTTCGGTGTTCTCTCTCCGAAACTCTTCCGTCGACACCGAAACTATTTCAATGACTTTCTCTCGGACTCCTTGTCTAGTATTCAGCAGATAGATGACCCTTAAGCGTGTGACCCTATAGGTTTGGTGAAGCATAGACATGACCCAGAACCCCTTCCGATCAATGATCAACATCAGAGCCGTGGACACCCATATCGATCCCTATACCCACACGAATAAATATTCGAGTGAACCTCTAGTTGCCGTGTGCTCTTCCTGTTGCTTCGCGATATGTTACAAATGCCCGAGTTGAGGCATGTTGACATCCCCGTGGATCAACAACTTGTCCACTATGCCAGTTATCTTGTTACCCGTATTGTTCTCTTTTCTCGTTCCCGTGTTCCGGCATCCCCATGATCAAATCACAAAGGGTCTGGCCAGACGATGATGGATGCCGTAACACCGAGAGGGCCCAGAGATATCTCTCCATCGTCGGAGGAGCAAATCCCAATCTTGAGCTATCGAGTTACTTGACATACTTTTCCATGAACCCGTAAGCCATCGTAATAGCCACCCATTTACGGATGATGTTTAACAAACCCCAAAGTCCATGAAGCAAGCATGAAGAAACTCGATACTCTCATGGTCTAAGGAATTATGCAAATATTAACTTCTTTGTGTTATTAACCATTAACTTATTACGAATGTATCTCATAGCATAACATCAATTCGGGTCGATTCAACACAAATGTTCTTCTAACATTGTGCCCTCAAAATTGCCAGCATAGCCATGCCCAATAGGATCATCATGCAATACTTGAGCCAGTCTTAGAGGCTAGACTAGGAATACAATTTACCGTTTGTTATTCCACATGTGCATATGAGTCTTCCTTCAAGCCTCGTGGTTATTGTAGACTCGAGAACCATTGCAGTTATAGCATGGAACATAAACCTAATTACGAAAAGGGAGATAATCAATAACATTTATTATTGCCTCTAGGGCATATCTCCTACACCCACCCCTACCACCGTGCACCAGCCGTCCTGGACACGCCCTCGCCTTGCGTTAGCTCCCGCACCTGTCCACAAACCCGTGATGCCGCTTTGACCACCGTCGGTCGTCATCGGTCCCTAACCGCCGCCTTGCGCTCGCCTCCCACTTGCTGGCGCCCTGGCCACCGTCGCCGGCCTGACCAGCACCACCGATCGCCATTGGCCTTGGGGCCTGTGTCTCCCCTACCCCCCCAATATTGGATGACAACGGGGGCCCACCCCATGTAAAAACGGTTTTATAAAAAAAGTTTAATTAGTAAATTAATTAAATAATTAATTAAATAGATAGTTAGTTTAATTAATTAAGGTTAATTAGAATAATTAACTCTTTGTTAATTAATTAGTTTTTAATCAGAGAATGACAGGTGGGTCCCACCCCCCTTAATTATTATGTTTTAATTAAATTAAAATTAATTAAACTTGTGAGAATGACATGTGAGACCCACTGGTCAGTTTGACCAGTCAAGCCCATGTTGACTGCTGATGTCAGCATGACATCATGCTGATGTCATGAATTGAATTATTGAATTAAAATAATTTATTTTAATTTCTGAATATTAGTAAATTTTAAAACTCAATATAAAATAAACCGTAAGTCAAATGAAAATATTGTATACATTAAAGTTGTTTAGAAAAATCCCAAATCTGAATACGCTATCCGTTAGTCTGTCACGTGCTCCTATCATAATGAACATGGAACATTTCCATCGTTTTCATCTGTCCGGTAGAAGCCCGAGACCCGGAAAATATTGTGAGGTATTCTTCCGATCCGTCCGCACCATGTAATACTGCGTTAGTGCATGCCTAGCCCTACATATTGCCATGTCATGCATCGTGATGCATTTCTCTGCTTTATATTTATTTGTTTCTCCGAGACTGATGATGCTACTGGGTACGACTATGCGCCTGACGATCAGGCCTTTGCAGCAGAGCAACAAGGCAAGCAACCCCCCCTTGAGCATTCCGATATTGCCCATTTCTTCCCCTCTCATTCTTGCATTAGATTTTGCTATTGTATTAGTTAGCTCCGACTCTGATGCATAACCAATTTTTGATAAACTGCTACTATACCTGCAATCATATCAACTGCTTAGTATAGGTATGGACAGTGATACCCCAGAGATCCCAACATTGTCCCAATTGCCCCTACTTTCACCTTCGATGTCATCGAGGACTTGAAGACTGAAGACTCAGTTATCATGACCGACTAACAAACCTTTACTAACTCATCACCTCACACCCCTTAAGTATGGCACTACATCTGGGCATGGGCAGCCCGTCCTGGCGACCCGGCCCGAGTCCGGCCCGAAAAACCCAGCCCGGGCCGGGCTGGGCTTTGTGTTCGGGTTAGATTCGGGCTTGAAAATCGGGCCCGGGAAGCAGTTCGGACAGGGCTCGGGCTTGCAAAAAATGGCAATTTGCACGGAGGCCTGGCCCGGCCCGGCTCGAAATTCACCTTTTAAGTCCATTCGGGCTGGGCTCGGGCCTAAGTTTGCGTTTTTTGGCCGGGCCAGGCCAGGCTCGGGCTTGGGATTTCCAGTTCGGTCTTTGTAAAGCCCGGCCCGAAGCCCGGCCCGGCTTGAGGTATGCCCAGGTTTATATTGCACTGTAGAGCTACTATCGAGTGCCGGGGGTGATACCTCACTTAGCACTCCCGGTGTTAATTCTGTAGCGTAGCTACTCGATCGTGGGTATCAAGGGTGATTCCTCCTTCCCAACTATCGATAGCGACGCTTGTCATACCCATACCTCAAGTGGGATTCATCAAGGGTGATTCCTCAAATATCCACTCGGCGTATAACCACATAGCTACTATTGACTTGACACTGTACTAATGTGATGGGACTGAAGGGACATGCGGTACCACTCTGTTGAGGTGGACCTGAGTTCTCGACAGTCTTGAGAGGAGTAGGCCCCAAGGGTACCCGTGTGTGTGAGATATGGTGGGATGCGTTGGTATGGCATCCAAAGGGTTAATATGAGGCGTGGGCGGGCAAGAGAGGCCTTTGCCACACATCCTCGAGGCGGGGCGATGGGACCGCACTTCATGGGTCGCGCTTGCCCCGCATTAGTTAAAATGCTAATGGGTTGGGTATTTGACCTGAGTTAGTCGTTTCACCTTTTACGCACCAAACCTTCATGTGGGAGAAGTTATGGGTACTCAGCATCGTTGTATCAGCCGAAGCTCTTCGGACGTTAGCAATGGAGCTGCGCGCACCAGATTCTACTGGATGGTACAACTCTTGGACTAGAGTGTGCTAGGTCTGCTTCTAGTCGCGTGCGCATCGTGCAGGAGTGCAGAGGGCAAGTGGGCCCATGACCCATTTGTGATTAGGATTTAGACCGGGGGGTTGGCCTCTTCGTTGAGCCTAGGTAGGACGATGACATTTTGGATCCCAAGGCCGGGCATTACCTAGGAAAGTGTGCCGACCGGAGGTGATCAAGCGTGTTGGAAATGCGGTGCACCCCTGCAGGGATGAATTCATCTATTCGAATAGCTATGTCCATGGTAATAGGAAGACTTGGATTTGTACCTTGACCAACTACAACTAAAATTGTGACTTTAAATTGAAATGAATGTTGGCTCCTAGATTGCTTCCTCGCAGGGAGTCGAGGAAGAATCTCTGGGTGTGGTTACTTAATAAAATTGCTACAATAATATGACTATATGTGAGTTACCAGTCTACTCTCTTCTAACGTTGTAAGATGTTGAAGATGCTAGTGTTCGATAGAACTAGGCCTTCCTCCTATTCTTGCTTTCTGCAGTCAGTCCAGATATACCCCATTCCTTGATAATGATGCATACTTAGCATAGTTCTGATGTCAGTCTTGCGAGTACTTTGGATGAGTACTCACCGCTGCTTTGCTTTGTCTTTCCCCCTCGATACGATTCTGCGTTCAGACGATGGAGCCCAGGAGATGGAGTACGCCGGAGACGACTACTACACCACCACTGGAGCCTACTACTACGTGGAGAGTGTCGACGCTCAGGAGTAGTTAGGAGGTTCCCGGGCAGGAAGCCTCACCTCTTTCGATTTGTGTTATATTTGTAAAAGCCTTCTTAAGGCAAAACTTGCCTAACTTATGTTTGTACTCAGTTATTATTTTCTTCCACTGACTCGTGCTTGTCGAGCTTTGTATTCTAGCCCTCGAGGCCCCTGGCTTGTAATATGAAGTTGTATGACTTCAATTTGTGTCTAGAGTTGTGTTGTGGTATTGATTAGTGAGTCCCTAATCTTGGTCGTACGCATTGCGTGTATGTTTAGCGTACGGTAGAAATTGGGGGCGTCACAAGTTGGTATCAGAGCCGACTGCTTGTAGGTAGCCCCGTTTCCAACTCCTTGGGCGAAGTTGAGTCTCGTACTTGAACAACTTTTACTAACATTGTTGTGTGGCTTACGGGCCCACATCTCAATCGGGTGGTATTAGGATCTTTTATTCCTCGTCTATACTCTGGGTTCTGATCTCTCTCCTCTTTCGGGTTAAAGATTTTGCTAACTCTAACATTAGGTTCTTGTGATCACATCCACCGGAGATTTGTTTCGTCAACAATTGTTTCCTTTGAAGTTATAATGCACACACTGTCATTTCACATCTTAAATCTTCTTGTTACAGATGTGTCCCGCTAGGCAGATCGTTCGCCTAACTTTGGCTCACGATATGACTGGGTTCCCGGCCATTTTGGTCAACCTCTTGATCAGGCTGGGATATCGCTAGTACCCCGAGTACACTATTTACGAGGACTACCGCGAGTTCAACCAGGAACAGTATCAAGCTAAGATGGTTATCTAGGATCGGTGGGACTTCTCCATCATTGAGTTGCACACCTTCCGTGGCATTGGAATGACCGTTGAGATGGCAGTACAGGATGCTGCCTATGCTGCTATTGTTCATCTCCGTGCAGCGAACCCCTGTTTGGAGGAGACGACATTCAGATACATCATGTATGTTCCTACGGGAGTTGATACTGCAGCCGACACTGAGGTCTTGACCCCTTTCGCGCGATAGCGCAATGACCGTCCTACACTAATGTCTACACCCCCTATGTGATTCGTCATTACGACCCATAGGTTCTGGTTCAGTACACTGAGGCATTGGATCGCACTGTTAGGGCTCTTAACGTCGAGCTGTACGCCACTCGTGCTCGTCTTTATCAGGCTATGGAGCAATTGTTACCAGCAGTCACCGCGGGGATACATCCGGAGTACATTCTTTACTGCCTTGGACTGGGTTTCCTCCAGGTCTTGAGTGGCCTGTGGTTGGAGCTCGTACTCCGGCACGTGGACCTGTGCTCCCGCTTGGACACTAGTTTCTACATCAAAGTGTGCACGGGATGCAGAATACCGAGCCCAGGTTCGGCAGTCAGGGTCATGTGCAGTTCCATGGGTTCTTTCGTTGTCCCCGACGTTGATGTAGATTTTCGCTATGTCCGTTGTGAATCGCTCTACCGCGTGCCTGCGTGCTTCCTAGTTGTCTAGGTTAATTTCATGCCAGCCCTATCGCCTATTTCATAATGGACTTATGGTTTGTAATAGACCTATGTATGGACCTGTATGTTGGATTTGAACTACTATGTCGTATCTATTGCACTTCCTTCTTTGTACAATTTACTTCATGAATGATTCTTCGTCTTTGCAATTACCCAATGCTAAACTACCACTATTAAAATTTGACAGAATGGTTAGGCCAGCTGGTGGTGGTCGTGGTGCGCCTGAACCACCACCGCCACCGGAATACATGGCTGGTATGATGTAGCAGTTCGAACTGAATCGCCAGTTATGCAAGAGCTTATGGACCAGTTCCCAAGGCTGAACATGAATCAAAAACCAACCCCAATGACTCTGCAAGACTTCATGCGCCTCAACCCTGTGATCTACCGCAGCTCAACTCAGCCGCTTGACGCATATGACTAGCTCCATGACATCACTTATGAGCTGGAATCTTCAGGCGCCCTAGTGGCTAGCTATGTCACCTTTGCCTCGTACTTTCTGAAGGGTCCTGCTGCTCAATGGTGGGACAGTCACAGACGCTCACGGCCTGTTGGAACAATCATCACCTGGACGGAGTTCCAAGCTGCATTCCATGCTCGTCACATTCCTCGGGGACTGATGGACAATAAGAAGCGTGAGTTCCGCAATCTCGTCTAGGGCAACAAGACTGTGGATGCTTATCAGCGGGAATTTCTGGACTTACCTCGCTATGCTAAAGAAGATGTTGCAACTAATGCTCGTAGGCAGGATAAGTTCCGTGAAGGCCTTCACACGGATATCAAGCTGGCACTCCTTGTTCAAGACTTCGATAACTTTGCCACCTTGGTGAACAAGTCTATTATAGTGGAAACAGGTCTGTGAGACTACAAGGACAGCAGCAAGCGCAATCGTGACATGGGCTCATCTACTCTGACGCGCAAGATCTGGATCCCCCACAACATGTACCATGCCCCGCCTCCTGCTCCGAGGTTGTCCTATGCTGCACCTTGTCTGCCTTCACCCCCAACTAGGCAGTCAAGGCTCCCACCTTCGCCACGACGAGCTCCTGTTCCCCCTTCTCGTCCTGAGGATGGGTTGTGCTTCAAGTGTGGTCATCCAGGACATCGTGCTAGAGAATGCAGGCAGAATCAAAAACAACTTGCACTGCCTTCCAACCAGCCCCGCAACGACAATGCTAGGCCTACTCAGGGTCGTGTTCAAGCTAACAATATTGATCTGAATGAAGTTCAAGACCAGCCTGCTACTGTGATGGGTACTCTTCTCGTCAACTCAGTGCCAGCTTCTGTATTGTTTGATATAGGAGCATCGCATTCTTTTATGTCTGAAGATTTTGCACACATGCATGGCATTAATTACGAGGAGATGAACATTCCAATAGTGGTAAACACGCCCGCTGGCCAATGTCAAACCTCCATGGTTAGTCATGATGTCCCCATTGAAATATAAGGACTAGTATTCCATGTTTCCCCCATTATATTGAAGTCCTCCAAGATCGACCTTATTCTCGGAATGGATTGGTTGAAAGCACATACTACTTCAGTCATTTGTGCCACCAAAACTGTCCACCTCCTGCATCCTTAGAATGAGATAGTCAGCTACCATGCTCATCTTGTTCGAGATGCTGAAGCCCGACTATATGCCATCAATGCTCTAAATGAGTCACCTCTTGAGGGGATTGAAAATATTCCAGTTGTCCAGGATTTCCAGGATGTTTTTCTAGAAGAACTTCCAGGGATTCCGCCTACTAGAGCTGTCGAGTTTGTCATCGACTTGGTACCTAGTACCACTCCTATAGCCAAGCGTCCGTATAAGATACCACCCCATGAACTCCTTGAACTTAAGCAAGAAATTGACAATTCGATACGGCTGGGTTTCATTCATCCAAGTTCCTCTGCTTGGGGAGCACCTTCTCTCTTTGTTAAGAAGAAGGATGGGACAAACCGGCTGGTCTGGGATTATCGACCAATGAAACAAGCTACAATGCAGAACAAATATCCACTTCCTCGGATCAATGATTTGTATGCCAACTTGTTGTTGCCTCAGTTTTCTCTAACTCGACTTGAGGTTAGGTTACCATCAGACCGTGTTCGTGAAGGGATATTCCGAAGACCGCATTTGTTACTCACTATGGTTTATACGAGTACACTGTCATGTCCTTCGGTCTAACCAATGCACCAGCAACCTTCTCTCGTTTAATGAATTATATCTTCATGGACTACCTCGACAAATTCGTCATGGTTTATATGGATGATATTCTGGTATTTTTCAAGAATAAAGAAGATCATGCTGAACATCTTCGTCTTGTACTCGAAAGACTTCGGGAACATCAACTGTATGCCAAGTATTCCAAGTGTGAGTTCTGGATGGACGAAGTAACCTACCTTGGTCATGTGATGTCCAAGGATGGTATTGCAGTCAACCCTGAACGAGTTCAGGCTATTCTTGACTGGACTCCCCTGAAGAATGTCAAGCAAGTTAGAAGTTTTCTTGGCCTCGCCAGCTATTGCCATCGATTCGTCGAGAACTTCTCCAAGATTGCCAAGCCCTTAACCAATCTGCTTCACAAACGTGTTAAATATGAGTGTACAAAAAAAATGTCCGGAGATCTTTCAAGCACTTAAGGACAAGCTGACATCTGCTCTAGTGCTTGCTCCTCCGGATACTCGTAAGGACTTTTTCATTTATTGTGACGCTTCGTGTTAGGGAATAGGCTGTGTCCTAATGCAAGAGCGTAGAGTGGTTGCTTATACATCTCGTCAATTGTGTCCTCGTGAAGAGAACTACCCAGTTCATGACCTTGAACTTGCTACAGTAATACATGCACTGAAGGAGTAGCAGCAATACCTTGTTGGTAATCGATGCAAGATCTACACCGATCACCAAAGTTCGAAGTACCTGCTTACTCAATCAGATTTGAATCTCCGTCAACAGAGATGGATGGAGTGCATAGGAGATTACAACGTGGGAATTTCTTATACACCTAGCAAGGCTAATGTAATGGCTGATGCTTGAGCAGCAAGTCATAATGCAACCACCTTCAGGTTCACAAGGTTCACCCCTTCTTCAAGAAGAATTCCGCAAGCTGAACCTCCATATTGTTCCTTAGGGTTATCTCGTTCCCCCTCCTGAAGAGAACCGCAAGATGAACCTTCATGTTGTTAACGAAGGTTCTTTGAGTAACCTGGTTGTTGAACCAGATCTCGTGGGTTGTATCAAAAGAATGTAGGGCTATGACAATGAAGTGGATAAGATTAAATACTATCTGGCGGAAGGTAAACCCTCATGTTTCACCGTTGCTGATGATGGTGTTGTATATTTCAAGGGTCGCTTATTCGTTCCAACCAAAATGGAAAACCTGAATATGACTGATAGAATACTGAAAGAAGCTCATGATACTCCATTGTCTATTCATCCGGGTAGTACCAAGATGTATCGAGACATCCGTCAAAGGTTCTGGTGGTCAAATATGACAAGACATTGCACACTATGTTTCAGAATGTGACATTTGCCATCGGATCAAGGCAGAACATCAAAATCCTGCTGGAACTCTGCAACCTGTTACTATTCCTGAATGGTAATGGGATCATGTTGAAATGTACTTAATCACTGGGTTTCCCAGATCGCAGAAGGGTAATGATGCTATTCTTGTCGTCATTGACCGGCTGTCCAAAGTTGCACATTTTCTGGCTGTCAAGGAAACTATTACTGCTAGTCAGCTAGCAGATCTTTACATATCCAGAGTTGTTTCACTCCATGGAATTCCATTGGTGATTAGTTTAGACCGTGGCAGTTTATTCACTTCAAGGTTTTGGGCAAGTTTCCAGGAAGCTATGGGAACTCATTTGTCATTCAACACCGCTTTTCATCCTCAATCCCAGGGACAAGTTGAAAGAGTCAATTAGATTCTCGAAGACATGCTTCAAGCTTGTGTCATTTCTTTTGGCAAGAAATGGGAGGAATCTCTCCGGTATGTCGAGTTCTCCTACAACAATAGATATCAAGCTAGTCTGAAGATGGCTCCCTTTGAAGTGTTATATGGACGAAAGTGTCGGACTCCTCTGAATTGGTTAAAAACTTGGGAACGTTCACTTATCGGTCCGGATATTATCCAACATGCCAAAGATCAAGTCAGCATTATTCATGCAAAGCTGAAGGCCACTACTGGAATTCAGTTATTTGCCATGTGTCAGGGCTTTGCCGTCTATTGACACATGGCAAAGATGCTCTTTGTCGTCCGCTGTTACAAAGCAAACGGCAAAGAACTCGCACATGGCAAAGGCATTGTTTGCCATGTGCCAGTTCTTTGCCGTCTGCCCCCAGACGGCAAAGAGAGCCAGGGCATACGGGAGAGAGATAATGTGGGTCCCACTGGACCTTGGGCCTGGCTAGGTCCAATCAGACGGGGTATTTGCCGTTCGGTCCCCTTTGTTGTCGGCCTGCCCCTCTTTGTCATCTGCTGCCCTACTAACGCCCCCCACTCCTCTCTCTCTCTCGCACTCCTCTCTCTCTCTCACTCTCTCCTCCCTCACTCTCTCTCGCCTCTCACTGCGACCGCCGCCGTCAGGCCCCTTGCCACCGCCAGCCCCCGCGCCGCCCCTCTCCCGGCTGCCCCTCCCCGTGCCCCCCCTCCCGTGCCCTCGGACGCCCCTCCCCCACGCCGCCAGCCCCCACGCCGCCCCTCCCCGGCCGGCCCCGCCCCCGACCGACCCTCCCCCGGCCGCCAGCCCCCGGCCAGCCCCGTCCCGGACGCCCCTCCCCCAGCCGCCCCCACCCCCGTGGACCTTCTCCAGCGCCGCCGCACCGGCGTCCTCCCTACTGCGGTCGTCCTTCACCGGCCTCGTCCTCCACTGGCCCCTCCAAGGTGAGTTTTTTTGTTTTTGTTTTTAGGTTAGTTAAGTTTTAGTTTTAGGTTAGTTTAGTTTTAGTTTTAGGTTAGTTTAGGTTAGTTTAGTTTTAGTTTTAGGTTAGTTTAGGTTTAGGTTAGTTTAGTTTTAGTTTTATGTTAGTTTAGTTATAGTTTTAGGTTAGTTTAGGTTTAGGTTTAGGTTGGTTTATTAGGTTAGTTTAGGTTTAGGTTAGTTGGTTTATTTATTAGTAAAGAAAAAAACTCGACATGATGCCCCGACATGACACCCCGACACGATGCCCAGACACGACACCCCGACACCCTGACATGATGCCGCTGACCCCCGATGTCACTAATCCCTGACCCTCGATGCCACTGACCCTTGACCACCGACGCCACTAACCCCCGACCACCAACGCCACTAACCCCCGAAGCCACTGACCCCTGACCCCCGACGCCATCGACCCCTGACGCAACGGACCCTCGACGACACTGACTACCAACGCCACTAACCCCCGACTCCCAACCCTTGACACCTATTCTGCCTCCTGTTGGCCAAAAAGGTGCTCTTCGGCCTTCCAGAGGCCGAGGAGGTCATAGTTTTGTCAATTATGAGTTAGGTCACATATTTTTTGATTTTGTTATAACAAACATCATATTTGTGTTGATCGGGTGAATTTCAATGTGCAGTTGTTCGACGACCTCCCTGTACGTTTGACGAGCACCCCTACTGCGTTCGTTGGTGAGAACAAATGACATCTCCTCCCCCAGGCCCCTTAATTTTCTATGTTCCGGTCTTCGTGCTGATGAAACATGCTAGCTGTAGGTAGATTGAATCATTAGTATGCGTGACCACTATGTGTCTCCCATACGAAAGGGTTACATCTATAAATATGCATGCATTTGAATATTTATAACCGTGATTCTTTTGAATTGTCCAATGTTATCCATGGATTGCCCGAGTATGTGTAGATTGGGTTCATTTTCCCATATGCTCTGCTCCGGATCCGATGCAGAATTTCGTCAGTGCCTCCCTGTTGTTCTCCGGGTACACATCCTCTCTGCTTATTGCCGAGATGTGTATCAGGAGAACAGCGGGGAGGTGCTACCGAAATTCTGCATCGGATCCGGAGCAGAGCATGGGAAAACGAACCCAATCTACACATACTCGGGTGGGATTAGAACCTATCTCTACCTATTAGCGTGTAGGTTGCATGGACGTAATAAAACTGACAAACTTGATTAACGGGTGAATATAGATGATGAATTGTATATATATATATTTCTTGTGTGTTTAGTAGGTAGGCAAGATGAGTGATCGTGCTTGGATGTACACTGGTCACCCTAGTCAGGAAGACATGACCAATGAATGGCTAATAAAAACCAAGGGGTTTGTGAGAGCCACATTTGCAAATGGCCAGCAAAAAACATGGTGCCTCTGTCCCAAATGCAATAAAATTAAAAGGTGAACAGAGTTTGAAATGGGTAAACACCTGCAAAAGTGGGGTTTTATGCCTAATTATACATTGTGGACTTTTCATGTTGAGTCTGACCAACGTGCCAGAGCTGAGGTAGTTCGTCATTGCACCGACGAGCATGGTACCGGGATCGAAGACATGGTGCAAGTCTTTGATGATGCTCGAGATTCGAACAATGAGATGGAGGAATCTGCAAAGGCCTTCTATGAAATGTTGGAGTCTTCAAAACGTCCTGTCCATGAGCACACTGAGCTTTGTCAGCTGGATGCCATCGCGCAAGTAATGGCTCTGAAGGCTCAATTCAACCTAGGCAGAGAATGCTACGACGCGATGATGATGATATTTGGATGCTTTATACCCAAAGGCCATGTAATTCCTGCAAACCTGTACCAGTCAGACAAAATCCTCTGTGTACTTAAGATGACCTATGAGAAGATACATGCCTGTGAGAATGGATGTGCCTTATTTAGCCTTGAGTATGCGGCCTTGAACTATTGCCCCATTTGCAATTCTTCTAGGTATATTGTGGTAGACAATGGTATGGGTGAGAAGATTCAGACCAAAATTCCCATTAATGTTCTCCGGTATCTGCCAATCATACCAAGACTTCAACGTCTTTTCATGGTCGAAGAGACGGCCAGATAGATGACATGGCACAAATTGGGCAAAAGAACCGAACTAGATGCGGATGGGAACAAGATGTTGGTACACACTTCAGATGCTTTTGCATGGAAGCACTTCAATGCATTACATAAGGATAAATTGGTAAATCCAAGGCATCCTCGAGTTGCCATCAGCACGGATGGGTTCAATGTGTATTGATCATGATGCATTTATTGATCCCGAAGCATATATAGATGATCAAGATTATTATTAGTTCATGTCAGGTATTTAACTATTATTATATACATATATAAAATTTTAGTTCATGCTAGGTATTCAATTTTTATTACTCATGTTGGTATTTATGATTATGATACACTTAAATTATATACATTTTATTACTCATGTTGGTATTTATGTTGTACTAATTTCATTTACTCTTTGTCATGGCAGGTGTTGAAAGATTGTGGGAAAGGGTCGAGAGAACTCCGAGGCTCCTTCTTCGTCGGCGGGTGGTGGGATGGGTACTCCCATTCCTGCCCCGTCTCTCCGAAGAGCCTTGCTCTCTACTCTGCACGAAGTGGCCGCTTCTTCGACGACCACGGCCCCCGTGAGAGGAGGTCGAACCCCCGTGAAGAAGAGATCTAATAAAGGTACACGTGGTCACGGGAGAGGTAGGGTGGCTACCACGCCTTCCTCGTCACCACCCCCAGCTGATTCACCTGAGCACAAGACTGCTAGGGTGGAACCGTCTGAGGTGGAGGCTACACGCACTCCAGTTAACGAGCCTCGGGTCGACGAGCCTCAGGTCGACGAGCCTTCGACCCATGAGACTCGTGTCCAGAGGCTTCATTCCAGGAGACTCCGGAGCAAAGAAGGGATGAGGGTACGTCCCAAGAGACCCAGTGGGATACCTGGCCTGATCTGGGTCAGTCGGAGCCAAGTGGCCATGCTCATAGCGACAAGGAGCTGGGTGAGGGGGCCACCTTCTACCAGCGTGGTAGTACGGGGCTCCAGCCCATGCCGACGACCTGCGAGCAGAGGTGGTCGATTCAGTCAAATGGGGAGAAGTAAGTTCATTTACTCTTATTCAACCTTTTGCCCTCACGTTTTCTCAAATATCTAATGTGTTGGCTTTAATTTGTCATATTGTAGGGGTTGGATTGTTGCCAAGGGTGTCCGCAAGCCCAAAAACGTCCTTGGTGTGCTTTGCCGGCAAAACTTCCCGGGGTTTGTTACGTTGCCTGGTCAGGGTCGAGAGGTAGGAATGACCTAGGAGCACTACTTGGGTGCCCCGGCCTCGCCAGAGGTGGAGATCGACGGTGTTTTGTGCCACACGAGGGCCGACATGGTGAACAGACAGTTCTGGCTAATTTCTCCTTTACACAATTAAAAATCAACAATAGGTAGTTATTGTACCAATCAGTGTTGTCCCGTTTGCAGACCTTCTATAGGTGTGAGGAGGGATACGAGGAGACTGCGGCACAGGTTATCGAAACCGAATGCTGCCACCTACTTCAAAATTGGCGGCATGAGGCTCGGGTGTGGGCTGTTCAAGACTACTACACCTCGCAGCGTATTAGGGAGGAAAAGGCGAAGTGATGCGATTCTAAGATGGAGAAGGATCATTACATGAAGGTAATTACATATTATTAAGGCCTTGTAGTTAGTTTCCTTGATTTGATTCTTACGCGTAGTGCTCAAATTTCTCTTTATTAACTTAGGTGCCCCCGAGATGGTGTGTGCATAAGATGGATTGTTGGGAGGCCTTGGTGGATTAGTAGTGCTCCGAAAAGTGGGAGGCTAGCCACAACACTGCCAAGGAGAGGCGTGACAAAATGGTTGGTGTGCCACACCATCAAGGGAGCGTCAACTTAAATGAGTTTGGTGCGAACTGGGTAAGTGGTTTGCTTCATGACTCATGCAATTCATTCTTAATGCTAGCTTGAGCCCTTTACTAATACTTTTTTCCTCTCTCTCTCTCTTTTAGGCATGTCACAATAAGCCGAAGGTGCCATAGATGTACGACCTCTATGCGATGGCCCATATTGCCTCGTACAAGAAGGTCAAGGCATTCTCTGAGTCTGACCTTGATCATCCCGAAAACTTCACCAACATCTCCTCCCACAACAAGCTCGTGAAGTACAGAGATCACGGGAAGGAGAGGAAAGGGAAGGACATTAACCTGAGCCAAGGGCCTATTGATCCAGAGCCGGTGATGATAGCTGGCAACAGGAGGCCCCATGGCTCGATCGCCATTGGAGACGGCCTTATACGTTGTCGTAGCACTCTCCGGCAGATAAAGGCACGCCAAACGAGCTCCTGTCCTGAGATAACACCTCGTACATGGCCAGTCGAGCTCGCCATCGAGGTTAGTTTAATGAACTCAACAATCTTTCCGCATTACGTTGTGTGTGTGAACCAATATGATTACAATGCTAACAATGAGTTGTGTTGCAGGCTGCTATTCTGAAAGAGTGAGAGGCAACGCAGGCGCTTTTGGCGGCGAAGGATAAGGAGATGAAGGAGATGGAGGAGAGGACGGCTGCGATGATGGAGGCGGAGAGGGCACGGAACTATGCGTCTAACAGGGCCTTGTACGAGCTCTTCGTGGTAAGTTTCTTTTTCATATTTGTCAAATCTTGCATTCTAATGATCGTTTCATTAATAACTAAAAAGTTTGACTTGTCAAAACCAAATGTACAGCCTATGTGCGAGAAGACCGGCCACATCCCTCCGGCGATGCCATTCATTAACATGGCGAGGACGGTGAGTTTCATTTCAATGCAGTGATCTTTAGAGTGTCATCATGCTAACGACACATTGCAAATGATGTTTGGTGCAGAATATCTTCTGAAACGCATCGCACGGACCTTCTATAGGGCAGCCTTCTCTAGGTGAAACAAGCCAAAGCCACCATGCTTCACCTCCGTGCTGACGAGAATGGTATGTTTTTTCTAGTGTTTTGCTTAACAACCGCATAATAATGGTTACTTACCTTACCTTACCTCCAAAATGACATATTTTACCCAAGTTAGCTCTAGAATGACCTATACTTAGCTTAGTTTCCTTCTAAATGACATAGTAAGCTAAATTAGCTCCAAAATGGCCTATTTTATCAAAAATGTCCTATACTTAGCTTAGTTTCCTCCTAAATGACATAGTAAGCTAAATTAGCTCCAAAATCGCCTATTTTATCAAAAATGACCTATACTTAGCTTAGTTCTCTCCTAAATGACATAATAAGCTTACCTAGCTCCAAAATGACCTATTGTACCTAGCTTAGCTATTAAATGACCTATACTTAGCTTAGTTAGCTCCAAAATGGCATAATAAGCATAGTTAGCTCCAAAATGACATGTTTTACCTAAGTTAGCTCTAAAATGACATATGGTTAGCTTAGTTTCCTCCTAAATGACGTGGTAAGCTACATTAGCTCCAAAAACGCCTATTTTTTATCAAAAATGACCTATACTTCGCTTAGTTAGCTCCAAAATGGCATAATAAGCTTAGCTAGCTCCAAAATGACTTGTTTTACCAAAATTAGCTATTAAATGACCTATAATTAGCTTAGTTAGCTTCAAAATGGCATAATAAGCATAGTTAGCTCCTAAATGACCTATTTTTACCTAAGTTAGCTCCAAAATGACATATATTTAGCTTAGTTTCCTTCGAAATGACATAGTAAGCTAAAATATCTCCAAAATGGCCTATTTTATCAAAAATGACCTATAATTAGCTTAGTTTCCTCCTAAATGACATAGTAAGCTAAATTAGCTCCAAAATGACCTGTTTTATCAAAAATGCCCTATACTTACACTAGTGCAGAACAGGCCTATAGTCCCGGGCCGGATGGACCTTTACTACCGGTTCCCCAACCGGTACTAATGGGTCAGGACTAAAGGTCTAGACCTTTAGTACCGGTTGGACCACGGAACGGTACTAAAGGCCCTCCACGTGGCTGCGTGCGTGGACTGGTGGTGGAAGACCTTTAGTACCGGTTGGTGATACCAACCAGTATTAAGTCTTCTGTTTTTTTTGTTTTAGCTTTTAATTAGGTTTTAATTTTCCTCTCTATTTTTTGTGTTTTCCATTCATTTCAAATTTATTTTACGGTGCTACAAAGTGTAAGCAGTACACAAGTTCATGCATATATATATATGTAATATAATATACAATATCTCATACATAGTATATATATACAAATGGAATTACACATCCATATAAATTCGGGACTTATAATTAACTTAAGGCCCAAACCCGGCCAGGACTAGCTAGCTAGTGCTCCGGATGAAATCTCAGTTCTCTACTACTGATTTGCTGGCATTATTGAGGCGGTAGTAAGGAATAGTGCTCTCCGTTTACATCAATGACATGTTGAAGAAGAAATGCCGCAAATTCCTCTTGAAGTGCTACAAAGCGTTTCTCGGGTGAGAGCTTCGACATCATCTGCCAAACCTGGTGTTGTCTTTCACGTGCTCCTCTGCGACGTGTACCACTTTCGGTCTGGACGCGAATGTTCTCGCAGAGGAAATATCCACATAAATTTGTCCCCTGTGGCTGCTTCGCGCACTTTGCAAAATAATAGAATTGAATAAGATAATTAATAATCGAGCATGATAATGGTATTGAAAATAGAATTAGTGAGATGCGCGGACCTAGTAGTACTACTTAATTACCTGCATCTTTTTCCACTTCAGCTTTGGTTTCCATTGACGACCGTGATGGGTTTTTTCTATCATCTTTTTCCAAACACTACCTGGCAAAGAAAAAGAACTAAAGAGTTATTACAATTACTTTTGATATCAGGAAATAATGAAAGAAAGCGAGGTCGATAAAGATTGAAATTACCGTTCTATCATAAAATACAAGTCCACGTATGATTGTTCTGGTGTATCTAGTGAGTCGTACACTTGAACAAGTCCATCCGCGAGGATAATATATAGGAGGATATAGTGGTCTCCGCGTAGAAGTTTATATAATTAAGCAGGCATGCGCATATAACTCATCAACTACACTTGACAGCGAGCTAGTAAGCAAAAATAGAATTTGTAGTATACAAGATAGTAAACACTCACCCCATGTTGTAAGGAAATATTATAGTAGATTTGGTATTCATTAGTGCCTCTAGAAAATTTTCCAAGAGATCTTCTGTGTCCTTGACATAATGTTTTACCACATGACCATTAACGGTACTTGGGTCGATGTACCCAATGTCATCGATTCCCTCTTGTTTCAATTCCCACATCTTCAATCTGCATAATAGCGTAGAAAAGAACATATATAGTGAGGATAAGCCAATGGGTGATATCTTAGCTAGAGACTTAAATTACTAAAGATATAAATCACTTACAGACAATAGTAACTGATGAGAGTTTTGTTGATAGAGTCCATGTGGTATAACTGGAAAAGTTCTGAGAATTCAAGACATATGTCACATGCATTGACGTAATGCTCTTTCCTTACTTTGACCATGACCACCGTATCCCCTCGCTTTGCTTCACGCATGTACCAATCATGCAACCGTCGCATCGCAGTTGGTAGTTCCTTGTACTGCTCGGGTGTGACAAGTGGTTTTCTGACAGCATATTGCATTGCGTACTCAGTTGCATCGTACCCGCGGATTTCCTCGGTGCCAAGGATTTGGTCAAGAGTTAGACCTGCAACCTTTAGTACTTTGAGGTCGATTGGGCTGCCTTGCACGTCGACTGGTTGGATCGGTTGCTTGCTTGGATTGGTACTCACCTTGAGCGGAGAGATCGATTGCTTGGATTGTTCTCTGAGCTGGGGAACTGTTTTCTCGCTAGTTGATGTCGTACTTCCCGGCTTCTTCCTTGGGTTGGGCCGACTTCTCTGCTCACTTGCCTTCTGAATCTGTCGCTCATAGTCTGTCGGCATACGCTCGACATATGCTGGGGGTCGATCAATAAAGTGTTCCATAAAGTGCTCTTGGACTTCCTTGGGTATTACCTCCTTTGGCAGCACGGTCTTCTTCGCAAAAAAGGCTTTCACTTGGAGATCGCATTCAATTTTATTTTCCTCCGGTGTCATGTCATAAGGCAGCTTCCTTTTGGCTGGAGGCTCGGGTTTCTTCTTTGCTTTCTTCCGAAGAGGACTGCTGGTGGCCTTCCTCTTTTGGGAGCCCTGCTGGCGGGACCGCTGCCGGGGTGGAGTCGGCTCACGCGGCGGAGATCGATATCGATGATGATATGGACTCGTGTCGTGCTCCGTCTCGAGATTGGGAGGACTGCTCATGGCAAGGTGGGGAGGATTGCTGGCGAGGTGGGATGCCTCTCAAGGTGGGGATGACTGTGGGGGAGCTCGAGGTGGGGAGGACTGCTGGCGAGGTGACTGCTGCCGAGGTGACTGCTAGCGAGGTGGGGAGGACTGCTAGCAAGGTGGGGAGGACTGCTGGCACTGCAATGCCTCTGGCTAGGATCCCTCGCGTTGGACATCAATACTCGGAGGAGCCGGTGGCCTTAGCGCCGAGTGTGGAAAGACGATGCAGTCCTTACTCCATAGAATGAGACCACAGCCGGCTTCTGCCAATGTGGACTCCCCCTCACCTCCAGGGATGTCAAGCAATAGTTCATCATATCCCGACTCTATTGCGTCCACCGCGACATGAGCATACCCAGCTGGAACCGGATTGCAATGCCAGAGAACATCAGGTGTATTTGGTAAAGCATAGCCCGTCGCGACCCGCACGGGTATGTTCTTCATTTTCTAGATTAGCTCACAAGATGTGTGTGTGACTATCGGTCTGTCGAGACTTTCCTTAAATAACTCTCACATATCTCATGGTGTGTTGGTGCGCACTCTCTCACATTGATACGGTGGTGTATATATGTTGGTGGACACTCTCTCGCAGCAATAGGTTTGACCGGCGGTGATGGACGCTTCCCATCTCCTCTTCTTGCACAATATATCGATGAGTATATCGCAAACAAGAGGAGAAAGAGGAAGCGCCCCCCACGACAATAGTCGGGATTCCTCCATCAAGAACACACATGAAACCCTAAACTAAATTAGGATCGACGACAGACCGAAAGTCACACACGCATTAGGATCCAAACTAAATTAAACCTAAAACGAAACTAAACATAAACTAAATTAAACCTAAACTAAACATAAACTAACATATATCCTAATAACCTGACAACCTAACTAACTAACTAACTAAATAGGGGTGTTGTGTCGTGGTCGGGGTCGGGTGTCGGGGGTGTCGTGTCGGGGTGTCAGGGTTCGACGTCGAGGGACCCTAGATACCCTAGCATCTACACACTAGTCCAGCGATCATCGGGGCGATCGTCGAGGAGAGGGGTCGGCCGGGGGATCTCACCTAGCCTCCTTATCCGGAGGTGGCGTCGGCAATGGGCTCAGGGTGGCGGCAACGGGATCACGGAGCGGCGGCCGGAGTGAGCGGGCCGGTGGCGACGGGACCGGTGACGAGGGGCGGCGTCCGGGTAGGCGAGGGCAACCGCGGTGAGGGTGACGGCGGCGAGGGCGATGGCGGCGAGGGGCGGCGTCCGGATAGGCGAGGGCAACGACGACGAGGGCGACGGTGGCGAGGGCGATGACGGCAGTGGTGAGGGCGACGACGGTGGTGGTGCGACGGCGGCGATGATGAGGGCGACGGCAATGGCGCTGTGGTGGTGCGACGGCGGCGAGGGCAACGACGGCGAGAGCGATGGCGGCAAGGGCGACGGCGGCGAGGGCAACGACGACGGCAATGGCGATTTCGGCAGCCTGGTGGCGCAAGTTGAGCTCTCCCGGTGCGTTGCTCGGCCCGGGACGACGAAGTCCTCCTTTTATACAAGACAAACCTTTAGTACCGGTGCGTGGCATGCACCTGTACTAAAGATACCGGTGCGTGCCACGCACCGGTACCAAAGGTCCTCCCAACAGAGTGCGGGGGTCTTTAGTACCGGTGCGAGCCACGCGCCGTTACTAAAGGTCCTGCCAAAAGAGCGCGGGGGTGGTGGACCTTTAGTACCGGTGCGTGGCTAGCACCGGTACTAAAAGTGTTTTTTAATTAAATATTAGTTATTATTTTCAGAAAAACCCCGTAAACTTTAGAAAATCATAGAAAAAAACGTAGGACTCCAATGGAAATAAAGAATATATGAAAAAATATCAGAAAAATATAAAGAATCTGTTTATGGCATTTTCGTGCATGTTTGAACAACTTCAACTGTTGTATAAGATAATTTGGTTAAATGGCATTTGAAATATTCATATCTCGAGTTTGAAAAGCAGTACAAATAAACTCTGAAAAGGTTGTAACTTGGCACAACATCATAATTTCACCCACATAGCAACTTCTAGAGAGTTGAGAGGGTTACGGCAAAAACTGGATGCACTTCGTGTACAAATTGGACAATCTCATAAGAAGTATGAGGGTTTCGGATGAAAACTCATCTATTACAAAGGGATTTCATTTTTAATAACTTATTTTAACTCCATACGTTTTTGTATTCAATATGCACCATTCAAAGGCACATCATCAATTTTCAACCCTCTTTGACTTCATTTGATATTTTTCAGGCATTTAATGATTTATTTTGAGCTAAATGACCCCTTAATTTGAAAAGCAGTACAAATGAACTCTGAAAAGGTTGTAACTTGGCATGACATCATAATTTCACCCACATAGCAACTTCTAGAGAGTTGAGAGGGTTATGGCAAAAACTGGATGGACTTCGTGTACAAATTGGACAATCTCATAAGAAGTATGAGGGTTTCAGACGAAAACTCATCTATTACAAAGGGATTTCATTTTTAATAACTTATTTTAACTCCATAATTTTTGTGTGTTCAATATGCACCATTCAAAGGCACATCATCAATTTTCAACCCTTTCTGACTTCATTTGATATTTTTCAGGCATTTAATGATTTATTTTGAGCTAAATGATCCTGAATTTGAAAAGCAATACAAATGAACTCTGAAAAGGTTGTAACTTGGCATGACATCATAATTTCACCCACATAGCAACTTCTAGAGAGTTGAGAGGGTTACAGCAAAAACTGGATGCACTTCGTGTACAAATTGGACAATCTCATAAGTATGAGGGTTTCGGACAAAAACTCATCTATTACAAAGGGATTTCATTTTTAATAACTTATTTTAACTCCATACTTTTTGTGTGTTCTATATGCACCATTCAAAGGCACATCATCAATTTTCAACCCTTTCTGACTTCATTTGATATTTTTCAGGCATTTAATGATTTATTTTGAGCTAAATGACCCTGAATTTGAAAAGCAGTACCAATGAACTCTGAAAAGGTTGTAACTTGGCATGACATCATAATTTCACCCACATAGCAACTTCTAGAGAGTTGAGAGGGTTACGGCAAAAATTGGATGCACTTCGTGTACAAATTGGACAATCTCATAAGAAGTATGAGGGTTTCGAACGAAAACTCATCTATTACAAAGGGATTTCATTTTTAATAACTTATTTTAACTCCATACTTTTTCTGCGTGTTTGTGCCTTTCTTATGATTGCGCCGTAACCATGGATAATCTTCATCATTTAACAGGATGCTTGGGTCAGTCTTCACTCTGAAGGGAGGGATTTCATGAAACTTTTCATAATCTTCGGACATGTCTATCTTGTCCTCCACTCCCGCGATGTTTCTTTTCCCTGAAAAAACTATGTGGCGCTTTGGCTCATCGTATGATGTATTCGCTTCCTTATCTTTTTTTCTCCTCGGTTTGCTAGACATGTCCTTCACATAGAAAACCTGAGCCACATCATTGGCTAGGACGAATGAGTCGTCTGTGTATCCAAGATTGTTGAGATCCACTGTTGTCATTCCGTACTGCGGGTCTACCTGTACCCCGCCTCCAGTATATTTGACCCATTTGCACCGAAACAAAGGGACCTTAAGATCAGGTCCATAGTCAAGTTCCCATATCTCCTCTATGTAACCATAATATGTGTCTTCAAAGTTGGTTGCATCATAGCGAACACCACTGTTTTGGTTGGTGCTCTTCTTATCTTGGGTGATCATGTAAAATGTATTCCCATTTATCTCGTACCCTTTGAAAGTCGTTACAGTCAAACTTAGTGTCTTGGCCAACTAGTACAGTTCATCTGGAACATCGTTGTCATTGATGAGCTTTGTTTGCAACCAACTGGCAAAAGTCTCCATGTGTTTACGTTCAATCCAGGGGTCAGACTGCTCCGGGTTCTTGGACCGTACAATATCCTTGTCTTCCTCCATATATGGAGTCACCAAGGTGGAATTGTGTAGAACCGTGTAGTGTGCTTGAGTGAAAGAATGCCCGTCCATATTTATTGCTTCTTTCTTTCCTAATGTGTCTTTTCCACCCAGCCTCCCCTCATGCCGCGATTCAGGAAGACCAACCGGCTTAATGTCAGGAAAAAAGTCAACACAAAACTCAATAACCTCCTCTGTTCCATATCCCTTGGCGATGCTTCCTTCTGGCCTAGCACGATTATGAACATATTTCTTTAAGACTCCCATGAACCTCTCGAAGGGGAACATATTGTGTAGAAATACGGGACCCAGAATGTTAATATCTTCGACTAGGTGCACTAGAACGTGCGTCATAATATTGAAGAAGGATGGAGGGAACACCAACTCGAAACTGACAAGACACTGGACCAGGTCATTCTGTAACCTTGGTAGGATTTCTGGATCGATTACCTTCTGAGAAATTGCATTGAGGAATGCGCATATCTCCACAATGGCTAATCGAACATTTTCCGGTAGAAGCCCCCTAAGTGCAACCGGAAGTAATTGCATCATAATCACGTGGCAGTCATGAGACTTTAGATTTTGAAATTTTTTCTCTGCCATATTTATTATTCCCTTTATATTCGACGAGAAGCCAGACGGGACCTTCATACAGAGCAGGCATTCAAAAAAGATTTCCTTCTCTTCTTTCGTAAGAGCGTAGCTGGCAGGACCTTGATACTGCTTTGGAGGCATGCCGTTTTTTTTGCATTAATTCTTTGCTTGTCCTCCCGTGCCTCCGGTGTATCTTTTGTCTTTCGATACACGCCCAAGAAGCCTAGCAGGTTCACACAAAGATTCTTCGTCACATGCATCACGTCGATTGCATTGCGGACCTCTAGGGCTTTCCAATATTCAAGTTCCCAAAATATAGATTTCTTCTTCCACATTGGTGCGTGTCCGTTGGCGTCATTCGGAATAGATTGTCCGCCAGGACCCTTTCCAAAGATTACCTGTAAATCCTTGACCATATCAAAGATATATTCACCGGTACAGAGGCTAGGCTTCTTCCGGTTATCTGGCTCACCTTTGAAATGGTTGCCTGCCTTTCTTAAGATATGCTTGATCGGTAGAGATCGACGATGTCCCAGGTACACATTCTTCTTACATTTATCCAAATATATACTTTCAGTATCATCTAAATGGTGCGTGCATGCATTGTATCCCTTGTTTGTATGTCCTGAAAGATTACTAAGAGTAGGCCAATCATTGATGGTTACAAACAGCAACGCTCGTAGGTCAATTTCCTTCTGTGTGTGCGCATCCCACACACGCACACGTGGTTTTTTCCACAACGATAGAAGTTCATCAACTAGTGGCCTTAGGTAGACATCAATGTCGTTGCCGGGTTGCTTAGGGCCTTGAATGAGCACTGGCATCATAATGAACTTCCTCTTCATGCACAACCAAGGAGGAAGGTTGTAGATACATAGAGTCACAGGCCAAGTGTTGTGACTGGAGCTCTGCTCGCCAAAAGGATTCATGCCATATGTACTAAGACCAAACCATAAGTTCGTTGCGTCAGCTACAAAGTCCTCGAACTCCCTCTCGATTTTTCTCCACTACGACCCATCAGCGGGTGCTCTCAACATCCCGTCTTTCTTACGTTCTTCTTCGTGCGATCACAACAACTTGGCATGCTCTTTGTTTTGGAAACAAACGTTTCAACTGTGGTATTATAGGAGCATACCACATCACCTTGGCAGGAACCCTCTTCCTGTGGCGTTCGCCCTCCACATCACCAGGGTCATCGCGGGGGATCTTATAGCGCAGTGCACCGCATACTGGGCATGCATCCAAATTCTCGTACTCCTCACCGCGGTAGAGGATGCAGTCATTAGGGCATGCATGTATCTTCTGCACCTCTAATCCTAGAGGGCAGACAACCTTCTTTGCTTCGTACGTACTTTCGGGCAATTCGTTATTCTTTGGAAGCATCTTCTTTATCATTATCAGCAATTCTTGAAATCCCTTGTCAATTACACCATTTTTCGCCTTCCATTAAAGCAATTCCAGCATGCTACCCAACTTTTTCTAGTCATCTTCACAATTTGGATACAATAATTTCTTGTGATCCTCTAACATGCGTCTCAACTTCAACCTCTCCTTATCATTTTCGCAGTTTCTCTTTGCATCAGCAATGACCTGACCCAAATCATCAGCGGGCTCATTTGATGCCTCTTCTTCAGCTTCCCCCATTGATGCCTCTTCTTCAGCTTCCCCCATTGTTGTTTCAGCGAAAGGATAGTTGTCACCATCCTATTCTTCTTCATTGTCTTCCATTATAACCCCTCTTTATCCATGCTTGGTCCAACAGCTATAGCCGGACATGAAACCGGACTTCAGCAGGTGGTAGTGAAGGGTTTTTGAGTTAGAGTAATTCCTATCATTCTTACAGTCACGACATGGACAACACATGAAACCATTCTGCTTATTTGTCTCAGCCACACGAATAAAATCATGCAGGCCATTAAGAAACCCTGGACTTAGTCGGTCATCATACATCCATTGTCGGCTCATGTTCACTACACAACATCGAAGTGACCAAATTAATACAACTTCATCATCACATTACAACCAAAAGTAGAGCTAGCAGTGACCAAATGTTATTACTGCAAATAATGGATACTTATAGTTCATACATATACATCTCATAAAACAACACCAACTATCTAAAACATGTGAATACAACAACAAATATGATCATAATCGCAACTAAAGTAACAATTGAGCCAACAGCATAATGATACCAAGCCTCTTTATCAATGGCATATTTTCTAATCTTTCTAAGCTTCAAGCGCATTCCAACCATCTTGTTCTTGTGATCATCGACGATATCGGCAACATGCAACTCCAATCCCATCTTCTCATCTTCAGTTCTTTTCAATTTTTCTTTCAATGATCAATTTCTTTTTCAGCTTGTGTTAATTTCTCGAGCAGAATTGCATAGTCGGTTGGAATTTCTGGTTCAACTACTTCCTATAGATAAAAATATCTACGTAAATTTGGTGGCATAATTAATTGTCATAGACATTAGATGATGTGTGAAATAGTTATAAAAGATAATTAACAACATGCCACATCTGAATCATAGACTGGACGAGGGCCGACGTGGGCGGATATCATAACCATTACACTATAGAATAACTAACAATAATACAAGTAAGTAAATCGTACACACAGCTATCTAAATCATACAAGTAATTTGTTTTTTAAAAGATTTTAAGAAGAACAAGAGGCTCACCAAGGTGGTCGGTGCCGCGACGAGACGGTGCGGACGATGGATGGTGGTTAGGACGGCTGAGGATGGGAAGGCACACCAAATAAACCACACCTACACATATGCAACCTAACAAGTTAATTTGAGCTCAAATTGTATATAAATCAAATAAACTCCCACAAATCACATATCACATATCTTTGAGCATACCACAAGCTAATCTAGCAAGAGATGAAGGAGCAAAGTTGCTAACCTTTATGAACACTTGGATAGATGGGGTGCCTTTAAATCTTGACAAATCCTTGGCAAAATGGAGGATGAGCTTCGAGCAAGAAGAAGAACATGGGAAGGCACACCAAATAAACCACACCTACACATATGCAACCTAACAAGTTAACTTGAGCTCAAATTGGATATAAATCAAATAAACTCCCACAAATCACATATCACATATCTTTGAGCATACCACAAGCTAATCTAGCAAGAGATGAAGGAGCAAAGTTGCTAACCTTTATGAACACTTGGATAGATGGGGTGCCTTTAAATCTTGACAAATCCTTGGAAAAATGGAGGATGAGCTTTAAGCAAGAAGAAGAACATGGGAGAAAACAGAGCTCTTTCGATCGGCTGCGGACGGATGTATATGTAGGAAGTCTTTAGTACCGGCTGGTGTCACCAGCCAGTACTAAAGGTTGCCCTTTAGTATCGGCTGGTGACACCAGCCGGTACTAAAGGTGCAAGCAGGGCCCATGTCTGACCAAAACCCTGCCATGCCCCCTTTAGTACCGGCTCGTGAGATGAACCGGTACCAAAGGTCCCTCACGAGCCGGTACTAAAGGTCGCCCTGCTCCTAGCCTTTGTAGCCGGCACGAACCAGGACTAATACCATCTTTAGTACCGGTTCGTGACCAGACCGGGACTAAAGCTCGGGACGAAAGGTCTGTTTTCTACTAGTGTTAGCTTAGTTCTCTCCTAAATGACATATTAAGCTTACCTAGCTCCAAAATGACCTATTGTACCTAGCTTAGCTATTAAATGACCTATACTTAGCTTAGTTAGCTCCAAATTGGCATAATAAGCATAGTTAGCTCCTAAATGACCTGTTTTTACCTAAGTTAGCTCTGAAATGACATATAGTTAGCTTAGTTTCCACCTAAATGACGTAGTAAGCTAAATTAGCTCGAAAATGGCGTATTTTGTCAAAAATGACCTATACTTCGCTTAGTTACCTCCAAAATGGCATAATAAGCTTAGCCAGCTCTAAAGTGACCTATTTTACCAAAGTTAGCTATTAAATGACATATAATTAGCTTAGTTAGCTTCAAAATGACATAATAAGCATAGTTAGCTCCTAAATGACCTATTTTGCCCTAAGTTAGCTCCAAAATGACATATATTTAGCTTAGTTTGCTCCTAAATAACATGGTAA
The DNA here is from genome assembly GCA_022496015.1 of Hordeum marinum. Classification (NCBI taxonomy): domain Eukaryota; kingdom Viridiplantae; phylum Streptophyta; class Magnoliopsida; order Poales; family Poaceae; genus Hordeum; species Hordeum marinum. The sequence goes on from CM039673.1 coordinate 66,388,850, forward strand.
GCTAAATTAGCTCCAAAAATGGCCTATTTTATCAAAAATGTCCTATACGTAGCTTAGTTCACTCCTAAATGACATAATAAGCTTACCTAGCTCCAAAATGACCTATTTTACCCAAATTAGCTATTAAATGACCTATAATTAGCTTAGTTACCTCCAAAATGGCATAATAAGCATAGTTAACTCCAAAATGATCAATGTTTACCGAAGTTCGCTCTAAAATGACATATAGTTAGCTTAGTTTCTTCCTAAATGACGTAGTAAGCTAAATTAGCTCCAAAATGTCTTATTTTATCAAAAATGACATATACTTACCTAAGTTCTCTCATAAATGACATAATAAGCTTACTTAGTTCTCTTCTTCATCTAGTCTTCTTCTTCTAATTTTGGAGCTTCCCATTTTGCAGATTACATTCACTTCACGGAAGTTTGCGTTGATGGAGTGCTTGGGTTACTTGTGTTTTTTATTTTTTATCGATGAACAATATGACACTTGCTCCATATGGATATGAAACTATGTATGTATGGATGAAACTATTGTAATATGGTTTGGTACGGATGAAACTTGCATAATATGTATGGATGGATGGATGAAACTTATTTTAACATGGTTATAAGTATGGCAACATATTTATTTCTGTGATATATATAAATCATATTGCTATGAAAATTGTTATAAAAAATATAAAAAAGGACATTTCGTTTATCCTTTGCCATCGGCCCACCGACGGCAAAGGGGTGGGGGCTGGGCAAACTGCAAAGGGGGAACCCCAGGCAGCATGGGCCTTACCGACGGCAAAGGGGGGGCTAGGCAGACGGCAAAGGGGAACCTTGGGCGGCATGGGCCTTACTCTTTGTCGTCGGCCCACCAACGGCAAAGGGGGGACCTGGGCAAACGGCAAAGGAAGGGGCTGGGGAGACAGCAAAGACTTTTGTTAACACTTGACAGCCCTAACCCCGTGGGTCTGTCATCGACCCTCTTTGCTGTCAGCTCCCCCATGGCAAAGATTCTTTGCCGTCGATGGTCCGAAAGCTGACGGCAAAGGGCTGCTTTACCGGGTTTTTCTTTGCCGTGATGTTTGTCATCTGCTGACGGACGGCAAAGGCCTTTGTCGTCTGGGGTCCTTCCCTTTGCCGTCCGCCATGGCAGACGACAAATTCCCTTATTCTTGTAGTGGGCTGCTCAGTCTCGTTAGAAGAGTCAGTATGACCGTCATCACAAAGATATGGTCTATCAACCTGCTGAAAAGGCTTATCTTCGAATCACGCCAATGAGAGGTGCACACCATTTTGGGAGCAAGGGCAAGCTGGATCCTCGTTATATTGGTCCTTTCACTATTCTTGAAAGGCGTGGTAAACTGGCATATTAACTAGAACTGACACCAAACCTTTCTCAAGTTCACGAAGTGTTCCATGTGTCACAGCTTCGTCGCTGCTTCAAGGATCCTATCCGAGCAGTGGATCGTGGTATGCTTGAGCTGCAACAAGATCTTTCTTACAAAGAGCAATCGGTCCGCATTCTTGATGAAACCGAACATCGGACTCGTCAGAAGGTTACTAAGTTCTTCAAAGTGCAGTGGGCAAATCATTCTGAAGATGAAGCCACTTGGGAACGCAAAGATCATCTTCGTGCAGAATACCCCGAGCTCTTTCCCTCTACTTCTTAATTCTCGGGACGAGAATTCTTTTTATTATGGGAGAATTGTAACACCCGAATAATTAAACTACAGTAATCCCACGTTAATGATGCCTTGTCATCACTTTGAGTGTTGATAATCTCTTTTTGGTTTAATCACGATGAAAGTCAAAATTAAATTAAAGTAAAAATTTAAGTTTTCAAAATGCCAAAACAAAAATGTTCGGGTGCGACAATTAATGCATAGATAATTGTGTTGTGGGAATCAACACTTTTGGAGTTATTTAAATTCACTAAAATAAAATAAAACTAAAATACAAAATAATAAATAACATGATAAAAACAAAAGCATAAATAAAAATAAAAATAAAAGAAACCCTCCCGGGCCAGCCCAACTGGGCCTCGGCCCACCTAACCCAACCGGGGCAACCCTAGCCCATCCCGAACCCCTCACTCCCCCACCTCTCTTCTCTCCTCCTCCCGATCTGATCTAGATCGGGGCCTCCCCACATCGCCCTTGACCACGCACGGCGTTGCCTGCCACCGCCTTCCCCTCGACGGCTCCGTCGAGCCTCGCCGCTCCCACCTCCCTGCAACGCCGGTGAGCCCCTACGGCATCCTCCCTTCCACCCACTCTTCCCCTTCCCTCCGGCCAGCCTACCCCCTCCTATCGTCGCTAGCTGTCGTCGCCGTGCGCCGTCCTGCTAGCCCCCCACTGCAGCCGCCCGCCTTCGGCTCCCATCGTGGCCACGCACACCACCCCCCTGCGCGCCCTCGCCAGCTGCTCGCCGCCCCGCTCGTGCGCACCCATCCTACCACTGCGCACCAGCCGTCCCGGCCACGCCCTCGTCTTGTGTTTGCTCCCGCCCCTGTCCACAACCCCATGATGCCGCTGTGGCCGCCGATGGCCATCGTCGGTCCCTAACCACCGCCTTGCGCTCGCCCCCCACCTGCCGGCACCCTGGCCGCCGTCGCCGGCTTGACAAGCACCACCGGTCGTCGTTGGCGTTGGGGCCTCAGCCTCCCCTAAACCGATCCGGTTAGTGGGGTGAAAACCTTTGACCCCACTAACCCCTCCCCCTCATACTGGATGACAACGAGGGCCCACCCCCTACAAACGGTTTTATAAAAAATAAAAAATAAAAAATGATTAATTAGTAAATTAATTAAATAGATAGTTAGTTTAATTAATTAATTAACGTAATTAAGGTTAATTAGAATAATTAACTTTCTATTAATTAATTAGTTTTTAATCAGGGAATGACAGGTGGGTCCCACCCCCTTAATTAAATTAATATTAATTAAACTTGGAGAATGACATGTGGGGCCCACTGGTCAGTTTGACCAGTCAAGCCCTTGTTGACTACTGATGTCAGCAGGACATCATGCTGATGTCATAAATTGAATTATTGAATTAAAATAATTTATTTTAATTTTTAAATATTAATATAAAATAAACTGTAAGTGAGATGAAAATATTTTATACATGAAAGTTGTTCAGACAAATGCTACGAATTCGAATACGCTATCCGTTAGTCTATCACGTGCTCCTATCATAACGAACATGGAACATTTCCATCGTTTTCATGTGTCCGGTAGAAGCCCGAGACTCGAAAAATATCATCAGGTATTCTTCTGATCCGTCCATGCCATGTAATACTGCGTTAGTGCATGTCTAGCCCTACATATTGCCATGTCATGCATCTGATGCATTTGTCTGCTTTATATTTATTTGTTTCTCCCTCCTCTTCTTATCGGTAGACCCCGAGACTGACGGTACTGCCGGGTACGACTACGCGCCTGACGATCAGGCCTTTGTAGTAGAGTAGCAAGGCAAGCAACCCCCCCCCCCTTGAGCATTCTTATATCGCCCATTTCTTCCCCTCTCATTCTTGCATTATATTTTGCTACTGTATTAGTTAGCTCCTATTCTGATGCATAGCCTATTTTTGATAAACTTCTACTATACCTGCAACCGTATCAACTGCTTAGTGTAGGTATGGTCAGTGATACCCTAGAGACACCAACATTGTCCCAATTGCCCCTACTTTCACCTTCGACATCATCGAGGACTTGAAGACAGAAGACTCAGTCATCATGACCGACTGACAAACCCTTACTAACTCATTACCTCACACCCCTTAAGTATGGCACTACAGAGCTACTATCGAGTGTCGAGGGTGATACCTCACTTAGCACTCCCGATGTTAATTCTGTAGCGTAGCTACTCGATCGTGGGTATCGAGGGTGATTCCTCCTTCCCAAATATCGATAGCGACTCTTGGCATACCCATACCTCTAGTGGGATTCATCAAGGGTGATTCCTCGGACATCCACTTGGCATATAACCACACAACTACTATTGACTTGACACTGTACTAACGTGATGGGACTGAAGGGACAGGCGGTACCACTCTGTTGAGGTGGACCTGAGTTCCCAACAGTCTTGAGACGGGTCGGCCCCAAGGGTACCCGTGTTTGTGAGATATGGTGGGATGCGCCGGTAAGGCATCCAAAGGGTTAATATGAGGCGTGGGCGGGCATGAGAGGCCCTTGCCACACATCCTCGAGACGGAGCGATGGGACCGCACTTCATGGGTTGTGCTTGCCCTGCTTTAGATAAAATGCTAATGGGTTGGGTATTTTATCTAAGTTGGTCGTTTGACCTTTTACGCATCAAACCTTCACGTGGGAGAAGTTATGAGTACTTAGCGTCGTTGTATCAGCCGAAGCTCTTCGGACGTCAGCAATGGAGCAGCGTGCGCCAGATTGGACTGGACGGTACATCTCTTGGACCGGAGTGTGCTAGGTCTGCTTCCGGTCGCGTGCGCATCGTGCAGGAGCGCGGAGGGCAAGTGGGCCCACGCCCCCTTTGTGCTTAGGATTTAGACCGGCGGGCTGGCCTCTTCGTTAAGCCTAGGTGGGGCGATGCCGTTTTGGATCCCGAGGCCGGGCATTACCCAAGAAAGTGTGTCCGGACGGAGGTGATCAAGCGTGTTGGAAATGCGGTGCACCCCTATAGGGATGAATTCATCTATTCGAATAGTTGTGTCCATAGTAACAGGATGACTTGGAGTTGTACCTTGACCTACTACAACTAAAATTATGACTTTAAATTAAAATGAATGTTGGCTCCGAGATTGCTTCCTCGCAGGGAGTCGAGGAAGAATCTCTGGGTGTGGTTACTTAATAAAATTGCTACAATAATATGACTATATGTGAATTACTAGTCTATTCTCTTCTAATGCTGCAAGATGCTGAAGATGCTAGTCTTCGATAGGACTACGCCTTCCTCCTGTTCTTGCTTTCCGCAGTCAGTTCAGATATACCTCATTCCTTGATAATGATGCATACTTAGCATAGTTTTGATGTCACTCTTGCGAGTACTTTGGATGAGTACTCACCGCTGCTTTGCTTTCTCTTTCCCTCTCGATACGGTTGTGCGTTCAGACGATGGAGCCCAGGAGATGAAGTACGTCGGAGACAACTACTACACCATCGCTGGAGCCTACTACTATGTGGAGAGTGCTGACGCTCAGGAGTAGTTAGGAGGTTCCTAGGCATGAGGCCTCGCCTCTTTCAATCCATGTTATGTTTGTGCTAGCCTTCTTAAGGCAAAACTTATCGAACTTATCTCTGTACTCAGATATTAATTGCTTCCGCTGACTAGTGCTTGTCGAGCTTTGTATTCGAGCCCTCGAGGCCCCTGGCTTGTAATATGAAGTTGTATGACTTTAATTTGTGTCTAGAGTTGTATTGTGATATTAATTAATGAGTCCCTAATCTTAATCATACGCATTGCGTGTTTGTTTAGTGTACGGTCAAAATTGAGGACGTAGAGTGATCTTTAAAAGGAGCACTACTCAATTAATGATTACGGCTTATGTATGCTCGCAGCAACTCCTATGTGAGCATCCCGTGATGTAACCGGTATTGGGCTGGCTATTAACCAAGTGGCCTCGGCATACATGTTTTTCTTACCTTTTCTATTTAGTAAAAAGTACAAAAACACACATCATGAAAAAAAAGTTGATTTTTTAAAAAGTGTTACATCGCTCACTAAAAAACTGTTCGATCGAATTTTTCAAAATGTCTGAACCATTCAAACAAAGTATTCGCAATTACAAAAAATCTCGCATTTCAAAATTAAGCTGAAAAATGTATGTTAAAAACATATTATGTATTTTAAAACGTTACACATTTTAGACTAAATTTTATGAATATTTCTAAAACATGTTCCTCCAGTATATAAGTAGCTTACATAGTTTAAAAATAAAGTTTCATATCATATAATTTTTTTTCAACTTTTATTCAAAATAACGTTCAAAATAAAGTGATTGAAAAAAATGTCATCATGCATTAATATTTTAAAAACATATAAGATCATATTTTAGAAGTATGTGAAAAATGTATAATGTGTATGAAAAGTAATAGACATAAAAACATAAACTTGAAAAAAAAAAGGTTTATCTGAAATATGTTACACATATATAAAAAACTGTTTCTGATGAATACAAAAAATCTAAAATATGTATTCAAGCTATTAGATATGTATATATTGGGAAAAAGGAACGAAAAATGAAAAAAAAAACAGAAGACAACTAGTGAAAATTGAAGAGAGAAACAATGAAAACTGAGGAAAAAAATTAAAGAAAAACTAAATAATACAAGTGAATACCGAAGACACTCGAAAACAGATTCTATAACTGTAACAAAAAACAGGCAGAAAAATATCAGAAAAAAACTCAGATTACACTAGTGTGTTGGGCCGGCCCAATAGCTGCCAGGCTGTTGTGGACAATTGTTAATTAGAAGCATTATGTTGTTGTTGTTGTTCAAGGCGAGTAATGAGGGGGGCTGTTGCCGTGTCAAACTTGTTGGAAACCTATTGTATTGCATCAGGCCAGAGGATCAACAATGACAAGTCATCTATCCTTTTCAGTAAGGGATGTCCGCAAGCAATTCGAGATAGTATTAAAGGGGCTCTCAATGTCCACAATGAGCAACTCACTAAGAAGTACTTGGGCATGCCGATAGAGGTGGGACATTCGAAAAATGGCACTTTCAAATATTTGAGACAGAGTGTGGGAAAAGGTCAAAGGCTGGATGGAGAAGATGCTCTCATATGCAAGGAAGGAGGTCCTAATTAAAGCCGTGGCACAATCAATACCGGTTTTTTCGATGGCATGTTTCAGGTTGCCAAGGGGTATTTGTGAAAGTGTGACATCCATTATTCGTCAATTCTGGCGGGGAAGCAAAAGAGGAAGGAGGAAGCCGAGTTGGGTTTCCTGGGATGTATGCACAGAACCAAAAAATTTAGGGGGCTTAGGCTTCCGAGACATGGACCTGTTTAACCTTTCTCTTCTAGCAAGGCAAGCTTGGCGCATCATCCAGGAACCAACGACACATAGTGCAAAAATATTAAAGGCAACCTACTTTCCCTCGACTACCGTCCTGGATGCCACACTTGGCTCTCACCCATCGCAAGTCTGGCGGGCCGTTTTGGACGGTAGGGATATATTAGCTCAAGGAATTATTATGAGAATTGGTACGGGTGAACATACCAAGGTTTGGGAGCACAAACTGGATCCCACGAGAGGGACTGATGCGACCGATCTCTTCTATGATCGCGCATCCACCTATTCTGGTTTCGGAATTAATTGATGCATCTTTAGCATCATGGCGCCAGGATGCTGTGAGAACATGTTTTGTGCCATTCGATGCCGAAGCAATTCTACGGATCCCACTTTGTACGAGAAGACCGGAAGATTTCTAGGCATTGGGAGCTGACCGTCACGGAAGGTTCTCTGTCAGTTCGGTCTATAAGATGTTGATCAAAACAAAGATCCAAAGAGAGAATTGGTTAGAGATGTTCAGGGCCAATCTGATACTAGCATTGATTAACAAAACTGGACGAAGCTTTCGAACTTTACACGCCATCTAAGATAAAAAACTTCTTGTGAAGGTTGGGGCAGAACTCAATCCCTACCTCAGACGTGTTGCATCACCGTCATATGGCAACATCTTCCGTCTGTGCTATATGCTAATTAGAAGATGATTGGAAGCACGCTTTGTTTGAATGCATGTTGGCACGAAGTGTGTCGTCGCTCGCTACAGCAGAGATGGTTGAACATATGTGTGCAAACCAAGATCTGAATGCAAGGGATTGGCTATTCTTGATGAACGCGACATTGTCTCACGAGCTTTTCACTGAGATGGTAGTGACCATGTGGGCAATCTGGAAAGCCAGAAGAAAAGCAATCCACGAGGACATATTTCAGAGTCCATTCTCAACTCACTTTTTCATCAAATCTTTTATGAACGACATCAACATATTAGCCAAAACAAAGACTGCCCAGCAGAGGAGTGCTGTACCGCGACCTACAGGGTGGTTAGCTCCACCAGTCGAACATGTAAAACTCAACACGGATGCAGCGGTTGCGTGAAAGGGTAGCTACGAAGCTGTGGTTGTGGTGTGTCGAGATTTAGAAGGCAGATTTATGGGTGCTTCTGGCATTAAGTTCAGAAATCTAGTCGATCCAGAAACTCTTGAGTCGCTGGGAGTCAGAGAGGCTTTGGCACTATCGAAAGATTTATATATGCAAAAGATTCATGTTGCATCGGATTGCAAGACTGTGGTAAACGGAGTTAAATATGGATCCTCAGCAGAATATGGAGCAATTATACATGAAATCATGGAAATTGCTACGGCCTTTTCTTCACATAATATTGTCCATGAGTTCAGAACCTCGAATACCGAGGCGCACAATCTCGCTAAGCATGCATTATCACTTGGGTTTGCCTCCCATGTTTTGTTAGGTCAACCCAATGATCTTCTTTTCATTCATGTAAACATTACTATGACATAAATAAAGCTTAGCGAGAGTGTAAAAAAATTAGAAGCATTATGATGGACACATAGGACGTGATTGCTTGTCGAGCTCCTGTTGGGCGCGTGTTGCACCCTAACTGGCGCACACTACAACAAACCTATAACAGAAAAAACCCGCCTTCCCCAGGGCGTTGAGTGCTTGTTGGGGCTTAGCTACCCACTGGACCAAGTGGACACTTGTGACTATTAATAACGCCGACTATATAAGAACAAGGTTCATCGCGCTATTTATTGCACAATACAATAGTATATTATATCACTTGGATTTTTTAATTAAATAAAAAATATTGAATTTGAAAAGTTCATCTTTTTTGAAAAAAGTCAATGATTATTAAGAAAAGTTCATCGATTTTGAGAAAATGGTCACCGATTTTGGAAAAGTTTATATAATTTGAGAAAAGTTCCTCGAGTTTGAAGAAATGTTCATCAACTTACACAAAGTTCATTCAATTTGAAAAAAGTTTCTATAATTCTTTAAAAGTACATCAAATTTTAAAAAAGGTTCATCAAATTTGAAAAGGTTCATTGAATTTGAAAAAAAATCATCAAAATTAAAGTAAAAAAGAAAAATAAAGTAGAAAGTAGAAAAGAGTAATAGAGATAGCTGTATTCATGTGAGCTATAGTTGCGAGGTGGTACACCGTAGTTCTTCCAAATAAAAGGTCATCGGTTCGAGCCGCTACACAAGCAGCGTTTTTTTGGAAAAAATAACGAGCCCAGCCCAACTATGGGGTGAGAAGGAACTGATTCAGGCACCGGTTTGCAAAGCCACTAATAACCGGTGCTTGAAGCGCCAAATAGGATGTTTGGTTGCCCGCATTACCTCCAACGACGCCGAGTTAGGAGCTTCTATTTGGAGCTTCATCCACCAGCGCCAATGGGCAAGCCCATGTACAAGTTCACATTTAAAAGAAAAAAACGAAAAACAAGCAAATAAATTACCAAAAAGGAAAAAACACAAATTATTTATCAAATTTTAAAAAACTTCACCGGTTTTGAAAAATAATCGATCGATTTTGACGAAACTTTTATTGAATTTAAAAAAAGTTCATAAAATTTAGAAAAACGTCCATCTATTTTGCAAAATTTTCAGTAAAATTCATCGATATTAAAAACAGTACATCAATTTTATAAAAAGTTTATTTATATTCTGTCAAATGTTCACAAACTTGAAAGTTCCTAGTTCTTAAAAAAACTCTTCACGGATTAGTTAACGAAAAGTAAGTAAAAAAAAAGAGCAATAGGAAAAAAAATAGCTAAAGGCGGCGGCCCTGTTTGGAGGGTTTTAGACGCCTGTTTCTAAAATGCACTGTATCGCGTGCTTGAAGCATTAAATAGTACTGTATATGTCTGCTGGACTTATGTGCACGTCCGGGAATGCGAGGGCTATATGTCGGTTATAGCGAAATGTTACATGCTCTCTCTGCAAGTGCATTGCCACTGGCCAGCCCAATAGCGCTCGTTGTGCTTCCTTTTTTTAGGGGGCCGCCCATTGTGCTTCCAACGCTGCATGTTAGCTCCTGCCTCTGTATTCCCTGATTTTTCCCTTTTCGATGTTTTTTTAAGGTTTCTTTGGTTTTGTATTTATTCCATTATATAACTTTTAACTCCTTTGTTTTCCTAGGGTTTCACTGGTATTTTTCCTTTCTTTCTTCATTTCTTCGTTCACTCTCTGGTTGATTTTTCATACACATTTAATATTTTTCCAAATACTTGTTTAATATTTTTAAATATATTTAAAACGTTCTGAATATATCATTAATATTTTCCTATAGACGTTTAATTTTTTACAAAAAGTTGCTTGGCATTTGTTTAAATGCTTGACTAACACTTTTTAAGTACATTATCAAATTTTTCACACACACATTATATATATTTTTATATACATGAGAAATATGTTCACATTTAGCATTTTGAAAATACTTTGTTAACAAAATTTGAAATATTTTATGTTCATAAATAATTGGAATATCCCTCCGTAAAGAAATATAAGACGTTTAGATCATTGAATATTTAGGAGTTGTTTGATATTTTAATAAATGCTTGACTAACACTTTTTAAATATATTATCAACTGTTTCAAACACATTTTATATTTTTTTATATACACGAGAAATATGTTCACATTTAGCATTTTCAAAATACTTTGTTAACAAAATTTTAAATCTTTTATGTAAATAAATTATTGGAATATCCCTTCGTAAAGAAATATAAGAGAATTTAGATCATTAATTATTGGAATATCCCTCCGTAACAAAAGAAAAAACCAAAACCAAAACATGAAAAAAAGGAAACGAGGTTGTGCCTCTCGCAAGCTTGGACCGGCCCATCTAACGCTCCCCTTGACGCGAGGCTTCCCTACGTATTGTAATAAGCGAGACATAAGGGAGCCCGTAATATAGCCCCCCCCCCCCCTCCCCCAGAAAATCAACCGAGAGCTCCTATAGGGCTTCCTTTAAGCGGTGGCTTACTTTTTGGAACCCAGGCGCCCTGCTAGTCCGGTCAAAGAAGAAGACAAGTGCCCGATTGGTTTCCCAGGTTTGTTCGATTGCGTTGACTGGTGGGATTTGATGAGTTCAACGGTCAACAATTGTTTTTTAAGTGGAAAATATAAAATAATTCCGGAATTTCAGAAAATGCTCATGGATTTTGAAGAGGTTAGAAGCCTAAAAAAAGTTCGTTAATTTGAAAAAGGTTCATAAAATTTGATTAAAAAATCAAGGAAAGAAAAGCTCATGTATTTAAAAAATTAAATATTGTCTTTTTATAAAAATTCATCGATTTTAAAAAAACATCGAATTTGAAAAAATTATCAAATTGGAAACAAGTTCACCAAAATAGATTCATTGATTTGAAAAAAGATTTCGTTGATTCGAAAGTAATTTCATCGAATTTTAAAAAGTTTGTGTATTTTCAAAAGGAAAAGATACAGAAAAATGACCCGGGAAAAACCGTAGCAAAGAAATTAAAACCATGTCTGGGAGATTCTAGAAGCTTCCCAATACTGGGTCGGCCCATCTCCTGCGATGTGCCTTGAAGGGGTTGTCTGCCGTTTGCGAATCTACTGCGTCTTTGTCTTGCACGCATCGAAACTATACGTCACTCGCCTCTTAAAGGTACTCAATGGTCAAGGCCCATGAATCAGCATGGTACACACTTTGCGGATGCGCTATTTTTCAGCACTTTACTTTTCTTTCAATTTTCTAACAATCAGAATAAATATAATAAAAAAATAATACACTTAAATATGTAAATACATTCTTCATGCACAAAAAAAATCTTAACACACTGTAAAAATGTTTATGCCATTACAAAAATGTACATGTGTTTATAATGTGTTCATGAGATTTTCACAAAATTACAGAAAATGTTTGCACAATTTTGAAAAAAGTTGCATACCCTTCAAAACGTTCACGACTGTTTTATAAACTTTTCATGAATTTTCAAAAAAAACATGTTTGTTACAATTAAACCCACCTTCTCTAAATTTGGTTAAAATGTATATACGATGTCATTTTTTGTGTAATTAATAAAATATTTTGTATCATTTAATTTATTTATAACACCTAAGACATGCTTTGCCCGTTCAAAAATAAATGTTAATAGAATTATGAAAAATGTGCAATGTGTATAAAAAATGTCAACATGTATATGAAAATGTGTATCATGTATTTGGAATATGGAGAAAAAGAGAATAAGAAATGGAAAAATAAAATAAAAAACATGATTATCAAAAACTAAATAAATTCAAAACATAAACCAACAAAGGGAAAACAAAGAAGAAAATGTTTCTTTTTTTACCAAAACCTTCTGCAAATCGTCATTACCGGAATAGATGGCTAACAAAACGATGTTAAATGCATTGACCGACCAATCCAATCGCCACAAGCGATTCTATGAGCTATGGGTATCTTTAGAAAGAAATGCTATTATGGCAATCCCAGCTTTGCAATAGGTGACGTATAACACAGGGCATAACCTTCACAAAACCTAAATCAAGAAATTCTATTAGGGCAAGTCCATCTTAACCTTGTATGTGCATCACTGTGTGGGATCACTAGAAGTGTATGTCTAGAGGGGGGGGGGGGTGAATAGACTATTAGCAAGAATTTAAAACTACCTCAAGCACAAGTTCAAGGGTTGGCAGTTTTAGCATATATACAAGTCTAGAACACCCAATACATGCAAATCATTAAGTATAGCAGCAAAAAGTAAAGACATTGCAGATGGAAATAAGGAATAGAGATAGAGAGATCAAATACATGAAGTGTAGGAGATATGCCCTAGAGGCAATAATAAATATTTTTGATTATCTCCCTGTTCATAATTATGTTTATGTTCCATGCTATAACTGCAATGATTTTCGAGTCTACAAATAAAACGAGGCTTGGAGGGAAACTCATGTGCACGTGTGGGATAATAAACGGTAAAATGTATTCCTAGTCTGGCCTCTAAGACTGGCTCAAGTATTGCATGATGATCTTGTTTTCCTGATCATGGGCATGGCTATCCCGGCAATTTTGAGGACATAATGTTAGAAGAACATTTGTGTTGAATCGACCCGAATTGATGTTATGCTATGAGATACATTCGTCATAAGTTAATGGTTAATAACACAGAGAAGTTAATGTTTGCATAATTCCTTAGATCATGAGAGTATCGAGTTTCTTCATGCTTGCTTCATGAACTTTGGGGTTTGTTAAATGTCATCCGTAAATGGGTGGCTATTACGGCGGCTTACGGGTTCATGGAAAAGTATGTGAAGTAACTTGATAGCTCAAGATTGGGATTTGCTCCTCCGACGATGGAGAGATATCTCTGGGCCCTCTCGGTGTTACGGTATCCATCATCGTCTGGCCAGACACTTTGTGATTTGATCATGGGAATGCCGGAACACGGGAACGAGAAAAGAGAACAATACCGTTAACGAGGTAACTGGCATAGTTGACAAGTTGTTGATCCACGAGGATGCCAACATGTCTCACCTCGGGTATTTGTAACATATCGCGAAGCAACAGGAATAGCACACGGCAACTGGAGGTTCACTCGAATATTTATTCGTGTGGGTATAGGGATCGATATGGGTGTCCACGGCTCCGATGTTGATCATTGATCGGAAGGGGTTCCGGGTCATGTCTATGCTTCACCGAACCTATAGGGTCACACGCTTAAGGGTCATCTATCTGTTGAATACTAGACAGGGAGTCTGAGAGAAAATCACCGAAAAGTTTCGGACACCGGAAAAGTTTCGGACAGTGGAAAAGTTCCGTAGACAGGTCACCAGAACAGTTTCGGTGAAACTGAAAAGTTGTTTCAAGGGATACCATTAAGTCAAATTGGTTTCGGCACATGCCTGATAATTCTTGGAGGGTGCCAGAATCATTCTGGAAACTTCTGGGAATTTTCCGGAAGAATAACCGGAAATGTTCCGGAGCTGCGGAACTGCTTCAAATGCTTTTCGCAGATGAAAATCACTATTCCGGAATTGTTCCGGATCGCATTGAAAATTATTTTAGTGGGGTACTAGAATTGTTCTAAGCCCACATAAATATTTTCAGTTCGAGCGGACGCTGAAAAATGTCGCCGTGAATAGTGAAAGTGCTTTTTGGACTACTTTATGGAAAGCCACCTTTTGGGGCTTTGCTCCAAAAGATCTTGGGGATGACATGGATGGATTGGAGCCATTTTTGGGGCCCCACATGAGGGTGTGGCCGGCCACATGGTGGACTCCTTCATGGAGTCCCTCTTGTTCCTTGGTTTCACTTTTATGCCCTTGTGGAAGGACTTCATTCATGTGCATTTTGGGTTTTATTGTAAAACCATCCTACCCCTTGGTTTTCCTATAAATAGAGGAGATGTGGGCTGCCATTTCTTCATCCTTGTGCTCTCATACACATGCTTTGCTTTGCAAGCTCTCTCTCTCCCTCCCAGCGAAATAGTTTCGTAGAGCCGAAAGGCTGTCTGGGTTCCGGCAGGAACTAGTTCTGGACGGCGAAGCCCTGCCGGATAGATGACACCGTATGTGTGCAACTCTGTAGAGAGATTGTAGTTTCGGTCTTAGTTCGAGAGTGCCTCCCGAAGGGCTGTCAATGTGACCGTCTGAGGTTTGGAGGTCCTCCCGAAGGGCTGTCCGAGTGACAGTCCGAGCTTCGGAGGTCCTCCCGAAGGGCTGTCCGAGTGACAGTCCGAGCTTCGGAGGTCCTCCCGAAGGGCTGTCCGAGTGACAGTCCAAGCTTCGGAGGTCCTCCCGAAGGGCTGTCCGCGACACCGTCTGGGGGACTGTCCGACCGCCTCCCAGAGGGCTGTCCGCGGGGCAGATGAGGGTATACATCCTCGCGGTTGGGAGGTTGTAAATCCTAGCTGCGGGGATCTGCACCGCCGATGGTCATCGACTCTACTTCCGCTGCGCTACGAGTCGGTAATGAAAAGATCAAACCTTGTATGCAGTCTTCATAGTGGTCCTGGGCTGGTGCGTAGGTCGGAAATTTTTTGTTTTCTGCTGCGTTACCCTACATGAAGGACACAAAAAAGATCCCGTGGTTCCGAAAGGTGGTGCTATCGTACGTCCACATTTATGGAGTCTTCAACCCATGGAGGGTAACGGTCGCGAGAGTCCACGGAGGGCTCTACCCACGGAGGGTTCCACGGAGAAGCAACCTTGACTATACTATGATGGCCAACGTCCATGGAGGACTAGCCTAACTCGGGGTAGATCTTCACGAAGTAGGCGATCTCCTTGCCCTTACAAACTTCTTGGTTTACTCCACGACACGAAGTAGGAGGCCCCCAACCGACACCTAACCAATCTAGGAGGCACCACCCTCCAAAAGGTAATAGGCTCGATAATGTCGATGAACTCCTTTCTCTTCTGCTTCAAGATGATAGACTCCTCAACACACAATCACTCCCTCACTTTTTTTGGCTTGGTGGAGAGGTTGATTGGGTGGAAAGCAACTTGGAGAGGCTAGATATCAAGATTCATATGATAGGAATGGAATGGCATAATCTCAACACATGAGTAGGTGGCTCTCTCTAAGAAAATCAGTAGGTATGAGTGGGGAATTATTCCGAGTGCTTCTCTTGCGAGTGAGTGGTGGTGGAGGTGTATATATTGGCATCTCCAAAAATCCAACCGTTACACCTAATAAGTCAGACTCGGTGACACTGATGTGTTAATCTTGGTGGTGCCGAGTTGCCTCAAAGGTAGTAACTTTTGAATCTCGATGAGACTGATACACACAACTCGGTTGCACCGATAAGATGACCAACGGTCAGATTGCCAAACTCGGTGACACCGATTCAACAAACTCAATCGGACCAATTTTGTGAATTTGCGCAACAGAAACTTGGCAACCCAAACTTGGTGGCACCGAAGCAGAATCAGTTGCACCGAAAGGTTAGGGTTTGGCCGAGTCTGTTAGAGGCTGAGAATTGGTGGCACCAAGTGGAAAGTGTTGGTTGCACCGATTTTGGATATTTGGCTTTGGACAGACTTTTGTGGAAGAGCTTGTGGGTGTATGTGGTGACTATCACTTGTGCACGTATGACCATTTTGTTCACCAACCATACTTTACCTCATTTTGATAGTATTGGCTTTCCTATGGACTCAATGTTATTTCTCACAAAGTAAAATCTAGAATCCTCTTGCTCGAAGCGTTGCCAATGCTATTCCATCTCCTTCTTATTCATGGGTATACTCTCCACACTCCTTTTTGCCAACCCATCTCTCTCTATGGACTTTATCTGAGATACACTAGATGAAAGTATTAGTCCAAGAGAGAATGTATGTTGTCATGAATTATCAAAACCACCAAGGGAGCACATTGTGCTTTCAACCTCCCCCCTTTTTGGTAATTGATGACAACATACAATCAGAGCTTCAAATAAATATATGCAAGTATATAATAAAGACTTTGAGAGACACCTGACTTAGACTTGCTCCCCCTAAATGTGTGCAATCCTTTTAAAGGATGGTTGCTTTGGAATACATGGAAACAGATGTAGTAGACGGGATATGATAAGTCATGTGTATCTTGGCCATATGCATCAAATGTATATGAATGAGGTGTATCCTTGTTCAAGACTTCACTCTTGCAAACAATATGTGCAAGAAGCAAGAGATCATCTTGATCAAGGATATGATGCATATACTTACCTTTAGTTCTTGAGCATTTTGGTAGTAGAAATACACTTGAGAAAACAATTTTAGGAAACACAAGAGTATTCTACCAATCAAAAGCAATAGAGCTCAAATGTAAACACCAAGACATGGAGAACATATAGACGATAGTATGCCTTAAGAACTGTTATGTCTCCAAGATCACTTAGAAGTTTCTCCCCTAGATATGAAAAATGTAGGACATCCTCTCCCCCTAAATCTTAGCATGCAGATATTGGGATTGGATAGGGTGAGAAAATTCTAACAAGAAAAATCAAAGTAAAATTTCTCCCCCTACTTTGGTATTCTCCCCTTGTTTATATAAGTGTAAATTTTTGATAATCTTCTCTCCCCCTAAATTATATCCCCCTTTGCATAAGCATGTATCTCCCTCTTTAGCTTTGAAGCTTTGTATATTCCTCCCCTTTGGCATTAATTGCCAAAAAGGTAAGATTTAGGGTTAAATACAAGGATCAAAGATTAAGATGGGATCCTTGAGAACAAGGGTCATAGAAAGCAGGACTCATAGAATATGAAAATCATGAGAAAATTGAGGGAATCATCGAATATAATTTCTCTCCCTTTGGCTAAACTGAAAATTTGCAGAACTTCTCCTCCTCTGAGTTAGGGATCCTTGATTGTATTTCTCCCCCCTTTTTAAATAGAAGGGATCATCAAAGGATTGAGAAACCACAGAAAGAACACAAAGATTTACAAAAACAAACACACACTGAAATATGATAGAAAGTCGGTGGCTCCGAGGCAAATGTGTCGGTGGTACCGATATAATGTTATGCAGATCATCTGCTGAATCGGTAGAACTGATTCCTTTGTGTCGGAGGCTCTGAGGCATAAAACAGAAACTTGGCAAATGTCAAAATTTGAACAAAAGGCAAAGTTGTAAATGAAAATCAACCAGGGAAGAAAATCAAATGATTTATACCAATTATTGATAATTTACAGAGAGGTATCAACTAGAAAAGATTTGAATGGTCCCAAGAATTTTTGCAATAGAGAATGAACCAAACAAGATTCTTAACTAGATGATGGGCGGTGACTAGGTCACCTATATTAGAGTATATCGACTTAGGAGCCAAGCAAGAATACTTGATCATAGGTCATACTCATTGTTAAGCTTAAAATGGGGTTACCATTTTCTGATTAAGCATTTAATGTCTTCATATCACTTGAGTTGCTTTGTCTCATGTCTTGAAGCAAAACAATATCAAGGATATGAGTACATACCTTTGAGTGATGTTGTTGACATAGCTTGTAGGTGAGCTTGATGAGGATGCTCAAAGTTGATGAAGATCATCTTGAGTTGGGAGCAATCCTTTTTGTTTTTGTTCACTTTTCACCTACATAGGTTAGTCACGCAAGGAAGAACATGATATATTCAAATG
Source organism: Hordeum marinum (assembly GCA_022496015.1). Taxonomy (NCBI): domain Eukaryota; kingdom Viridiplantae; phylum Streptophyta; class Magnoliopsida; order Poales; family Poaceae; genus Hordeum; species Hordeum marinum. Next base: position 66,406,935 of record CM039673.1, read on the forward strand.
ACATAATGACAATTGAGATTTAGCAATTGAGGAATATATGTCAAGGATATGTTTTGGTATCTTCGTCCTTCCATCATCAAAGCGAGGTTGTGGATACTTGGTCATGACAAGATTGCTTAAGTTATGAGTTGTTTGCAATCTTGTGGAGTGTTGTTCTTCCAAGTACCTACAAAAGGTTTAGATGCAATACAAGGGAGCATAGAATTCCAAAATATAATATTCAGGATAATATTAGCATGGAATAGACAATGAAGGTCATCCCCTTGCAAGCATCCGAGTGAGCTTAGCTCAAGTTTGAAGCATCAATGATGTTCAACTCACTCCTCAAATGACAAAACACTTTTTTTTCATTAAGTGGCTTAGTAAAGATGTCGGCCAATTGATTGTTAGTACGAACATGCTTAAGATTAATATCTCATTTGGCAACATGATCACGAATGAAATGATGTCGAACTTGAATATGTTTGGTTCGAGAATGTTGCACAGGATTATGACCAATATTAATGGCACTTTCATTGTCACAAAGTAATGGCACATTTTTAACATTGATTCCATAATATTTAAGCGTTTGTGTCATCCATAACAATTGCACACAACATGATCCAACAACAATATATCCAACCTCAGCAGTAGATAGAGATATCGAGTTTTGTTTCTTGGAAGACCAAGACACAAGAGATCTACCAAGAAATTGACATGTACCCGAGGTGGATTTTCTATCAACCTTGTCACCGGCATAGTCCGAGTCGGAGTAGCCAACAAGATTAAAAGAAGATCCCTTGGGATACCAAATGCCAAAGCTTGGTGTATGTATCAAGTATCTCACAATGCGTTTCACAGCCTTAAGATGACATTCTTTAAGTGCAGCTTGATATCTAGCACACATGCAAACACTAAGCATAATATCAGGACGGGAGGCACATAGATAAAGCAATGAACAAATCATTGATCGATAAATCTTTTGATCAACCGGTTCTCCCTCCTTAGTGAGATCATCGTGTCCGCTAGTGGGCATGGGAGTATTCATACCTTTGCACCCTTGCATGTTGAACTTCTTGATCAAGTGCTTGGTGTACTTTGTTTGAGAGATGAAAGTACATTCTCTCGTTTTCTTGATTTATAGACCAAGAAATAATTTCAGCTCACACATCATAGACATCTCATACTTCTCTGACATCAACCTTCCAAATTTCTCACTAAATTGTGGGTTAGTAGATCCAAAGATAATATCATCCACATAAATTTCGCACACAAATAATTCACCATTAACTTTCTTTGTGAATAAGGTTGCGTCAATTTTACCAATTTCAAATCCTTTTTCAATAAGAAGCTTTGTTAGGCATTTATACCAAGCACGAGGAGCTTGCTTAAGACCATATACAGCTTTGCAAAGTTTGTAAACGTGGTCAGGTTTCTTAGGATTTACAAAACCAGGTGGTTGCTTAACAAAGAACTCTTCCTCAATCTCACCATTTAAAAATGCACTTTTAATGTCCATTTGGTAAAGCGTGATATCATGGTGATTAGCATAAGCAAGAAGGATTCGAATGGATTCTAGTCTAGCAACGGGGGCGTAGGTCTCACCGTAGTCCGTACCTTCGACTTGCATATATCCTTGAGCTTCGAGGCAAACCTTGTTGCGAATGACTCGACTGTCTTCATCTTGCTTGTTCCGAAATTCCCATTTCATGCCGATGATGTTCTGCTCGTCCTTGGGCTTCTCCACGAGTGTCCACACTTTGTTCCTTTCGAAGTTGTGAAGCTCTTCATGCATAGCTTCACCCAATCCGCGTATTCAAGAGCTTCTTCAACTTCAAGGGTTCAATGCTAGAGATGAAAGAATAATACTCACAAAACTTAGCCAAGCGAGTTTAAGAGTGAGTGATCCTCCCTCTTTGTATATCACCGAAAATATGGTTTAGGGGATGGTTCTTGGTCACTTGTGCTCGAACTCGGGGTAGCTTTGGCTTGTTGGTTGGAGGAGCTTCTTCTTCTTCATCATCTCCTTCATCTCCGTTGTTGTCGAAGTGGTTGTCTCCTTGAGGTGGTGGCGAAGGAGGTTGTGGTGGATCTTCATGATGTACATCCTCCTCCTCTTCATCTTGTCGTGTACCGCTTGTGGATGCTTCTATGTCGTACTATCGGTAGCCATGATCCGAAGTAGGAGCTTCCACTTCGGTTGATGAAGTACTTTCCTTCACCTCCATAGGACGAATCTTGCAAATGGGTAAGTCTTGGATAACTTCCGAAGGATCTTTATCACCTACATCATTTGGCAATTGTTCGATGTGTGAACCATTAGACTCATCAAACTTCACATCTATCGTATCTTCAACTTTTCGAGTGAAGTTGTTGTAGACACGGTAGCTGTGAGAGTTCGATCCATAACCAAGTAAGAAAACTTCATGAGATTTGGGAGAAAATTTACCACGTCGATGCTTGTCAAGAATGTAACACTTAGAGCCGAATACTCGAAAGTATCCAACTTGGGGTTTGTTACCGGTGAGAAGCTCATATGTCGTTTTACTGAGAAGCTTGTGCAAGTAGAGTCGGTTTGTGGCATGACACGTTGTTTCCACGGCTTCTGCCCAAAAGTGTGTTAGCGTCTTGTATTCATCAAGCATCGTTCTTGCCATCTCAATGAGGGTTCGGTTCTTTCTCTCAACAACTACATTTTGTTGAGGCGTGTACGTAGCCAAGAACTCATGTGAGATACCCTGTTCATCAAGAAAGGTATCCACATGGGTGTTCTTGAACTCTGATCCGTTATCGCTTCGAACCTTCTTGATCTTCACTTCAAATTGATTTTGCACTTGCGTGCAAAGTTCTTGAAGATCTTTTGTACCTGCAACTTATCATCAAGAAAGAATACCACGTAAATATGGAAAAATCATCAACTATAACTAGACCATAAGAGTTTCCACCGAGACTCTTGTAAGCATTGGGACCAAAAAGATCCATATGAAGTAACTCGAGTGGTCTCCTAATGGTCATGATGTTCTTGACCGGATGAATTCCACCTACTTGCTTTCCTGCTTGACAAGCACTACAAACTCTATCTTTGTCAAAGATAACATCTTTAACACCAAGAATATGATCGCCCTTGATAAGCTTATCTAGATTGCGCATGCCTACATGTCCAAGCCTTCTATGCGGTAACCAACATTTAGAAGATTTTGCAATGAAACAAGTACGAGGTTGGGCCTTTTTAGTGAAATCGACAATGTATAGATCACCTTCATGAATACCGGTAAAGATAATTTTATGATTATCAAATCGAAACACCTGGAAATCTACTTTGGTAAATAGCACATTGAAACCAAAGTATGCTAATCTAGATACAGAAAAAAGATTGTAGCCAAGGGATTCAACAAGCATCACATTTTGAATGGAGCTATCATGAGATATGACCACCTTACCAAGGCCAAGTACCTTACCCTCAGAGTTGTCTCCAAAGGTCACGTACATTCGAGGACCTTGATTAGGCGTGATCTCTTGGAACATGTCTTTATCACCAGTCATATGATCCGTGCATCCACTGTTGAGAATCCACTCTTTTTCGCTGGACATGTAATCCTTGAAGTTTGCCATTAGACTTAGATTCCTCATGATCTTTTCATGCTCGATGTCGAACAACTCATCTTCATCATGGTAGCCGTTCTTCATTGTCATCATTTGGTGGAATATCCTTTTCATAAAAACCAAGAGACTCGTTAGAATCGTAGCCATGATAATGTTCAATTTTATGAATGTGGATGGCGTCAATAATAACATTGTTGATAGTTGTGACATCTCCTTTAGCACGTGTGAGATCATGGAGCTCAAATAGGCATTTATCATAGTTTGGATCACTAGGCTTCATTTTTTGAAAAGCAACCGTTTATGAAGAATTTTATCAAGATTACTTAATGAAAGATTTTGATATCGTTTCTCCAAATCAGTCCATAAAGTATAAGCACATGCAAAGTTCTTCAATTGAGAAAGCAAGAATCTTGGTAAACCTCTAACAATAAGATTGACAATTCTAAGGTTACCAAGCATGTCAATTTCCTCTTCGTTTGTGGGATGCAATTAATCAATGGGGAGCACATAGGGATTTTCAATATGTTTTCTCAAATGGAATTTGTCAAATAGATCAATCATGGCATTCTTCCATCTACTATAGTACTCTCCATCAAGAATGGGCACTCCATAATACAAACTCTCAACACTAGACACATCCATCTTCCTCCATGGTGTTGAAACCGAAGCAAAGGAGACCAAAGCTCTGATACCAATTGTGGCATCACTAGACTAGAGGTGGGGTGAATAGACTACTAGTAGGAATTTAAAACTACCTCAAGCACAGGTTCAAGGGTTGGCAGTTTTAGCATATATACCAAGTCTAGAACACCCAACACATGCAAGTCATCAAGTATAGCAGCGGAAAGTAAAGACATTACACATGGAAGTAAGGTGTAGAGATAGAGAGATCAAATGCATGAAGGACACAAAGATTTTTCCCATAGTTCCGATAGGTGCTGCTATCGTACGTCCATGTTTATGTAGTATTCAACCCACGAAGGGTAACGGTCATGAGAGTCCACGGAGGGCTCTACCCACGGAGGGTTCCACGAAGAAGCAACCTTGACTATACCATGATGGCCTATGTCCACGGAGGACTAGCCTAACTCGGGGTAGATCTTTACGAATTAGGCGATCTCCTTGCCCTTACAAACTTCTTGGTTCACTCCACAACATGAAGTAGGAGGGTCCCAAGCGACACCTAACCAATCTAGGAGGCACCATCCTCCAAAAGGTAATAGGCTCGATAATATCGATCAACTCCTTGCTCTTGTGCTTCAAGATGATAGACTCCTCAACACACAATCACTCTCTCACAGATTTAGCTTGGTGGAGAGGTTGATTGGGTGGAAAGCAACTTGGGAAGGCTAGAGATCAAGATTCATATGATAGCAATGAAATGGAATGATCTCAACACATGAGCAGGTGACTCTCTCTAAGAAAATCAGTAGGTATGAGTGAGGAATTGTTCTGAGTGCTTCTCTTGCGAGTGAGTGGTGGAGGAGGGGTATATATGTTGGAAATATGCCCTAGAGGCAATATATAAAGTGTTTATTATTATATTTCCTTGTTCATGATAATCGTTTATTATCCACGCTAGAATTGCATTGATTGGAACACATTGCATGTGTGGGTAAATAGACAACACTGTGTCCCTAGTATGCCTCTAGTGAACTAGCTCGTTGAGCAAAGATGGTCAGGGTTTCCTAGCCATTGACATGTGATGTCATTTGATAACGGGATCACATCATTAGGAGAATGATGTGATGGACTAGACCCAAACTACAAACGTAGCATATGATCGTGTCAGTTTATTGCTACTGTTTTCTGCATGTCAATGTATATGTTCCTATGACCATGAGATAATGCAACTCACGGATATCGGAGGAGTGCCTTGTGTGTATCAAACGTCACAACGTGACTGGGTGACTATAAAGCTGCTCTACAGGTATCTCCAATGGTGTCTGTTGAGTTGGCATGGATTGAGGCTGGGATTTGTTACTCCGTGTGACGGAGAGGTATCTCGAGGCCCACTCGGTAATGCAACATCACAATAAGCCTTGCAAGCAATGTGACTAATTGTTAGTTGCGGGATCTTGTATTATGGAACGAGTAAAGAGACTTGCCGGTAACGAGGTTGAACTAGGTATGGAGATACCGACGATCGAATCTCGGGCAAGTAACATACCGAAAAACAAAGGGAACGTTATACGAGATTAATTGAATCCTTGACATAGAGGTTTGACCGATAAATATCTTCGTAGCATATGTAGGAACCAATGTGGACGTCCAAGTCCCGCCATTGGTTATTGACCGTAGAGGTGTCTCGGTCATGTCTACATAGTTCTCGAACCCGCAGGGTCTGCACACTTAAGGTTCGGTGACGTTTCGGTAGTATAGAGTTATGTATGGTGGTGACCGAAGGTTGTTCGGAGTCCCAGATGAGATCCCGGACGTCACGAGGAGCTCCGGAATGGTCCGGAGGTAAAGATTCATATATAGGAAGTCCCAGTTTGGTCGCCGGAAAAGTTTCGGGCTCATCGGTAGTGTACCAGGAGTGCCGGTAGTGTACCGGGAGGCCTCCGGGAGGGGTATTTCGACCCCAAGAGGTCCATGGGATGTGTGAGAGTGTTAACCAGCCCTTAGTGGGATGGGAAAACCATCCACAAAGGCCCATGGCGCAGGGAGTGGAAATCCTAAAAGAAAAAGGGAAAATCAGCCAATAGGAAGCAATCCTACTCCAACTAGGATTGGAGGAGAAGTAGGATTGCTCCTCCTAGCCGGCCAACTCCCCTAGGGAGACTTGGTGCGCCAGCCCCTCTCCCCCTCCTCTCCTCCTATATATACTAGTGGATTGGGTGGTTTTTGGACACAACTTACGGCCACGTGCTACCCGTTTCACCGGTGCTCCTCTAGATCGGATTTCTACAGCGCTTAGGCGAAGCCCTGTCGGAATTGCTCCACCACCACCATCACCGGAGCGCCGTCACGCTGCCGGTGAACTCTCTCTCCTCTCCACCTCCTCTTGCTGGATCAAGACGGTGGAGATCGTCATCAAGCTGCACGTGTGCTGAACGCGGAGGTGTCGTCCGTTCGGTACTAGATCGGAAGAATCGTGATCAAGGCCACGAGACGTTCGTGATTGGATCGCGGGATGGATCAGGACGAGATCACGGGATGGTTCGTGATTGGTTCGCGGGACGGTTCATGATTGGATCGCGAGACGCTCGGCGATTTGGATCGCGAAGAAGTTCGACTACACCAACCGCGTTTCTTAACGCTTCCCGCTTAGCGATCTACAAGGGTACGTAGATCCACTCTCCCTCTCGTAGATGCTCATCACCATGGATAGGTTTGCGTGTGCATAGGAAAATTTTTGTTTCCCATGCGACGTTCCCCAACAGTGGCATCATGAGCTAGGTTGATGGTTCGATGAGATCTCGAGTAGAACACAAAAGGTTTGTGGGCGTTGATGCTTAGATTGCTTCCTCCCTTGGTCGGATTTTGGTTCAGCGGGATTGTAAGATGAAGCGGCCCGGACCAACATTACTCGTACGCTTACGAGAGACCGGTTCCCTCGACGCAACTTGTTGCTTAGATGGCTTGCGGGTGACAGTTTCTCTTACTTTAGTTGGATCAGATCCGACAAAGGCGGTCCTTGAGAAGGTTGAAAAGCAATCTATGTATCACCGTTGTGGTTTATGCGTAGGTGAGAATCGCTCTTGCTAGATACCCGTAGCAGCCACGTAAAACTTGCAACAACAATTAGAGGACGTCTAACTTGTTTTTGCAGGGTATGTTGTGATATGATATGACCAATTGCATGATGAGATATATGTGATGTATGAGATGATCATGTGATGTATAGAATTTCACGACTTGCATGTCGATGAGTACGGCAAGCAGCAGGAGCCATAGGGTTGTCTTTAATTATTGTATGACCTGCGTGTCAACCATTAAGCGCTATGTAATGCTTTACTTTATCACTACGGTACAAATAGTAGTAGAAGCATGCAGGGCGTGACAACCCCGATGGCGACACGTTGGTGGAGATCAAGATGATGGAGATCATGGTGTTGTGCCGGTGACGATGGATATCATGCCGGTGTTTTGAAGATGGAGATCTTAAACACAAGTTCATGGCCATATCATGTCACTTATGAATTGCATGAGATGTTAATCCTTTTATGCACCTTGTTTTGCTTAGTACGGCGGTAGCATTATAAGGTGATCCCTCACTTAAATTTCAAGATGAACTGTGTTCTCCCCGAGTGTGCACCGTTGCGAAAGTTCGTCGTGTCGAGACACCACGTGATGATCGGGTGTGATAGACTCTACGTTCACATACAACGGGTGCAAGCCAGATTTGCACGTGCAGAACACTCGGGTTAAACTTGACGAGCCTAGCATGTATAGACATGGCCTCGGAACACAAGACACCGAAAGTTCGAACATGAGTCATATAGTAGATATGATCAACATAGTGATGTTCACCATTGAAGCCAACTTAACTCACGTGGTGATCGGACTTGAGTTGGTAAATTTGGATCATGTTACACTCAGATGACCTGAGGGATGTCAATTTGAGTGGGAGTTTTAGTAATTTGATTAACTAAACTCATTATCATGAACAATAGTCTAAGTAACCTTTGCATATTTATGTTGTAGATCAATGGCTCGCGCAGTAGCACCCCTGAATTTTAATGCGTTCCTAGAGAAAGCTAAGTTGAAAGATGACGGAAGTAACTTTGTTGATTGGGCCCGTAATCTGAGGATTATCCTTACGGCTTCCCAGAAACAATATGTCCTTGATGCACCGCTTGGTGACCAACCAGAAGACATGACCTCTGAAGACGTTAAGAACGCTTGGGAGGCTCGTGCTGGAGACTACTCAATAGTTCGGTGTGCAATATTGTATGGCTTAGAACCGGGACTTCAAAGACGTTTTGAACGTCATGGAGCATATGAGATGTTCCAGGAGTTGAAGTTTATCTTTCAGAAGAATGCCCGGATCGAGAGGTATGAGACCCCCGATAAATTCTATGCTTGCAAGATGGAGGAGAACGGGTCTGTCAGTGAGCATATACTCAGAATGTTTGGGTACTCAAACCGTCTAGCTGAGTTGGGAATTGCCCTTCCGCAAGAGGCGATCATTGATAGAGTTCTTCAATCACTGCCACCTAGTTACAAGAGTTTTGTGATGAACTATAACATGCACGAGATGAACAAGTCATCATCCGAGCTGTTTGCGATGCTGAAAGTCGTTGAGTCTGAAATCCAGAAAGAACATCAAGTGTTGATGGTCAATAAAACCACTAGTTTCAAGAAAAATGGCAAGGGCAAAGGCAAGAAGGGTAAAACCAAGAAGGATGGCAAAGCAGTTGCTACTCCTACAAAAGGGCCTAAGCATGGACCTAAGCCAGAAACTGAGTGCTTTCATTGCAAGGGAACTGGTCACTGGAAGCGGAACTGCCCCAAGTACCTGGCTGACAAGAAGGCGGCCAACGACAAACAAGGTATATATGATATACATGTTATTGATGTGTACCTTACTAGTTCTCGTAGTAGTGCCTGGGTATTTGATACCGGTTCAGTTGCTCATATTTGCAACTCAAAGCAGGAACTACGGAATAAACGAAGACTGGCAAAGGACGAAGTGACGATGCGTGTGGGAAATGGTTCCAAGGTTGATGTGATCGCCGTCGGCACGCTCTCTCTTCAATTACCATTGGGATTAGTGATGAACCTGAATAATTGTTATTTAGTGCCTGCGTTAAGCATGAACATTATATCTGGATCTTGTTTATTGCGAGACGGTTACTCATTTAAATCAGAGAATAAAGGTTGTTCTATTTATATGAGTAATATCTTTTATGGTCATGCACCCAATGTTAGGGGTTTATTCATATTGAATCTTGATAGTGATGACACACATGTTCATAATATTGATGCCAAAAGATGTAGAGTAGTTAATGATAGTACCACTTTCTTGTGGCACTGCCGTTTAGGTCATATTGGTGTAAAATGCATGAGGAAGCTCCATGCTGATGGACTTTTGGAGTCACTTGATTTTGAATCACTTGATTTTGAATCACTTGACACATGTGAACCATGCGTGATGGGCAAGATGACCAAAACGCCGTTCTCTCGAACAATGGAACGGGCGAGTGACTTGTTGGAAATCATACATACTGATGCGTGCGGTCCAATGAATGTTGAAGCGCGTGGTGGTTATCGTTACTTTCTCACCTTCACTGATGACTTGAGTAGATATGGGTATATTTACTTGATGAAACACAAGTCTGAAACATTTGAAAAGTTCAAGCAATTTCAGAGTGAAGTTGAGAATCATCGTAACAAGAAGATTAAATTTCCGCGATCTGATCGAGGAGGTGAATATCTGAGTTATGAGTTTGGCAGTCACTTAAGACGGTGTGGAATTGTTTCACAGTTGACACCGTCCGGAACACCACAGCGTAATGGTGTGTCTGAACGTCGTAATCGGACCTTATTAGATATGGTGCGTTCTATGATGTCTCTTGCCGATTTACCACTATCGTTTTGGGGTTATGCATTAGAGACAGCTGCATTCACTTTAAATAGGGCACCATCGAAATCCGTTGAGACGACGCCATATGAATTGTGGTTTGGCAAAAAGCCGAAGTTGTCGTTTCTTAAAGTTTGGGGATGTGATGCTTATGTCAAAAAGCTTCAGCCTGAAAAGCTGGAACCCAAAGCGGAAAAATGCGTCTTCATAGGATACCCGAAAGAGACAGTCGGGTATACCTTCTATCTCAGATCCGAAGGCAAAGTGTTTGTCGCTAAGAACGGAACATTTCTGAGAAAGAGTTTCTCTCGAAACAATTGAGTGGGAGGAAAATAGAGCTTGATGAGGTTATTGAACCTCTACTTCAACCAGAGAGTAGCGCAACACAGAAAGATGTTTTTGTGGAACCTACGACGGTAGAAGAGGAAGTTAATGATGATGAACATGAAGCTTCGGATCAAGCCGCTATTGAACCTCGTAGGTCGACAAGGATGCGTACTGCTCCCGAGTGATACGGCAACCCTGTCTTGGAGGTCATGTTGTTAGACAACAATGAACCTACGAGCTATGGAGGAGCAGTGATGGGTCCGGATTCCGAGAAATGGTTAGAGGCCATGAAATCCGAGATGGGATCCATGTATGAAAACAAAGTATGGACTTTGGAAGTACTACCTGAAGGGCGAAAGGCCATTCAGAACAAATGGATCTATAAGAAGAAGACGGACGCAGACGGTAATGTCACCGTCTATAAAGCTCGACTTGTGGCAAAGGGTTTTTCACAAGTTCAAGGAGTTGACTACGATGAGACTTTCTCACCCGTAGCGATGCTTAAGTCTGTCAGAATCATGTTGGCAATAGCTGCTTATTTCGACTATGAAATTTGGCAGATGGATGTCAAAACGGCATTCCTCAACAGTTTCCTTGAGGAAGAGTTGTATATGATGCAACCCGAAGGTTTTGTCGATCCAGAGAATGCTGACAAAGTTTGCAAACTCCAGCGATCCATTTATGGACTAGTACAAGCATCTCGGAGTTGGAATAAGCGCTTTGATGAAGTGATCAAAGCGTTTGGGTTTATACAAGTTTATGGAGAAGCTTGTATTTACAAGAAAGTGAGTGGGAGCTCTATAGCGTTTCTAGTGTTATATGTGGATGACATATTGCTGATCGGAAACGATATAGAAATGCTGGAAAGCGTGAAGGAATATTTGAATAAGAGTTTTTCAATGAAGGACCTAGGAGAAGCTTCTTTCATATTAGGCATTAAGATCTATAGAGATAGGTCGAGACGCTTAATAGCACTTTCACAGAGCACATACCTTGATAAAGTTTTGAAGAAGTTCAAAATGGAACAGGCCAAGAAGGGGTTCTTACCTGTGTTACAAGGTGTGAAGTTGAGTAAGACTCAATGCCCAGTGACTGCAGAAGATAAAGAAAAGATGAGCGTCATCCCCTATGCTTCAGCCATAGGCTCTATCAGGTATGCAATGTTGTGCACAAGACCCGATGTCAGCCTTGCCATAAGTATGGCTGGAAGGTTTCAAAGTGATCCCGGAATGGAGCACTGGCAAGCGGTCAAGAATATCCTTAAGTACCTTAACAGGACTAAGGACATGTTTCTCGTTTATGGAGGTGATGAAGAGCTCATCGTAAAGGGTTACGTCGATGCAAGCTTTGACACTGATCCGGACGACTCTAAGTCGCAAACCGGATATGTATTTATTCTTAACGGGGGAGCGGTAAGCTGGTACAGTTCCAAGCAAAGCGTGGTAGCTGATTCTACGTGCGAAGCAGAGTATATCGCAGCCTCAGAGGCAGCGAAGGAAGGTGTCTGGATGAAGTAGTTCATGACAGATCTCGGAGTAGTGCCCAGTGCACTGAATCCAATAAATCTGTTCTGTAACAACACTGGTGCCATTGCTCTAGCCAAGGAACCAAGGTTTCACAAGAGGACCAGACACATAAAGTGACGCTTCAACTCCATCCGGTTCTACATCGAGGAGAAGGACATAAATATTTGCAAAGTGCACACGGATCTGAATGTTGCAGACCCGTTGACTAAACCTCTTCCAAGGGCTAAACATGATCAACACCAGAACTGTATGGGTGTTCGATTCATTACCATGTAAATCACATAGTGATGTGAACTACATTATTGACTCTAGTGCAAGTGGGAGACTGTTGGAAATATGCCCTAGAGGCAATATATAAAGTGTTTATTATTATATTTCCTTGTTCATGATAATCGTTTATTATCCATGCTAGAATTGCATTGATTGGAAACACATTGCATGTGTGGGTAAATAGACAACACTGTGTCCCTAGTATGCCTCTAGTGAACTAGCTCGTTGATCAAAGATGGTTAGGGTTTCCTAGCCATTTACATGTGATGTCATTTGATAACGGGATCACATCATTAGGAGAATGATGTGATGTACAAGACCCAAACTACAAACGTAGCATATGATCGTGTCAGTTTATTGCTACTGTTTTCTGCATGTCAATGTATATGTTTCTATGACCATGAGATCATGCAACTCACGGATATCGGAGGAGTGCCTTGTGTGTATCAAACGTCACAACGTGACTGGGTGACTATAAAGGTGCTCTACAGGTATCACCAATGGTGTCTGTTGAGTTGGCATGGATCGAGACTGGGATTTGTTACTCCGTGTGACGGAGAGGTATCTCGAGGCCCACTCGGTAATGCAACATCACAATAAGCCTTGCAAGCAATGTGACTAATTGTTAGTTGCGGGATCTTGTATTACGGAACGAGTAAAGAGACTTGCCGGTAACGAGGTTGAACTAGGTATGGAGATACCGACGATCGAATCTCAGGCAAGTAACATACCGAAAAACAAAGGGAACGTTATACGGGATTAATTGAATCCTTGACATAGAGGTTCGACCGATAAAGATCTTAGTAGAATATGTAGGAACTAATGTGGACGTCCAGGTCCCGCCATTGGTTATTGACCATAGAGGTGTCTCGGTCATGTCTACATAGTTCTCGAACCCGCAGGGTCTGCACACTTAAGGTTCGATGACGTTTCGGTAGTATAGAGTTATGTATGATGGTGACAGAAGGTTGTTCAAAGTCTCGGATTAGATCCCGTACGTCATGAGGAGCTCCGGAATGGTCCGGAGGTAAAGATTCATATATAGGAAGTCCCAATTTGGTCGCCGGAAAAGTTTTGGGCTCATCGGTAGTGTACCGGGAGTGCCGGGAGCGTACCGGGAGGCCTCCGAGAGGGGTATTTCGACCCCAAGAGGTCCATGGGCTGTGGGAGAGTGTTAACCAGCCCTTAGTGGGCTGGGAAAACCAGCCACAAAGGCCCATGGTGCAGGGAGTGGAAATCCTAAAGGAAAAAGGGAAAATCAGCCAATAGGAAGCAATCCTACTCCAACTAGGATTGGAGGAGAAGTAGGATTGCTCCTCCTAGCCGGCCGACTCCCCTAGGGAGACTTGGTGCGCCATCCCCTCTCCCCCTCCTATCCTCCTATATATACTAGTGGATTGGGTGGTTTTTGGACACAACTTACGGCCACGTGCTACCCGTTTCACCGGTGCTCTTCTAGATCGGATTTCTGCAGCGCTTAGGCGAAGCCCTGCCGAAATTGCTCCACCACCACCATCACCGGAGCGCCGTCATGCTGCCGATGAACTCTCTCTCCTCTCCACCTCCTCTTGCTGGATCAAGACGGTGGAGATCGTCATCAAGCTGCACGTGTGCTGAACGCGGAGGTGCCGTCCGTTCGGTACTAGATCGGAAGGATCGTGATCAAGGCCACGAGACGTTCGTGATTGGATCGCGGGACGGATCGTGACGAGATCACGGGACGGTTCGTGATTGGTTCGCGGGACGGTTCGTGATTGGATCGCGGGACGCTCGGCGATTTGGATCGCGAAGAAGTTCGACTACACCAACCGCGTTTCTTAACGCTTCCCGCTTAGCGATCTACAAGGGTACGTAGATCCACTCTCCCTCTCGTAGATGCACATCACCATGGATAGGTTTGCGTGTGCGTAGGAAATTTTTTGTTTCCCATGCGACGTTCCCCAACAATATATTGGCATCTCCAAAAATCCAACCGTTACACCTAATAAGTCAGACTCGGTGACACCGATGTGTTAATCTCGGTGGTACCGAGTTGCCTCAAAGGTAGCAACTTTTGAATCTCGGTGAGACTGATACACACAACTCGGTTGCATCGATAAGGTGACCAACGGTCAGATTGCCAAACTCGATGACGTCGATTCAAAAAGCTCGATCGGACCGATTTTGTGAATTTGCGTAACAGAAAGTTGGCAACCCAAACTCGGTGGCACCAAAGCAGAATCGGTTGCACCAAAAGGTTAGGGTTTTGCTGAGTCTGTCTAAGGCTGAGAATTAGTGGCACTGAGTGGAAAGTGTTGGTTGCACCGATTTTGGATATTTGGCTTTGGACAAACTTTTGTGGAATAGCTTGTGGGTGTATGTGGTGACTATCACTTATGCACGTATGAGCCTTTTGTTCACCAACGGTACCTTACCCCATTTTGATAGTATTGGCTTTCCTATGGACTCAAGATGATTTCCCACAAAGTAAACGTAGAGTCCTCTTGCTTGAAGCGTTGCCATTGCTTTTCCTTCTTCTTCTTCATGGGATACTCTCCACACTCCTTTTTGCCAACCCATCTCTCTCTATGGACTTAATCTGAAATACACTAGATGACAGTATTAGTCCAAGGGACAATGTATGTTGTCATGAATTATCAAGACTACCAAGGAAGCACATTGTGCTTTCACACTACCATATTCATCTGTTGCAAAAAAGCGTGAAAGGATTAGGCCCTGCAGGCAGCATTTTCTTCTATTTCACGCTCTCAAGCACGAAATAATTGCCTTTTGGGGGGAATGGAACAGTTGCCTTTGACGCCCAGTTCACTTCTGATTTTCTTCCTATCTCGCTGCTGCTCGGTTTGTTTGGGTTTAGTTTTTTTGTGAGTTCGTGGTGCTTCTCTTTTAGTTCACAATGTTTCCCCCTCTTTCCCCCCTTTCCCCCTTCCTCCACTGTTCATTTTCCACCTTTTCACTTTGCTTTATTTCCATTGTTCCTTTTCACAAGTACAAACACATTGCCTTATGTGTGTATGATTTTTTTAAATATGTGATAAACATTTTTAAAGACCCGGTGGACATTTTCTTGTGCATGGTGAAATATTCTTTTAGTACATGGTTACAACCTTTTAGATACACGGCATAATTTGTTTTAATACATGATGGACATTGATTCAACATGGTGAAAAATTGTATTAATATACAATGAACATTTTTAAATACATGATGAATATTTAGTAAATACGTAGTGAAGTATTTAAAAAAATACACAGTGAAGACTTTGCAATAGACGATGAACGCTTCTAAATACACGGTGATTATTTTTGAAAATACAAGAGGACAAAATTTTAAAAACATGATGAAACATCTTGAAAAAGGGTTCGTGCATTTATATATAACAAAAGTTCTATCTTTCCCGAAATATTCAAGTTTTATTAGACATTCATTATACAAGGAAGTGTTGGTATTTTTCTAAATAAAATACCCATGGTGTATGCTTAAATAAAACGGACTAAAAAACCAATGTAACAAAACAAAATAAAAACCGAGCGAACTCAAAGTAACAACCGTTGTAAAGCAGCAACGACGTTGAATTGGTGGTCCTTGAGGGTGCAGTGTGTGTGACCACTCGTATGTGGCGCCAAATGTGTAATATAGGAGCAGACCTCCCCTTCGTCGCTTAAGGTGTCAATTGGAGAGCCAACACTCATGTTGCACTGCGCTGCTCATAGGCCGTTGCTCAGTCTCCCGCAGCAAGTTATGTTTGTTTGATCGCTTGGGCGCTTATTCCTTTTTGTGTCTATAGGGTCGCTTGTTTTCGGTTGGTACGCATGTTTTTAATCCTTTGAAACACGAGTGGAGAAAAACTGGATAAAAACATCAAGATATGGATTTCTATAATTTTTAATAGTTCATGAATTTGTCAAAATTTTGATTTTAAAAAGGGAAAAGTTTTGATTTGTATAAAAATGAATTTTCAAAAGGTTTGTCAATTTGAACAAGGTATAATTTTTTAAGAAAGAATCATGAATTTTAAAAAACGTCTATCAATTTAAAAAAACTCATCAATGCAAAAAAGGTTAAGGTTTTGAATAAAACTATGATTTTGGAAAATTTCTTTATTTTAAAAAATATTCATGTATTTCAATAACAAGAAAAAACATAAAAAGAAACTAAAAGCTGAAATAAAAAACATAATAACCAACCAGATGCTTCTTCCCAAACATTTCAAAGATGATTCTAGTAGCTTCTAAAACCAGAAGCAATTCAATGCTATATTGGGCTGGCCCATGTACCGGTGTAACTTTAGCTTCGAACGGATGTGCGGCCACGTAAGCACCTGTAAACTGGCACTATAAGCATTAGTCATTAATTAAGGGATATCCCTTGCAAAGGTCAGTCTCACCATCTTTGATGATGATGAGTGATGCACTATATACGTGTCACTTGTTGTAACCTGTGAGTTTTTCCCTTTTTCGTAGATAAATATTTTCTCTTGAACCGCTCGTCCAAATCATTGTTGGATTCTTCAAAACTAAATCTCGTATTAATAAGTTTCGACAATTTTTTAATGAAAATAGGAAATATCTTTTCCTTAAAAAACCCAGAAAAACCCTGACCAAAAAACCCAAAACCAGAACGAGGAAGCACAATTGTGCTCTTCATTTTCTTTTATGGAAACACAATTGTGTTTTGCCTTTCTCGAGAAGCGCAGCTATGCTTCTGACAGAAGCATAGGCTATGGTATTTTGCTTTTTGGAAGCATATTTGTGCTTTTGCCTTTTACGGGAGCATGATCGTGCTTTTTTTTTCAAGAAGTACAGTTGTGTTTTTCCTTTTTCAGCAAACATGGTTATACTTCTTGCAAAGCACAATTGTGTTTTTTTTCTTTTTGCTGAAAGCACAAGCTATGCTTCGCCGAGATTATTTTTATAAAAATCATTTTTCTGAAAAAAATCATAAGAAAAAACGAGTACAATCCCCCCCCCCCTCCCAAGAAAAACGGAAATGCATGCACAAAAGAGAAAAAGTCATGCTTCCTCGGGCGTCAAACGTTAGGCCCGTGACGTCAGGCGCACAAATATTGTACATCTTATAACAATCAAATAAAATAAATACTACTACTACTATGGACTTTAGTCTCCATTTGAGTATTGAAATTTCAGACAATCAAATGTCATCAAAACAATACACCGTGACCAATTCTCATAGGATTATTTAATAGGGCATAAGACACTAAGATAGGTGTTTTCTTCATTCTTGCGTTGTTAGAATCATGCGAATCAAAAGAGCCACTATGACTTTCCTTCAAAGGACTATCTCCAAGTGTAGATTGCTCGTGCAAATCCTCTCCTCCTTAGGCGAACTCCTCCTTAGGCAAACGAGTCATGGTACCGGACCCTTAACGGTTGACAACCATAGGGCTTCGACGCAAGCTTGCTAGTGGCCACTCAAAGTGTTGGAGTTGTGTCTGAATATTTTGTAGGACATGTTACAGTTGTGATTTGAAGTGTGTGTAGATAGAATACGGAGAAGCGTTCGAGTAGGACGCTTATATCACATGCCTCTTATATAATTCATAGAGCTAGACACGATGTAACTTATGCCAACGAACAAAGGTATGAGTGTGACGATGTTATAGAAAGGAGTCATGCCCTGAGAATTGATTAACGCTTGGTGAATCTCCTTAACAAATCTTGATGTTGGTGCTCGTGCTGTGTGATTATTTGTTTCTCAAGAGATTGATTTGCGCCTCAAATTATTCTAATACAAAGAAACGATTGAAAGATCGACCAGAGGCGCCAATCGACTAAGCAGAGATTTGAATTCCTCGGTTGCTTCCAAAAGAGCCACTTGCCGGCGGCCAGCCTGACCAGTGGATCAAGGTGGAGCGGCACGGTCCCCAGTCTCCCAGAAACCGACTTGTGCCCAACCCACGCATGCACGCTGACCGACGATAGTGCCACACACACTAGCTAGTACTTCTCCTTCCATTCGTAGATAACTGCAGTTTGCCCGCGTGAGTGGGGAGAAATCCTTGGATCGGACCCATACGGCTCAGACAGGATCACGGGACGTCGCTCGCCGCCTTCCGCGCTCCGTTGAAAAAGAGAGCGCCCCGACGACGCCGTAGCTCTTGCACGCATGGAAAACTCAGTAGGAAGCTGCTGAATGGTACCCGATGAGAGGACGAAGCCACTACTGGTATCGTAAGAATCCAAAAATACTTGTATGACCAGGCGCACCAAATACAGGTAGGCGTACATGGCTGAAAAGTTGAACACGCATGTGTTCAGCTCTTGTACCCAGAAGCTGAATTTTCAGAAGAAATAGAGGTGCTAGCATTGAGAAAGAAAGAAGTGATAACTGATAAGTTGAGGCTCGACAGATACCTGAATTCAGAATAGTTAACCTACCAAGTGGCCACATGTGCCAAGTAGTAGACGATGGAGTAGCCCTTTTTTGTTGCTGCGCGCGACGTCACTGCCGCACTCACTATCCACCGGTCACCGGAGGATCATTCTCTTCTATTTTTGACAAGATCTGAACCTTTTCGCGTCATGCCAATCGGACCCGTCGTCGTCGGTCGTCGCCGCTTCTGTCCGTTCCCGTGGAAAATTTCAAGAACCCAACAAGCAGCGCCGCGTGCTGAAAACGATCGGGTTATCGATCCATGCTTGCATGTTTGGTGCGAGATCGATTGCCGCCGCCGTTGTTGAAAGGCTGGATTGTTTTGCACTGTTTGCATTTGCAAACTGACAAATAAATTTTGAAAACAGTTGCCAACTGACTATTAGAAAATGTAGTCGGCCGGCCAGCTGTGGTGATGGAGCCATTTTTATCTTCAAGTAGAGAGTCTTGCATGATGGCCATCTCTAACTTACAAACTTCTTAAATGCTGGAACTGATCACTAACCCTCGTTTGAATACCATTAGCAGTTGGAAGTACACGTCTTTTTTTAAAGCACAGTACAATTAAAGTGGTTCACATACACTCCATATGAACGTACGCAAGCACATCCTATCCTTACGAGCATTTTTAAAAGGCTGAATCATTATATCATCTTGAAATTAACAAAGTCGTCGCAAACGACTTCGTAGTTGACGGGAATGTCTTCTCTCACTGAACACACATTATCGAAAGATCTGAAATAAATCCAGAAAATACGAGCACCAATGTTAAGTCTATGACTTAAACTCGGATGAACAGATGATACCATTCTCTTTCGCCACAAGTTGGTTCATCTTGAAAGTGGATGTTTGGTAGCACATCACTTAACAAATCCACTTTGTTAAAAAAATAAAAGGTACTTCTTCTAGTGTTAAAAATAATATTATATTATGAGACGGAGGGAACACTGTATTAACTTTAAGGATGGAAAATGATATATACAGTAAAAAAAAAGGATAAAGCACATGCACGAAACGTCACTGCAGATTAGTACCGAGATACAGTATATATTACTTTTGTCTCCACCTCCATATCTCGATCACTCAAATCGGTTTTTGACACTTCTCAAAGAAATCCTAACTCCCAGACAAATTTCGCATGGCTGTCTTGCTGGCAAAGCCCTGTTAACAACCACATGTGTTCAGTGGAGGGACTGATTTTTTCTTTTGGTCTAACATAGCAATGCTTATGATTCACGATGTTTTACAAGTACAGGTTCCTTAGTGCACCTAATTGGCCATCATAACTTACAAACATCTTACTGATCTTACCCCCGCAAAAAGAAAAACTTACAAACATCTTAAATGCTGGGACTGTTCACTAACCCCGTATGAATACCATCAGCAGTTGGAAGTCGACGTGTGACAGCACACTGCATGCACACGGGACAAAATACAGTTTTTTTAAACGAAGGCAAAAGCTTTGCCTTATCCATTAAATAAAAGAGAATAAAGTTTGTTTGTTACAAAACACCTAAATACACGACATGCGGATCAGTCACGCAAAATAAAAGACCATAGCTTCTTTGCACCGGCGATGACCCAAAGGATGGCCTCGGTGTGGATGGAGGAGAGCAGGATAGGCGGTGGAGCGCTCTTGTGCTTAAAAACCCTCACGTTTTGCTCGTTCCATAATGTCTAAGAGACAAGCATGGTTATGAAGGCCTTCGCTTGTCAGTTTGGTGTGTCGTCGGCACAAGTGCTTGTCCACCATGCCTCCATCGAGTCGAAGAATGGCCAGGCTAAAGTGTCGAGCCCGGATAAGTGAAATTTCTCAATAACCAAAGACCGAAGCCGCCGGGTGAAGCGGAAGAGGTGGGATCTGCATTCTTGCACCCTCTTGCAAAGAGGGCAAATATCACAATTTGGCCACACACGTTTCGCCAATCTATACGTCGTCCAAATTCTATCTTGAAGAGCCAACCAAGCGAAAAAATAACTTTTGGAGGCGCCCAAGCCTTCCAAACCATCTTATCCATGGTAAAAAGGACCATCCCAAGAAATTGTGCCTTATATGCGGAGGTCGCCGAGTATTGCCCACAAGTCGTATGCTTCCATACACTACTGGAATCAGAAGATTTGCCATCTGCCACATATTTGCCGTTTGCTAGCGGACGACAAAGAGTGGCTTTGCCATCAGCTAGCAGAAAACAAACGGCAAAGAGCTAGCAGACGGCAAAGGGTAGCTTTGCCATCAGCAAGTTCTTTGCCGTCTGCCAGCTGATGGCAAAGATTCTTTGCCGTCGGCTAGCAGACGGCAAAGAGGTGGGGTGGGGCCCAGTGGAGGCTAGCTTAGGGCAACGGCCCACCCCACCTCTTTGCCGTCCGCTAGCGGATGACAAAGAACTTCCTATCTAACGGCCCGTTACCCCCTCCTCTCTCTTCTCTTTCTCTCTCTCTCTTTCTCTCTCTCTTTCTCTCTCTCTGTCTCTCTCTCTCCCCGACCGCACCCCGCTGCCGCCCCCGACTGCACCCCGCCGCCGCCCCGACCCCACGCTGCTCCGGCCCACTGCCCGCCACCACCGACGCCTCGCCGCTCCGCCCCCCCCCCCCCCGTTGCCGCCCCGACCCCCAATGCCCACCGCCCCGCCCCCTTCCCTACCCTGGCCTCCTTCACCGGCCCTGCCCCGCCCCCTCCCCTGCGGCGACGCCCCCTCCCCTGTCCCCTCCACCGGCCCCGACCAGGCCGCCCTGCCCGCCGACATCGACGCACCGCCACTGCCGCACCCCGCCGCCGCCCCGACCCCCACCAGTGAGTTTAATTAGGTTTAGTTTTTTTCTTCTGTTTTTTAGAATTTTTTTTGTTTTTTTAGATTTAGGTTTAATTAGTTTAGTTTAGTTTATTAGGTTAGAAAAAATAAGTTAGTTAGTTAGTTTTTCTGTTAAGTTAGTAAGTTAGTTAGTTAGTTAGTTAGGAGGAGGAGAGGAAATGAAGAAGAAGAAGAAGAGAGAAGAAGAAGAGGAGGAGAAGGAGACGAAGAAGAAGAAGAGGAAGGAGAAGAAGAAAAAGAAGAAGAAAAGGAGGACGAGGAGGAGGAGGAGAAGAAAAGAAGAAAAAGAAGAAGGAGAAGAACAAGAGGAGGAGGAGAAGGAGGACAAGGAGGAGGAGGAGAAGGAGAAGAAGAAGAAAAGGAGAAGAAGAAAAGGAAAAAGGAAAACCGGGTCGAGGATCGGCGACGGGGTGCGTCGGCGCCGACATAACCGGGTCGAGGATCGGCGACGGGGTGCGTCGGCACCGACGTAACCAGGTCGAGGATCGCCGACACGACACCACCGACACCCCGACCCCCGACACGACACCCCAACACCCCGACACAGCACCCTCGACCCCGACACGGCACCCCTACCCCGACAAGACACCACCGACACCCTGACCCCCGACACGACACCCCGACACCCCGACACGGCACCCTAGACCCCGACACAACACCCCTACCCCGACACGACACCCCCAACACCCCGACCCCGACACGACACCCCCGACACCCCGATCCCGAAAAAGGTGCTCTTCGGCCTTCCAAAGGCTGACGGGTCATATATTTGTGAATTATGAGTTAGGTCATATAGTTTTCAATTCTGTTATACAAAACATAATATTTATGTTGATCAGGTGGATTTAAATGTGTAGTTGTTTCGTCGCTGCGAGGGTCTGGTGTTCGATGACCTCTCCGTGCGTTCGATGAGCTCCGCCCCTGCGTTCGTGGGTGAGCACAAATGACATCTCCTCCTGCTCCCTTCATTTCCTTTGTTCCGGTCTTCGTGCCGATGAAACTTGCTAGCTATAGGTGTCTTCAATCATCAGTATGCGTGACCACTATGCGTCTCCTATTCGAAAGGGTTACATCTATAAATATGCATTCATTAGTATATTTATAACCGTGATTTTTTCGAATTGTCCAACGTTATCCATGGACAGCCCGAGTATGTGTAGATTGGGTTTGTTTTCCCATATGCTCTACTCCGGATCCGATGCATAATTTCGTCAGTGCCTCCTTGTTGTACTGCGGGTACACATCCTCTCTTCTTATTGCTGAGATGTGTATCAGGAGAACAGTGGGGAGGTGCTAACGAAATTGTGTGTCGGATCCGGAGCGGAGCATGGGAATACGAACCCAATATACACATACTCGGGTGGGATTAGGACCTATCTTTACCTACTAGCGTCTAGGTTGCATCGACGTAATAAAACTGAAAAACTCTATTACCTGATGGATATGGTTTGCTGAATTATGTATATTTTTTTGTGGTTCCAGTAGCTAGGCAAGATGAGTGATCATGGATGGATGTACACCGGTCACACTAGTCAGAAAGACATGACTCGTGAATGGATAACAAAAACCAAGGAGTTTGTGAGAGTCGCATTTGCAAATGGACAGAAAACAACCTGGTGCCCTTGGGTCGATTCCGACAACTTTAAGAAGAAGTCGGAGTTTGAAATGATCAAACACCTGCAGAAGTGAGGTTTTACGCCTAATTATACGGTCTGGACATTTCATGATGAGTCTGCCCAACGTGCTAGAGCTGAGGTGGTTCATCATCGCACCGACGAGCATGGTACTGGGATCGAAGACATGGTGCACGACTTTCATGATGCTCGGGATTCGGACGATGAGATGGAGGAATCTGCAAAGGCCTTTTATGAAATGTTGGAGTCTTCAAAATGTCCTCTCCACGAGCACACTGAGCTTTGTCAGTTGGATGCCATCGTGCAAGTAATGGCTCTGAAGGCTCAGTTCAACCTGGGCAGACAATGCTACGACGCGATGATGATGATATTTGGACGCTTCCTACCCAAAGGCCATGTATTGCCAGCAAACTTGTACCATTCGAACAAAATCATACGTGCACCTAAGATGCCCTATGAGAAGATAGATGCCCGTGAGAATGGATATGCCTTATTTAGGCTTGAGTATGCGGGCTTGAACTATTGCCCCATTTGCAATGCTTCCAGGTATGTTCTGGTAGACAACGGTATGGGTGAGAAGAGTCAGACCAAAATCCCCATTAATGTTCTTCGGTATCTGCCAATCATACCAAGACTTCAACATCTTTTCATGGTCGAAAAGACGGCCAGACAGATGACGTGGCATAAATTGGGCAAAGAACAGAACTAGATGCAGATGGGAATCCGATGTTGGAGCACACTTCAGACGCTTTTGCATGGAAGCACTTCGATGCATTACATAAGGATAAAGCGGCAGATCCAAGGCATCCTCGAGTTCCCATCAGCATGGATGGGTTCAATGTGTATGGTATGACGGCAGCACAATACAGTTGTTGGCCTGTATTTGTCATTCCACTCAATCTCCCCCCCGGAGAGATTATGAAAAGAAAGAACATTTTCCTGGCGTTGATAATTCCAGGGCCCAAATATCTGGGGAAGAATATGAATGTGTACATGCAGCCACTTAAGGATGAATTGCAAGAAGCCTGGGATAATGGGATCAAGACATACGACGCCGCTACCAAAAAGAACTTCAAAATGCATGTGTGGTACATGTACTCGTCGCATGACTTGCCGACGTATGCGCTATTCATTGGCTGGTGTGTGCATGGAAGGTTTCTATGCCCCACATGCAAGGCAACTCTTGAGTTTCGTTGGCTGCAGGTGGGTTGCAAGTTTTCTTGCTTCGACATGCATAGACAGTTCCTGGATCCTGACCATAAGATCAGAAAAGACAAGAAGAATTTCATCAAAGGTAGAGTTTTCAAAAACACTGCACCACCTGCGTTGACAAGCCAACATATCCTGGATCAGATAAATGCTCTCGAGCCAAATCCAGATCGTCCAGGGTATTTCAAAGGGTATAATACGGAACACGCCTGGACTAACAAGATATGTTTGTGGGATCTGCCTTACTTTAAAGACCTCCTTTTCCCACACAACATCGATGTGATGCACACTGAAAAGAATATCGCGGAGGCTCTTTTTGGTACATTGTTCGGCATAAAGGGGAAGTCGAAGGATAATCCTAAGGCTAGAGTCGATCAGGAGGCTCTATGTGATAGACCGTTACAAAACATTCGACAACAAAAAGGAAAGAAGAACTGGAATACAAAGGCATGGTTCAATCTTGCAAGGTCCGCTATGAGGGAAATGATCTTGTGAGTGAAAATGCAGTTGATTTTCCCTGATGGGTATGGAGCGAATCTAAAGAGGGGAGCGAGTCTTGACAAATTGAAAATATTTGGTCTCAAGAGTTATGATTGGCACATATGGCTTGAGCGGGTAATGCCGGTGATGTTGCGTGGCTTTATCCCTGAGGATGAATGGCTAGTACTGG
The DNA here is from genome assembly GCA_022496015.1 of Hordeum marinum. Classification (NCBI taxonomy): domain Eukaryota; kingdom Viridiplantae; phylum Streptophyta; class Magnoliopsida; order Poales; family Poaceae; genus Hordeum; species Hordeum marinum. The sequence continues at coordinate 66,431,885 of CM039673.1, forward strand.
CAGAGCTGAGCTATTTATTCGTGCTCTTTGTACGAAAGAACTATCGCCTGACATGCTAGACGAACTGGAAGAGTTGGCGCCGTAGTTGATCTGCAAGTTAGAAAAGATCTTTCCACTGGGCTTCTTAATCCAATGCAACATTTGATTTTGCATCTTCCGACCGAGGCAAGATTGGGGGGGCGTGCAAAATTGTTGGTGCTTCGCAACTGAGAGGATGCATAAGACGCTTCGAGCAAAATGTAAAAATAAACGTAGAGTTGAAGCATCGATGGACGAGGCATTCATTACTAAGGAGGCGGCAAACTTCGTGACATCACACTACAAAGACAAGAATCGCCATTTGCATAATCCAAAGCCTCGGTACAATGATGGCGACCATGAAAATGGTCGATCCAACCTCAGCCTATTCAAAGGGAAGCTCGCACCAGCCGGTTCTTCGAAAGCAATAGCGTTGGATGTCGAAGAATGGCAGACCATTTCGTTGTATATCTTCAACAACCTAACAGAAGTGCGGCCGTACATCGAGTAAGTTCTCGGTACATTGTTTTGCAACTTCTAATTCCTTTGAAATGCTCTTATTCCTGGATATGTGATACGGTCAATACGTCGCCAAATTCTCGGATGGAGCGGTGATCCAAAAGGATTCCATCGAAGAGTATGAGCTTCTGGCAAAGAATGGAGGTGGTTATCCCAGTTTCATCTCTTGGTTCAAGCAAACGGTAATTTCCATTAGACGATTTCATTTCTTTGCCTAGTTTGCGGCTAATGCAACAATCCTTTCGTATTAAACTTGTAGGCTAATGCAGAGTCTATGGACTCCGAATTGAGACAAGTCGCTAATGGTCTTGACTATAAGGTCTGTTCATTTGACAAATACGACATCAACGGGTATTGCTTTCATACTTTTGGCAAAGAGCTATTTATGGCCGACCGAAATTCTACAAATTGTTGTGTCTCCGTTGTCGACGAAGGAGGGGTCAAGTATTATGGAAGAGTTTAAGAAATTTATGAACTTACATTCTTTGGTGAAAACCCACCAAACGTCGTTGTCTTCAAATGTTATTGGTTCCAGCCGAAAGAGAATAAAAGGACTCATGAACATATAGGGCTAGTCGAAATCAAACAAAGCACCCATTTAGATGTTCCCGATGTCTATACTCCGGCTCAACAGGCGACCCAAGTTTTTTATCTACCGTGGGCCTGCCAAACGGATCAAAATCTAAAAGGTTGGGATGCCGTTTATGATTTGTCGCCACATTTTCGACCACCTCCCCTCAATGAAGATGATTATGAACCGCACATTAACCCAGACACATATGAAGGAGAATTCTTCCAAGAAACACGTGTTTCGAGAAAACGTTTCAAGAACCGCTCTACTTCACCCCAGAACATTGAGGTCGACAACGACAGTGAATCCAACTTCACCCCTGAGCCGGAACAAGAAGAGACGGAAGAAGAAGAGGTTACTGCTGCGGATGACCTGTCAATGCTTGACCGATTACATAGAGGCCTTCCACATGTTGATGCATTTATTGATGATGCAGATGATCACGTCATTACTGATAGTGATGATGATTATGCATTTATTGATCCCAGAGCATAAATAGACGATGAAGATTAATATTAGTAATGTGAGGTATTTAATTATTATTATGTACATATATATTATTAATTATTTCATGTTATTAGGTATTCAATTTTTTTATGTTGAACTAATTTTGTTCACTCTTTGTCATTGCAGGTGTTGACAGATGGTGGGCACGGGTCGAGAGCACTCTGAGCCTCCTTCCTTGTCGCGTGCTGGGAGGGGTGCTATTATTCCACCCTAGCAACTCCGGAGAGCGCTGGTACACTGTATGCAGACACCGGCGGGCGCTTCTTCTTCGACCGGGAGAGGTCGCGGGAAGACAAAGAGAGGTGGTAGACGTAGAAAGGCTGCTGCGCCTTCCTTGTTGCCACCCCAGCTGATTCTCCCGACCACAGGAGTGCTCCATCTCAGGTGGACCCGTCTGACTTGGACCCGTCTCGGACTCCAGTCGCCGAGCCTCGGGCCGACGAGCTTCGGGTCACCGAGCCTTCGTCCCAAGAGACTCCGGTCCCAAAGTCTTCGTCCCAGGAGACTCCGGTCCCAGAGTCTTCGTCCCATGTGACTCTGGAGGCTAGTGTCCATGTTGATGGTGGCGAGGACAACTTGTTTGAGTACACCTATAGCGAGGGCGAGCTGGTTGAGGAGGGCAAGAAGGTCTACCAGCGTGGTTGTACGAAGCTCTCGCCCGCGCCGTCGACCCGCGATCACAGGTGGTTGATTGAGCCTAATGCGTAGAAGTAAGTGCATTTACTCTTTTTAACCTTTTTCCTTCATGTTTCTTCAAATTAATATCTAATGTGTTGTCCTTGTCATACTACAGGGGTTGGACACACGAGTGTGGTGTCCGCAGGCCTAACCAGGTCCTTGGTGTGCTTCTCCGGCACCACTTCCCGAGGAAGGTCCAGTTGCCCGTGAGGGTGTGGCTCCACAGGTAGCACTGACCTGGGAGATGTACATGGCTGCCCCAGCCCCGCCGGAGGAGAGGCTCGACGGTGGCTGACATTGTGATCCATCGGTTTTGGGTAATTTCTCCTTTACAAAATTAAAAATCAACAACACCTAGTGATTGTACTAATCAGCGTTGTCTTGTTTGATTGCAGACCATCTACAGGTGTCTTGAGGAACACGAGGCGAAAGTGGTTATTGTTCTCGTAGCCGAGTGCAAGCACCTACTTTAGAACTTACGACACGAGGCTTGGGTGCAGGCTATTCGAGACTACTACGCCTCGACTAACATTAAGAGGGCCAAGAAGAAGTGCCGCAAGAATTATCTGAGTAAGGAGAAGGTAATGAAGGTAATTATCTATTCTTAAGGCCTTGTACTTAGTTTCCTTGATTTGATTCGTAGGTGTAGCGCTGAAATTTCTCTTGTCTAACTTAGGTGCCTCCGAGATGGTGTGCGGATAGGATGGACTGTTGGGAGGCATTGGTGGATGAGTGGTGCTCTCCTGAATGGCTAGCCAACCACAACAAGGCCAAGGATAAGCGTACCCAAATGAAAGGTGTGCCACACTATCAAGGGAGCTCCAACCTGTTTGAGTACGGGGATCACTGGGTATGTGGTTTGCTTCATGATTCATGCAATTTCATTCTTCATGCTAGCTTGAGCCCTTAACTAATATTTTGTTCCTCTCTTTTAGGCGCGAGAAAACAAGAAGGAGGTGCCACCTCTGTTCGACCTCTATGCCATGGCCCATACTACCTCGTACAAGAAGGCCAAGGCATTCTCTAAGGATGACCTCGATCATCCAGAGAGCTTTAGCAACATCTCCTCCCACAACAAGCTCGTGAGGTACAGAGATGAGGGTAAGGCAAGGAAAGGGGAGGACTTCAACCCGAGCCAGAGTCCTTTTGATCCAGAGCTCGTGATGATATCTGGTGGCGGGAGGCCCCATGGATCGATAACCATTGGGGATGGACTGATACATTGTCCTAGAACTCTCCCGGAGATCAAGAAGTGCCAGACGAGCTCTGATCCTGAGATAAGGCCTCGTCCATGGCCAATGGAGCTCACCATTGAGGCTAGGGCCCAGGAGCTTCTGGCGGAGGCAAACAGGCAGGCGGCACAGAGGGAGAGGGACATGGAGGAGAGGACAGCTAGGCTGTTGGAGGAGGAGAGGAACCGGAACGATGCGTCTCACCGGGCCCTATACGAGCTCCTCGTGGTCAGTTTCTCCTGAATATTAGCCAAATCATGCACGTAATGTTCGTTTCATCACTAACTAATATGAATGACTCGTGAAAACGAAATGTGCAGACCGTGTGCCAGAACAATGGTCAGACCCCTCCGTTGATGCCCCATATTGCTATAGAACCCACAATGAGTTTCATTTGAATGGTCATTAGTTACTAGTATTCACATTTGAGTTGCATCATGCTAAGGATACATTGCAAATGATCTTTGGTGCAGCGTGCCTCCCGACAAGCATCGACCGATCCTTCTGCGTCTGCCGCAACCCCGACCGGTCCTTCTACGTCTCACCCTGGCGCAAACCCAACCGGTCCTTCACCTCCATGATGATGGTAAGTTTTGCCAAGTGTTTTTCTTAACAAATGCATACTTAGCTTAAGAAATGACCAATTTAGCTCCAAAATGACCTATACTTAGCTTCTTTAGTTCATATATGACATACTAAGCATACTTAGGTTAAAAATGGCATGATAACCTTGGTTTAGCTCCAAAATGACATGGACTTAGCTTATTTTCCTCCAAAATGAAAAAATAACCTTGCCTACCTCCAAAATGACCGATTATAACTAGGATAGCTCTAAAATGACCTACACTTGCCATTTTGTCCTCCAAAATGAGTAAATATGATTATTTAGCTCATAAATGGCATAACTACCTAGGTTAGCTCATAAATGACCTATACTTAGCTTCTTCAGTTCATTTATGACATACTTAGCATACTTAGGTAAAAAATGGCATGATAACCTTGGTTTAGCACCAAACTGTCATATCATTAGTTTGTTTTCCTCCAAAATGACAAAATAACCTTAGCTCCAAAATGACAGATTATAACTAGTATAGCTCAAAAATGACATAATTAGCTTACTTAGGTAAAGAATGACATAATAACCTTACTAACCTCCAAAATGACATATTTACCTAGCTTAGCTCTAAAATGACCTACACTTAGCATTTTTACCTAGCTTAGCTAAAAAATGGCATTTTTACCTACCTTAGTTAGAAGAAGGAGAAGATAAAGAAGAGGAGAGGAGAAAAAGAAAGAGAAGAAAAATTATGTTCTTCTTCTTCTAGTCTTCTTCTTCTTCTTCTTCTTCTTCTTCTTCTAGCTAGTCTTCTTCTTCTAGTCTTCTTCTCCTTCTTCTTCTTCTTCTTCTTCTTCTAACTTTCTTCTTTCCCAATTTGCAGATTTGCTTCCGATGAGGAAGCTTGCGTTGATGGAGTCTACTCTTCTTCTTGTGCTTCCTTTTTGTTTTCATTTTGTAGGATGAACAATGTGAAACTTGCTGCCTATATATGTATGTATGGATGAAACCATTGTATGCTTGTTGTGGGATATGTTGGCTAGCTATATATCTTGCATATGGACTTTTCATTTGGTATGTATATATATATATATGTGTGTGTGTTGAATGATCGTATCCATATGGCAGGGATATGATTTGGTATGTATATGTGTTGTTATGCTTGTTGCAAAGAATTTTCAAATGTGTATATATGTATATATATATGTGAAATTCTGTGAAATTGAATGAATTCAATAAAAAACAGAAAAACAGGGGCTGTGCAGGCTCTTTGCCGTCTGCTAGCCGACGGCAAAGAAACCACATAGGCCAGCCTATTGCTACCGTAGGTTGCACAGGTAGTTGCCACGTGGCAACTTTGCCGTCTGCTGGCTGATGGCAAAGGCCTATGTGGTTTCTTTGCCGTCGGCTGGCAGACGGCAAAGAACCTTAGGTCTTTGCTGTCTACCAGCGGACAGCAAAGAAACCACGTAGGCCGGCAAAGAAACAGTTGCTTTGCCGTCCGCTGGTAGACGACAAAGATCCTTATGTCTTTGTCGTCTGCTAGCGAATGGCAAAGCACACCGTTAACCCCTTAACGGCCGTAAGCTGCCACGTGTGCCGTCCATGGTCTTTGCCGTAAGCTGGCGGACGGTAAAGATCTAAGGATCTTTGTCGTCCGCCAGCAGACGGCAAAGCGCCCTTTACCGTAGCTTATTCAGCCAAACGGTTGGCCGTCTGCTGGCCGACGGCGAAGCCTTTGCCGTCCACCATGCATGCCTTTACCGTCAAGGATGGCTGACGGCAAAGTTTTTGATTCCTGTAGTGATATGATGTCGTCCTCGACGAGCTCATCAAGATGGACCTCATTTAGCAGAACCCAAAAGGAGAAGAATTGTGATATGTGCTCAACGGAGACATTGACAGGGTGTTTAATCTTTAGGATCCACTCGTTGTGCTTGAGGGCCTCCCTCACCTTTCAATTCTTTCTCCTGGAAGCTTTTTATATGAGCAAGGCAACGTCATTTGGCATGTGCCCAAGGAGCCAAGGAGAGTCCTAGAAATGAGTACTTGCACCGTTAATAACAATGATGGTGGTGGAGGCATAGAAGAAGTCCATGTCCTATTCATCACGCGGGTTTCCCATTCCCACCCATATCTTGGTTGTCTCCTTCCATTCATACCACGACCACAAAAAACGAAGAGCCCCCGTAAACTTGTCAGTGTTGAGCACCTCGAGCCCTCCAAACTCAAGAGGCTGACAAACAATCTCCCAATTCAGCTTGCACTTCGCCCCGTTGTCTTGTTCGATTCGAAGCATAGGAAGGTTCTCTCAAGCTTGTTGACATTGAGGAGGATGGTTGGTGGGATGAACAATGGGGTGGCAGGGTGAACCACTTGGGAAGTGATCACAGACTTGACAAGAGCCGTGCATCCGATGGTGGTGATGTTTTGGCCATCGTATGTTGATAATTTGCTCGCAACCTTGTCCACGCGGAATTGGAAATCCATCAAATTTAGCTTCCGAATGGAGAGGGGCAACCCCAGGTATCGCAATGGGAACGAGGCTCATGCAGACGACAAAATTTGGGTCATGCTACCCAAGTCAAGGTGGTTGCAACGAATGGGGATGACAAAACTCTTTTGCAAGTTAGTGAAAAGGCCCGTGACTTCCCCAAAGCCCCTCAAAATGCTTGCAAGGTTGTCAACATCCTTTTTGATCGGAGCCAAGAAGACAGCCGCATTGTCCCCGTAGAGAGAGGTCCTCATCATGGCACCCCTTCCCCGGATTTTGTGGAGAATCCCCATCCTTGTTGCCACATTGAAGATTTTTTTGGAGTGGGTCAATGGCGATAACAAATAAAAGTGGGGTACGGGGTCTCCCTGCCGAAGGCATTGCCCATGCTTGATTGGGCACCTACCAATAACATTGAGGATGATCCTCAAGGATGAAGATCAGAGGAGGTCCATGATCCAATATCTGAATTTGCTAGGGATGCCCCACCATTGGAGGAGATCAAGCAAGTCCTCCCATTTGACGGAGTCGAACGCCTTGCTAATATCAAGCTTGAAGAGAAGGGAGGGGGTCTTCCTCGTGTGAAGGCATCGAGCAAGGTTGCGAACATACAAAAAGTTGTCATGGATGGATCTTGTTTTGGTGAAGGCACTTTGGGCGTTGGAAACAAGCTTTGTCATGAGAGGGCCAAGCCTCGTGGAGCACCTTCACAATTATCTTCGCGATTGCGTGGATGAGGCTAATGGGTCTATAGTCGGCAATCACCTACTCCCCATCCTTTTTAGGAAAGAGCACCATATTTGTGTAATCAAGCCAATCGAGTTGAAGTGTTTAATGACCCTCATGAGGTCAAGTTTGATGATGTCCTAACACTTCTTGAAGAAGAGGACCGTGAATCCATCTGGTCTCGGTGCCTTGTTGCTTGGCATGTTGTTGACGCGTCAAGGACCTCACTTTCGAGCATTGGAGAGACCAAACCATGCAAATCAAGGGGTTACAAATTTAGCTCATCGCAATTGAAATCTTTTTGGCTTCTAGGGACTCTCTTCATGAAATCGGAAAAATGATCATGAATTAGCTTTTGTTTGGCGCCGTGTTCAGTGACCAACCAAGTTCGTTCTCGATTCTATGGATATAGTTTTGTTCTCCTCCTTGCATTTACTGAAAGGATCAATATGGTTGACCAGAGGAGGGGGGGGGGTGAATAGGCAACTAACACTTTTTAACTTTTCTTTTACAATTTAAGCTTAGCATCAAATAAGTTGGCTAGATGTGCAACTAGGTGAATAACCTGTATGATGCTAAACACAACAAGTACACAAGCAAGCAAGGGGTACAACACAATAATAGCTTACAAGAAGTAAAGGTAAGAGATAACCAAAAGTGGAGCCGGTGGAGACGAGGATGTGTTACCGTAGTTCCTTCCCTTGTGAGGAAGTACGTCTCCGTTGTAGCAGTGTGGAGGCACAATGCTCCCCAAAAAGTCACTAGGGCCACCGTACTATCTCCTCACGCCCTCACATAATGCAATATGCCGTGATTCCACTATTGATGGCCTTGAATGCGGTGACCGAACCTTTACAAACAAGGTTGGGGCTATCTCCACAACTGAATTGGAGGCTCCCAACGACACCATGAAGCTTCACCACAATGGAACGTGGATCCGAGGTGACCTCAACCATCTAGGGTGCTCAAACACCCAAGAGTAACAAGATCCGCAGGGATTAGTGGGGGAATAAATTTTTTCTTGGTGGAAGTGTAGATCGAGGCCTTCTCAAGCAATCCCTAGGAAATCAAGAAGTTTGATTGGCTAAGGAGAGAGATCGAGCTAAAATGGAGCTTTGAGCAACAATGGATCTTGGGAAAGGAAGAGGTGGTCTTCTTGAGGAAGAAGACCTCCCTTTTATAGTGGGGGAAAAGATCCAACCGTTATCCCCACCCTCAGCCTCGCGCGTCGCGATACTACCGCAAAATACCACGGTACTACCGCAAGGGCTTGTGGCACTACCGCTCGCACGGGTGTATCAGACTCAGGCCGATTGCACTAGGCAGCTAGCAGTAGAACCAGTGGAGCGGTACTACTGTGAGCCCATGCGGTACTACCTCATGGTCGATAGAGGTTGGCACTTGGAGATGCATAGAAGTAAAAAATTACTTCCGTGCCTACCTCTGCTGAGGACGAAGCTGCAAAAAAGTCCGGCGTGGTAGTACCGGAACATCATCACGGTACTACCGCACTAGGGCGGATGTAAAAAATTACATCCGCGCCTAGTACCGCACGCATACGTACTAGGGCAGGGGACAGCGGTACTACTACTCTACTGAGTGGTACTACCGCGGGCTCCTACAGTACTACCGCTCCCTTGAGCGGTACTACCACTGGCCACTGAATGCAAGTACCCCCGCAGGCTTCACTTTGCACAGACGAGGAAAACAACTGGTCCTCCATCGAAGTAAAGGAAAGGTGGGGCAAATAGAATAGATGCGTACATGTTGATTCCACCCAAACCTTTCCAAAGCGGACCTCCTCTTAATAGTACGGCTTTCCTACGACTCAAATCCATCGAAAGGAAACGTAGAGAACAACCGTCTTCGATAAGCTTCGAGGGGCACCAAGTCGCCTTGTGCCTATACATGAGATATCTGAAATGCTCAATGCACACGATTAGTCCGCAAAGGCATTGTCATCAATCACCAAAACCACTTAAGGAGAAATATGCCCTTAGACTCGACGGTGGAAGAACTTGGTGTTGGCGTCCCCTTCTTTAAGGGTTGAAATTCTAGCACATTGCCTCTTGTGTGATCGTTCGAGCACGGCCAAGGCAATGACCCTTTTCTTGAGCCTAGACCGAAGCCAAGCTCTTTAGACGAGAGTAGCCTATCCTCTTGGGCGATGTCAAGATGTATGATTAGCAAGAGGGTGGCTTGGTGGTGAACTTTAGCCTTTAAGGAAAGGCCTCTACTCCAATCGGAAAGGTGGGGCGTCGTCTTTTTGAGATTTTGATATAGGATTTGGTATGGCTCAGTGTGGTCAACCCTCTCATTCCACGCCTTTTGGACCACCTCGTTAGACCTGGGCATTGATGCCCAGAAATTTACAAATTTGAAAACTCTAGGTCTTCTTGGTCCCTTGTCCTCGGCAAGCAGGAGCGGATAGTGGTTGGAGAGGGAGGTGCAGAGCGCATTGAGGACATGGGTGTTGAAGGTAGTGTTTCACTTGGCGTTGCAAAAATATGAGTCAAGCTTGCACAAAGTTTGGTTAGCCCTCTCGTTGCTCCACGTGAATTGTTGGTTTTGGAGGTGGATTTCTTTGAGCTCACATTTCTGTAGTGTTGCCTGAAATGATTGATCTTGATGCGGTTGACATTTCTCTTATGTTCATCTCGCGCCTGATAGATTTCATTGAAATCACCAATGGCAAGCAAGGCCATCCCGAATGATGGCTACTCGGCTAGGAGCTCGACAAAGAAGGCGTCTTTGCAAGAGTAGTCCGTGAGACCATAGACAGAAGTAATCTTGAAGAGCACAATGGTCCCTCTGACACGAACCATGGCAGAAAGGCAATACGCCATGGAATTGATGCAGGAAACGTCCACAAGAAGACCGTCCCAGAACATCAAAGTGCCACCCCTAGTACTAGTTGCTGGGCTTTGCACGAAGCTAAGCAGCCTATGCCCGTCTAGGAAAGCTGCCGTGAACAGTGTCTAGTTGTCTAAACATTTTAGTAGTGAGTCTGATCTTGGTTGTATTTCAGTGTTGTGTTGACAGTACAAAATTCTCTCTACTATCAGAGGTCCAGAAACTAGAAATACAGTGAGGAATATGTTGCTACAAGTAGTGCATCAGCATGGACGACAGTCATACTCAACATACATTACTAATTATGCAAAAATTGTTAATGAAGGCCTAGCTCACACACTCCTGGGTGAAGAGTAGATTAAAAAAACTAAAACAAATTGGACACCAATTTTGTTTAGGACACCTTGAGAGGGACATGGGTTCATGCATTTCATTAAGAAGAAGCAAGATGATCCAGTTTATAAGGGAAATCGGACCCAAAAACCTAACATTACTCCGTTAATTAAGGAAAATCAAATGAAAACACAAGAAGATGCATAAAAACACACTAAAGCTTGGGGATAGGAAAGGCAAATATGCGACATCAAGAAACATCAGCAGAGCCAGACACAAGGACGCCAAGGCCCAAAACCATCACCCGTGGTTCAAGTGCAACCAAACTAACTACCACACGCTCAACATATCTTCATATCGAGCCTTGCTGCATGGAAGCATCATGGGCTATCATTATCTTGTGGGAAATGTCCGGCAAGGCTCAGTTTTCACTTAGTTTTTTTCTTTGCGGGGTGTGCTGAAGTGTTGTAGGTGCATGCATTTTTTTGTTCGAAGATGACTTCTGTGGAGTTCTATACAAAACAAACAAAATAAGTGCTAAAAAATCTCTATTTTCGAAGCTGTTTCTTAGCTCAATCTCTTTTTTTGTGACCCTACAATGTTATCTTGTCACAAACTTTTGCAAGCACTTAGAACACTTGAACATCTTTGCTATCAAAAAAATTCAGATGTTTTTTTGTTCCTGGTTATTGTTTAGAATATGACAGGTGTAGATGAGCTCGAGCTCCAAAATGCTATCCAATTTTTGTCACAAAAACCTTGACTATTAACTGACATATGGATACATGCACGCAGTCAATGAAAGAAGGATAATCTCTGCAGATTAGTACACCATCATAATACGTCTTTTTTGGTCTCCATTTGCATATCTCAATCACTCAAAATCAATTATTGACCTTTTTAGCATAATTCAAACTCCCAGACAAATTTTGCATGGCTGACATGCATGCTACCCATTAACAACCACGGGCGTGTTTGACAGCCGTAGCAGTCAGTCCTAGCTAGCTTAAGGCTGGCTCACATAAGGCTCGTTGATCAAATACATCCTCTAAACCAACATCTGCAACTTGTTTAGTTGCCCGTATTTAGTTCTCACGCATTAGGGGACAACTTAGCACACGGTGTTCGGTTGTCCTCATTGTCCGAACTCACATAAAAGCATGTTGTTTGGTTGCATACATGGTGAAAGGTGTGCTAATGTTGTACCCTATGTGGTGAGGTTACCTTACACATGATCATACCTAGCACACCAACGCCACAACAAAGCAATGGCGACGAACTACACGATAATGATGAAGTTTTTCAGTGCAAGGCGTGGCTCCACCTTGCCAACTGCAAACTTTGCCAACTTCAACGGCACCAACTATGTGCTTTCGCACATATTTGGCGTAAGCTTCTTCTGCCGTCCTCCTAGTCTTAAACCCTCTATGGCTGATGTTGCTGACAGAGGCAACTTGTTCACTACAATCTTCCCATTAACTGTAAACCCTAGGTACCTTCCCGACGAACACCGCATACCATTTCTCCTAGTAGTGCAGAAGATAAGATTTTGAAGCAGCAAGCAAAAGAAAAATCAAGGAGCAAGTAATGTAGCAGAAGTAGTAAGCATGCATGATCATATGGCATAGAAAGTTCTAACCTAGCACTACCTTTGTGTGATCCTACCCCCACATCCAAAAAAGGGTGTCATCTTACCACCACAAGTTGACGATCATCATGAGGGGTTAATATATACCACCTCAACAAAATATACAAACCATCAAACAAATTTTCAATCCCTAGCTACACAAAAAATATGTCGTCATCGTCGTCACCATTGCCATCGCCATCCAGGATCATGCACGCGGTAACCAGCAGGAAGCTCTAGTAGTAGTGCTTGCCCAGCCAGCTCCTGAGCGAGAGCACCCTGTGGGCGTTTGCCACGGCAACAAACCCAACATCCTAAGCCTTGTTGTCCAGCAGGTGGCTCAGAGATGCCATGAGAGCCTCATCGTCGAAGCCACCTTGCTCCATGACGACGTTGTACAGGTCAGGATGGACGTTGAGGGTCTCGCTCTCCCTAATGGCGATTGCCACCTCCTTCACGGCCTCACTCATGCTGCTGAAGACACTAATATCCTCCTCCATCAGGCAACCCCTCTTCCTCTTCCTATCGAGCACATGGACAGGCTCAAATGGCTTCTCAGGGCCATCAAGCACTGCCTCTACGTTCGGGGTGCCTGGGATGTTCGGCGATTTCTAGGCCAAAGGAGAACCGAGAACCTCACCGGAGTTCATGGCATGCTTGCCGGTTGCCACGCCGAAGGAGAAGATGTGCTGCATCTGGTTGTAGTTTGGATGGGTGTGCGATACTTGTAAACTGTAATGGGATTTTCCCCGAAGAGGAGGGGATGATGCAACACAATAGAGGTAAGTATTTCCCTCAGTGAGAACCAATTTTATCGAATCAATAGAAGAACCACGCAAACTCCCGTCTTCAACGCCTACGCACAAAAGAGCAAACACTTGCATCCAACGCGGGCAAGAGGATTGTACCCAGAATCTCAGGCACGGCTCAATTTTCAGTAAAAATCAAAGTGCTAGCAGATAAGTTGAGGCTTCACATATACATGAATACAGTCAGAATAGTTAACGTACCAAGTGGCCACATGTGCCAAGTAGTAGAAGATGGAGGAGCCCTTTTTTGTTGCTGCGCGCGACGTCACTGCTGCGCTCACTATCCACCAGTCACCACAGGATCATTCTCTTCTATTTTTGACAAGATCTGACCCTTTTCGTGTCATGCCAATCGGACTCGTCGTCGTTGGTCGTCTCCGCTTCTGTCCGCTCCCGTGGAAAATCTCAAGAACCGGACGAGCAATGTCGCATGCTGAAAACGATCGGATTATGGATCCATGCATGCATGTTTGGTACGAGATCGATTTTCGTCGCCATTGTTGAACGGATGGATTGTTTTGCACTGTTTGCATTTGCAAACTGACAAGTAAATTTTGAAAACAGTTGCCAAATGACTATTAGAAAATGTAGTTGGCCGGCCAGATGTGGCGACGGAGACATCCCTATTTTCAAGGAGAGAGTATGGCACGATGGCCATCTCTAGCTTAAATGTTTTTTTAATGAATAAGAGGGTCGTCCCAGCCTCTGCATCAGAACGATGTATGCAGCCATGTTATTATGCAAAATGTTCAAATAATTCTAGAAACTTCTTAAATCCTGAGACTATTCACTAACCCCCATTAGAATACATTAGCAGTTGGAAGTAGATCCCTGTCATCACAACACTTGAAAAATACCTGCCTGTTATGTAATGAATTGTTAACGAGCGTTGTCGATATTTTCTTTTGCGTTCTCTTGGTACTATGTTACCGAATCTGGTTCTGGCTCGCCCGATTTCTTTAAATGAAATCGGAGGAGAAGCCCTCTTTTGCTCAAAAAAATGAGCACTGTCGAATTTAATACGAATTTAATGCGCTTCAAACCATCTCTCATCAAACATGAAGTGTTGCCATCTGTGGGACGAGTGCAGTGGGATGTGATTTTTACCTAGGGACACAAATGACCATGGATGATGTGTGTTAGTTGCTACCTCTGATGGGCTAGGTTTGGTCAATTAAATTGAATAGGTGGGTTGAGATGCAACGAGATACTATTACTTAAGATAATTTGTTGTTGTTGTGGACTATTAACTATTTTAATAAGTTATTTGTGTAACTCACTAGCTCATTTGTTAAGCTAGTTAATTTTAGTGAGTTGAAACCAATGACTGAGTCTATTCATTAAAAAGCAAACCACGAGCTTAAACAATGGAGCACTCATTTAACTCGCGAGCTAACAACAACTAAGAGCTTTGGTCTAGCCCTAGACACAGAGACCAATGTAATTGATACGTCTTGATATTTACATATTCACTTTATTAAGAAAAATGGAAATATATTGCTACCCTACAATGGATTTGTGATCAACCTATGATCCCAAGTTTCTAGCAGCCAGATTCACCATACCGCTTTGTAAAAAAAAGGTATCAACCAAGGATGAAATGATACATGCAACCAACAAAAGAAGGATCCAGTCAGAGGTGTGAGTTGATAATAATAAGAAGATTTGAAAGATGAAGATATCACTCAAGAATAAAAAAAATGGTGTGGTATCTTCGTTGAGGAGTCATTCTTATAAAAAATAATCTTATTAAGAGGAATTGACATGGAAATACGCAATGTGTATTTTGTCATCACGATGAAACAATAAAATACTTATTTTTCCAATGCAAGTTGGCTTGTATATATGATCAGTCATCCAAGTTGCACTAGTAGAAAATGGCTCATTTCTCCCGGTTCCAGAGGCCCATTAGTCCCAGTTCTGGAACCGGGACTAAAGGGTCGGGACTAAAGCCCTAAACCTTTAGTCCCGGTTCGCTTATAAACCAGGACAGAAGAGGCTCCACGTTGCCTCTGCGGGGAGCCCAGGCAGGAGGACCTTTAGTCCCTGTTGGTAACACCAACCGGGACCAAAAGACATCCACGCGTCAGCATCTGGCAGTTGCTGGTTTTTTTTAAAGGGAGGTTTAGGAGGTTTTGGAGGGTTAATTTAGGGGTTTCATATTGTGTTAGCTAGCTAATTAATAGAGAGAAGTGTCCTTTCTTTTTCCATGCTTGGTCGACGCTAGCTACTATCGAGAGAACTCGACATGCTAGCTAGTAAGCAAATGAAGGAACCATTAAGTACACAAGATCGTCATGAACATATACAGAGAGAAGTGATCGACCTCTCTTTCTCTGAGAGATTGGTCGAACAACAAGTTTTCGTATATCTATCCGACGCTACTAGCTACATATATACAATATAAGATCTCTTACAATTTCTCAGATCCAATCACAAATCCACATAGTATTCAGGTATGACGTGGTCAAGAAAGAATCCCGCCAATTCCTCTTGAATTGCTCGTATGCGATCATGTGGTAGGAGTTCATCCCACATCTGCCACATCTAATTTGAAGATGGGGATCAATACATGCATATATATGAATAAAAATTAACACAATTTATGGTAATATATAAAATAAAATTATGACTATTATTTATGTACTTCAAATTGTTTGTCAGAGAAGCCTCACTCAGAGGTCGATTGGCGAATGAGCTCGCATACGTAGTATCCACATAAAACAGTCCCTTCTTTCTAGTACAAGCACTTTACGAGAATAGAGTTCAATCAAACTGGTAAGCAAGCATGGTAATGATATATTGATGAAATTTTGAATCAATTAGAGATGTGCGAAACTAGCTAGTACTACTTACTTTGGGATGCATAAATCGTAACTCTTTATTTAGACCGGGAACCATTTGGGTGAACTTCTTCCAAATCCTGCCAGGCAAAGTAAATGATTATTTGATATCAGGAAATTAACGAAAGTTGCATTCCGATATGGTCCCGGTGTTGACTGAACTTACTTCTTGAGCATTGCAATCATGTTCGCATAATTCTCGGGATCTTTACGTCTCGAGTCTAAGACAGTTACTAATGCCCCATCAAGCTTAATGGATAGCAGAATAAAGTGGTAACTGCGCACGCATATATAACTCATCAATTACATTACTTAACCTCGAGTAAGCAAAACCGAGTATACAAAGAAGACAACAACACTCACTTGAAGTTGTAAGTAAAGACTATTTTCCTTTTGTTTTGATGTGCAAGGAACGACTTTAGCAAGTTCTCCTCGGTCGCTATGGGTTCCTTTCGTATCGACCATTCATTTACGGCATCTGGGCTAATGAACCCAACGTCAAAGATTCCTGCTTTTTTGCATTCGACGATCTTCAATCTGCATAATATAGTGATGATAATTATACACACACACACACATATACATGCACTGAACAAGCTGAGCTAGAGACTTAACTATAGAAGTAATACTTACAGACAATAGGTAGTCATGAGTTGTTTGTTGAGGGCCCGTTGATTGTATAATTGAAATACCTCTTCAAATTGAATAGTCATCACAGGAAGTCTAATGAATTCGTGCTCTGGTTTCACTGCCACATACATAGTGTCTCTCCCAGACTCCCTGCAGGTTTTCATGTACCACTCATGCAAATTGTATATCATTGTTGTTAGAGGAGGATGATCAGGTTTGACGAGAGGCTTCCCATGCACGTATTCATGTTCTTCTTTGGTTACCACAGCCATTTCAAAAAGTACATAATCCCCGAAGTACTCATCAAGTTTGGTACCGGGCAGTATCACCGGATGATTAGCAATGTCGCTAGACACCTTGAGCGGAGGGCATGATTGCTTCTCCTATTCGCCGAGCTGGGGAATTGTTTTCCCACTTTTTCGTTCATTGACTCGGGCAGCACTAGAGGTACTTCCCGACCGCTGCGCTTCATTATATGTCTTTATAATACAACGGTCATAGTTTGATGGCAGCGGAGGCGATGATGGTCGCTTCAGGGCATCCAGAGTGCGCTTCGCTTTCACTGGATCTACCATTTCCTTTGGAGGTGGTTGTTTCCGTGCAAAATGGGCCTTCACTTTGGCTTTACTGATCTTAGCGCTTTCTTCGTCAGTCCTCTCGTATGGTAACTTTGTAACAGGCTTGAGGCTTGGACCAAATTTGTATTTTTTTCCCGCATGTTATACTGCTAGCCGCCGGAGCGGCGGCGGCGTCTCTCTTCCGTCGTGGCTGACGTGCCGGAGGAGGCGTAGTGTCCTGACACGCCGGAGGAGGAGGAGGAGGAGGCTAAGTGGACTGACGCGCCGGAGGAGGAGGCAGAGTGGCTTCACACGCCGGAGGAGGCGGACTGCTCCGATGCACCAGAGTAGGTGAAGGAGGAGGAGGAGTGCCTTCATGCGTCGGAGGAGCCGGAGAAGGAGGCAGAGTGCCCTGATCACTCGTCGGAGGAGGAGGAGGAGGAGGCGGACTGCCCTGACTCGCCGGAGGAGGAGGAGGAGGCAGAGGCGTCCAGTTTGGAAGCTTGATGTACTCCTTCGGCCATAGACATGTAGTCCTCAGAGCATGAACTAGCATCTTCTCCCCTTCACCTGTAGGGTGGTCAACCTCCAGGTCATCAAATCCCTCCATTACTTCATCCACAATCACAACAGCATAGCCATGTGGAATTGGAAGGCAATGAAAAGTTTCGTTGGGTTGAGGAGGTGCAACAGAGCCGAGAGCCGCCTTGAAAGTGAGGTTCCGGAATTTCGTCCAAAGCTCGCAATGTTGAACCTCCGTGATAGTATCCACGGGTTAGCTAGGAGCCGTGAAGTCAGGCTGAACGAGCTCCGTGGAAGCCATGCTGCTTCTTTGTTGAGATGGTGGGGTAGCTTCTGGGGTAGCTTTGTGCCGCTGAGATGGTTGGCCGGCAGCTCGCTGGCTCTCAGCTTCCTCTAGCTTTTCTATTCTTTCATTGAGCTTTTGCATTTCGCTCAGCTTCGCTTTCCTCTTTGTCTGTCGGCTTCTGTAACCGCCTGCGTCAGGAAACCCAACCTTCCATGGAACGGAGCCTGGTATGCCTCGTGTTCCTCCAGGGTGCTCAGCATTCCCTAGGGCCTCAGTCAGCTCGTCCTTCTCTCTGTCGGGAATGAACATCCCTTCCTATGCTGCGGTGATATACTTTTGAAGCTTCATGACGGGTATTGCAAGTTTCTCGTTCGTCCAACGAAAATTCCCTGTTTCAGGGTCCAAAGTTCCCCCAACCCCGAAGAACCAAGTCCTTGAATGGTCTGGCTAGTTATATGTCTGTGGTTGGACCACTTTAGCAAGCAGGTCATTCTCAGCTTTGTCCCACAACGGCCGGGCTTTGAGGTAGCCACCTAACCCCGTGTGATGGTGATACTACTTCTTTGCATCATTGTTCTTGTTTGTCTCTGACATTTTCTTACTCTTCTCCGATGTCTTATAGGCCACAAATGCGGGCCAGTGATCTCTTATCTTCTCAAATCGGCCAATGAATTATGGAGTCTTCCCTTTATCGACAAACTTTGATTTCAACTAATTCTTCCACCTCTTGAATAGATCTGCCATCTTCTTAATAGCACGCGCCTTGACCAGTGGCTCTATAACTGGCTTATTCGGATCCTCCTCTGGCGGTAGGGTGAAATTTGCCTTTAGCGCGGTCCAAAGATCATCTTTCTATCTATCGGTGACATAATCACCTTCATGGGTGTCGTCCTTAGGCTTATTCCATTGCTTGATGCTGATCGGGATGTTGTCCCTAACAATAGCTCCGCACTGAGCAGCAAATGCGCCCTTGGTCCGCTTTGGTTCAATCGGTAGGCCATCATCCACGAGTGCTGTGATCGTGAACCTTTCTTCCTTGCCCAACCTTTTCTTCGGGCCTCGTCTCGTTACCGAAGTTTGGCTCGATCCGTAGGGCTATATAAAATAAGAAATAAGAGTTAATATATACCAAAACAATTAATGCATCAATTAGCTAGTCAGCACATGCTTAATTAATATATATACCTCGCCGGACTTTGCAACATCTCCCTCCTCTGTTAGGTCACCGGAGCCGTCACCATGGTCTCATTCTTCCTCCGGCATTCGGTGACCGGATCCATCATGATCATGTCCTTCCTCCTCCATTGTTCAATCACCGGAGCAGTAATCCTCTCCTTCAAGACCATCAATGTCATTGAGAAACGACAAGACAACATCATCATCGCCTCGGAGTATGTCCCCCAACAACTGTTCTTGTTCCAAGTCTCTTTTATCCATAGTTTTTGCAAATATTAAAACATGGCAATTAATATACTTCTCTATGATTTGGGGTGGCCTCGACAACGCTTCCAGGGTTAGGGGTGGCCCTCGACGCTTCTAGGGTTTGGTCGGGCGAGAGGGCCGGGATTCTCTTAACCTTTTAGGGATTTAACAAAATGGCGCCATTCTGGATGTGTAGAAAATGGTCCATATTTTTCCTGATCTCATCTACCCTTCTATATGTCACGTTATCTATTGTCAAAGGATTCAATAAAACCACGGCTTCATCATTTGCCGAAAGTAACAGGCGCATAATGGTACGAAGCTCTCCAAATTGTTTTGGAACGGAGTCCCGGATAGGATAATTAGCTTTTTGGTACGAATTTCATCAAGAGCCTTCTGAATATTGCTATTTGGAAGGACATTTGTCGGGGATATACCCCGCGGTATGACCTGGCCTGGCGACTCACAGGAGACCCGGAAAAGACATGACATTTTATTAATGACCCGACAGGCGGATCACGGGACGACCAGGCCCAAGACCCAGCGTGTAAGCCGGCGTCAGGGGCTTACAAGAGAAGGCTCAAAGAGAGAAAGACTCCCTGCCGAAGGTTACAAGACCCAGAATAGGATTCTAGAGAGACTAGTCCTAATCCTACTCCTAGTAGGACTCTATTTGTAAACCTACCCTCTCCACTTATATAAGGAGGGGTAGAGCACCCCTAGAGGGGAAGAGAGACAAGTCCACAAGTTTAGACAGATTAAAGGCTCTCGGGATTAGAGGTAGCAAACAGCACCCTTATAACCGAGAAATCTCCTTCATCATCAATACCAGACAAGCAGGACGTAGGCTTTTACCTCCATCGGAGGGGCCGAACCTGGGTAAACTCCGTGTCTCTCGATTCCGATCAACCCCTTCAAGCTGCCACGTAGTTGCGTCTTCGCCCTGAACCTAAGTCCGTTCACCCGGACATCTGCCGTGACAAATCCAAGCATCGTTGCTGAAATTCGTACCAAAAAGCGAATTATTCTATCTAGAACTCCATTCCAAAATAACTTTGAAGAGCTTCGTAGCATACGCCGGTTACTTCCGGCTGATGATGAAGCCATGGATTTCTTCAATACTTTGAACACAACATGACATATAGAAGAATATATATATAAAGATGGGATTAGAAAAAAGTTGGATCAGCTTGTGCACATCCATAATGGGGGCATTCTTGATAAATCTATATTAGCAGAGTTTTCTATATGAACATTTTACCTTAGTAACTTAGAAATAAAATGTTCTCGGGGAGGGGGTATATTGACAACACTTTTTTTCTAGGGTTTGGGTGGTCTCGAGAGTTGGTTGCCCGGTATATCGAGAGGGGGGGGTGAACATTTTACCTTAGTAACTTAGAAAAAAAATGTTATCGGGGAGGGGGTATATCGACCCCCCTCATGTCGAAGTTATCGGGGAGGGGGTATATCGACAACGACAAAGACTTTTTACATGAACATATACACACATACATGAACATATATACATATACAAACATGGAAAAAACAAAAATTCCAAAAACGCCCACTAGGGGGCGGCGATGGCTGGAAGCCGGCGACAAGGACGGCGGGCTCGGAGCAGCACGCGGTGATGGGGAGTAGGGGACCATGGGAAAGGGAGGGCTCACTGGGGGTGGCAATGGCTAGACGACGACGACGAGGACGGTGGGCTCGGGGCGGCATGCGGCGACGGGGACGAGGACAGCGGGCTTGGGGCGGCATGCGTCGACGGGGACGAGGACGGCGGGCTTGGGGAGGTGACGGGGTCGACGGGGGCGAGGACACCGGGCTCGGGGCGGCAACCGGTGATGGGGACGGCGGGCGTCGGCGATGGGGTCTATGGGGACGAGGCGACGGGGTCTACGGGGATTTCGGGCTCGGGGACGGCGGCGACGGGGACGAGGACGGCAGCGACGGGGACGAGGCAACGACAGCGATGGGGACAAGGATGGCGGCGACAGGGAGGAGGCGATGGTGGCGATGGGGACGAGGACGACGGCGACGGGAACGAGGATGAGGACGGCGGCGACGGGGACGAGGACAGTGGCGATGGGGATGAGGCGGCACCGACGGGGACGAGGCGTCGGTGGCGACGGGGACGAGGACGTACGGCGGGCTCGGGGTGGCGACGGGGTCGACGGGGACGAGGACGGCGGGCTCGGGGCGGCAACCGGCGACGGGACGGCGGGCGCCGACGACGGGGTCGACGGGGACAAGGCGACGGGGTCGACGAGGACGGCGGGCTCGGGGATGCGGGCGACAGGGATGAGGACGGCGGGCTCGGGGCAACTGGTAGATGAAAACTGAAATTTTCTAAGTGTTTCCTTATATACAAGAAGCATTGGTTTAGCTTCGTGGCACCAACCGGGACCAATGTCCCCCTTTTGTCCCGGTTGGTGCCACCAACCGGGACCAAAGGTCTCTTTTCGTCAGCCCAAAGGGCGGGAGGCACAGACCTTTGGTCCGGTTTGGTGGCACCAACCGGGACTAAAGGTGGGTATTAGTCCCGGTTGGTGCCACCAACCGAGACCAAAGGTCCCTTTTCGTCTGCCAAAAGGGTGGGAAGCAGAGACCTTTTGGTCCCGGTTGGTGGCAATAACCGGGACTAAAGGTGGGTATTGGCCACCAACCGGGACCAATGGGTGGCATTATTTATTTTTTCCCAATATTTTTGTTTTGTTTTTTGCTTTATTTTTTTTATTTTTTCCAGTATTTTTCTTTTGTTCTTTTAGTTCGTTCTTTTGAACAAAAAATACTTTGATAATTTTAGTTGCATAATTTCCATTATTTTTGTTTTGTTTTTTTGCTTTATTTATTTTTGTTTTATTTTTTGCTTTATTTATTTCTAGTGTGTTTTATCATTATATTCTTTTACTATTAATGTTTTGAACAAAAAAATACTTTGATACTTTTAGTTGCATATTTTCTACATAATTATAGTTTCAAAAATTCTAGAGGTTTATTAAAGCTTTTTAGTTGATTCTTTTTTGAACTCCATTCCCACGATGTTTTGAAAGAAATTAAAAATCACTTCAAATGAACTCTGAAAAGGTATAAAGTTGGCATGGTATCATCATTTCACCCACATAGCATGTGCTAAAAAATTGAGAGGGTTACGGTAAAAACTGGATGCAATTCGTGTACAAAATGGACAATCTCTTTCGAAGTATCAGGGTTTCGCACAAAAACTCATCTGTTACAAAGGGATTTCATTTGTTTGAACTTATTTGAACTCCATGCTTTTTGTGTGTTCAAAATGCATCATTCAAAGCAATATCATCAATTTTCAACCCTTTCTGACTTGATCATTTGATATGTTTCATGCACTTACTGATTTTTTTTGAGCTAAATGACCCTGAAATTCAAAAACACTTCAAATGAACTCTGAAAAGGTTGAAAGTTGGCATGGCATCATCATTCACCCACATATCATGTGCTAAAATGTTGAGAGGGTTACGGCAAAAACTAGATGCACTTCGTGTACAAAATGGACAATCTTTTTTGAAATATGACGGTTTCGGACGAAAACTTATCTGTTACAAAGGGATTTCATTTTTTTGAACTTATTTGAACTCCATACTTTTTGTGTGTTCAAAATGCTCCACTCAAAGACACATCATCAATTTTCAACCCTTTCTGACTTGATCATTTGGTATTTTTCATGCACTTACTGATTTTTGTGAGCTAAATAAGCCTGAAATTGAAAAACACTTCAAATGAACTGTGAAAAGGTTGAAAGTTGGCATGGTATCATCATTTCACCCACATAGCATGTTATAAAAAGTTGAGAGGGTTACGGCAGAAACTGGACGCACTTCGTGTACAAAACGGACAATCTCTTTCGAAGTATCAGAGTTTCGAACGAAAACTCATGTTTTACAAAAGGCATTTCATTTCTTCATATGTAACTGCAATGATATAGTTGTGGTGAGAAAGTCTTCCCTTTTTCTTCGCTTGTGTCCTTTGCTTATTGCGCCGTAACCATGGATAATCTTCATCGTTTAACAGGGTGCTTGGGTCAGCCTTGACTTTGAAGGGAGGAATTTCATTAAACTTTTCATAATCTTCATACATGTGTGTCTTGCCCTCCAATCCTACGATGTCTCTTTTTCCTGAAAGAACTATGTGGCGTTTTGGCTCATCGTATGATGTATTCGCCTCCTTATCTTTTCTTTTTCTCGGTTTGGTAGACATGTCAATCACATAGAAAACCTGCGCCACATCATTGGCTAGGACGAATGGTTCGCTTGTGTATCCAAGATTGTTCAGATCCACTATTGTCATTCCATACTGTGGTTCTTCCTGTACCCCGCCTCTTGACATATTGACCCATTTGCACTGAAACAAAGGGACCTTAAAATCATGTGCATAGTCAAGTTCCCATATGTTCACTATGTAACCATAATATGTGTTCTTTTCCCTCTTGGTTGCTGCATCAAAGCGGACACCGCTGTTTTGGTTGGTGCTCTTTTGATCCTGGGCGATCGTGTAAAATGTATTCCCATTTATCTCGTACCCTTTGTAAGTCATTACAGTCGAAGATGGTCCCATGACCAACGAGTATAGCTTATCAAAAACAGTGTTGTCACGCATGAGACGTGTTTGCTGTTGGAAATATGCCCTAGAGGCAATAATAAATTAGTTATTATCATATTTCCTTGTTCATTATAATCGTTTATTATCCATGCTATAATTGTATTGATCGAAGACTTAGATGCATGTGTGGATACATAGACAAAACCATGTCCCTAGTATGCCTCTAATAGACTAGCTCGTTGATCAAATATGGTTAAGGTTTCCTAGCCATTGACATGAGATGTCATTTGATAACGGGATCACATCATTAGGAGAATGATGGGATGGACAAGACCCAAACTACAAACGTAGCATATGATCGTGTCAGTTTAATGCTACTGTTTTCTGCATGTCAAGTATCTGTTCCTATGACCATGAGATCATGCAACTCACTGACACCGGAGGAGTGCCTTGTGTGTATCAAACGTTGCAACATAACTGGGTGACTATAAAGGTACTCTACAGGTATCTCTGAGGGTGTCTGTTGGGTTGGCATGGATCAAGACTGGGATTTGTTACTCCGTGTGACGGAGAGGTATCTCAGGGCCCACTCGGTAATACAACATCACAATAAGCCTTGCAAGCAATGTGACTAAGTGTTAGTCATGGGATCTTCTATTATGGAAACGAGTAAAGAGACTTGCCGGTAAAGAGGTTGAACTAGGTATGGAGATACTGACGATCGAATCTCAGGCAAGTAACATATCGAAGAACAAAGGGAACATCATACGGGATTAACTGAATCCTTGACACAGAGGTTCAATCGATAAAGATCTTTGTAGAATATATAGGAACCAATATGGGCATCCAGGTCCCTCTATTGGTTATTGACCGTAGAGGTGTCTCGATCATGTCTACATAGTTCTCGAACCCGCAGGGTCTGCGCACTTAAGGTTTGCTGACGTTTCGGTAGTATAGAGTTATGTATGATGGTGACCGAAGGTTGTTTGGAGCCCCGGATGATATCCTGGACATCACGAGGAGCTCCATAATGGTCCGGAGGTAAAGATTGATATATAGGAAGTCCCATTTTGGTCGCCGGAAAAGTTTTGGGCTAATCGGTAATGTACCGGGAGTGCCGGTAGTGTACCGGGAGACCACCGGGAGGGGTATTTCGACCCAAGAGGCTTAATGGAATGTGGGAGAGTAAATACCAGCCCTTTGTGGTCTGGTGGAAGTCCCACACAAGGCCCATGCGGCTGGGAAGAAAAGCCCAAAAGGAAAAAAGGTAGAAAAAGGCAAAAAAGGGCCAAATAAGGAAGGAGTCCTAATCCTACTAGGAGTGGAGGAGGAGGACTCCTCCCTCCTTGGTTTGGCCGACCCAAGGGCTGACTTTTTGGCAGCCAAGCCTCCTCCTACTCTCCTCCTATATATACTAGAGGATTTTAGGGTTTTGGCACAAGATTTTCAGCCACGTGCTACCCGTTTCTCTAGTGCATAGTTTCTCCTCTAGATCGGATTTCTGCAGTGCTTAGGCGAAGCCCTGCCGGAATAGCTCCACCACCATCTCCGGAGACCGTCAAATTGCCGGACAACTCTTCTACCTCTATGCTCCCTCTTGCTGGATCAAGAAGGCGGAGATCGTCATCGAGCTGTACGTGTGCTGAACGCGGAGGTGCCATCCGTTCGGCGCTAGATCGGAAGGACCGTGATGAGTTCGCGACACGGATCATGATGAGTTCGCGGGACGGATCATGATGAGATCACGGGACGGATCATGATGAGTTCTCGGGACGGATCATGATTGGATCGCGGGATGGATCGTGATGAGATCGCGGGACGCTCGGCGATTTGGATCGCGAAGACGTTCAACTACACCAACCGCGTTTCTTAAGGCTTCCCGCTTAGCGATCTACAAGGGTACGTAGATCCACTCTCCCTCTCGTAGATGCTCATCACCATGGATAGATCTTGCGTGTGAGTAGAATTTTTTTGTTTCCCATGCAACGTTCCCCAACATTTGCAACCAACTACCCAGAGTCCTGATGTGTTCACATGTAATCCAATCGTCACACTGCTCCGGGTGTTTGGAGCGCAAAATATTCTTGTGTTCATCGACATACGGGGTCACCAAGGTAGAATTTTGTAGAAATGTGTAGTGTGCTTGAGACCAAGAATGCCCGTCCCTACATATTATTGAGTCCGCTCCTAGCGTGCCTTTTCCAGTCAGTTTCCCCTCATACCGCGATTGAGGGATACCAATCTTCTTAAGGCCAGGAATGAAGTCAACACAAAACCCAATGACATCCTATGTTTGATGGCCCATGGAGATGCTTCCTTCTGGCCTAGCGCGGTTACGAACATATTTCTTTAAGACTGCCATGAACCTCTCAAAGGGGAACATATTGTGTAGAAATACAGGGCCTAGAACAACAATGTCGTCGATTAGATGAACTAGGACGTGTGCCATGATATTGAAGAAAGACGGTGGGAACACCAACTCGAAACTAACAAGACATTGCACCAAATCACTCCTTAACCTTGGCAGGATCTCTGGATCGATCACCTTTTGAGAGATTACATTGAGGAATGCAGATAGCTTCACAATGGCTAATCGAACGTTTTCCGGTAGAAGCCCCCTCAATGCAACCGGAAGCAGTTGCGTCATAATCACGTGGCAGTCATGAGACTTTAGGTTCTGGAACTTTTTCTCTGCCATATTTATTATTACCTTTATATTCGACGAGGAGCCAAATGGGACCTTCAAACTGAGCAGGCATTCAAAGAAGATTTCTTTCTCTTCTTTGGTAAGAGCATAGCTGGCAGGACCTTCATATTGCTCTGGATGCATGCCGTCTTTTTCATGCACACATTGCTATTCCTCGCGTGCCTCCGGTGTATCTTTTGTCTTCCCATACACTTCCAAGAAGCCTAGCAGGTTCACGAAAAGATTCTTCGTCACGTGCATCATGTCGTTTGCAGAGTGGACCTCTAGATCTTTCCAATAGGGTAGATCCCAAAATATAGATTTCTTCTTCCACATGGGTGCGCGTCCCTGAGCGTCATTCGGAATAGATAGTCCGCCGAGACCCTTTCCAAAGATTACTTGTAAATCATTGACCATAGCAAGTATGTGATCACCAGTACGGAGGGCGGGCTTCTTCCGGTGATCGGCCTCACCTTTGAAATGCTTTCCTTTCTTTCGACATTGATGGTTGGTCAGAAGAAATCGACGATGCCCCAGGTACACATTCTTCCTGCATTTGTCCAAATATATATTGTCAGTGTCATCTAAACAGTGTGTGCATGCGTGGTATCCCTTGTTTGTCTCATCCTGTTCGTTCTCATCCCACACACGTACACCTCTTCCATTCCATAGCTGTAAAATTTCATCAACTAATGGCCTTAGGTACACATCAATGTCATTGCCGGGTTGCTTAGGGCCTTGGATGAGCACTGGCATCATAATGAACTTCCGCTTCATGCACAACCAAGGAGGAAGGTTATACATACATAGAGTCACATGCCATGTGCTATGCTTGCTACTCTGATCCCTAAAAGGATTAACACCATCTACACTTAAACCAAACCATGCGTTCCTTGGGTCACCTGTAAAGTCGCTCCACTTTCTCTCGATCTTTCTCCACTGCGACCCGTCAGCGGGTACTCTCAACTTCCAGTCTTTCTTACGGTCCTCTTTGTGCCATCGCATCGACTTGGCATGTTCTTTGTGTCTGAACAGACGTTTCAACCGTGGTATTATAGGAGCATACTACATCACCTTGGCAGGAACCCTCTTCCTGGGGCGCTCGCCGTCAACATCACCAGGATCATCTCGTCTGATCTTATACCGCAATGCACTGCATACCGAGCATGCGTTCAAATTCTCGTACGCACCGCGATAGAGGATGCAGTCATTAAGGCATGCGTGTAGCTTCTGCACCTCCAATCCTATAGGGCATACAACCTTATTTGCTGCGTACGTATTGTCGGGCAATTCGTTATCCTTTGGAAGCTTCTTCTTCAATATTTTCAGTAGCTTCTCAAATCCTTTGTCAGGTACACCATTCTCTGCCTTCCACTGCATCAATTCCAGTGTGGTACCGAGCTTTGTGTTGCCATCTTCGCAATTGGGGTACAACCCTTTTTTGTGATCCTCTAGCATGCGATCGAACTTCAACTTCTGCTTTTCACTTTCGCATTGTCTCTTTGCATCAACAATGACCCGGCGAAGATCATCATCGGGCACATCGTCTGGTTCCTCTTGATCTTCATCTTCCCCCATTGCAGCATCGCCGTATTCAGGAGGCACATAGTTGTCATCCTCTTCTTCTTCTTCGTTGTCTTCCATCATAACCCCTCTTTCTCCGTGCTTGGTCCAAACATTATAGTGTGGCATAAAACCTTCTCAAGCAGGTGGAAGTGAAGGGTTTTAGAGTTGGAGAAAGCCTTCGCATTCTCACAGACAGTACATGAACAATGAATAAAACCATTCTCCTTGTTTGCCTCAGCCGCTTCGAGAAAATTATGCAGGCCCTTAATATACTCGGAGGTGCGTCGGTCACCGTACATCCATTGCCAGTTCATCTGCGTGCGTTATATAATAAAGTGTATTAAAAACCATTACAACATATCATGAATAGAGAAGTGACCAAATTAATAGAAATTTATCATCACATTAAGCCATAGTATAATAGTGACCAAAATAAATACATACAGTTCATACATAGTTCTCATTATTGAACAACATATAGCTCTTTAGAGCATCTAATTAAAACATACAACGAAACTATGTAAAAAAATTAAATGCAACAACAAATGCGATCATAACCGCTACTAAGGTATCAATTGATGCAATGGCATAATGATACCAAGCCTCACTATGAATAGCATATTTTCTAATCTTTCTAATCTTCAAGCGCATTGCATCCATCTTGGTCTTGTGATCGTCGACAACATCGGCAACATGCAACTTCAACTTCATCTTCTCCTCTTCAACTCTTTGTAATTTTTCTTTCAATTCATTATTTTCTTGTTCAACCAAATTTAACTTCTCGACAAGAGTTGCTATGTGGGTTGGAATTTCCGGTTGAACTACCTCCTCCAAGATTAAAAAATCTATGTCACGTTGGTCGGCATAATTGTCATAAACACTAAATAAAACAAATAGTTATAGAAGATAATATATACCACATCTGAATCATAGACAGGACGAGGGCCGACGGAGGAGGATACGAAAATCATCGCACTATATAATAACAAATAATAATAAAAGTAAGAAAATTACACAAGTATCTATCTAAATCATACAAGTAAAAACTTTTTTCTCTTAGAAAGAAGATAAGAAGAAGAGGCTAACCACGGTGGTGCCGGCACCGAGATGGACGCGGACGATCGACGGCCATGAGGACGGCGACGGGACAGGACGGACTGCCAAACCTAGAAAAATCTTGAGGAAAATGGAGCTTGGACAAGGAGCTTCAAGAGGAGAAAGCTTAAGTGTGGCTTGGGCATTTCATCGAACACCTCATGTGCATAGGAGGTGAGGTAGAGCACCACAAAGCTCTTCCCTCGCCGGCCAGAAAAACAGAGCAATGTGGAGTGCTCTGCTCGCTGGCGAGAGTGTATATATAGGCATCTCTTTGGTCTCGGTTCGTGGCTAGAACCGGGACTAAAGGACCCCCTTTGGTCTCGGTTCCAGCCACGAACCGGGACCAATGGTTATGGGCCAGGAGCGAGGCACATTGGTCCCGGTTGGTGTCTGGAACCGGGACCAAAGGGTCCAGACGAATCGGGACCAATGCCCCACGAGGCCCGGCCGCCCCCCTGGCCTCACGAACCGGGACCGTTGCCCCCATTGGTCCCGGTTCGTGATTGAACCGGGACTAATGGGCTGACCCGGCCTGGACCAAATCCCTATTTTCTACTAGTGGTCGCTTCTGACTTGTATCCTCCGCGTAGTGTCGCTAATATATTCGGCAGCTGGTTACATGAGATAATACACAAGTTTAGAATTATTCTCAGTGTGGGAGCGCTTGCCGTTATTTGATCGCTTTGGCTATGTAGAAATGATAAAGTGTTTAACGATAAAAGTACTTCTCTTATGCGAGTTATCTATGGATATATAAGTAGGCTCCATTTATGATCGTCTCTATAACGTGTGGAGAATCGAGACCCATTTACGAAGATGTCTACATGCTTGGAGGCCACGATGAAGGATACTTTTACTAGACATGAATGACAACATGATCTTTGGATTGGCCCTCCTACGTCTTACGCATTATACAGGCAACACATGATTATTTGTGTTCCGCCTTTTCAATTTTTTTGAAACTTGAACTTGATGATGACTGTGTACATCTTAGTTACGCAGAGACATGATAATAAATCACCCTTTATCTAAATAGAAAGAAAGCTAAACACATGCATGATATATGTCCCTGCTGATTAGTACCGATATATAGTATATTACTTATGTCGCCACCTGCATATCTCAATCACTCAAATCGGTTCTTCTTGACCCTTCTCGCAGAAATCCGAACTCCGAGACAAATTTCAGATGTCTGCCTGGCTGGCATGCCCTCTTGACAACCACATGTGTTCAGAGGAAAAACTGGATTTCTCTTTTGCTCCAACACAATAATGCTTATGATTCAGGATATCTTTCAAATCCAGGTCCTTTGCTGCAGCTAATTGGCATCAACTTACAACATTTTTAAATTCCGTGACTGTTCACTAACCCTCGTTTGAGTATCATTAGGGCATCCACAATGTTTAGAGACAACATGGCCTTTTAAGATAGGGTCCGCATCGGTGCCTCTAAACCTAATGAAGGTGGCGCAGTGTGTCAAATTCAATCTCGCCTCCAAAATGGACCCCACAATATGCAGCATGCACAATAAAAAACACCTTTTTTCATCAGCCAGGCTAGCATGCAGCATGCACTGCCAAGTATGATTAATGGGGACACAGGATTATTTTAGTCCGGACAAAACTTGGAGGCCGCCTCTTAGCTTAGAGGCGATGCCAGCCATTCTAGATTAGAGGCGATCCGAATGTAGTGTATGGCGCCGGCCTCCAAGTTGCTAGAGGCAGGCTTAGAGGCAAGAAAAAGGTACATTGTGGATGCTCTTAGCAGTCTGGGAATCGACATCTGACATCACACTGCACGCACACGGGGCAAAATTAAGGTTGTTATGTACTCCCTTCATTTTATATTTTTTATCGTTAATTTTTAACGACAAATATTATGTTGCCGTTAATTTTTAACGACAAGAATTATGAAATGAAGGGAGTAGCAAAGTGTCCAGCTGTTTAAACATTTCAGTATTATGTCTGACCTTACGTGTGTTTTAAGTGGTGCATAACTGAAAAAGTTCTGTCAACTAGAAACACAATTCCCGCGACAAAAAAAACTAGAAACACAAT
This sequence comes from Hordeum marinum, assembly GCA_022496015.1. Lineage (NCBI taxonomy): Eukaryota > Viridiplantae > Streptophyta > Magnoliopsida > Poales > Poaceae > Hordeum > Hordeum marinum. The sequence continues at coordinate 66,463,050 of CM039673.1, forward strand.
GACTGTGTTAACTACAAACGCCGTGGTCCAATTCTTTGCGTGGTTGGCCATCCAGGACCATTTATGGACTGCCGACAGGTTGGCTAAGCGAGGTTCAGCAAATTGTGGCATATGTCCTCTTTTGTAAGCAAGAGCATGAGTATGGGATGCATCTTTTCTTCAAATGTCGTTTCTCACTTCGGCTGCGAAACCTGGCAAATGAATGGCTTCACCTCGGGCAACTGGAGCTCCCTCTCAAAGATTGGTGGGTCAGCCTATCCGCCAAGGCTGTGCCTAACAGAAAGGCGTTGGCATCACTGTCTATGCTCATCAGTTGGATGATGGAATGAGAGAAACACAAGGATATTTAAAAAAAGAGTGCTCGGTCGCCTATCCTCCTCGACAACATCAAGCAAGAAGCTAGGGTTTGGGTAGCCGCGGACGCAAGGAAGTTAGGGTCAATAATACTGCAAGAGTAATAGTTTTTTTTTGCTTTAAGGGTGTTGTAACATAAACTCTAATCTGTCCTTAATTAATAGACAAATCAAATTTTATGCCTCCGTTTCGAAAAAGACAAGTCAAATCTTGTGCCTCCGTTTCGGAAAAATAAACCAGATGGATACATGAATGCAGTCAACAAAAGAAGGATAAATACATGCATGGTAGATGGTACGTCCCTGCAGATTAGTACACCATGCAATATTTGGTTTGTCTGCATTTGCACGTTACGATCACTCAAAATCAATTATTGACCTTTCTTGCAGAATTTGAACCCCCGGGATATTTTTACATGGCTGGCATGCTGCCTGTTAACAACCACGTGTATTCGGCGGAAGAACTGAATCTTTATTTCGCTCGGACACAGTAATGGTAGCTTATGATTCAGGCAAATGCTGCCCATTTCCCATTGCCGTCCGAACAAATATTCCGAGCCATTTGGTGAGCTACGATGATTGCTGTGAGCTTGTGGTGCCTCCTCTATCACAACCCTAGCCTACTAGCTACCCAATAGATTTCCCATTGTTCATTGTTGCGTTGCACCACAAACACCATAGCAACCATACTATATATCCATCTCCAACCAAAATAAACAGTGTCGGTTGTCATGTTATACCAAATGGATTGTCACGGGCTGCACGATGGCTTGAAATGTGTGAGCTATATAAACGGGTGTACGCAGTCATTGTAACGCAGGCCATATCACGGAGCTTTAATCTGAACAGTGTTAGTGTCTGCTTGCACACACAAGTACAGCGTGATGGCTATGGCCTCTTCTCTGTCAGTGTTGTTGCTCCTGTGCCTGGCGGCGTCAGCCTCGGCCCAGCTTTCGCCTAGGTTCTACGCGAGGTCGTGCCCCAGGGCGCTGGCCATCATTAGGAGGGGTGTGGCGGCCGCCGTGAGGAATGAGCGCCGCATGGGAGCGTCGCTGCTCAGGCTGCATTTCCACGACTGCTTTGTCCAAGCAAGTCCCTCTCATCCTGTGCCCTTTAAACTCACTATACTACTTCGATATTTCTACTGCATACAGTGCTGCTACTAAATTTAGTTTGATCGACCTTACTTAATTTGAACTGTGGTCAAAGTCATTACTGACCACGACATGTGCACCTAACTACGAACAAGTTGACACTCTTCAGACTCTTCAGTAGACACCAATCTGACGTTTCAACTCTTCCTTTATTGACACCAACTTTTAATCTTAGAATTTACTGAATCTGTCTTGACGGATGTAATTTCTTATGCATCAGGGCTGCGACGCGTCCATACTGCTGAGCGACACGGCGACCTTCACCGGCGAGCAGGGGGCAGGTCCGAACGCCGGTTCCATTCGAGGCATGAACGTCATCGACAACATCAAGGCGCAGGTCGAGGCCGTGTGCAGACAGACGGTCTCCTGCGCCGACATCCTTGCCGTCGCCGCCCGCGACTCCGTCGTCACCGTAAGATTGATCGATCCGGCGCCACTGCAGTCAATTTGCTGAACGCACGCGACAGTAAATTAGGAGTTATATTTGCTTGCAGCTGGGAGGGCCTTCATGGACCGTTCCTCTGGGGAGGAGGGACTCGACGACGGCGAGCTTGTCGCTGGCCAACAGCGACCTGCCGCCGCCATTCTTCGACGTCGCCAACCTCACTGCCAACTTCGCCGCCAAGGGGCTCAGCGTGACCGACATGGTCGCCCTCTCTGGCGCCCACACGATCGGGCAGGCGCAGTGCCAGAACTTCCGGGACAGGCTCTACAACGAGACCAACATCGAAACGGCCTTCGCGACAGCTCTCAAGGCCAGCTGCCCCCGGCCAACCGGGTCCGGCGACAGCAGCCTTGCGCCACTGGACACGACGACGCCCAACGGGTTCGACAACGCATACTACCGTAACCTGATGTCCCAGAAGGGGCTCCTGCACTCCGACCAGGTGCTGATCAACGACGGACGCACCGCCGGCCTGGTCCGGACCTACTCGTCGGGTTCGGCGCAGTTCAACAGGGACTTCGCGGCTGCCATGGTGAGGATGGGGAACATCAGCCCGCTCACCGGCGCGCAGGGGCAGGTCAGGCTCACCTGCTCCAGGGTGAACTAAGCTACCGATCTAGAGTCCGGGGCGATCAAAGGCGACATAATAAGGCTGTGGAATTATTGTACTTGTACTGATCATGTACAAGAACGTTGTGCCATTTCTCGGATTATCATTAAGTGTGGGTAGATGGAATGTCATGGGATGTAGGGCCATGGTGCAAATGGATGTGTGCATACGTATTTTCCTTTGCTTAATCATGTCCAAGTGCACATAATCACTTTTGTTTCTGATGAATTCTACAAAGTTGTCGTTAGAAAAAGGCATGGGTAATCATCCTGCACGCACAAACACAACCATGCGGCGAATCGTAAAGGCTTTAGCCCCTCTTTATATATAAAACAAAGATGAACAACACCTCGATACAGTCGCACATCAACACAACACACCCACACACCCAAGGCAATGAACATAGGCGCTGATCGCAGCAACATCATCCCTAGCATTACAAGAGCAACCGAGGACTCAACCGGGACACACCACGGTGAAGAGATAAAGCCGCCTACGACGAACCGTGAGCTCCAAGGCGGCGCCTTCAGGAAGGATACGACACCGGAGCGCCGCCGCCGCCCGATCTGAGGATCAGAGTTTCCCCCTGGAGCGGCATGACGGGCGATGAGAGCTGCGACGACGCCTTCAAGAAGGGAACGATCACCACCGTCACCGTCCGTCCGAACATAGAGCAAGTTTTCGCCCTAGCCAACACTCACCGCCACCGATCGCCACACCCCGGTTACCACGCCGCCTACACGACCATGGCCACCAGGCAGCGCCAAGCCACGGGCTCTACCGACGAGCATCGCGCAACCACCTCTAGGGCCGCCATCCTGGCATCCAAGACCTTGACACCACCTCGCCCGAGATCCGCCGCTGCCCCAGCCAAAGAGACGAGCGAAAAGGAGCCGCCTTTTCCACCCCCGGACAGCCCCCAGCGTCGAGACCCAAAGGCCGGCCAAAACTGGCCTCCATTGACCCGTCCTACAGCACCAGGCGCGAGACGAGCTCAGTCCTGCGGCACCGTGTGCGAGGCGAGGTCGGTCCTGCTGCACCGTGCACAAGACGAGCTCAGTCCTACCCACCGTGTGTGAGAGGAGCTCGGTCCTGCCGCACCGGGCGCGAGATGGGCGATGGACTGCAGCTGGAAGCGGACCAACCCTTCGACAAAAATAGCGACTGAACGACGAGGAGAGGGGACAAAGGCCGACACAGATCGGCTACGGGCGGGCCGACGCCGGAAAAAGCAGCCGTCGCCGCAACAGACCTGCCCCCTCGCGAGCCGCCCACGGACAGGCCCAATGCCACCGTCACACGACACACACCACCGCCATGAGCCACCACCACGCCGGGGCAGCCCACATCCTCGCCATGACCCCAAGGGACACGACCGAACCGCTCGTCGGAGACCATGGCCCGTGGCCATGAGCTAGATCCGATCTGATCTGGCCGGCAACACCGCCTCCTGCTGCAGCCACGACGCTCCACCAAGGTCCAGGGACATAGCCACGACCCCAACAGACCGCAGCCCGCCCTCGTGCCAGCCCTTGGCCAGGCCGCACCGGCCACCAAGCAACCCCGACAGAAGCTCAGATCCGTCGAGGAAATCGCGTCGCTCCTCGCATCACCTTTGAGGAAGCAACGCCCGCAGAGCACGCCGGCCCCTACGTCACCCAGCAGCCCTCCACACCGCCACCGCCAACCCCCCCGAGACGCCGGAGAGGCCATCGTCGCCGCGCCGCCGCGTCCTGCCCAACGCCGCGCCACCACACGAGGGGGGCGCCCCGCGAGGACCTTGCTTTGTAGGAGGAGAGACCAGGACCCTGCCGTCGCCTTCGCCGACTGGGCTTTGCCCGGTGGCGTGCCCTAGCGACGGCGAGAAGGAGAGGAGGAGAGGGAGAAGTTGGCAGCGACGGGGGAGTTCGGTCGCCCGCCCACTCGCGGGAGCGGGGCAAGCGAGTCGTCTTTTTCCTTTCCGTGTGGGTATTTGTTCCAGAAAAGAACCTTAGTTCGCTCACGGAAATCATTTCAACCCAAGAGCGACTAACCCATCCAAAAATTGATCCAAAAAATCAACCCTTTAGGGAATTATAATCATCTAGGCCCTCCTCAATACCCCTCAAATTTTCAAAACTCTTTAGGGATAAACCAAATACACCCCCTCCATCCAAATAACTTGAAGGTCTTGCTCCCTGCCAGTTCATATTTCTGAATACAATTTTTTAGCACGAGAAAGTTTGCTTCCCCAACTATTAGTTGCCTCCACCGTCAATATTTTTGGCTAGACACTTGGTAGTCGTTTGCGAAGAGCACGTTTAGCACAAGTCCTGCATATTTCCCCCGAGATGCTCGTCATTAAAGTCGGAGTTGTCAATTGCTTACGCGTCTGGCCATCCATTGGATGTGCCGCCATGGTTTCTGCAACTGTTTGCGGGTTGGCTTTGATGATGGAGCTCTATGATGAAATCGGAGTCGCCCATTCGAGGCAACCGGTGACGACGATGACGCTTCCAACTCCTCAACAGATGTAGTTCTTCTTTACAGCTCTATGTTCCATGTCGATGGCCAGGTTTGGCCGGTGATGCCTATGTCATATGGTTGTGTTGTGTCGGTTTTAGTCCGGTTCTCCGTTAATGAACCGGACAATTCTCTTCTTCTTAATCATCGGAAATGACAATTCCTTTGCCTCGCTTAAAAAGACATTTTTGGCCACCCCGTCAGCTTTGGCAAGCCAGGCCATCCCAACCGCATGCATCCCCACCCATTCCAGGTCCAGCCATCGCCTATCTTCGGCTCCCGAGCCTCCTCCTACCGCCAACACTCACTACTATTTCCTTCGTTTCTAAATATTTATCTTTGTAGAGATTTCACTATGAACTACACACGAATGTATATAGACATAATTTAAAATATATATTTATTCATTTTGCTTTGTATGTAGTTCATAATTGAATCTCTAAATAGACAAATATTTTGGAACGGAGGGAGTAGAATCGACCAGTTTGACGAGTGGTGGAAACTTTGCCGGGTGTTTTTTTTATCAAATACTCCCTCTATAAACTAATATAAGAGCATTCAGATAACTATTTTAATAATCTAAGCGCTCTTATATTAGTTTATGAAGTGAGTAATAGGTGAAGTCGTCAACCTAAAGTGAGTGCCAGAAAAAACACAAGGAAAAGACAGGACGCTCGACATAGTCGTTGCTTTGCCGAGTGCCGAATACACTCGACAAAGTTTACAACACTTGGTAAACGGGTGGACACGTGTATCCAGTGTTGACACCTGATTTTGGCACGATACAAAATATAGTAAAAATGGACTCAAATGAAAAGGTTTTTTCTATAAGAAAGTTCATATTGTCAAGTGAAACAACCTTAATGTTTAGGTCATCATCATTCGGCATCATTTCGAGGGCCAAATTACACTTGGATTGTCATAGATGTTCTGAGTGCTTTTTGGTCCATTACGCCTTCAAGACAACCTCGAATGAAGGAATGTTCTAATGGATTCTCTTCCTCTCGTCGAGCTGATTGGTTTTGATATATAAATCATCTCAATCTGAGGTCGTGTGCAAAAGTTAGAGCAACTAGAGTGCAGCCCTACCACAAAGCAAAATGTGCCGCAGGAGATCACACACATGTCTGATGGGTCGCGCGAGTCATTTGCCCCTCAAGACGTCCTCGGATGGAAACACTTACATCATGAAAAAGTTTCGCGTCGTCGAGGTGATTTATTTTGATATATAATTCTTCTCAATCCAAGGTCGTATGCGACCTGAAGAGGCAAAACAAAATCAGCCTGGAGTTTCATTCGCGACTTCCGAGTGAAAGTTTGCCGGTCGAGTAAACGTTTGCCGTCCGGTCGAGTGAAAAGTTTCCGTCTGACCGAGTGAAATTGCCGTCTAAGTGAAAATCATCGTCTGAGTGAAAAGTACCGGTCGAGTGAAAGTAGCGGCCCAGTGCAATTGCCGTCCGAGTGAAAATTGCTATCCAAGTGAAAAGTACCGGTCGAGTGAAAGTGTCGGTCGAGCGAAAGTTCAAAATTGCCTCGGATGGAAAAGTGATCAACATGAAAGTTGTTCGTAACGTCGAAACCGTCGACTTTGCTTTTAAGGTCATTATCATCTAAGATGGTATGTGGCCTGTAAAGACGCTACAACACTCAGACAGTCCAGTCTGCTACGTGATCGTGTCCGATTCAAAGTTAAAGATGACCTCGTGGAGTATTCAAGATGACTTTATTCGGGAAAGTGATCAACATATGGATTGTTGGCCTTATCGAGGTACACAAAATTGATGTTTGGACCATCTCCGTCGGAGGTCATATGCAGATTCTACGACCCATGCAAGGAGCAAGACAGAATATTAGGACAGATTTGGGCTGAATCCGAATGGGACTAGAACTAGGATTCTAGGACATGAATTAATGTAATATTCTTGTAAGGAAAGCCTAGATGAATCCTTTGTTTGTACGGGAAGTCCACCCGCCTCTCATATATGTTGGGGGTGACGGCCGAGTGAACAACACACAATCGAACAAATCAACCTATAGTACTTTTTCATCTACGTTCTTCGTTTTTTCTCTCATTCTTCGTTGTTCTTCGTTTGAGAGCTGCGAATCTCGAGGCTCTAGGGCGAACGAATTGACCTAGGGAAGCCCATAGCCGCCACACTCCCTGACGGGGTCCGTCCCGGGCATGCGGGGTTTCGGGTCTGCAAAAGCGTCCGCCGACTGTCTTGCGTATCGCGCTACCGAACGGACCTCCTTCGATGTGAGCTGCGGTGCATCACCCCTGGCGTCGAGGGTACACGGTGACGTGTTCGTGTGTCAACACACTTTTTGGCAACTCCACTAGGGACTAAAGATCAATCATCCTCACCAACCATCATGTCTGATGTTCCCAAGCCAACCGAGATAGATGCCGATAACATCATTAAGCCCAAGCTTGATGAACTATCTGTTAATCATCGCCAAGCTTATGAGGAGTATAATAAGGCGCGTGAAGAGAAGGAGTTGCGGGAGTTCCTTGGAAACTTCAAGAAAGATCGCCAAGGCAATATCACTCTGATTGGAGAAATCAAGTTCCCCCCTCTTCAAGACGAGCAGGTTAAACCTCCTGTAAGTACTACCTTTTCTCCCGAGCAGTGGGCTGAGATTGAGAGTCGTATTGCTGATGGTAATAATTTGGTATATCAAACTTTCATAGAAAATACCAATGCACAGAAAAATATGCCTCAATCATCTAGTGGTAATATTGATGTGGCTACTTGACGAGGATATATACCTAGGGTAGGGTCCTAGACAAGGCCTACATGCCCTACCTAAGGACACTACATTGGAGGACTTGAAGATCAAGCATAAGCTTCCGATTGGATTCCATGAGACGTTCAAGTCACTCGACATTCAATCCACTTGGAGTCTTCTTCCTTCACTTGACAGTCGCCTGTTGCTCGGTAGACCTCGTTCTCAGTCGACACCAGAAGACCAGGAGCCAACATCAGGAGGCCAACGGGCGGTCGTTAGTCCTTCGTTATTAGTAGCATTTATTATGTACGTTACCAGTAACGCCAGTCTTTAAACCCACGATCGGACCCTTAGATGTCGGGCACTTATGAGGGGTAGTGAACTCTATATAAGCCGCCCCTCCCCTCTGGCACAAGGGTTCGCAACCATTGTAATCTTAACATTCCACACGACATAAGCTCTCGAGCACTGAGACGTAGTGCTGTTACCTCCACGAGAGGGGCCTACACTCATATATCCGTGTGTACATCCTCACCGTAGCTAGGACTCTACCCTCTCCCTTCGTACCCCTACCTTCTACTGTCAGGCTCGTTCCCACGACAGTTGGCACCCACCGTGGGGCAGGTGTCTAAGCGACTTCTGGCGAGGTTGAATTTTTCATCCTTCGACATGTCTTCCGGCGGTGTTTTCGCTCTGGGCCACGAGATCCGTTGTGCTCACCTTCATCACCGACGATTCGGCATGGCTTCGGCAAGCGCCTCTCGATGTCGAGGCACTCCCAGTCCATGGGGCCGCATACTTCCGTGCGAGTTCCTGCGGCGTGTTGCTGTGTCAGCCGTCGACTCCCCTCGCTGTTCGCAGTCGCAAGCGGTCCAGCCGCTCACGACTCCAGCGTTGGGTCAAGCACTAAGTGGCGCATCAAATTTCTTCTCCGCAGATCGCAGCGCTCGAGCCTGCTGAGTCTCTTCATGGCGTGTTCGAGTCGGATTCCGATCCGTCCGAAATCCCTTCCGAGTGCGAGAGCTGCGATCTAGTAGCGGAGGTCCTTATGGCGGGCTCTCATCAAAGCCCGCCGCCGGGCTTTGCCCATGGCAAGCTTGATGCTGGTGGCGCGTCGAGTGAACAGCCACGTCGTGAGGGGGAGGTTCTTCACACCCCCATCGTTGGTACGACCGCTGAGGCCCAGGCCTTGGAGGCCACATGCATTCGGCTGGAAGAGCTTCAGCGCGAACTCGACGAGCGCGCTCGCCAGCGTCCACCTGCTGCCGGTCGACGGCAGCGACAGCTGTGCCCGACTGGCTCCCGCAACGATGTTGAGGTATATCGAACTCCTGTGTTAAATGTTGCTGCTGCGGCTAGGATAGCAGATTCCATTCAGCCATCGCGGTCAGAGGCTGGAAGAGGGTTGATGCAGATCAGAACACTGTTAGATGCAGCACATCGTCAGAATTCTGTACTTTCACAGTCCCGCAACAAGATACACAACAACTCAACCAAGGCCAAAACCGTTCAGTTGGCACACAACCCTTGATCGCCTCTGCGTCGTAGGGGTGTGGGCTTTCGTGAGGATTAGGTCACAGATCAGTTTCACTGTGAAGACCACCGTCGAGTGCCCGCTCCTCCACAGGGCGGTCCGCGTGTGCCCCAGCACCCGGACGATAGGCGCTCGTTCGGTGATGAGCGGAATGCGGAGTTTGATGCTCGAGATCTCCTCACCCAGAAGCAGATCGACAAGGGCAGAGCCCATAGAGAAGGCCAAGATAGAGACTTTACGAGTGGTAGCTCAGCCGCGATTTCTGGTCCAGAGTGTTTCAGCAGAGCCATCCGTTCTGTGGAGATCCCCCCAACTTTAGGTTGGCGGCTGGGATCGGAAAATTTTCTCATGAGTCCAAACCAGAGACTTGGTTAGATGATTACCGAGTGGCTGTATAGATTGGTGGCGGCAACGAGTGTTTATCGCTAGATGGTTCAGCTCGAGCTTGGTTGAATCGCTTGGCTCCTTCCACTATATATTGCTGGGAGGATCTTGCCCGAGTGTTTACCCGAACCTTTGAGGGTACGTGCAAGCGTCCTGCAGGTCTGGTCGACTTACAACATTGTGTCCAGAAGCCCTATGAAACTTTGAGAGACTATATTCAGCGATGGTCCACTTTGCATCATACAGTGGAGAATGTGTCAGAACACCAGGCTATGTGTGCTTTCAAGGTTGGTGTGAGATACAGGGAGCTGTACCTGAAGTTCGGGCGCATGGGTGATATTTCACTCGTCAAGATGATGGAAATCGCCACTCGGTACGCCAATGGCGAAGAAGAAGACCTCCTTCGTAGCAGCAAAGGAAAGGTAGTCGCCAATGAGGCTGGTGGTAGTAACAATCGGAAACAGAAGCGAAAAGCTGAGGGTCCTGTTCAAGCAGAAGCAGCAGCGCTGGCGACCCAATAAAAAAACAAGGACAAGGCTAAAGCACAGTCTGCCCCCAAGAAAGGAAAAAATCATTCAGGAACTGATATCATGGATCATCCATGTGTATTCACATGAGGAAAGATGCAGAAGGCAATGTGATTTTTCCCAAGCACGCCGCTCGACAGTGTCGGACCCTTATCCAGCAATTCAAGGGGAACCTGCCGAGTGATAAATCTCCTGAGAAGGGTGATGAATATGAAGATAAAGAAACATTCCCGGATGTCACTGCTACACTTGTGATTTTTGCTAATGTCGAGAGTAAGAGTCGTTTGAAACTCATCAACAGAGAAGTCAACATGGCTGTACCTGCTACTCCCACCTACGTCAAGTCATCCCAGTATGCCATCACATTCGACCAAACAGACCATCCTGCTCATGTGGCCACTCTTGGTCGACAGGCTCTAGTAATTGATCCGGTGGTGGGGGCACTCGACTCAGAAAGGTCCTCATGGACGGTGGGAGCGGCCTGAACATTCTCTATGCAGATACCCTAAAAGGGATGGGCATTCCGATGTCCCGACTGAGTGAAAGCAACATGCAATTTCACGGAGTCATCCCAGGGAACAAGGCCAAGTCACTCGGCCAGATAGCATTGGATGTGACATTCCGGAATGACAAAAATTTCTGAAAAGAAAAGCTGATGTTTGAAGTCGTGGATTTCCAGAGTGCTTACCATGCTATTTTGGGTCGACCCGCGTATGCACGTTTCTTGGCCCGATCATGTTACGTGTATCTCAAGTTGAAGATGCCAGGCCCTAAGGGCGTGATCACGGTCAGTGACAATCGACAACGGGCCAAAGAATGCCTCCAGCAAGGCTCCAAGATCGCCGATCACCAAATGGCCATGGTCGAGCTGGAAGAGTACAAGAAAACCGCTGACCCTGCTGATTTGCTCCGTGCAAAGAAGCCTACTTCCGAGTCAGCATTTCAGTCGGCAAGGGAAGTGAAGAAGGTGCACATCCACCCGACAGACCCTACTGCTTCCTTGGCAAATATCTCATCAACACTCGACAATAAATAGGAAGCCGAGCTCATCCAGTTCCTCCGTGAGAACTGGGATATCTTCGCATGGAAGCCTGCTGACATGCCGGGGGTTCCCAAGGAGCTGGTTGAGCACCGTCTGAGAGTGGATCCGAAAGCCAAACCCATCAGGGAGCATTTGCATCGTTCAGCGGCGGAGAAGCGCAAGGCAATCGACGAAGAGTGGCCCATCTCTTGAAAGCCAAGTTCATTCAGGAGATTTACCACTCCAAGTGGCTCTCGAATGTTATGATGGTGCCAAAGAAAGATAAGTCTTTGCGTATGTGCATTAACTTCAAACATCTCAATCAGGTATGCCCGAAGGATCATTTTCCGCTCCCCCGCATAGATCAAATTGTTGACTCGACTGTGAGGTGCGAGCGTTTATCGTTTCTGGATGCTTACTCTGGGTACCATCAGATCCGTTTGTATGGCCCGGACAAAATAAAGACAACTTTCATCACCCCATTCGGGTGTTTCTGCTACATCACTATGCCATTTGGTCTTAAAAATGCCGGCGCAACTTTTATGCGCATAATTCATAAATGTTTACTCGACCAGATCCCTCAGAATGTCAAGGCGTACATGGATGAGATAATGGTCAAGTCAAGCAAAGGTTCCGACCTACTGTCCGACTTGGCCGAAACATTTGCCAATCTAAGGAGATTCGACATAAAGCTGAATCCGTCCAAGTGTACTTTCGACGCCCCTAGCGGCAAATTACTCGGTTTTCTCGTTTTCGAATGGGGGATCAATGTCAACCTTGAGAAGATCAGCGCCATTACCCAAATGAAGACTCCCGTGCAAGTGCACGACATTCATAAGCTCACAGGTTGCTTGGCAGCATTGAGTCGATTCATTTCTCATCTTGGTGAGAAGGCTCTGCCTTTATATCAATTGTTGAAGAAGTTCGATACGTTCGAGTGGACTCCCGAAGCCGAAGCAGCATTTGTCGAGCTCAAAGCCCTGCTCTCCACCCAGCCGGTGCTTGCCGCTCCTGGCAGCAAATATCCCTTGCTCCTCTACATCGCGACCACAAATCAGGTCGTCAGTACAGTGCTAACTGTCGAGCGGGAAGAGGAGGGTAAAGCTTATAAAGTCCAGCAGCCAGTCTATTATGTCTCAGAAGTTTTGTCCCCCTCAAAGCAAAGATATCCACACTATCAGAAGATGGTTTATGGTATTTAACTATCAGCAAAGAAGGTGGCGCATTATTTCCAAGACCACTCGATTTCAGTCGTCAGTGATGCTCCTTTGTCAGAGATTTTCAATAATGGAGACGCATCAGGTCGAGTGGCTAAATGGGCAATCGAGCTTGGACACTTTGACATCAGATTCGAAGCCAAAAAAGCAATCAAGTCCCAAGCATTGGCAGATTTCATGGCCGAGTGGATTGAACAGCAACAGCCAATCCAAGTTCACTCGACACATTGGACAATGTTCTTTGACGGCTCTAAAATGTTGAATGGGTCTGGCGCTGGTGTTGTCTTGATATCTCCCAGGGGCAACAAGCTCAGCCATGTCTTGCAAATTCCCTTCGATTCCTCCAACAATGAGGCAGAACATGAAGCACTTTTGTATGGGTTGCGCATGGCTATCTCACTCGGCGTCAAGCGCCTGATGGTTTATGGCGACTCAAATCTGGTGGTGAATCAAGTGATGAAAGAGTGGGATGTTTGAAACCCCACTATGACTGGGTATTGCAATGCAGTCCAAAAGTTGGAGAAGAAATTCAAAGGCCTGGAACTTCATCATGTTCCGCGACTGAAAAATCAGGCGGCCGACGAGCTATCCAAGATTGGGTCCACTCGACGGCTTGTCCCCAGCAGTGTGTTCTTAGAGCACTTGCACACTCCTTTGGTTCAAGAAGATCCTTTCACCGAAGAGCCCCCACAAGCCTTGAGTTCCACTGACCCGACAGAAGTCGATGTCCCTACAGTGATTGATCTGGTCATGGAGATTCTGGTTGTCACTCCCGATTGGACTGTGCCTTATATTGCCTATATCCTCATACAAGAGCTCCCTGAAGATGAAACAGAGGCTCGACAGATTGTGCACAGGTCCAAGGCTTTTACTGTGATGGGAGAACAGCTGTTCAGAGAGAGTGCGACTGGCGTTACCCAGCGCTGCATTTCCCTCGAGGAAGGTTGAATGATTCTGGATGAGATCCACTCAGGAACTTGCGGCCATCATGCATCCTCATGGACGATTGTCGCCAAAGCGTACAAAGCTAGTTTTTTCTGGCCACAGGCTAATGAGATGGCTAAAGACATCGTCGGTCACTGTGATGGATGCCAGTTCTATGTAAACTTGTCACACAAGCCGGCCTCTGCTCTGAAGGCAATTCCCCTTGCTGGCCGTCTTCTGTTTGGGGACTCGACATGGTTGGTCCCTTTCGGACCGGAAAAGGTGGTTTCACTCATTTGCTGGTTGCAGTTGACAAGTTTACCAAGTGGATAGAAGCCAAGCCCATCAAGAAATTGAACTCCCGTACGACAGTTACATTCATGAGAGAGATAATTTTCCGGTACGGCGTTCCTCACAACATTATCACAGATAATGACACCAACTTTGACTCAGAAGAGTTAAGAAACTTCTGCACATCTCAGGGCACTCGGGTAGATTATGCATCTGTCGCTCACCCACAAACCAACGGGCAAGTCGAGCGAGCCAATGGCCTCATCTTGCAAGGTCTTAAGCCTCGTCTCATGCGCGACCTAAATCATGCCGTTGGTGCCTGGGTAACTGAGCTACCGTTTGTGTTATGGAGCCTTAGAACTACGCCAATTCGGTCGACTGGACGGACTCCTTTTTTCCTGGTCTATGGTGCTGAAGCTTTCTTGCCGAGTGACTTGTTTCACAATTCGCCTCGAGTGGAACTGCACTGTGAGGCTGAAGCCGAACAGGCTAGGCAAGACGGTGTAGATCTCCTGGAGGAAGAATGAGAGATGGCTCTGATTCGGACTACTTCCTACCAGCAGGATCTGTGGCGCTTCCATGCGAAGAATGTCAAGAGTTGATCGTTTCATGAAGGAGACTTGGTGCTCCGAGTGAATCAACACCGACCTCACAAGCTTGCTCCTGCATGGGAAGGTCCTTTCGTCGTCACTAAGGTGCTTAACAATGGAGCCTATTATCTGTATTATCTCATGAAGTGGATAGACGAGCCACGAGCCTGGAATGCAGATCTGCTCTGGTGTTTTTATACTTAAGCGACGGAAGAATCTTCTGATGTAATAAGAAAATTTCATCAATGCAATTCAAATTTCTGCAATATATATTGTCGATTCCGATCGTACAGTTTCACTCTTGGGAATACTCCGAGTGTTGAGAAATCCTCTCACTCGGGGGCTTAGCTGTGAACATGCTTTCGCCTAAGTTAAAAACCCTGTCGGGTGGATAGCAGTCCATTCACTCGAAGTCTTGGTTGCGAATCGACATTCGCCTAAGTTCGAAAAAACTCCGAGTGATGAGCGATCCTCACACTCGGGGGCTTAGCTGCGAACATGCATTCGCCTAAGTTAAAAACCCTGTCGGGTGGATAGCAGTCCATTCACTTGACGTCTTAGCTATGAATCGACATTCGCCTAAGTTCGAAAAAATTCTGAGTGATGAGTAATCCTCACACTCGGGGGATTAGCTGCGAACATGTTTCGCCTAAGTTAAAAACCCTGTCAGGTGGATAGCAATCCATTCACTCGACGTCCTATTTGCGAAGCCGTCTTCGCTTAGGTTCACAAATACTCCGAGTGGTGAGAAATCCTCACTCTCGGGGGCTTAGTTGCAAACATGTTTTTGCCTAAGCCTAAAAACAAACTCAGTCAAACAAACGATTGAAAGCCAAATATGGATAAAATCCGAAGGTTAAATCATGAATAAGTGTTTCGTAAAGAAGCAAATGTGCTCAGGCCTCAGGCCTGAATGAAGTTTTAAGGGATACAGTTTCACTCGGCATATCGAGGAGAATAAAAGTATTTCTTCCTAAGGTCAAGTTTTTCAATCATCCAACGAGCTAGCTGGCTCGACAAAAGTGTCCAAATCGATGCCATCAGCGTTTCTGGTAGCTGCATCGATGAAGGTCTCCATGAAGTCCTCGAACTGAAGCTTCTTTGTGTTCACCACTCGGAGCTCCTTCAGCTTTTCCTCCCTTGCATCTCTACAATGGACCCCGATGAGTGATAACGCCACGTTGGCACCGCAGCGAGCAGCAGACTTCTTCCATGCCTGCACTCGACTTGGAAGGTCGTTCAGACGGGCCATCATGGAGTTGAGGTCGAGCCGAGGAGTGTCCTCAGGCCACAACTCCTTATCAATCCTCTCCATCACAGATTTCAACCGAAAATTGAGTCGGAGCATGTTCATGGCCACCGCGCCTGCGGCAGGAGACTTGGTGGGGTCCAGGTTGGGCTCAATCTCTTATGTCTCCTTTTTGAAGTCTTGGCAGAATTTTGTTGAACAGAAGGAATGGGAGAGAGTCGGTGAGGTACGATCTTTATGGATTTTTCAAATTCAGTCGACAAGAGACACTCACCGTCGAGCATGACGTACATCTTCCTCAAGAATTCACCCAAATGCCTCTCTAGGACGTTGCTCCTTTTGTCCAGCTGCTCATCCCTTTTGAAAAGGTCCACACGCTCTTGCTTCAACTTTGCGTTCTCCTCCTCCAGCTTCTGGGCAGCCGCTAGCTTTCGATCTGCAGTCTTGGTTTTGTCCTTGGCCACCCATTGGGCGTCAGCGAGTGCTTTGTCCTTGTCCTCCAGCGCCTTATTCATGGAATCTAAAGAAACAACATTGTTCAGTCATGCTTGGAGTCGACAATTTTCATTGCGGACGTCTGTTCAAGTGAGAGCACTCGGTTAAAAGCATGAAAAGTGAAGATGGGAATGCAGAGAGTCGACGGTAGTTACCTCCAGAGACTTCAGCTCAGCCCGCGCTCGCTCCACAGCATTGTTGGAGGCTTCCAGATCCATGTGTAGTCGGTTCCTCTCATCCTCAAGATCTTTGTACTGCGTTCCAAGTTCGCAAGCCCTCTGAAACCAACAAAAGAAAGAAATTCAATCGTCAAAGTAATACCAAGGACGGTTGACCTGGTTATGAATACCGTCGAATGCCTATCCTACTATCCTGGAACAACGTCATATAATGGTTGACCTATGATGTCCATGAATCCCATGTCCAGGGGAAGAAGAATTCAAGCAAAAAGTCCAATCGACATGTTGAGTGGCTCTGTCGCTCCGTGTGCCGCAAACAAATTCAAAGTAGTCTCTATTAAGACCCCTGCCGGTGCAAGCACTCGACGGCAGTCTCAGGGACTACACCCAGTGGGTGCACTCAGAGTGCCCCCACTAAGATGGTTAACACTCGACCTGTCGAGTAACTCGTTAGAAAAAATATTTGCACTCGACATGTCGAGTGCCTCTAATACTATACGTACGACAGAAATCCCGATTTCAAGTTTTCAAGACTACTGCTTATCGTCTGCGATTAGCAGTAGCCTCAGGGACTACACCCAGTGGCTGCACTTAGCGTTCCCCCACTGGTTACTAAAACATTCGACAAGGTCAGTCCTGTCAGAACATTAATCCGTCACTTGACATGTCAAGTGACGTGCTTCCCTTCTCTGTGAAGTTCAATCTATCCTTATGTAGTGTCATATCATGGTTTATCAATGATGTCCATGAAACCTACAAGGTAGCTTCAGAGTGGCGTGATCAAAGGCAAAATGTATCCTGCATACAACAAACTCTAAGACCCCTGCCAATGCAAGCACTCGACGGTGGTCTCGGGGACTACACCAGTGGGTGCACTTAGCGCGCTCCCACTGGATCTACCAATTCTCGATCAGTCGAGTGGTAGAAAACATCATTGGAATGCCCGTCACTCAATCCGTCGAGTGACACGCCCCTCCCCACTCTGTGAAGTGCAGTCTATCCTTATGTGGTGTCATATCATGGTTTATTAGCGATATCCATGGAACCTACAAAGTAGCTGCGGAGTGGCGCGACCAAGGGCAAACGTATCAAGCATATGACAAGCTCTAAGACCCATGCCGATGCAAGCACTCGACAACGGTCTCGGGGACTACACCCAGTGGGTGCACTCAAAATGCCCCCACTGAGACGGTTAACACTCGATCCGTCAAGCGGCCCATCAAAAAAAAATATGCACTCAACATGTCGAGTGACTCTAGTACTACACGTACTATCGATCCAAAACCTACTCGACTAAGACCTGACCTATTCGAGTGGATAAATTTCAAACATTCTACGAGTGGAAAATAAGCACCCAGTGGGTGCACAGTCAAGAAAAGACAGGAATTCAATCGGAAATGTACTTACAATCGAACTTACTCGGACATTGGTGCGGAGGGCCACGCTGACATCATAAGCCAGCTTGCTGGCCTTGTACGCCTCTTTGGTTTGCAACATTATCTGCTCTATCTGGATCATAGCCTCCTTCGCAGCCCCGGTCTGATCTTCCGGGACGTGCAGAGAGAAAGCCGTCATGGGCAGGATCGGCGTAGTTGCTGGGGCAGCCGAAGTAGTTTGAGCAGGTCCGGTTGGAGTTGATGTCACGTTGGTCGAGACAGCTCGAGGGGCACTCAACAGAGATACTGCAGGATCAGCTCTGATTTGTGTCGAGTCGCCCATCCCCTTGGAGGACTCTGCAGTCGACCGCTAAAGCGTCTGCACTGATGAAGCTCTTCGGGTGTGGGTGCGCGAGGTGTCTAGGTGTTCCTTGTCGTCTTCCAGCTGGATGACCTCTGCAACATCAACCAACAGTGCTAACTTTTGCAAGTGACGAATCTCATTCGGATGAATCAAGAACTTATTAACCTCTGTGAGAAGTGGCAGCGTCAGCGGTGTCAATGTCCATCGCTTCCCCTCCATCTCGAGGAGGTGATGTTACAGACGTAGCAGCTCTGACGGATCAAACAACACTCG
Source organism: Hordeum marinum (assembly GCA_022496015.1). Lineage (NCBI taxonomy): Eukaryota > Viridiplantae > Streptophyta > Magnoliopsida > Poales > Poaceae > Hordeum > Hordeum marinum. Next base: position 66,481,268 of record CM039673.1, read on the forward strand.
GTTGGCAACAACGCAAAGTCACAATTGACAGAAAGAATTTGAGAGTAAAACACTCACGTGGATACGACAGGCATGACCATCTTCATGCAAGGCAAAGCTTTGCGAGGTTTGGCCACGGTCACTTTGGGTTGCTTCACCAATCGTTCGCTCGACTCGACAATCGAGGGGCGGCTCCGCTTTGGGTTCTTCTTGCTTGGGCCCAGTGCCCTGTCCTCAGCAGCCGCAGGATCTTGGCGAGCCTTGGTGCGGCGTTCGGTGTGAAGAGATGGCTCGACTTCTGGCTCGTTTTCGTCCGAGTTTTCATACTCGTCCTCGGAGTCTTCTGAACTGTCGCCGTCCACGCTGCCACCTTCACTCACAACTCCATCATCAACGTGGTTCCCATTAGGAACGGGCGAGTGCATGTGCGTCCACTCCTGCATGATTCAAACAAAGAAGTCAGTTCATAAGTCAATATATCACTCGATAGTACAAATACATCAGTCGACACTGCGCAACTCACCAGATTCTTTGGCGGGTTTTCGGTCGAATAAGGTCAGATCCTCTTGGCTCCCAAAGGGTTGTCGCATCTCTAGTGATGCTCCAAAGCCACTGCTCGACATTTTTTTGCGGAACCTCTTCTAGGTGCACCCTGGTCAAGTCCTCAGGGCCTGCTTAGTGCCACATGGTGTGATATCTGGCTTGGAGCGGTTGAATATGTCGACTGAGAAATGTCACCAATAGATCCATGCCAGTCACTCCACCCTGGATTAGTTGCACCACAGCTTCAACCAAGATTCCCACTTGGACATGTTCCTCTTCAGTCACCCTCAGAGACTTGGGGATAGCTGGACGGTCAGGTGTACAAGGGGGAAGGCCACTCGACGTGTTGGGCGATGCTGCGTCTTTGTAGTAGAACCAAGTCGACTGCCAGCCTCTAACAGACTCAGGAAAAGTCATGGCAGGGAAAGAACTATGGGCTCTTTTTTGAAGTCCTAAACCCCCACACAACTGAAGCACATGATTCTTCCCATCAGCAAGGAGAGCTTTCTTCATGGTCTGGGATCTGACCATAAAGATGTGCTTGAGCACCCGCCAATGGGGAGAACAACCCAGAAAACACTCGCACAAAGTAACGAAGGTAGACAAGTATGCAATAGTATTTGGTGGGAGATGGTGCAGTTGGGCGCCGAAGAAATTCAAGAACCCTGTAAAGAATAGGTGGGGTGTCATAGAGAAACCTCTTTCAACGTGGGAGAGAAGGAGGACCCGCTCGCCGTCGCGCGGCTCCGGCTCGCGCTCTCCCTCTAGCAGCCTCCAGGCGCCGTCCGCCACGAGCCCATCGGCGACAAGACCCTCCATGTCCTCGCGAGTGACTACAGAGGGGAGAAAGTCCCCCCGCATCCATCCTGCCGACGCGGTGAACTGGGCGGTCGAGGGCTTCTTGCCCTTGACCTTCGTTGCCCCCTTCTTGGCTCGCTCCAGCTTCTCCATGGTGCTCTTCGTTATCGCCGTGGCGGCTCTCACCGCAGAACAACAAGATGAGGCGCTGGAGACAGGAGAGGTGGAGGAAGACAGGAAATTTGGGGAATAGTACTGTGCGAACCACATCGCTCCGAGATTTATAACCAACCGAGCGCCTCGCTGATTGGTGGACCCGCAAGATCACCGTGCATGCTAGCCGCAGTCTGCGTCTAGTACATGGCGAAATGACCGGCGCAAAGATTGAGGCGTCGTGCCCCCACTTGCCCTGATCATGGCATCATCATTGCACGCGCGCGCGCTTCCCAAATTTTCGTATCCCGCGAAATCCGGGTCTGACAGACCGACCCGTCACCTCCAAAGATGCTTTCAATTCACTCGGAGCAAACTAGGCATTGAACATCCACTCGGACACTTTCAAGGCTAAATGGATCCGAGCGAATGGAGAAGAGTTCAATCGACGCAAGTTTCATTGAAGCCCTGAATATATTCGGAAGATTTGGCGTGTTGGTCTTGAATTGACATCAATATTCAGAGCTCAATCGATGCAAGTTTCGTTGAAGCCCCGAATATCATTCGGAAGATTTGATGCCTTAATTCGAGATTGGCATTGATACCCCCATTTCACCACTCGAAACCCGATCCATTCGGGGGCTAATGACGAGGATATATACCTAGGGTAGGGTCCTAGGCAAGGCCTACATACCCTACCTAAGGACACTACATTGGAGAACTTGAAGATCAAGCATAAGCTTCGGATTGGATTCCATGAGACGTTCAAGTCACTCGACATTCAATCCACTCGGAGTCTTCTTCCTTCACTCGACAGTCGCCTGTCACTCGGTAGACCTCGTTCTCAATCGACACCAGAAGACCAGGAGCCACCATCAGGAGGCCAATGGGCGGTCGTTAGTCCTTTGTTATTAGTAGTATTTATTATGTACGTTACCAGTAACGCCAGTCTTTAAACCCACGATCAAACCCTCAGATGTCGGGCACTTATGAGGGGCAGCGAACTCTATATAAGCCGCCCCTCCCCTCTGGCACAAGGGTTTGCAACCATTGTAATATTAACATTCCACACGACATAAGCTCCCGAGCACTGAGACGTAGGGCTATTACCTCCACGAGAGGGGCGTGAACTCATACATTCGTGTGTACATCCTCGCCGTAGCTAGGACTCTGCCCTCTCCCTTTGTACGCCTACCTTCTACTGTCAGGCTCGTTCCCATGACACTGCTAGTGTAGAAAACCCTAATCTGTCTTTACCTCTTTCATCGGCACCTCCCATGCCGATGAATTAGTATCCTACCCACACCAATCAGATTGTGGCTGCACCCGCTAATTCCATCATGAGCATGCCAAGTTTGGTACCTATTCCGAACCAAGATGTACCTATAGGTGCAAGCACCCGGCCAGATCTGAACTATGGTTCGACATATGTGCCACAGTTCCTGCCTACTTCTAGTAAGTCTACTCCTCCCATCCCACAACAGCAAGCTTCACCATCTACTACGGACGATACTTTAGCTAATTCAGAGAGGATATGGCTAAGATGCTTCGAGAGAATTTTGGAGTTGAGTTACCTCGAAATCGGATTTACCAAAAACCGTACCCTGAGTACATTGACGCTATCCAGTGCCCTCTGGGATATAAAATTCCAGATTTTGTTAAGTTCAATAGAGAAGGCACAAAAACCACATGGGAATAGGTTAGTCAATACATAGCACAACTGGGTGAAGCAGGTTCACTGAATGAATTGAAAGTGTGCTTGTTCCCTTTATCATTAACTGGTACTGCATTTTCATGGGTTTCTTCTTTACCACATGGTTCTATCCGTGTGTGGTCGTAGCTAGAACAGAAATTTCATGATCACTTTTATAGCAGCGACAACGAACTTAAATTATCACATCTTACATCGGTTAAGTAGAAAAATGATGAGTCGGTCTCCGATTACATCAACAGATTTAGAGATACAAAGAACCGGTGCTATAGTTTGGTGATAACCGAGAGGGACTTGGCTGACCTTGTGCTCAGTGGTTTCAAAACTCACATTAGGGAAAATCTAGAAGGCTATGAGTTTTTAAGTGTCAACCAAGTCTTGCAAAAAGCTTTTTCTCAGGAGAGCCGGAGCAAAGATCTCAAGGAGGTGCATAGATATAAAACTGATCGTCCTAAGATGAATATAGTTGAGAATGTAGTGATCAGTCGGACGATGAAGGTGATATGTATGCTACTGAATTTGTTTGGCCGTCTAAGGCCAAACCGTTTACTTGCAATGATCTGAAACCAATTGATAAGAATCGTGATGAAGAGATGAAGTTTACTTTTAACATTGCCAAGTGTAACAAAATATTTGATGCTTTGCTGCAAGCTAAGATCATTAGGATATCTCACACTTTACCGTCGATTGAAGAGTTGAAACGGTGTGCTTATTGCAAATATCATAATTATTTTCTCATGCTACTAATGATTGCAATGTTTTCTAACGACAGATACAATCGGCCATTAATGACGGACGATTGAACTTTTCTGAGATGCAAGTTGATAAGCAGCCCTTCCCAATGAACACTCTGGATTTGGAGGGGGAAAAGTTGCTCATTCGGCCAAAGGTAGCCGAATCTGCTAATAAAACTAATGTCATTATTGGTGAGCCTAGGAAAATCAAGGTGGATAACAAGGTCTTGCGGAGGCAGGTTGTGCTTGACAAGCAACCCAATGGCAAGGAAGTAATCAAGATCACCATCAAGAATCCTACACTAGGGGAAACCACAAGTGCAACAAGACACTCGTGTTTAATTTGTTAAACCCAAGAGTCCAGAAGTTGGCAAGTGGAAGAGGAATGAAGCCAAGATACATCGTAAGCGAGTCAAACCAACTTTTGATATGCTGCTGTCCAAATATGCAAATTACTCGGCCGGTTCTAGCTCTAATCGGTCATCGTACCTGAAGCGACCAAGGTCACCATCAGCTGATGTGTTTAGTCGGCATGCAAAACCGATTGGATCAAGGGAGTCGTTTCCACAAGAACAATGACAACCTGTTTGGGATCGACTTGGATGCTCGTATGAAAGCCGACTGAACATGGGTGTCCATTACTCGGTTGGTCAAACTATGCCTCCGAGTGAAAACTATCAGAGTGTAAGAATGGACCTAGGTGGAATTTATCTGAATGAAAGAATATGGCCGAGTGGATTCTACTCAGTCGAATGTCCAAGTGGATTTCATCCAAGTAAAAAGGTGCGCCCGAGTGAAAACTTCGTAGGACAGAAAAGTCAACAAGAGTGGCGGGTCAAGTTGCAAAGTGTTGCAGCAGTGGAGTCAGGAAAAGACAAGGAAATATCAATGCTGACTCACTCGTCTTGGGTACTGAAACATTAACCATGCAATAGTCGACTGTGCGTAGCAACCCAACTGAGCAGATACTTGTTATCACGCCAAAGCACTCGACCAATGGGCATGAAACAAGTATCAGCCAAGTAAGGCCAATCGATCCTAAATACACTCGGCCAAGGTGGTGTCCTCCAGGGTTAAGAAAGACACAAAAGAGGAATTGACAGAGGTTGAGGAATCAAGAGATGGCTGAACAAGAGGCTGAGAAGCAAAGGGACGAGTTGTTCAATGTCACTCGGCCCAAGATACCAGCGAAGCAAGTGTGGAAGCCTACACCAATGCAAGACATAGTGGCTTCTACATCTATCACAATAGCAATTACACCACCAAAAGAGGACGATGTAGCTATGACATTGTCTCAGTCGCCTATTACTTCTCTTTCACTTGGACAGAATTCAGATTTATGTGGAGAAAACTGAAGCCAAAGGTGTGATGTATGTGGAGCTTACAGTCGGGAGCAAAACTTTGGCTACTGCATTCTTTGTCGCCGAGGTGCAAGGTAACTACAACGTCATACTAGGCCGTGATTGGGTTCATGCAAACCAGTGTGTACCATCTACCATGCACCAGTTTTTGATCCAGTGGGTTGATGATGATGTGGAAGTCATTCATGCGGATAATTCGGCTTGTGTTGCTTTGGCCGATGCATCGGTGGATGGGCAACATCCCAATGCTACTTTCTTGACGGAATGCGACTTGTGAGAGTTTGATTTTCTTAGCGCAACGAAGAATGGCTTTGTGCCCGTCTATTTAAAGCCGATTAGTGGCAATCGGCTCCAAGTATGATATGTTTAAATGGATTCTAATTCCGAGTGGTTGCAGAAACGTCTTGCAAAATATCGGTATAGTGAGAACGATATGTATGAATCTGTAGAGGAGTTGGATGACATGGATAAATTAGGAAAGGGTTTTCAATCGGCAGATCCATTAGAAGAAATAGATATAGGGGATGGTTCAGCTCCTAGGTCGACGTTTGTAAATGAGAACTTAAGAGTGTATCATAAAGCTAGGTTGATCGAGTTGTTGAAAGAATATGTTTGCTGCTTTGCATGGGAGTATCATGAGATGCCCGATTTAACCCGAGAGTTAGTAGAGCATCGGTTACCTATAAAGGCTGGTTTTAGACCCCATAAGCAATCGGCTAGGAAGTTTAATCCAAAAACATATGACCGGATCAAAGAAGAGATCGATCGTTTACTTAAAGCTAATTTTATTAGACCTTGCAGGTATGCCGAGTGGATTTCTAACATTGTGCCAGTAGAGAAGAAGGGCTCTGGCAAGATAAGGGTGTGCATTGATTTCAAAGATTTGAATAGAGCTACGCCAAAAGATGAGTATCCCATGCCCATAGCTGATATGATTATTAATGATGCTTCTGGACATAAGGTCATTAGCTTTTTTGATGGCAATGCGGGGTATAACCAGATTTTCATGGCCGAAGAGGACATGTCCAAAATGGCTTTTCGGTGCCCCGGATTCCTTGGTTTATTTGAGTGGACAGTGATGAGCTTTGGGTTAAAGAATGCTGGTGCCACATATCAGAGGGCTATGAATTTAATCTTTCATGATTTACTTGGTGTTATACTTGAGGTTTATATTGATGATATTGTTATCAAATGAGATGATTTTGAATCTCATCAAGCCGATTTGCGTTTGTCCTTTGAAAGGATGAAAAAATACAGACTGAAGATGAGTCCTTTGAAGTGTGTATTCGGCGTATCGGCTGGGAAGTTTCTGGGTTTCATTATTCATGAGAATCACGTAGAAATTGATCCCAAAAAGATAGAAGCTATAAAAAAAGTGGAAGCTCCAACATGCAAGAGAGATATGCAAAAATTCCTTGGCAAGGTCAATTATTTGAGAAGGTTCGTAGCTAATTTGTCACGGAAGGTTGATGCATTTACTCCTATCCTTCGGTTAAAGAGTGATGCTGATTTTACTTGGGGGGCAAAATAGCAAGAGGCATTCGACATGATCAAGACTTACTTGAGCACTCCTCAAGTGATTAAAGCACCCAAACATAGAGAGTCCTTTAAGCTTTACATTGCGGCGGGGAAGGTGTTATTGGTGTTGTATTGACTCAAGAAGCCAAAGGAAGAGAACATACTATTACATATCTAAGTCGACGCTTATTGGACGCCGATACAAGGTATACATTTATTGAAAAGTTATGCCTCTGTTTATATTATTCTTGCACAAAACTGAGACATTACCTAGTGTCGAGTGCCTGCATAGTAGCTTGTCAAACCGATGTCATTAAGTACATGTTGCATAGACCAATTCTTAGTGGTAGAATTAGCAAGTGGGCTTATGCTTTAATTGAGTATGATTTGGCTTATGAATCTCTAAAATCCATGAAAGGCCAAATTGTTGCTAATTTTATTATTGAGCATCGGATTAATGACAAGCATGATGTTGATATAAACCTTGTATCATTAGTACCATGGAGATTATATTTTGATGGTTCAGTTTGTAGCAATGGCCAAGGTGTTGGTATTGTTTATATATCTCCCCACGGTGCTGTTTTTTAAGCCTCATGCAGACTGGAATATTTTTGCACAAATAATCAAGCCGAATATGAAGCATTGTTATTCGGTTTAGAGATGTTGCTCGCTATAGGTGCTACACATGTTGAGGCTTTTGGTGATTTGTTATTAGTGGTGCAACAAGTGTCCAAAGTCTTTTAATGTTTAGACGAATCACTTAATGTTTTTCTTGATAAGTGTCTAGATACGATTTCTACTTTGGATTATTTTAGCATTGCTCATATATCTAGACATGATAATTGGAGAGCAAATGAGTTAGCACAACAAGCATCCGACTATCTTGTTGATCATGGCATGTTTCATATTTCTCAGAAGCCGATGTCTTGTCCTACTAATATGAGAAAGGCCGAGCTAGAACCCACTGATTCGGACACTAACAATAAATCTAGTACAGGTGAAAATCATGACTAGAGGAAGCCGATTATTGATTACTTGTGTAATCCGATTGAAAGGGTGGACACCTGTTCGGCGTATGGCTTTCAAATATACAATGAGACATGATGGTCTTTATCGGCGAACGGTTGAAGATGCCCTTTTGAAGTGTTTGGATGAAGACCAAGAAAGAGTTGTTATGGGAGGGTACATGAAGGCATTTGTGGTACTCATCAGTCGGCACCCAAAATGAAATGGCTCTTATGACGTGCTGGATTTTATTGGCCGACTATGATCAATGATTGCTTCAGGTATTATAAAGGGTGTGAAGCCTGTCAAAATTTGGTGATATTCAGTTGGCTCCTGCTGCTATGTTACATCCTATTATCAAGCTGTGACCTTTTAGAGCATGGGGTTTAGACTTTATTGGACAAATTCATCCATCTTCTTCAAAGGGGCATCGGTTCGTGTTGGTGGCAACCGATTATTTCACTAAATGGTCTGAAGTAGTACCTCTCAAGAACATGACACATACGGAGGTAATTCAATTCATAACCGAACACATTATTCATAGATTCGGCATTCCTCAGACATTAACTACAGATCAAAGTTCATCTTTCATGTCTCATCAAGTTAGAGAATTTGTTGAATCATACAACATAAAGTTGCTAAATTCATCTCCGTATTATGCCCAAGCTAATGGGCAAGCTGAGTCTAGCAACAAAATATTGATTAAGCTCATCAAGAAGAAGATTGAGGATAATACAAGAATATGGCATGAGTTGTTGTCTAAGGCTTTATGGGCACATAGGATCTCAAGACATGGTGCTACAAAGGTAACTCCGTATGAGCTAGTATACGGTCAAGAGTTTGTTTTACCAGTGGAGGTAAATTTGAGTGCTTTGAGAATAGCCAAACAAAATGATTTATGTGCAGTGGACTTTTATGATTTGATGATGGACAATATTGATGAGGTTGCTGGTAAATGTTTGGATGCATTAAAGGCCATAGAGAAGGACAAATTGAGGGTAGCAAGAGCTTACAATAAAAAGGTCAAGTTGAAGAATTTTCAAGTTGGCGATCTCGTGTGGAAAGTGATTCTGCCGATTGGTTCTAGAGATAGAAAATTCGGGAAGTGGTCTCCAAAATGGGAAGGTCCTTTCAGGATTGCAAGAATAGTTCCTGGAAATTCATATTTAGTGGAATTCATACAAGGAGTATTATTCTCTCGAGCTCTCAATGGCAGATATCTGAACAAGTACCACCCGAGCGTGTGGCAAGAAGCCTAACTAGGCAATGGCCGATATATGATTATCACCCTTAGCATAAAAATGGCCGATACATAATTATCGCCCTAAGAAATATAGATGGCCGATGGAATGTTGACATCATCCTTAGAACAAACATAGTGCTAATTATTTTTCGGCATGCTAGCTTTGCCTAAAAAGGGGGGGCATGTGTTGACACCTGATTTTGGCACGATGCAAAATATAGTCAACATAGACTCAAACGAAAAGGTATTTTCTACGAGAAAGTTCATATTGCCGAGTGAAACAACCTTGATGTTTAGGTCAACACCATTCAGCATCATTTCGAGGGCCAAATTACACTTGGATTGTCATAGATGTTCTGAGTGCTTTTTGGTCTATTACGCCTCCAAGACAACCTCGAATGAAGGAATATTCTACATGGATTGTCTTCGTCTCGTCGAGCTGATCGGTGTTGATATATAAATCATCTCAATCTGAGGTTGTATGCAAAAGTTAGAGCAACCAGAGTGTAGCCCTACCACAAAGCAAAATGTGGCGCAGGAGATCAGACACATGTCTGATGGGTCGCACGAGTCATTTGGCCCTTAAGACGTCCACAGATGGAAAAACTTAGAACATGAAAACGTTTCGCGGCATCGAGGTGATTGATTTTCGTATATAATTCTTCTCAATCCAAGGTCATATGTGACCTGGAGAGGCAAAACAAAATCAACCTGGAGTTTCACTTGGGACTTCCGAGTGAAAGTTTGCCGACCGAGTAAACGTTTGCCGTCCAGTCGAGTGAAAAGTTTTCCATCCAACCGAGTGAAATTGCCGTCTGAGTGAAAATCTCCGTCCGAGTGAAATGTACCGGTCGAGTGAAAGTACTGGCTGAGTGCAATTCCGTCCGAGTGAAAATTGTTGTCCGAGTGAAAAGTACCGGTAGAGTGAAAGTGCTGGTCGAGTGAAAGTTCAGAATGGCCTCGGATGGAAAAGTGTTAAACATGAAAGTTGTCCGTAACGTCGAAACCATCAACTTTTCTTTTAAGGTCATTATCATCTAAGATAGTATGCGTCCTGTAGAGACGCTAGAACACTCGGACAGTCCAGTCTGCTACGTGACTGAGTCCGATTCAAAGTTAAAGATGACCTCGTGGAGTATTCAAGATGACTTTATTTGGAAAAGTGATAAGCATATGGATTGTTGGCCTTGTCGAGGCACACAAAGTTGATATTTGGACCGTCTCCATCGGAGGTTATATGCAGATTCCACGACCCATGCAAGGAGCAAGACAGAAGATTGGGCCAGATTTAGGCTGAATCTGAGTGGGACTGGAACTATGACTCTAGGACGTGAATTGGTGTAATTTTCTTGTAAAGAAAACCTAGATGAATCATTTTCTTGTATGTGAAGTCCAGCCGCCTCTTATATATGTTAGGGGTGACGGTCGATTGAACAACACACAATCGAACAAATCATTCTATACTACTTTTTCATCTACGTTCTTCGTTTTTTCTCTCATTCTTCGCTATTCTTCGTTTGAGAGCTGCGAATCCCGAGGCTCCAGGGGCAAGCGAATCGACCTAGGGCAGCCCATAGCCGCTGCAGTCCCCAGTGGGGTCCGTCCCGGGCGTGCGGGATTTCGGGTCTGCAAAAGCGTCCGCCGACTGTCTTGCGTACCGCGCTGCCGGACGGACCTCCTTCGACGTGAGCTGCGGTGAATCACCCCCGGCGTCGAGGGTACACGATGACGTGTTCGTGTGTCAACACCCAGTGACCCATGGTAGTCGACTTTTCTTCACGTAACATTGTTCTCCGTTGATGAAAGCTCACCCCCCCTTCTTTCCGGTGCAAACTTGCAAAATAAAGTGAAAATGAGGTAAATGGAGCAATGGTAGTTGAATACGAATAATAGAAGAGCATTTTATCTAATGAAATAATGATGTGAAATGGACATACCAAGGTGTATGGTGGTCGGTGAGTTATGGACAAAGGTATTGGTGGAGGTGTCGTCTCAGTGGCCCGAGTCGTGCTCTAACTTGGATATAGAAACTTCAAGCTGAGGTGAAGACCTAGTTTGGCGTTTGTCTGGGCTTGTAGAGGGATGCCCATGGGCTTTGTATCATTATTAAAGGACTCATTCACTATTGGAATCAGCATCTTTGCCGTCAGCCAGCTCTTTGCCGTCTGCTAGATGACGGCAAAGAAGGTCTTTGCCATCAGCTTGCAGAAAGCTAACGACAAAGATGCTGCTGACGACAAAGATCATGTTTGTTGTCAGCCAGCTCTTTGCCGTCTGCTAGCAGACGGCATAGAAGCTTTGCCGTCTACTAGCAGACGGCAAAGAGAAGACCTAAATATCTCTCTCCCTCTCTTTTTCCCCTCTCTCACACCCGTGCCCGAGCCACCACCGCCGCGCCTACCCCATCGCCGGCCACCCCGCCCCACCGCGCCGCCGCCTGGCCGCCCTGCCACGCCGCGCCGCCGTGCGGCCGCCCCGCCCTGCCCCGCGCCATGCGGCCACCTCGCCCCGCCCCGCCGCACCGCCGCCTGGCCGCCCCGCCCTGCCCCGCCCCGCCCTGCCCCGCCCCGCAACGTCACCCCGCCCTGCCCCGTCCTGCCCCACGCCATGACGCCCCTCCCATGCGGCGGCCGCTCGAGCACCGCCGTGAGGAAGGCCGCGACGCCACCCCCATCCCTGCGGCAGGCCTCCCCCCTCCTCCACCTCCCCCCTCCTCCACCGTCAGCCCCGCCCCCTACCCCGCGGTGAGCTCCTCCTCCTCCTCTTATTTTTTCTGTTTTTTTAGTTTTAGGTTTAAGCTTAGTTTATATTTAGTTTGTTTTAGTTTTAGGTTTACGTTCAGTTTAGTTTAGTTTTAGGTTTAGGTTTAGTTCTGAAAAAAGAAGAAGAAAATAAGAATAGTTAGAAAATGAAGAAGAAGAAGAAGAAGAAGAAGAAGAGGAAGAAGAGGAAGAAGAAGAAGAAGAAGAGGTAGAAGAAGAGGAAGAAGAAGAGGGAGAAGAAGAAGAAGAAGAGAGGAGCCCCTAACCCCCGATGCCACTAACCCCCAACCTCCAACGCCACCGATCCTCAACCCCCGACGCCATCGACCCCAACCCTCGACACGACACCCTAACACCCCGACCCCGACACGACACCCCCGACACCCCGACCCCGACACGGCACCCCCGACACCCCGACCCCAACACGGCACCCCCGACACCCCGACCCCGACACGACACCCCCGACACCCCGACCCCGACACGACACCCCGACACCCTGACACGGCACCCCCAACCACGACACAGCACCCCTACCCCGACACGACACCCCCGAGATCGAGACCCCGACACGACACCCTCGACACCCCGACCCCGACACCCCGACCCCAACACGACACCCTCGACACCCCGACCCTGACACCCCGACCCCGAAACGACACCCCCGACACCCGACCCCTACACGACACCCCCGACACCCCGACCCCGACACGACACGAGTCATATATTTGTGAATTATGAGTTAGGTCATATATTTTTTGATTTTTTTATACAGAACATCATATTTTATGTTGATCAGGTGGATTTAAATGTGCAGTTGTTTCGTCGCTGCGAGGGTCTGGTGTTCGATGAACTCCTCGTGCGTTCGACGAGCTCCGCCCCTACGTTCATGGGTGAGCAAAAGTGACATCTCCTCTTGCCCCTTCATTTCCTCTGTTCTGGTCTTCGTGCCGATGAAACTTGCTAGCTATAGGTGTCTTCAATCATCAGTATGCGTGACCACTATGCGTCTCCCGTTCGAAAGGGTTGCATCTATTACTATGCATTCATTAGCATATTTATAACCGTGATTCTTTCGAATTGTCCAACGTTATCCATGGACAGCCCGAGTATGTGTAGACTGGGTTTGTTTTCCCATATGCTCTGCTCCGGATCCGATGCAGAATTTCATCAGTGCCTCCCTGTTGTTCTTCGGGTACACATCGTCTCTGCTTATTGCCGGGACGTGTATCAGGAGAACAACGGGGAGGTGCTGCCGAAATTGTGCGTCGGATCCGGAGTAGAGAATGGGAAAACGAACCCAATCTACACATACTCGGGTGGGATTAGGACCTATCTTTACCTACTAGCATCTAGGTTGCATCGACGTAATAAAACTGACAAACTCTATTAACTGATGAATATGGTTTTCTGAATTATGTATATATTTTGTATGTGTCCAGTAGCTAGGCAAGATGAGTGATCGGGGGTGGATGTACACCAGTCACACTAGTCAGAAAGACACGACCCATGAATGGATAAAAAAAACCAAGGAGTTTGTGAGAGTCGCATTTGCAAATGGACAGAAAAGAACCTGGTGCCCTTGTGTCGATTGTGACAACTGTAAGAAGAAGTCAGAGTTTGAAATGATCAAACACCTGCAGAAGTGGAGTTTTACGCCTAATTATACAGTCTGGACATTTCATGGTGAGTCTTCCCAACATGCTAGAGCTGAGGTGGTTCATCGTCGCACCGACGAGCATGGTACCGGGATCAAAGACATGGTGCAAGACTTTGATGATGCTCGGGATTCGTACGATGAGATGGAGAAATCTGCAAAGGCCTTTTATGAAATGTTGGAGTCTTCAAAACGTGCTCTCCACGAGCACACTGAGCTTTGTCAGCTGGATGCCATCGCGCAAGTAATGGCTCTGAAGGCTCAGTTCAACCTGGGCAGAGAATGCTACGACGCGATGATGGTGATATTTGGACGCTTTCTACCCAAAGGCCATGTATTGCCACCAAACCTGTACCAGTCGAACAAAATCCTATGTGCGCTTAAGATGCCCTATGAGAAGATAGATTCCTGTGAGAATGGATGTGCCTTATTTAGGCTTGAGTATGCAGGCTTGAACTATTGCCCCATTTGCAATGCTTCCAGGTATGTTCTGGTATACAACGGTATGGGTGAGAAGAGTCAGACCAAAATCCCCATTAATGTTCTTCGGTATCTTCAAATCATACCAAGACTTCAACGTCTTTTCATGGTCGAAGATACGGCCAAACAGATGACGTGGCATAAATTGGGCAAAAGAACAGAACTAGATGCATGGGAATCCAATGTTGGGACACACTTCAGACGCTTTTGCGTAGAAGCACTTCGATGCATTACATAAGGATAAAGCGGCAGATCCAAGGCATCCTCGAGTTGCCATCAGCACGGATGAGTTCAATGTGTATGGTATGATGGCAGCACAACACAGTTGTTGGCCTATATTTGTCATTCCACTCAATCTCCCCCAGAGATATTATGAAAAGAAAGAACATTTTCCTGACATTGATAATTCCAGGGCCCAAATATCTGGGGAAGAATATGAATGTGTACATGCAACCGCTTAAGGATGAATTGCAAGAAGCCTGGAATAATGGGATCAAGACATACGACGCCGCTACAAAAAAGAACTTCAAAATGCATGTGTGGTACATGTACTCGATGCATGACTTGCCGGCGTATGCGCTATTCATTGGCTAGTGTGTTCATGGAAGGTTTCCGTGCCCCACATGCAAGGCAGCTCTTCAGTTCTGTTGGCTAGAGGTGGGTCGCAAGTTTTCTTGCTTCGACATGCATAGACAGTTCCTGGATCCTGACCATAAGTTCAGAAAAGACAAGAAGAATTTCATCAAAGGTAGAGTTGTCAAAAACATTGCACCACCTGCGTTGACAGGCCAACAGATCCTGGATCAGATAAACGCTCTCGAGACGGATCCAGATGGTCCAGGGTATTTCAAAGGGTATAATACGGAACATGCCTGGACTCACAAGATATTTTTGTGGGATCTGCCTTACTTTAAAGACCTCCTTTGCCCACACAACATCGATGTGATGCACACTGAAAAAAATATTGCGGAGGCCCTTTTTGGTACATTGTTCGGCATAGAGGGGAAGTCGAAGGATAATCCTAAGGCTAGAGTTGATCAAGAGGCTCTATGTGATAGACCGTTACAAAACATTCGACATCCGAAAGGAAAGAAGAACTGAAGGAAGCCAAAGGCATGGTTCAATCTTGGAAGGCCAGCTATGAGGGAAATGATCTTGTGGGTGAAAATGCAATTGATGTTCCCCGATGGGTATGCAGCGAATCTAAAGAGGGGAGCGAGTCTTGACAAATTGAAAATATTTGGTCTCAAGAGTCATGATTGGCACATATGGCTTGAGCGGGTAATGCCGGTGATGTTGCATGGCTTTATCCCTGAGGATGAATGGCTAGTACTGGTAGAGCTGGGCTATTTCTTCCGTCCTCTTTGTGCGAAAGAACTATCGCCTGACGTGCTAGAAGAACTGGAAGAGTTGGCGCCGGAGTTGATCTACAAGTTAGAAAAGATCTTTCCACCGGGCTTCTTTAATCCAATGCAGCATTTGCTTTTGCATCTCCTGAACGATGCAAGATTGGGGGGGCCCATGCAAAATCGTTGGTGCTTCACAACTGAGAGGATGCAGAAGACGCTTCGAGCAAAATGTAAAAATAAACGTAGAGTTGAAGCATCGATGGCTGAGGCATTCATTACCGAGGAGGCGGCAAACTTCGTGACATCACACTACAAAGCCAAGAATCGTCGTTTGCATAATCTGAAGCCTCGGTACAATGATGGCGACCGTGAAAAAGGTTGATCCAACCTCAGCCTATTCAAAGGGAAGCTCGCACCAGTCGGTGCTTCGAAATCAATAGCATTGGATGTCGAAGAATGGCAGACCATTTCGTTGTATATCTTCAACAACCTAACAGAAGTGCGGCCGTACATCGAGTAAGTTCTCAGTACATTGTTTCGCAACTTCTAATTCCTTCGAAATGATCTTATTCCCGGATATGTGATACAGTCGATACGTCGCCAAATTCTCGGATGGAGCGGTGATCGAAAAGGATTCCATCGAAGAGTATGAGCTTCTGGCAAAGCACGCAGGCGGCTATCCTATTTCATCTCTTGGTTCAAGCAAACGGTAATTTCCATTAATTAGACGATTTCATTTCTTCGCCTAGTTTGCGGCTAATGCAACAATCCTTTCGTATTAAACATGTAGGCTAATCCAGAGTCTATGGAATCCGAATTGAGACAAGTCGCTAATGGTTTTGACTATAAGGTCCATTCATTTGACAAATACGACATCAACGGGTATCGCTTTCGTACTTTGGGCAAAGAGCTATCTATGGCCGACCGAAAGTCTACAAATTGTTGTGTCTTCACTGTCGGCAAAGGAGGGGTCGAGTATTGTGGGAGAGTTGAAGCAATTTATGAACTTACATTCTTTGGTGAAAACCCACCAAACGTCATAGTCTTCAAATGTTATTGGTTCCAGCCGAAGGAGACTAGAAGGACTCATGAACATATAGGGCTAGTCGAAATCAAACAAAGCACCCATTTAGATGTTCCCAATGTCTATATTACGGCTCAACAGGAGACCCAAGTTTTCTATCTACCATGGCCTGCCAAACGGATCCAAATTTGAAAGGTTGGGATGTCGTTTATGCCGTGCTGCCACATTTTAGACCACCTTCCCTCAATGAAGATGATTATGAACCTCACATTAACCCAAAAACATATGAAGGAGGATTCTTCCAAGAAACACGTGTTTCCAAAACACGTTTCAAGAACCGCCCTACTTCGCCCCAGAACATTGAGGTCGACAGCGACAGTGAACCTGACTTCACCCTTGAGCCGG
Organism: Hordeum marinum; assembly: GCA_022496015.1. NCBI lineage: Eukaryota > Viridiplantae > Streptophyta > Magnoliopsida > Poales > Poaceae > Hordeum > Hordeum marinum. The sequence goes on from CM039673.1 coordinate 66,497,987, forward strand.
AACAAGAAGAGATGGAAGAAGAAGAGGTTACTGGTGCGGATGACCAGACAATGCTTGACCGATTACATAGAGGCCTCCCACATGTTGATGCATTTATTGATGATGCTGATGAGCACGTCATTACTGATAGTGATGATGATTATGCATTTATTGATCCCGGAGCATATATAGACGATGAAGATTAATATTAGTAATGTGAGGTATTCAATTATTATTATGTACATATATATTATTAATTAGTTCATATTATTAGGTATTCAATTTTTTTATGTTGAACTAATTTCGTTCACTCTTTGTCATTGCAGGTGTTGACAGATGGTGGGCTCGGGTCGAGAGGGCTCTGAGCCTCCTTCCTCGGCGCGTGCTAGGAGGGGTGCTATTATTCCACCCAGCAACTCCGGAGAGTGCTGGTACACAACATGCAGACATCGGCGGGCGCTTCTTCTTCGACGGGGAGAGGTCGGGGGAAGACAAAGAGAGGTGCTAGAGGTACGAAGGCTGCTGCGCCTTCTTCGTCGCCACCCCCAGATGATTCTCCCGACCATAGGAGTGCTTCATCTCAGGTGGACCCGTCTGACTTCGACCCATCTCGGACTCCAGTCCACGAGCCTCGGGTCGACGAGCCTCAGGTCACCGAGCCTTTGTCCCAGGAGACTCCGGTCCTAGAGTCTTCTTCCCAGGAGACTCAAGTCGCAGAGTCTTCGTCCCACATGACTCCGGAGGCTAGCGGCCATGCTGATGGTGGCGAGGACAACTTGTCTGAGGACACCTATAGCGAGGGCGAGCTAGTTGAGGAGGGCAAGAAGGTCTACCAGCGTGGTTGTACAAAGCTCCCGCCTGTGCCGACGACCCGCGAGCAAAGGTGGTTGATTGCGCCTAATGCAGAGAAGTAAGTGCATTTACTCTTTTTTAACCTTTTGCCTTCATACTTCTTCAAATTAATATCTAATGTGTTGGCATTGTCATACTGCAGGGGTTGGAAATATGAGCATGGTGTCCGCAGGCCCAACCAGGTCCTTGGTGTGCTTCTTCGGCACCACTTCCCGCGGAAGGTCCAGTTGCCCGGTGAGGCTCCACAGGTAGCACTGACCTGGGAGTTGTACATGTCTGCCCCGGCCCCACCGGAGGAGATGGTCGACGGTGTCTTGTGCGAGACGGTGGCTGACATTGTGATCCGTTGCTTTTGGGTAATTTCACCTTACAGAATTAAAAATCAACAACACCTAGTGATTGTACTAATGAGTGTTGTCTTGTTTGATTGCAGACCTTCTACAGGTGTCTTGAGGAAGACGAGGCGAAAGCGACTGGTGTTCTCGAAGCCGAGTGCAAGCGCCTACTTCAGAACTTACGGCACGAGGCTCGGGTGTAGGCTATTCGAGACTACTACGCCTCGACTAACATTAAGAGGGCCAAGAAGAAGTGCCGCAAAAATTATCTGAGTAAGGAGAAGTTAATGAAGGTAATTATCTATTCTTAAGGCCTTGTACTTAGTTTCTTTGATTTGATTTGTAGGCGTAGCGCTAAAATTTCCCTTGTCTAACTTAGGTGCCCCCGAGATGGTGTGCGGATAGGATGGATTGTTGAGAGGCATTGGTGGATGAGTGGTGCTCTTCCCAATGGCTAGCCTAACACAACAATGCCAAGGATAAGCATGCCCAAATGAGAGGTGTGCCACACCATCAAGGGAGCTTCAACCTATTTGAGTACGGGGATCACTGGGTATGTGGTTTGCTTCATGATTCATGCAATTTCATTCTTCATGCTAGCTTGAGCCCTTAACAAATATTTTGTTCCTCGCTTTTAGGCGCGAGAAAATAAGAAAGAGGGGCCACCTCTGTTCGACCTCTATGCCATGGCCCATACTGCCTCGTACAACAAAGGCCAAGGCATTCTCTGAGGATGACATCGATCATCCACAGAGCTTCAGCAACATCTACTCCCACAACAAGCTCATGAGGTACAAGGATGAGGGGAAGGCAAGGAAAGGGGAGGACTTCAACCTGAGCCAAAGTCCTTTTGATCCAGAGCTCATGATGATATCTAGTGGCGGGAGGCCCCATGTCTCGATAGCCATTGAGGATGGACTGATACGTTGTCCTAGAACTCTCCCGGAGATCAAGAAGCTCTAGACGAGCTCTGATCCTGAGATAAGGTCTCGTCCACGGCCAATGGATCTCACCATTGAGTCTAGGTCCCAGGAGCTTCTAGCGGAGGCAAACATGTAGGTGGCACAGAGGGAGAGGGACATGAAGGAGAGGACGACTAGCCTCTTGGAGGAGGAGAGGAACCGGAACGACGCGTCTCATCGGGCCTTATACGAGCTCCTCGTGATAAGTTTCTCCTGCATATTAGCCAAATCATGCACGTAATGTTCGTTTCATCACTAACTAATATGAATAACTCGTGAAAACAAAATGTGCAGATCTTGTGCCAGAACAATGGTCAGACCCCTCCGTCGATGCCCCATATTGCTATAGCACCCACGATGAGTTTCATTTGAATGGTCATTAGTTACTAGTATTCACATTTGAGTTGCATCATGCTAAGGAGACATTGCAAATGATCTTTGGTGCAGCGTGCCTCCCGACAAGCATCGACCGATCCTTCTGCATCTGCCGCAACCTCGACCGGTCCTTCTACGTCTCATCCTGGCTCAAACCCGACCGGTCCTCCACCTCCGTGACGATGGTAAGTTTTCCCAAGTGTTTTGCTTAACAAATGCATACTTAGCTTAAGAAATGACCTAATTAGCTCCAAAATGACCTATACTTAGCTTATTTTCCTCAAAAATGACATAATAACCTTACTTGGCTCCAAAATGATATATTCTACCTAGGATAGCTATAAAATGACCTATACTTAGCATTTTTTCCTCCAAAATGACTTGATATGCTTAATTAGCTAGAAAATGGCATAACTACCTGGGATAGCTTAATAATGATCTATAGCTAGCTTAGCTAGTTCATTTATGACACAATTAGCTCACTTAGGTACAAAATGGCATAACTACCTAGGATAGCTCAATAATGATCTATAATTAGCTTAGCTAGTTCATTTATGACATAATTAGCTCACTTAGGTAAAAAATGGCATAATAACCTTGGTTTAGCTCCAAAATGACCTATTCTTAGCTTATTTTCCTCAAAAATGACATAATAACCTTACTTAGCTCTAAAATGATATATTTTACCTAGGATAGCTATAAAATGACCTATACTTAGCAATTTTTTTCCACCAAAATGGCTTGATATGCTTAGTTAGCTAGAAAATGGCATAACTACCTAGGATAGCTCAATAATGATCTATAGCTAGCTTAGCTAGTTCATTTATGACATAATTAGCTCACTTAGGTACAAATGGCATAACTACCTATGATAGCTCAATAATGATCTATAATTAGCTTAGCTAGTTCATTTATGATATAATTAGCTCACTTAGGTAAAAAAATGGCATAATAACCTTGGTTTAGCTCCAAAATGACCTACACTTAGCTTATTTTTCTCAAAAATGACATAATAACCTTACATAGCTCCGAAATGATATATTCTACCTAGGATAGCTATAAAATGACCTATACTTAGCATTTTTTGCTCCAAAATAACTTGATATGCTTAGTTAGCTAGAAAATTGCATTACTACCTTGGAGAAGAGAAGAGGAGAGGAGAAAAAAAAGAAAAGATAAATTCTTCTTCTTCTTCTTTTTCTTCTTGTTTTTCTTATGTTTCTTCTAGATAGTCTTCTTCTTCTTCTAACTTTCATCTTTCCTAATTTGCAGATTTGCTATAGATGAGGAAGCTTGCATTGATGGAGTGTACTCTTCTACTTGTGCTTCCTTTTTGTTTATGGATATGTTGTTGAAACCATTGTATGTTGGATATGTTGTTGGAAACCATTGTATGTTGGATATGTTGTTGGAAACTTGTATGTTGGATATGTTATTGGAACTTATTGTTGGTATGCTTGTTGAAACTAATTGTTGGTATGCTTGTTGGAAACTTGTATTGTTGATATGTTAGATATATATGTGATATTCTGTCAAATTGAATGATCTTAAGAAAAAATAGGGACTATATAGCCACTTTGTCGTCTGTTGGCAGACGGCAAAGCTGCCACGTGGCAGCTACCTGTGCAACCTGGGGTAGCACCAGGCCGGCCTAGGTGGGTTCTTTGTCGTCCGCTGGTAGACGGCAAAGAACTAAGGTCTTTGCCGTCTGCCAGCGGACGGCAAAGAACCCACCTAGGCCGACAAAGAAACAGGTGATTTGTCATCTGCTGGCAGACGGCAAAGCCCGCCGTTAAGCCTTTAACGGACCTAAGTTGCCACGTGTGACGTCCATGTCCTTTACCGTCCGCTGACAGACGACAAAGATGCAAAGGTCTTTGCCGTCTGCCAGCAGACGGCAAAGCGCCCTTTATCGTGGCTTATTCAGCTGGACGGTTGGCCGTCTGCTGGCATACGGCAAAGCCTTTGTCGTCCGGGATGCATGCCTTTGCCGTCCGGAATGACTAACGGCAAAGTGCGTGATTCCTGTAATGATTCTGGTTTCTCTTTACCCTCCATGCAGCTCCAGGACAAACAATATATCCTCTCAAATTAAATGGTGGCGGGCCTTTTGAGTAGTGGAGAGACTACCGGTGCGACAACGTGTTCCCACATATCTAGTTTTATTCCGCTCCTACTCAACGACTCAGCTTCTTCTAATCACATTACTTTTCCTCCGTGTTTCCTTCGGCCAGCTTGCTTTCTAGATCTGTACCGACCCCAGCTCCAAGTTCTTGTAGCTATCCTAATCTTTTGTGCGTGTGTGCTTCTTTGTTTGTCCTAAGAGAATTTTCAAGGCAGATTCGCAAACCTCCCGCAACCTTACAAATCGCACGGTTCGGACCGTAGAAGCCATTTAACGCGGTCCTGTATCGGTCTACGGAGCGGTCCGGACGCGAATTCTCTCGTAAACCGAAGACAAACATGGAGGAAGTTTGAGGGAGTCCGTATCGCTACTTCGCAAGATTATGACTGCCTTGACCTAGCAAAACGCCCCCACTGGTCCTTCCCGCACCTTCCATCCCACATGCCATGTCGCTTGCTGCACCGCATTCATACCGGACAGAGCATGCAACGGCCGTCATTGAAACCATGATTTGGCCGGATGGGAAGGCGACGCAGACGGACACGACCTCTCGGGCCTCTGCTTCAATGCGGATGTCGCGTCCCTAGAAACCAACGTCGGTAGCTACGCCACATTGAAGCGGGCTGACAGTTGCACCGCCTGGCTTGGCCGCAACTATTTAAGCCGCGCTTTGGTGTCATGGAGCAAAGCACCAGACCTTTCTCCTCTCCCACCCTCCTCGATGCCGTAAAGCAGAGCACCGGAACTTGCTCCTCTCTCCCTCTTTTCAGCGTCATGGAGAAAAGCATCGGACCTTCCTCCTCTCCCCCCTTCCCGCGTTCGCTTCGTCATATGGGACTGACGCTACCATCACCGGCGCGAGTGAAGGATGAGCCACCGTCCCTGCCACGGGTATGCATTAAGAACGAGTCGGCATCCCTGCTACGTCCGGTCAAGGGCGAGCCATCATCCTCACGGCGCAACCGCGGCCTCCACATCGATGGCCCCCCAGCGCTGCTCCGCGCTTGCCAAGACGAACGTGGCGTCGAAATTGGTCCGCAATGACCCGGACCTCGCCACGACGTGGGCGCTCAACCGCTCCGTGACCATCGCGGAGACGACCGCCAGGCGTCGTTACCGCCTTGACGACGAGATCGCCAAGATCGGCGAGGAGTGGTAGCTTCGCGCGGCACAACAGGAGCGGCTCCTTCACGAGCAGCAGACAACCGTCGAACAAGGTTGTCATGGCCCTATACGGTGCAATTCCTCTGCTGGAGGGACCATGACAATGACGACGACGGAGCGGACGAAGACGGCGGTGCGACAGGGCAGGACGGTCACACATGCAAGGAGGTCGTCCTGTATATGGTTTAGCTTTTCCCCTTATTTTTTAGTTAAACGGTAGAAATATCAATCTTTTATGTAAATTATCTTTGAACTTGAATGAAATCCGCCCTCTTGATCAAACTTAGTGAGGTGTTGATTCGAATAGTTGAGCGGATGTATACAGTTACGGTTGGATGTCGCCCTCCCGCATCCGTGTCCGCGGACTGGTCCCCCTTGTCGGCGAACGGATGCGGGAGAAATTTTATGAGTTTTGGTTGGAGATGCTTTAAGAGGGTTCAAAGGATGACATGGTCAAACAACAATAATGCTAGAGTTACGAATAAGTCTACGAAACCTCACATACTAACTCCTCTTTTTCCTTAATTTATTACTAAACTCTCACCCCTTAATTTTCAGGGTGGGTGGACCTATACCTGGCATATCTCGAGCCGGGTGTGAGCCCAAAAAAAGCCCTACGCGGCCCGACCGACGTGGCCTGACTACAACTATTTTTTTTACACGAGCCCGAGCCCGGTCTGACCCGACCAACGGGCTTGATTTTTAGGCCCGAGCCCAACCCGATGACACGATTAGGCCCGGTCCCGTCTGGGATTTTTGGGTTGGGTCGGGTCGAGCCGTCCGGACCGGGCTACCCATGGCCAGGTATAGGTGAACCTAACCCTTCACCTTAATTCAATTAAACGTAGCCAAATCAGCCCAGCCCATAAACGTATGTAAGTCTTTACGGATATATATATAGCATTATTCATCGAGCAATATCAAATTCATACTCATACCCACGAAGATATCCATGGGTAGAAAATATGCCCATGGCCATAGCTGATGGGTATCCATGCCTCATCACAGGTCCTCTCTTCATGTAGAAAGTTATTGAAATAAGAAACTGAATGCGACAAGGCCAAACAAATTTGGCCCCATACACTACTCAACTTATTTTTCGGTATTTCCACCGTTTAATTGTATATTATGCAGCTCATTTCCGAAAAAGAACCGCCGAGCAGGAACTCTTGGACCCAGGGGCGGAGACGGGGGGGGGGGGGGGCGAGCAGGGGCTAGACCCCTGCCAATCGTCCGCCCCCCTCAATAAAATTTAGCAGGCTGTTTACGGTACTTCGGTAATGGCCGCAGCTAATTGTATCATTAGCCCGTATATAGATGAGCAAAGCCCAATAGCCCATCTATATGTACGTGACTGGCTATTTGTTTGGCTTATGGACAATCTAACCAATGTACATTTCAAAAAAAAAAATCTAACCAATGCGATCGATTGATCTACGCGTGTATTCCTGGACCGCTTAGGGCATTATTTGCCGCTGTCGCCGGCCGCCGCTAGTGCCATCCGCCGCTGTGCGTGTCGTGCTAGGGCGTTTACGTTTGCCACGGCGGCCATCCTCGTCGCCACGACAACGACTTTATCCACTCATCTACGCTCTACAGCCTGCTGTGCGCGAGTAGATGCAGGGGGATCAGATCATCAGAATACAGCCATAGGTCGCTAGCCAGGTGACCAGGATTGAATATGTTGGAGGCAGGTACCACTACACACCAGTAGCTATTAATAATTATTGTTTTCCTTGTGAATTTGATCCTAGTCTGCATCCACGACATGAGTTTTTATATATATTATCTATTAATCTAAAGCATCATAGCACAGTTTCAAATATGAAGTTGCTTACCAACCATGCCATGTGGTAATCACGTGACTTATTTGATATCTAATATATGCATAATGGTGGATTTCTTTTATCATGTAGTCTTTTCTAGTCAAGAACGGACTCAACTAAAGTATCAACTTGCCCATTTCTAGCTGGATGTTGCAACCATCTAGAGATGAAAATCTAGTCTTCACTTGTCGATTTGACCGCTCGATAATTTTAAACAAGTAGAACTAGTACATACTCAATGGTTGATAGATTACTCTGGTTGGTCATAAATCTTCCAATGCCAGGTGCGATAACCGAACAAACTTTTTTGTCTATGAAACTACTCAAGACACGTTTTCTCAGTAAAATGAAAACGGTTTTCTTCGACATTGCATGATTGACTATAACTGTAACAAACATAACAAAGTTCACATCATCAACTTGTTCAACGCTGGTCATAGAGCTCAATTTAAGTTAATAGAAATGTAAAATTCTGTTGTAGTTTCAAACAAATATTTTTATGATTTTTCATCAAAGCTATCGTGAGATTAAAATATTATGATGTTCCATGACTTCTGTGAACATTGGCTATTCTCCCTCCTCAACTCCAAATCCTGGCTCCGCCCTGCTTGGACCCAGTCAACAGAACACGACTAGACACATGCAGCATCCATGCATATCTGCGCGGACTAGTAGTCGTCGGCACAGTTTCGCTCTCCGGACACTAGCATGTCGTGCTCGTATGCTTAAGGAAATCAGCTATCATTGCATGTACAGAGTATCGAGCCAAGACCAATCCCTGCCTGAGTGGCTGGCATGCAATACACTTAAGCACGATCCACATGCATTATTATTTCTTATCTTCTGAATCTATCCACGTCTCCATATATGCAGTGTCTAGTGGAAAGAAGTATTTTGTTTCCTTTGGTCGCGTGCTTAAAATCAGCCATCAGTCCATGCGTGTGTACAGAATTTCGAGCCAAGAGCAATCCCTGCCTGAATGCACGCAATACAGGCCCGCATGCAGTCAGGCACTTAAGCTCGGTCCACATGCATTATTATTTGCTCTCTTCTGAATCTATCCACGTCTCTATATATGCGTGTCTAGTGGAGAAGCATTTGTTTTCCTTTGCTCCCGTGCGTCAAATCCTCACTTGTGGACTTCAATATCTTGGATTCAGAGTACCCCAACCCTCTTATCCTATTGAAGTTTGAATGACGATGGAGAAAGAGCGATGAAGGATTTGCACCACCAGGCCACTTGCTGCAGCCATCAGCAAAAATCTCAGCCCATGATCGATGGGTAGTGGAATACCACATACATTTTCTGAGACTTATATTGCATACATTAAATACTAGTAAAAAGTACCAGTGCGCCACGTAGGTGCACGAAGAACCATGATCTCGTTTCCCGCTCAATTTGGGGCTCATATCTAGCCATGAACCACGGCGATGCACAGCATCGCTCGATGAATATCATATGTGGCCATGTGCATAGCAGAAAAAATAGCAATGTCATCTGACTGATGAGTTAGAAAATAAAACTGCACACACGTCAAGCTATATACTAGCTCTGGCTCATGCTCTATCTTGGTAGAAGAACTTGGTCACATGAATATCCCGTGGATGATTGTGACTTTGCAGTATTATATTCCACATGCATGCACCAAGTTGCACCATAACGGTCCCGCGTAAAGGGAAAAATTTGCACGCCAACGGCAGATATGGGCACTGGCCAGTGGCCACTTCAGTACAATCGCATGAAAATGGCCAAGCCTGCTAACTAGCGGCTATATATATCTGCATGGAATGCAGGGCATAGCATTGCATCCAGTACAAGTGTCTCTTCCTATCACAATTAAGCTAGTGTCTCTCACTAGACGTTGGCTAGCAAGAAGCCATGGCCCAGTCGTCTCTATCAGCCGTGTTGCTCTTGTGCCTGGCCGTGGCGGCGTCAGCGCAGCTGTCGCCGACGTTCTACCAAACGACGTGCCCGAACGCTCTGGCCACCATCAAGGCCGGCGTGACGGCCGCCGTGAACAAGGAGAACCGCATGGGCGCGTCGCTGCTCCGGCTGCACTTCCACGACTGCTTCGTCCAAGTAAGCTCTTCAAATTCATAAGCCGGCACACACCTGTTTCCATTGTAATTTTGTTTGGCAACACCATGGGTCCAGAGTTAACCATGCATGCATGCTTCTTGACCAAACTGCTTAACTACATGCGCACAGGGTTGTGACGCGTCCGTTCTGCTGTCTGGCATGGAACAAAACGCGGCGCCCAACGTCATGTCGCTGCGAGGCTTCGAAGTCATCGACAGCATCAAGGCGAAGCTCGAGACCATGTGCAAGCAGACTGTCTCCTGCGCCGACATCCTCACCGTCGCCGCCCGCGACTCCGTCGTCGCCGTAAGACCTCCAAACGCCACCATATCCTAAACGTCGTGATCACCACCAAGTAGAGTGGCTAGTTTGCTCACCCTGGATATTTTTCTTCTCGTCTGGTGCGTGCAGTTGGGAGGGCCATCGTGGACAGTTCCTCTAGGAAGGAGGGACTCCACCAACGCAAACGAAGCAGCGGCGAACTCCGACCTACCTCCCCCATTCTTCGACCTTGTCAACCTCACCCAATCCTTTGGTGACAAGGGCTTCACCGTCACTGACATGGTCGCTCTCTCCGGCGCCCACACCATCGGGCAATCACAGTGCCAGAACTTCAGGGACAGGCTCTACAACGAGACCAACATCAACTCCGGCTTCGCAGCGTCGCTCAAGGCCAACTGCCCCCAGCCTACCGGCTCCGGCGACCGCAACCTGGCCAATCTGGACGTGTCGACCCCGTACTCCTTTGACAACGCCTACTACAGCAACCTGAAGTCCCAGAAGGGGCTCCTGCACTCCGACCAGGTGCTCTTCACCGGCACTGGCGGCGGCACCGACAACATCGTCAACAACTTCGCGAGCAATCCAGCTGCGTTCAGCGGCGCCTTTGCCTCGGCCATGGTGAAGATGGGGAACCTCAGCCCGTTGACTGGCTCTCAGGGGCAGGTCAGGCTGAGCTGCTCCAAGGTGAATTAACTGGTAAAAATGGCCATATACGCGTGAGATTAATAAGGCTAGCAACGGCCATTATATAACATCCACGATGTACTTAGGCGTCCTTTCTATCAGGCTTGTGAAAACCGGAGGTGTCATATGTGTATGTCAAGGGCCTCGTGCAAAGGCATGAAGGATTCCCTTACGTCAGTTATACTTGTTGCTGAATAGGCCATGTGGAGGAATGGGAACTATCAACGAGCAGCTTGTTGTGATGTATAACAACTTCTATACTACTCCTTTCTATCCATATGACTTGTCGCTTAAATAAATGTATCTAGACGTATTTTAATACTGGATACATATATTTGATTGAGAACTAATATGGCTTGGAGGGGAGTATTTGAATTATTGCCACTTAATCCTTTTTTCCCTAAAAAGGAGGGAAAATCCACCAGACCAACACCCATAGTCTTAGAACACATGCCAAAAAAGCGAGAAAAGTGGGAAAACATGGGCTAAGAATAACGTTAAGAGAAAAGAATACATAATACACTTGTTCTTCTAATCTCCTGCTATCCTATCACTGGACTGTCATCCAAAACGATTGAATAAAACCGTAACGACAATCTCCCAACAGGTGCGCCCAAAGCCATGGAGTTTCGCGCCTCGTCATCCCGGAGACAATCCCATGTACAGATCCAACAACTGGTGGCTAGGAAGATGACTTGCAAAAAAAAAAAAACTTTCCTCTAGTCAAAAGCATGATCATTTACAATTCTGTATTCCCCATAGCAAAATGTGCATTCCAACGCGGATTTGTGCCTTGTGTTGTGGATAAATCTCACTCAACCAATTACCGAACATATTCTTTATTGATGTCGGCGGTGGTAGATTGAAAGCAAAATGGATGGTTCACTAGCTAGAGGAGTATTTACAGTGTGTAAGAGAGAGGAGCAAGTGTCGAATTAATTCATCGTGATAACAAAAGGCAACATTTATGGCAACTTGTCCATCCACGTTTCACTAAGTTGTGTTTCGTTAAGACTACTACTCTATGTACATACCACAGGAGTATCTTGATTTTTAATGCGACTATACAATACGGGCCTTCATTCTTTTTTTTTTCAAGAAAACATCCGATTTATTCATCTTCAAACATGATAGTACAATAAACACCAGAAATAATAAAAATTACATCAAGATTCATAGACCATTTAGCGACGACTATAAGTAATGAAGCGAGCCGAAGGCGCGCCGCTGTCATCACCCCTTCCTCACCGGAGTCGGGAAAAACTTGTTGTAGTAAACAGTCAAGAAGTCGTCGTGCTAAGGCCCCACAGGACCAGCGCACCAAAACAGCAATCGCCGCCGATTAAGAGTAACATAGATGGAAAGGATCCAACCTGAAGACACATGAACGTAGACGAACGACGAACAGATCCGAGCAAATCCACTATAGATAGATCCGCCGGAGACACACCTCCACACCCCCATCGACGATGCTAGATGCACTACCGGAATGGGGGCTAGACGGGGAGAATTTTATTCCATCTTCAAAGAGCCGTCACCGTCTCGCCTTCTTGAACAGGACACAAACCCTAACAAAACTTAAAATCACATCTAAAAACGGAGCCCTCCCACCGGCAAGGGCCTGTATCCACCATGCCCCCATGCCCCTAAGGCCACCGAAGACAAGGCGGACAATCACCATTGTCGACGGGAGGCGAAGAAACCCTAATTTTCTTAGGGAAAGCGACAGCTACATGAATGTCCACCCTGTATATATTTTTTGGTTTGGTTAATAGGGGCCTTCATTCATGATATGCATACACATGGAGTTTCCGACGAAAGATGTTTGGGTCCTGTAATAAGTTGACCCCCATCACCTATTGAACAGGTGGAGCCATGATGTCCAATTTCTCCATTAGGGGACGTTGAAACTAGTCATTCAACCACACCTGACTTAATACCGAGACTATGGAAAATTGGAATGATGTCAATGATGTCCAGTTTCTCCGTTAGGGGACGTTGAAACTAGTCATTCAACCACACCTGACTTAATACCGAGACTATGGAAAATTGGAAATACTCCACATTGAGTGTGGCGTAGACCCTTTGAGGATGTAGCCTCGATTACAATACGTTCATCCAAAATCATATCGGCGAGGCGATTAGAGAAGACTTATCCAAACCGGCTATCCAAACCGAAGTATGAAACTCGACATTCACCAAGTCTGTTTTCAACTAGAAACCTGAACCTCACAGATAACCTTCATGAGAACATGGAGCAGAATGGACAATTTCTATGCGTAGTCATGTTACGTATGAAAAAGAGGGGAGTGATTCAGGACCATGTTTAGCCGAATATATGCTCCAGACCGTACGATTAAACATCTTCCTGCATATGGATCCGCGCCATGCATGTCAATTCTATCAAAAACTTCATGACATGCATTGTTTAACATGCAAACATCTTTCATCATGTATATTTTAATCAATCATGTATGGATCCTTATGAACAGTGTCCAGAGATTAATGATGTGGAGCGTAGGTTCGGCTGAACCATGGTTCAATAAAACATTTTTGGAAGAACCACCTTTTACTAATTTTAAAACATTCATGTATTTTTAATCTAACATCCAGGACTATAATAAGTCAACATATCTCAAAAAAAGATTATGTATAAAATAGGTATATATTTAAAAAATATTTATAACTTCTAAAAAGGGTTCACCAGAAAAACCATATTCGTATATAATTGTTAAAGTTTGTAAAAGAGATTAATTAATTAATAAATTTTCAATATACCATGATACAAAAATACAAAGTAATATGAAATATTTTTTTCCATAAGTAGAATAAAATAGTTAAAAACGCAAAAAGGGAAATAAAGAAAATGGAAATAAAAACCACCTGATGCTGGACCAGCCCAACTCTGAAGGACCAGGGGGCGCATCCTAAAAGAATGAAAAGGAGAGAGTGAAAAAAAAAAGAGAAGAACAGAAAAGAAAGAACGCATGAAAAATGGAAAAAGAAAACGAAAACAGGTTGCAGCAATGAGATCGACCCAACAGCAGAAGCGTTTCTATCTTTCGACGTACCTCATGCCAAATGTCAAAAGAGAAGCGTATATCTTCACTATGTAAGTAGGATTCATAGTAGTTCTCCATGCCCTGTCATGCCCTTCCTGAAGGCATCGTCGAGGAGAAGTTCAAGGCCACTCTCTGCTACCTCCGGAGGAAACCCTAGATCAGTAGATCGGATAACAGCGACGCTCTGGTGTCGTTTCCTCCTTGGGGACGTCATTCATGAAGGTACACACGGGCTCAAGGGATCAGTGGTCGACATCTACGGTGGAGCGGCGTTCCCTGTGACAAATCGACGTCGTGAAGTCTCGGCGGCGAGGCGCAACAAAGTCTTGGCGACGGATGCGTGATGATGAACGCGCGTAGGAAGGAGGCGATGTCTGGCACCGTGGAGGCATCGACGGCAGACCTTGCAAGGTCGATGCGTCAGTAGCTGTTCTTAAGATGGATTGATGGAAGGCGATGACGACGACCTATGAGGGTGCGTCGGATCGGATTGTACCCCTGACCTGGTACGTGGATCGATCGGGGCCTTCGGCTTTAGATGTTAGGCGAGATGAGAGGTCTGGGTATGTGGCTCACACTTTCTGCACCCCTTCATCATTGGATAGGAGTAGTGACAGATGTTGTCAAGAGGGCGACTTCATACTTATTGATGTATTGCTTTGTAAGATCTCCGTGAATAATTAATAAAGTGGCTGCATGCATCTTCTAGATGCAGAGGCCGGGGGTCATCCACCTTTTCAAAAGAAATACCCTCATCATGCCAAGTCAAAAGAGAAGCTGCCTCCTCCCCTAAGAAAAGCCTAAGGTTCCTTTGTCTTTCGCCGACGAGCCGCCATCGGTCTGCCTCGTCTCTTGTGGCCTTAGGGCCATAGCGGCCGGTGTATCCCTATCCTTGCCGGAGGGAGGGCACAGTTTTTAGATTTTCTTAGAGTTTTGCTTGGGTTTGCGTCCTGTTCAGAAAGACAAGACAATGACGGCTCTCTAAAGATGGAATAGGGTTGTCCCCGTCTAGCCCCCGTCTTGGTGGTGTGTCTAGCATTATTAGTGGGCGTGTGGAGGTGTCTCCGATGGATCTATCCTTGATGAATTTGTTTGGATCTGGTCGTAGTTCGTCTACGTTCACGTGTCTTCAGGTTGGATCCTTCCGATCTATGCTACTCTTCATCAACGACGGTTGTTGTTCTTCTGCGCTGGTCCTATGAGGTCTTAATACGATGATTTTCTAACTATCCACTACAAGTCTACAATAAGTTTTGTCCGACTCCTGCGAGGGAGGGGCGATGACAGCGGTGGCGCGCCTTTGGTTCACTTCACTGCTTGTAGTCGTCGATATGTGGTCTATGAATCTGAATGTAAATTTTATTATTTGTGTTGTTTTTTTGTACTGCCACGATGAGATGAATAGATAAAAAACAATTCTGCAAGAAAAAAAAAGGCAAAAGATAAGTTCATATCTTCATTATGTATACAAATATAAGCAGGATTGATAGAAATTCTCCATGCCTTTGCATGAGAAAGTGAGAATTCAATCGTTACATATTTATATATTTAGATGCATGCATGATTTGCTGCTGCTCGTAAATAAAATACACGTCTTCAAGAGCTGGTATTTATATTGGCCACTCGTTCTGTGGCCTTATTCATTCACGTCTCGTGCTGGCGAGTTGCCGGGTAGTGGGTAGTAGCTCGCCGTCAATCACGAGTTCACCCTGGAGCAGCTGAGCCTGATCTGCCCCTGCGTCCCCGTCTTCGGTGCGATGTTGCCCATCTTGATCATGGCCGTCGTGAAGGCACTGCTGAACGCCGTTGGGTTGGACGCGAAGTTTCGGACGGTGTTGTCGGTCGTGTCGTTGTTGAACAGCACCTGGTCCGAGTGCAGGAGCCCCCTTTGTGACATGAGGTTGGTGTAGTAGGCGTTATCGAATGTGTTAGCCGTCGTCGTGTCCAGGTTCGCGAGGCTTCTGTCACCAGAGCCGACTGTCTGGGGGCAGTTGGCCCTAAGCGACGCCGCGTAGGCCGCGTTGATGTTGGTGTCACCGCCGTAGATCCGAGCCCGAAAGGTTGAGCACTGCGCCTGGCCGATGGTGTGCGCGCCCGAGAGGGCCACCATGTCGACCGTGTTGAGGCCGCCCTTCCTGAGGAATGCCGCCTCGAGCTCTGCGCGGCTAGAATTAAAGCCTGGAAGGTCCGTGTTTGCCTCGTTCTCGTTTGCATCTACGGAATCTCTTCTCCCCAGAGGGACTGTCCAGGACGGGCCTCCGAGCTGCACGCGAAGAATTCAAACAAACTGTTAGAGATGCATGGTGTAAAAGCTGCCGAGCATCCAGTCGATGATGTAGATGATGGTAAGATGATGATATTCTTACGGCGACGACGGAGTCGCGGGCGGCGACGGTTAGGATGTCGGCGCAGGAGACGGTCTGCCTGCAGATACTCTCCAGCTGGGTCTTGATGCTGTCGATGACGCCGAAGCCCCTCAGCGACCCCGCGTTCGGGATAGCGTTTTGTTCCATGCCAGACAGCAGAACAGACGCGTCGCAGCCCTGCATATCACATGGTAGAGCAGCGCGCATGGTTAACCCTGGACCCTGGTGTTTACAAGGAAAACCGAAACAAATATGCATGTGGGCATGGAGAACTACTTGCACAAAGCAGTCGTGGAAGTGCAGCCGGAGCAGCGAGGCGCCCATGCGCGGGTCGCTGCTCACGGCGGCCATGACGCCGCTCCTGATGGTGGCCAGAGCCCTGGGGCACGACGTGTCGTAGAACGTCGGCGAGAGCTGCCCGGACGCGGCCGTGGCCAGAGCCACGAGCACCACCAGAGAAATGCAAGAGGCAGAACCCATGGCAATGTTTAGCTACCTAGCTACTGCACTTTTTACTGGTGGAGTGGTGGTGGCTTAGTGGCTTGTGCAAAGAGTAGTGCATCGCATGCATATTTATAGCCAAGGATAGAGCATTCAAATTTTAGGTCTCAATTCCCATTATTAGTCACATATAACTAGCCGTCCAAGAAGGCAAGGATTAGGCTGCGGCAGCTTCCAGCTTGAGTCGCTACCGACAACACCAACACTTGCATTTTCCTTGCAACAGGGCCTACTTGAGCGATCTCTCTTGGCGTTTATCGCGCAGATACCTGCAAAGCATTGAACGATCTCTCTTTTGATCATCACTCCCATGCTCACGGACGCCTGGAGCCATGTGTGCGTGGACACCAACCGTTTGGCCTTACGTACGGATAATAAGGCATGTCACCCTCGTTATGACCGGTGCGTAGCCATTTTGCGCTCATGTCACCTTCGGCCAACTAATCGAGAAACTATATTTGGTCACTAAAAATTCCACGCGATTTGTAAATGTTGATTTCGTCATGCATGGAACAAATTCAGTTGAAGCGTACTTAATAAATTGAGCACACTACTATAGTGAAAAATGTTTGGTAGAATTGGACAATTTCACGTGTAAAGTTTTTCATACGCAAAGCTATCATTTACTAATTTACAAACGTTAATGTATTTCGAAACAATATTCATGACTATACAAAATCCACATGTCTTAAAAAATGGTTATGTATTTTCGAATAAAATGGTAATGTGCTCAAAACGAAAATTTTATGACATCTAAAAAAAGTGGTCACATGCACAAGAATCTTCTTCATAAAATTATCTCAAATTTTAAAACAAAATTACTTAAATGATTATGTCAAATATAATTGGATAGAAAAAAGGAACGTGAAATACTTCACTAAAAAATCAAAATGAGGTAATAGTGAAAACATGAAAAAAGGATGAATAAAGAAACAAAAATAAGAAAAATCTAGGGAAGACCGGCTTATGTGCAGTTAAACTAGATATGCATAAGGCCTATGATGGAGCAGAGCGGAGTTTTCTATGGAGAAGGATGCAGAGATTGGGATTTACTGAAAGGTGGATTTCTATGATCATGACATGTACTTCCTCCATATCATATAATGTCTGGTTTAATGCAAAGAGTACGAAAGTGTTTACATCTTCGAGGGGTTTAAGACAGGGTGACCCTTTGTCCCCGTATTTATTCTTGATGTGTGCGGAGGCTTTATCAAGCATGCTACTATGGCAAGAGATCAACGGTAACCTGGTTGTGGTGAATCTTTGTAGGGAGGCTCCACATACACATTTGCTTTTCACGGATGATTCCCTCATTTTGATGAAGGCGACCATGTCCAATGTTGCATGCATTAGGAGAAGATGTCTACTATTCTAGTTCCGGGCAGCCGGTTAGTGATACTATGTCAATCATATTTCAACCCGTACACTAGAATGGAGGACAGAGTTTTCGTTTGCTAGAATTTGGGTATCAATACCGAGGTACTTAATGATAAATACTTGGGGTTACCAGCCATGGTCGGAGTTGATAAGAGCGGTTCCTTTGAATACCTTATTGATCGTGCCAACCAGTTGCTGAAAGGGTGGAAGGAGAAATTATCGCAGAAGGCAAGGAAACACTCATTAAGTCTATCGCTCAGGCCATGCCGGTGTTTGTGATGTCGATGTTCAAAATCCCGAACAAATTGGCAAAGGGATGAAGGATGCTATACCAAGATAATGGTAGGGTGATGATGACAACCATAAGCGTATGCATTGGGCATCTTGGTGGAAACTATGTGTCCAAAAATAAAAAAAATGAGGTTTGGGGTTAGATTTGCACAGTTCTAATCTGCCTTGCTTGCCAAGCGGATATGGAGGTTGCTGGCGTATCCTGACTCTCTTTGTGCTAAATTTGAGGACGAAGTATTGCCGTCTGTTGCTCAGGCCATGCCGACATTTGTGACGTTGGTGTTCAAAATCCCAAACAAAATAGCAAAGGGGTGATGGATGCTATATCAAGATACCGGTGGGGTGATGATGATAGCAATAAGCGTATGCATTGGGCATCTTGTTGGAAACTATGTGTCCCAAAAAAATCAGGTTTGGGGTTCAGAGATTTGCATAGTTTTAATCTTGACTTGCTTGCCAAGCGGGTATGAAGGTTGCTGGCGAATCCTGACTCTATTTACGCACAAATTTGAGGGTGAAGTATTATCCTGATGAGAGTCTTTTAGATGCAAAAGTGAAGAGTGAAAGTTCTTATACCTGTCAGAGTATATGTGCGGGGACCAATACTTTTAACAAAGGAACAATATGCCGCATAGGAGATGGATCTCAAGTGAATATCTGGTCGGATGCATGAATTGTCGATAATGCTACTAGTTGTGCAATTGCGCCAAGAGGAGCAAACTTATTGATAAAAGTCTCTGAGCTTACTGATCTAGTCACCGGGTTATGGGATCAAGAGTTAATTAATACTAGTATGTTCTGGCAGGTGGATCCTCAAAGAATCTTGTCTATTCCCAAATTACCACATGGAAAATTGGAGGATTTTGTGGCATGGAGGTTTACAAGAAATGGCATGTTCTCCGCAAGGTCGGAATACCACGCCGAGTGGGACCATCGGTTCAGTCGCTAGTATGAACGCATTGAAGGTGAACCCTCTCAGCGATATCCTATTTGGGCCAAGGTCTGGGGTTCTCTGTGTCGGCCAAGATAAATATTCATGCATGGAATGCCTGGCACAGTTTCATACCATTTCTGGGCGTCCTTGCAAGCCAGCATATCGTCACATCGAGCAGTTGTCCGATGTGGGGGTGGCTGTTAGGATACTAAGCTCGCGGTGGGGAAAAAAGGCACATCCCAACATTCACCAAAAAATTAACGAGGGAACAGCAAAATGCGTGAATGTTTACTTCAGTAAAAAAAACCCAAAACCTCGCAATATAGCAGCTAGGTTGTAAATGCCCCCCTTGATGGGCGCCACGAAGACCGCAACGTCGTCTGCATACAAGGAGGTTCTCATCACTGGTCCTCGACCTGAAGGAGCCCTTTCCGGGCGGCGAGGTCCAGAATCTTATGCAAAGAGTCAATCGCAAGGACAAACATGAGTAGGGAGAGGGGGTCCCCTTGTCTGAACCTGCGTCCGTGCTTGATCGGAGGGTCGGGCATGCCGTTTAATATGATTCATGACGAAGATAAGGAAAGAAGTGCAGCAATCCATGCCCGAAATTTGGGCGGGAACCCCAATCGTTGCAGAAGCTCAAGAAAATATCCTCACTTGACTGAGTCAAAGGCCAAGTTCATATCTTATTATGTATACAAACATAAGTAAGATTGCCAAATTTAGGGCAACTGAAAATATCCTCCATTTTCAGTACCAACAATGAAGAAACTTGTCGTAGCTTGCCATGCAAAACTCTTAAAAGTATCTGTAGCTAGACCCCTCATACTCTCTTAAAACGTCCGGACTGACAGTCCGACCACTAAACGATCAAGAAATTTTGACCCAACTGGGTCTCTCATACCGGCCTCAAACGCCCAGGCTAACCGACATCCTTCGTATCTAGCCTAAATATGAGGCGGACATGGCACGTCCGGGCGTGCCTGCCACGTCGGCCTGACGACGTGGACCCACGAAGAATCACCCGAAAACCTGGCGGTCTGACGGACGCTTCTTCCGTCGCTGCAATGTGAACGCCACATGATGCCGCATCAATGGGCTGCATAATCCTAGCCCGGCTATTTAAGCCGACCGTCGACACCCAAACCCTACCCTCCACGTTTCCTCCTCCTGTCTGCCGCAACCGTCAGCCATGCCCCCACGCCGTTGCCACAACACGATCCAACACCGGCTCTGACTCCTTGTGTTGGTCCGGATCCTGCGGGTCGTGGGGCTACCTCTGGATCCGGAGGAGGATTTCGAGGTGGAGGAGGAGGAAGAGGAGGAGGACCAGGAGCCACCGGAGGAGGTGCCGGCACTGGGTGTGGGGGAGAACGAGCAGTCTGCGGCGGACAAGGATGAGCAAGAGGCCAGCTCTGATGCGGAGGCTAGGTGTCTTTATCAGCAACACATGGAGGCGGTGGACTGCGGAGGAGCCGGCTCAGGCTGCGGCGAACAAGGATGAGCAAGAGGCCATCCCCGAGGACGACGAAGAGTAGAATAATACATAGGATATCTCTTCTGCATGACTTTGTATAGATCTAAGGGATAAATTATGAAAGAGTTGAATGTGAACGAGTAGATTTGAGAGCTGAGCGGTGAGTACCCGCGGACTCGTCCACTGACCTTTGATGATGAATTTATATGTTTCGACTGTTGATGCTTTAACGTGGATGCTGTATACCAAGTTCAGTCATTCGGATTTATGAAGTATCTAGTGGACGATGGCAACGGCGATGTGCTTTTTTCTTCTTCTGTTTTTTAAGGGAAACGGCGATGTGGTTGGTGGCACGGCTGAAGTGGATCAGCGTATTCCCAAGGCAAATCCTAAACGGCGCCTTATGCGTCCGTTTCTTCAGTTGTTAGCCGTAACAACAAACCAGACACCACAGCTTATGTGATTACATACATCGTCTTTCATCTTTTCTTCTTTCCTCCTTTTTTCTTTTTTTCTCTTTCATACAAATACATGACTTTTATGTCAAAATCCATGAACAGTTTTCAAATCCATGAACTTTTTCCAAAATCCTGTGAATTTTTTCCGATTTTGTGATGAACTTTTTTTGAACTCACAATTTTCTTTTGGAAATTCGTGATTTTTTTAAATATGATTTATTTACAAATTGAAAGTATTTTTGTCAAATCCGAAGATTTCTTTCAAATTTGATGTACTTTTCAAAATCAATGAAAATTTTAAAATATCAATGATTTTTTCAAAACCGTTGTCATAATTCATGATTTTATATTTTTTTCAATGTCGTGAACTTTTTCAAACTCGCGAACATTTTTTATAAACCCATGAACTTTTTATTTCACAAACATATTCAAAATCACAAAATGGCAAAGACCGGTAATTTTCCCCAACCAGCAACACAACACAGCAGGAAAAAACCGCAAGTTGATCGAGCGAAGGTAAGCTGGAGCGAGCGATACTTAATGAGCCGCGACCAGCTGACGTTTGCATGAGCGCCACATCTCCTAACGGACGTTGAAGGCGCCGATTAGGAGGTACCCCATTACAGCTCGGCCCGGAGGAGGGCGGGGTGGGGGTTAATAGGGCGGCCGCCTCGGGACCCTAAAACCAAGGGGCCATGTATGTGCTGCATCATCACGGTTATAGACATGGCCAAAATTGCATGCACGTCACGCGGTTGTTGATTGCACGATCTAGGCCCATCGCATAACCTAAAGGACCCCGGAAACCTTCACATGAGCTCCTGAGATGTGATCAACACGTATGACCCTAGATGTACGCTCTGGTTGTAGCCATGTCTCAGGCCGGTCATAGTGGGAATAACTTAACTAGTAACATAATGTATTTCAAAACAAATGTTTATGTGGCCTTTATTTAATGTGAAGAGAGGTATTTGGAGTAACATAATATGTTAATGTAACCGTGTCTAGTTGGTCTATTCGAATTTTCGGTTATGGTCTAGCTAGACGAGCCCTTCGTACGTTACCAAGGTATCACAAGGCGAAATCGCACAAATAAACCATCAACGACAAAAGTTGTTTCCTTTCCTCCAAGAACAACTCTCATTGACTGTCGGTGATACTCGCTCTTCCTCCGCTTCTCCTGCTTTAGCAAGACCTCATAGGAGGAGCAAAGAAGTGCGACCCCCTACAACAATAGTTGATATCATTTCTCTAAAAACATCTCTCCTCTCTCAAATATGGTGGATACTCCACCACTTCTACAAAATATACTAAGTAAAGCGCTACAACAAAATTAATATACTAAAGTAAAGAGAGACTTCAAAATATTATTATAGTAAGTAAAGAAAAAGAATTGAAAGTGCAATTGCATACCATTCGCGAAGTCATCGTCAGAACTCAATTTCTTCTTCTTCGGGAACATCTCTTACAACTCTCATTTCTCTGGTGGTTGTATATACGGTGGACACTCTCTCACTGGTATTTCGACTTTTGATGATGGTCAAGCTGGAAGAGCCTATGGTGCATTACCAACGTACATGACGAACTCGCCTAGATCGACCATCATCGTCAAAAGTTGATTCTTTCCTCCAAGACAAATTCTCATCGACTATCAGTGATGGTATCTCTTTCTCTGCTCCTCCTACTTTAACAAGATTCCCGAGGAGGAGCAGAGGAAGGGTGAACCCCTATGACAACAATCGTACCATTATTGTCAAAATATCTCTCATCTGTCAAATATGATGGACAATCGCTCACTTCTATGGGACTATCAAACTTAAATCAAGACACATACCGCATACACAAAACCCACTACAAAATTTAATAGACTATGTAAAGATCTACTACAAAACTAAAACTAGTACATAACTAAAACCACTACAAAAACTAAAAACATAAACTATTACTCTCTCCGTCCCAAAATAAGTGTCGTTAGTCTAGTATAAAATTTGTACTAACTTAGTACAAATTTTACGACACTTATTTTGGGACGAAGGAAGTACATAAGTAAAACAACTAATAAAAACTATGTAAAAACGCCGACCGAGGAGGAGGCCGTCGGGCAAAGGAGGTGGCAGGGATCGAGGTGCACACAAAAGAGCTCCCAAGCGTGAATAAGGAGATAACGCGGGGGAGGGGGATTTCAATTAGGTGTCTCACGCTGCATGTTCCGAGCGCTTGTTGGCGGGGCACTCGAAAAAGATCCCTCATACGACTTTTGTTCTATTATATTATCAATCTTGTATCATTAGTAGAAAACAGGGCTTTGGTCCAGGTCGGGCCAGCCCATTAGTCCCGGTTCAGTCACGAACCGGGACCAATGGGGGCAACGGTCCCGGTTCGTAAGGCCAGGGTGCTGGGCGGGCCACGTGGGGCATTGATCCCGGTTTGTTTGGAACCTTTGGTCCCGGTTCCAGACACGAGCCGGGAACAATGTGCCTCGCTCCTGGACCACAACAATTGGTCCCGGTTCATGGCTGGATTCGGGACCAAAGGAGATCCTTTAGTCCCGGTTCCAGCCACGAACCGGGACCAATGAGATGCCTATATATACCCCCTCGCCAGCAAGCAGAGCACTCCACTTTGCTCTGTTTTTCAGGACAGCCATGGGAGAGCTTTGTGGTGCTCCAGCTCACCTCCTATGCACATGGGGTGTTTGATGAAATGCCCAAGCCAAACTTAAGCTTTCTCCTCTCGAAGCTCCTTGTCCAAACTCCATTTTCGTCAAGATTTGTCTATGTTTGGCGGTCCGTCCTGCCCGTCCCCGTCCTGAAACTGCCGTCGATCACCCGCGCGTGGTGAGACTCTTGATCTTATCTTCTTGCTAAAAGAAAATATACTTACTCGTATGATTTTCTTACTTTTATTATTGTTCACTTCTCTATTCATGATATGTTGTAATGGTTTTTAATACACTTTATTATATAACACACACAGATGAACCGGCAATGGATGTACGGTGACCGACGCATCTCTGAGTATATTAAGGGCCTGCATAATTTTCTCGAAGCGGCTGAGGCAAACAAGCAGAATGGTTTTATGCCTTGTCCATGTACTGTCTGTGAGAATACGAAGTCTTTCTCCAACTCTAAAACCCTTAACTTCGACCTGCTTCAGAAGGGTTTTATGCCACACTATAATGTTTGTGTTGGGGAACGTCGCATGGGAAACAAAAATTTTCCTACGCACACGCAAACCTATCCATGGTGATGAGCATCTACGAGAGGGAGAGTGGATCTACATACCCTTGTAGATCGCTAAGCGGGAAGCGTTAAGAAACGCGGTTGGTGTAGTCGAACATCTTCGCGATCCAAATCGCCGAGCGTCCCGCGATCTCATCACGATCCGTCCCGCGATCCAATCATGATCCGTCCCGTGAACTCATCACGATCCGTCCCGCGATCTCATCACGATCCATCTCACGATCTTGATCACGATCTATCCCGCGAACTCATCACGATCCGTTCCGTGATCACATCACGAACCGTCTCGCGATCTCGATCACGGTCCTTCCGATCTAGCGCCGAACGGACGGCACCTCCGCGTTCAGCACACGTGCAGCTTGATGACGATCTCCACCATCTTGATCCAGCAAGAGGAGGTGGAGAGGAGAGAGAGTTCACCGGCAGCGTGACGGTGCTCCGGTGATGGTGGTGGAGTGATTCCGGCAGGGCTTCGCCTAAGCGCTGCGGAAAACCGATCTAGAGGAGAAACTGTGCACCGGTGTAACGGGTAGCACGTGGCCGGAAATTCTGTCCAAAAACCACCCAATCCACTAGTATATATAGGAGGAGAGGAGAGGAGAGGCAGCCAAGGCCTTTGGGTCGGCCGAAATAGGAGGTGGGAGCAATCCTACTTCACCTCCAATCCTAGTTGGAGTAGGATTGCCTCCTATTGGCTGATTTTCCACTTTTTGCTTTAGGACTTTCTCTCCTGCGCCATGGGCCTTTGTGGCTGTTTTCCCAGCCCACTAAGGGCTGGTTATTATTCTCCCACAGCCCATGGACCTCTTGGGGTCGAAATACCCCTCCCGGAGGTCCTCCGGTACACTACCGGCACTCCCGGTACAATACCGATACTCCCGGTACACTACCGATGAGCCCGAAACTTTTCCGGAAACCAAACTGGGACTTCCTATATATGAATCTTTACCTCCGGACCATTCCGGAGCTCCTCGTGATGTCCGGGATCTCATCCGGGACTCCGAACAACCTTCGGTCACCACCATACATAACTCTACACTACCGAAACGTCACCGAACCTTAAGTGTGCAGACCCTGCGGGTTCGAGAACTATGTAGACATGACCGAGACACCTCTACGGTCAATAACCAATGGCGGGACCTGGACGTCCACATTGGTTCCTACATATTCTACGAAGATCTTTATCGGTCGAACCTCTATGTCAAGGATTCAGTCAATCCCGTATATCGTTCCCTTTGTTCTTCGGTATGTTACTTGCCCGAGATTCGATCGTCGGTATCTCCATACCTAGTTCAACCTCGTTACCGGCAAGTCTCTTTACTCGTTCCGTAATACAAGATCCCGCAACTAACAATTAGTCACATTGCTTGCAAGGCTTATTGTGATGTTGCATTACCGAGTGGGCCCCGAGATACCTCTCCGTTACACGGAGTAACAAATCCCAGTCTCGATCCATGCCAACTCAACAAACACCATCGGAGATACCTGTAGAGCACCTTTATAGTCACCCAGTTACGTTGCGACGTTTGATACACACAAGGCACTCCTCCGATATCCGTGAGTTGCATGATCTCATGGTCATAGGAACATATACTTGACATGCAGAAAACAGTAGCAATAAACTGAAACGATCATATGCTATGTTTGTAGTTTGGGTCTTATCCATCACATCATTCTCCTAATGATGTGATCCCGTTATCAAATGACATCTCATGTCCATGGCTAGGAAACCTTAACCATCCTTTGATCAACGAGCTAGTCTACTAGAGGCATACTAGGGACATGGTGTTGTCTATGTATCCACACATGTATCTGAGTTTCCGATCAATACAATTATAGCATGGATAATAAACGATTATCACGAACAAGGAAATATGATAATAACTAATCTATTATTGCCTCTAGGGCATATTTCCAACAGTCTCCCACTTGCACTAGAGTCAATAATCTAGTTCACATCACCATGTGATTCGCATTGTTATGAATCTAACACCCAATGAGTTTTGGGGCTCGATCATGCTTTGCATGTGAGAGAGGTCTTATAGTCAACGGGTCTGCGATATTCAGATCCGTGTGTACTTTGCAAATCTCTATGTCAAACCGTAAACACTGCTACCACACTCCACTTGGTACTATTTCCAAATGGCTGCTCCACTATACGTATCCAGATTGCTACTACTAGTCATCCGGATAGGTGTTAAAGCTTGCATCGACGTAACTATTTACGACGAACTCTTTATCACCTCCATAATCAAGAAACATTTCCTTAGTCCTCTGGTTACTAAGGATAATTCCGACCGCTGTCCAGTGATCCACTCCTGGACCACTCTTGTACCCCTTGACAAACTCATGGCAAGGCACACATAGGTGCGGTACACAGCATGGCATAATATAGAGCCTATGGCTAAGGCATAGGGGACGACGTTCGTCCTTTCTCTTTCTTCTGCCGTTGTCGAGCTTTGAGTCTCACTCAACTTCACACCTTACAAATCAGACGAGAACTATTTCTCTGGCTGATCCATTTTGAACTCTTTCAAAATCTTGTGAAGGTATGCACTCATTGAAAGTCTCATCAAGCATCTTGATCTATCTCTATAGATTTTGATGCTCAACAATTAGGTAGCTTTATCCAGGTCTTCCTTTGAAAATCACTTTCCAAATAACCGTTTTATGCTTTCCAGAAACTCTACATTATTTCTGAACAACAATATGTCATCCACATATACTGATCAGAAATTCTATAGTGCTCCCACTCACTTTATTGCAAATACATGTTTCTCATAAACTTTGTATAAACATCAAAACTTTGATCACCTCATCAAAGCATATATTCCAACTCCGAGATGCTTGCTTCAGTCCATGGAAGGATCACCGAAGCTTGCACACCTTTTAGCATCCTTAGGCCTGACAAAACCTTCTGGTTGTATCACATACAACCTTTCCTCAAGTAAACCATTAAGGAAACGATGTTTTGACATCCATCTGCCAGATTTCATAATTGAAAACACAGCAACTGCTAACACAATTCCAACAGACTTTTAGCATCGCTACGAGTGAGAAAGTCTCATCGTAGTCAACTCCTTGAACTTGTCACAAACATCTTTGCAACAAGTCGAGCTTTACAAATAGTGACATTCACCATCAGTGTCTGTCTTCATTTTAAAGATCCATTTGTACTCAACGACCTGCCGTCCAACGAGCAAGTCTACCAAAGTCTACACTTGGTTTTAATACATGGATCCTATCTCGGATTTCATGGCCTCCAACCATTTGTCGGAATCCGGGCCCATCATCGCTTATCCATAGCTCGTAGGTTCATCGTTGTCCAACAGCATGACCTCCAAGACAGAGTTGTCGTACCGCTCAGGAGCAGTACACATCCTTGTCGACCTACGGAGTTCGATAGTAACTTGATCCTGAAGCTTCATGATCATCATCATTAACTTCCTCTTCAACTAACGTAGGCTTCACAGAAACATCTTTCTGCGCTGCGCTACTCTCTGGTTGAACAAAGGTTTAACAACCTCATCAAGTTCTATCTTCCTCCCACTCAATTCTTTTGAGAGAAACTTTTTCTCGAGAAAGGACCCAGTTCTAGCAACAAACACTTTGCACTCGGATCTGAGATAGAAGGCATACCCATCTGTTCTTAGGGTATTCTATGAAGATACATTTGTCCGCTTTGGGTTCTAGCTTATTATGTGAAAACATTTTCCACACAAGCATCGCAGCCCCAAACATTAAGAAATGACAGCTTAGGTTTCTATCAAACCATAATTCACACGGTGTCATCTCAACGGATTTAGATGATGCCCTATTTAAAGTGAATGTAGTTGTCTCTAATGCATAACCCAAAAAATTATAGTAGTAAAATGATAAGAGACATCACAGTATGCACTATATCAATAGAGCATGACTATGATGTTCGGACACACCATCACAGCATGGTGTTCCAGGTGGCGTTAGTTGTGAAACAAATTTCACGTTGTCTTAAGTTGTATGCCAAACTCGTAACTCAGATATTCACCTCCACGATCATATCGCGGTCATTTTTATCTTCTTGTCACGATGATCTTTAAACTTCACTCTGAATTTGCTTGAACCTTTCAAACGATTCAGACTTGTGTTTCATTAAGTAAATATACACTATATCTACTCAAATCATCAGTGAAGGTAAGAAAATAACGATATCCACTGCACGCTACAAGACTCACTAGATTGCATACATCAACATGTATCATTTCCAATGAATCACTTGCTTGCTCCATCCAACGGGGTCCTTTAGTCATCTTGCCCAAGAGGCATGGTTCGCATGTCTCAACCGATTCGAAATCGATGAGTCCAAATATCCATCAGCATGGAGTTTCTACATGCGCTTTATACCAATATGACATTTAACGGCAGTGCCACAAGTATGTGGTACTATCATTATTAACTTTGTATCTTTTGACATCAATGTTATGAACATGTGTACTACTACGATCAAGATTTCAACAAACCATTCTCACTTGGTGCATGACCATTGAAGGTATTATTCATGTAACCAGAATAACTATTATTCTCTGACTTAAATGAATAATCGTATTGCAACAAACATGATCTAATCATGTTCATGCTCAACGCAAAACACCAAATAACATTTATTTAGGTTCGTTACTAATCCTGAAGGTAGAGAGAGCGTGCGATGTTGATCACATCAACCTTGGAAACATTTCCAACACACATCGTCACCTCACCCTTAGCTAGTTCTCCGTTTATTCCGTAGCTTTTATTTCTAGTTACTAACATTTAGCAACCGAACCGGTATCCAATACCCAGGTGCTACTAGGAGTACTAGCAAGGTACACATCAATAACTCGTATATCAAATATACTTCTGTCGATGTTGCCAGCCTTCTTATCTACCAAGTATCTAGGGTTGTTCCGCTTCAGCGACCTCTCACCTCATAATAGAAGCACTTAGTCTCGGGTTTGAGTTCAACTTTGGGTTGCTTCACTGGAGCAGCAATTGACTTGCTATCCATGAAGTTTCCCTCCTTGCTCTTGCCCTTTTCGAAACTAGTGGTTTGATTAACCATCAACACTTGACGCTCCTTCTTGATTTCTACCTTCGCGGTGTCAAACATCGCGAACAGCTCAGGGATCAATACTTCTATCCCTGGTGTATTATAGTTCATCACTAAGTTCTAGTAGCTTTAGTGACAGTGACTTGGAGAACTATATCAATCACTATCTTATCTGGAAGATCAACTCCCACTTGATTCAAGCGATTGTAGTACCCAGACAATCTGAGTACATGCTCAACGATTGAGCTATTCTCCTTCATCTTACAAGCAAAGAATCTTGTTGGAGATCTCATATCTCGCAACAAAGGCACGAGCCTGAGATCACAATCTCTGCTCCTAGAACATCTCATATGTTCCATGACGTTCAAAACGTTTTGGAGCCTCAATTCTAAGCCGTAATGCATGACGCACTAAACTATCAAGTAGTCATCGAAACGTGCCTGTTAGATGTTCACAACATCTATAGACGACGCTAGAGGGGGTGGCGCACCGAGCGGTGCATTAAGGACATAAGCCTTCTGTGCAGCAGTGAGGACAATCCTCAGATCACGGACCCAGTCCGCAATTTTGCTACGAACATCTTTCAATTCTATTTCTCTAGGAACATATAAAAATACAAGGGAGCTACAGCGCGAGCTAGTAATCTACAACATAATTTGCAAAGACACTTTGACTATGTTCATGATAATGAGTTCAATTAATCATATTACTTAAGAACTCCCACTCAAATTGACATCCCTCCGATCATTCGAGTGATACATGATCCAAATTCACCAACTCAAGTCCGATCATCACGTGAGTTGAGGTGGCTGCAATGGTGAACATCATTATGTTGATCATATCTACTATATGACTCATGTTCGACCTTTCAGTCTCTCGTGTTCCGAGGCCATGTCTGTACATGCTAGGCTCGTCAAGTTTAACCCGAGTGTTCTGCGCGTGCAAATCTGGCTTGCACCCGTTGTATGTGAACGTAGAGTCTATCACACCCGATCATCACGTGGTGTCTCAACACGACGAACTTTCGCAACGGTGCACACTCGGGGAGAACACAGTTCATCTTGAAATTCAAGTGAGGGATCACCTTATAATGCTACCGCCGTACTAAGCAAAACAAGGTGCATAAAAGGATTAACATCTCATGCAATTCATAAGTGACATGATATGGCCATGAACTTGTGTTTAAGATCTCCATCTTCGAAACACCGGCATGATCTCCATCGTCACCGGCACAACACCATGATCTCCATCATCTTGATCTCCATCAATGTGTTGCCATTGGGGTTGTCACGCCCTGCATGCTTCTACTACTATTGCTACCGTAGCGATAAAGTAAAGCATTACATAGCGCTTAATGATTGACACGCAGGTCATACAATAATTAAAGACAACCCTATGGCTCCTGCCGGTTGCCGTACTCATCGACATGCAAGTCGTGATAATCTATACATCACATGATCATCTCATACATCACATATATCTCATCATGTAATTGGCCATATCACATCACAACATACCCTGCAAAAACAAGTTAGACGTCCTCTAATTGTTGTTGCATATTTTACGTGGCTGCTATGGGTATCTAGCAAGAACGATTCTCACCTACGCATAAACCACAACGGTGATACACTAGTTTGCTTTTCAACCTTCTCAAGGACCGCCTTTGTCGAATCCGATCCAACTAAAGTGAGAGAAACTGTCACCCGCAAGCCATCTAGGCAACAAGTTGCGTCGAGGGAACCGGTCTCTCGTAAGCGTACGAGTAATGTTGGTCCGGGCCGCTTCATCTCACAATCCCGCTGAACCAAAATACGACCAAGGGAGGAAGCAATCTAAGCATCAACGCCCACAAACCTTTTGTGTTCTACTCGAGATCTCATCGAACCATCAACCTAGCTCATGATGCCACTGTTGGGGAACGTCGCATGGGAAACAAAAATTTTCCTACGCACACGCAAACCTATCCATGGTGATGAGCATCTACGAGAGGGAGAGTGGATCTACATACCCTTGTAGATCGCTAAGCGGGAAGCGTTAAGAAACGCGGTTGGTGTAGTCGAACATCTTCGCGATCCAAATCGCCGAGCGTCCCGCGATCTCATCACGATCCGTCCCGCGATCCAATCATGATCCGTCCCGTGAACTCATCACGATCCGTCCCGCGATCTCATCACGATCCATCTCACGATCTTGATCACGATCTATCCCGCGAACTCATCACGATCCGTTCCGTGATCACATCACGAACCGTCTCGCGATCTCGATCACGGTCCTTCCGATCTAGCGCCGAACGGACGGCACCTCCGCGTTCAGCACACGTGCAGCTTGATGACGATCTCCACCATCTTGATCCAGCAAGAGGAGGTGGAGAGGAG
Source organism: Hordeum marinum (assembly GCA_022496015.1). Classification (NCBI taxonomy): domain Eukaryota; kingdom Viridiplantae; phylum Streptophyta; class Magnoliopsida; order Poales; family Poaceae; genus Hordeum; species Hordeum marinum. Next base: position 66,529,799 of record CM039673.1, read on the forward strand.
AGAGAGTTCACCGGCAGCGTGACGGCGCTCCGGTGATGGTGGTGGAGTGATTCCGGCAGGGCTTCGCCTAAGCGCTGCGGAAAACCGATCTAGAGGAGAAACTGTGCACCGGTGTAACGGGTAGCACGTGGCCGGAAATTCTGTCCAAAAACCACCCAATCCACTAGTATATATAGGAGGAGAGGAGAGGAGAGGCAGCCAAGGCCTTTGGGTCGGCCGAAATAGGAGGTGGGAGCAATCCTACTTCACCTCCAATCCTAGTTGGAGTAGGATTGCCTCCTATTGGCTGATTTTCCACTTTTTGCTTTAGGACTTTCTCTCCTGCGCCATGGGCCTTTGTGGCTGTTTTCCCAGCCCACTAAGGGCTGGTTATTATTCTCCCACAGCCCATGGACCTCTTGGGGTCGAAATACCCCTCCCGGAGGTCCTCCGGTACACTACCGGCACTCCCGGTACAATACCGATACTCCCGGTACACTACCGATGAGCCCGAAACTTTTCCGGAAACCAAACTGGGACTTCCTATATATGAATCTTTACCTCCGGACCATTCCGGAGCTCCTCGTGACGTCCGGGATCTCATCCGGGACTCCGAACAACCTTCGGTCACCACCATACATAACTCTACACTACCGAAACGTCACCGAACCTTAAGTGTGCAGACCCTGCGGGTTCGAGAACTATGTAGACATGACCGAGACACCTCTACGGTCAATAACCAATGGCGGGACCTGGACGTCCACATTGGTTCCTACATATTCTACGAAGATCTTTATCGGTCGAACCTCTATGTCAAGGATTCAGTCAATCCCGTATATCGTTCCCTTTGTTCTTCGGTATGTTACTTGCCCGAGATTCGATCGTCGGTATCTCCATACCTAGTTCAACCTCGTTACCGGCAAGTCTCTTTACTCGTTCCGTAATACAAGATCCCGCAACTAACAATTAGTCACATTGCTTGCAAGGCTTATTGTGATGTTGCATTACCGAGTGGGCCCCGAGATACCTCTCCGTTACACGGAGTAACAAATCCCAGTCTCGATCCATGCCAACTCAACAAACACCATCGGAGATACCTGTAGAGCACCTTTATAGTCACCCAGTTACGTTGCGACGTTTGATACACACAAGGCACTCCTCCGATATCCGTGAGTTGCATGATCTCATGGTCATAGGAACATATACTTGACATGCAGAAAACAGTAGCAATAAACTGAAACGATCATATGCTATGTTTGTAGTTTGGGTCTTATCCATCACATCATTCTCCTAATGATGTGATCCCGTTATCAAATGACATCTCATGTCCATGGCTAGGAAACCTTAACCATCCTTTGATCAACGAGCTAGTCTACTAGAGGCATACTAGGGACATGGTGTTGTCTATGTATCCACACATGTATCTGAGTTTCCGATCAATACAATTATAGCATGGATAATAAACGATTATCACGAACAAGGAAATATGATAATAACTAATCTATTATTGCCTCTAGGGCATATTTCCAACAGTTTGGACCAAGCACAGAGAAAGAGGGGTTATGATGGAAGACAACGAAGAAGAAGAGGATGACAACAACTACCCCCCTGAATACGGTGATGCTGCAATGGGGGAAGCTGAAGATCAAGAGGAACCAGACGATGTGCCCGATGATGATCTTCGCTGGGTCATTGTTGATGCACAGAGAGAATGCAAAAGTGAAAGGGAGAAGTTGAAGTTCGATCGCATGTTAGAGGATCACAAAAAAGGGTTGTACCCAAATTGCAAAGATGACAACAAAAAGCTCGGTACCACACTGGAATTGCTACAATGGAAGGCAGACAATGGTGTATCTGACAAGAGATTTAGTTCGCTACTGAAAATAATGAAGAAGAAGCTTCCAAAGGATAACAAATTGCCCGACACTACGTACACATCAAAGAAGGTTGTATGCCCTCTCGGATTGGAGTTGCAGAAGATACATGCCTGCCCTAATGATTGCATCCTCTACCACGGTGAGTACGAGGAATGGAACGCATGCCCGGTATGCGGTGCATTGCGGTATAAGATCAGAAGAGATGACCCTAATGATGTTGAGGGAAAGCACACCGGGAAGAGGGTTCCTGCCAAGGTGATGTGGTATGCTCCTATAATACCATGGTTGAAATGTTTGTTCAGAAACAAAAAGCATGCCGAGTTGATGCAATGGCACAAAAAAGACCATAAGAAAGACGGGAAGTTGAGAGCACCCGCTGACGGGTCGCAGTGGAGAAAGATCGAGAGAAAGTGGAGCGACTTTACAGGTGACCCGAGGAACGTATGGTTTGGTTTAAGTGCAGATGGTATTAATCCTTTTGGGGAGTAGAGCAGCCAACATAGCACATGGCCTGTGACTCTATGTATGTATAACCTTCCTCCTTGGTTGTGCATGAAGCGACGGAAGTTCATTATGATGCCAGTGCTCATCCAAGGCCCTAAGCAACCCGACAATGATATTGATGTGTACCTAAGGCCATTAGTTGATGAACTTTTACAGCTATGGAATGGAAGAGGTGTACATGTGTGGGATGAGAACAAACAGGAGGAATTTGACCTACATGCGTTGTTGTTTGTAACCATCAACGATTGGCCTGCTCTCAGTAAGCTTTCAGGACAAACAAACAAGGGATACCACGCATGCACACACTTTTAGATGACACCGACAGTATATATTTGGACAAATGCAGGAACAATGTGTACCTGGGGCATCGTCGATTTATTCCGACCAACCATCAATATCAAAAGAAAGGAAAGCATTTCAAAGGTGAGGCAGATCACCAGAAGAAGCCCGTCCTCCGTACTGGTGATCACATACTTGATATGGTCAATGATTTACAAGTAATATTTGGAAAGGATCCTGGCGGACTATCTGTTCCGAATGACGTTGACAAACGCACATCCATGAAGAAGAAATCTATATTTTGGGATCTACCCTATTGGAAAGACCTAGAGGTCCGCTTTGCAATCGAAGTGATGCACGTGACGAAGAATCTTTGCGTGAACCTGCTAGGCTTCTTGGGAGTGTATGGGAAGACAAAATATACACCGGAGGCATGGGAGGAACAACAACATGTGCATGAAAAAGACGACATGCATCCAAAGCAGTATGAAGGTCATGCCAGCTACGCTCTTACCAAAGAAGAGAAGGAAATCTTCTTTGAATGCCTGCTCAGTATGAAGGTCCCGTTTGGCTTCTCGTCGAATATAAAAGGAATAATAAATATGGTAGAGAAAAAGTTCCAGAACCTAAAGTCTCATGACTGCCACGTGATTATGACACAACTGCTGCCAGTTGCATTGAGGGGGCTTCTACCGAAAAACGTTCGATTAGCCATTGTGAAGCTATGTGCATTCCTCAATGCAATCTCTCAGAAGGTGATTGATCCAGAATCCTGCCAAGGTTAACGAGTGATTTGGTGCAATGTCATGTTAGTTTCGAGCTGGTGTTCCCACCGTCCTTGTTCAATATCATGACGCATGTCCTAGTTCATCTAGTCGACGAGATTGTCATTCTGGGCCCTGTATTTCTACACAATTTGTTCCCCTTTGAGAGGTTCATGGGAGTCTTAAAGAAATATGTTCATAACCGCGCTAGGCCAGAAGCAAGCATCTCCATGGACCATCAAACAGAGGATGTCATTGGCTTTTGTGTTGACTTCATTCCTGACCTTAAGAAGATTGGTCTCCCTCAATCGCGGTATGAGGGAAGACTGACTGGAAAAGGCACGCTAGGAGCGGACTCAATAATATGTAGGTACGGGCATTCTTGGTCTCATGCACACTACACCGTTCTATAAAATTCCACCTTGGTGACCCCGTATGTCGATGAACACAAGAATATTCTGCGCTCCAAACACCCGAAGCAGTGTGACGACTGGATTACATATGAACACATCAAGACTTTCGGCAGTTGGTTGCAAACACGTCTCATGGGTGACAACACTGTTTCTGATGAGTTGTACTCATTGGCCAGGGGACCATCTTCGACTGTATTGACTTACAAAGGGTACGAGATAAATGGGAATACATTTTATACGATCGCCCAAGATGAAAAGAGCACCAACCAAAACAGCGGTGTCCGCTTTGATGCAGCAACCAAGAGGGGAAAGGACACATATTATGGTTACATAGTGGACATATGGGAACTTGACTGTGGACATGATTTCAAGGTCCCTTTGTTTCAGTGCAAATGGGTCAATCTATCAGGAGGCGGGGTATAGGAAGACCCACAGTACAGAATGACAACAGTGGATGTGAACAATCTTGGGTACACAGATGAACCATTCGTCCTAGCCAATGATGTGGCGCAGATTTTCTATGTGAAGGACATGTCTACCATACCGAGAAAAAGAAAAGATAAGAAAGCGAATACATCATACGATGAGCCAAAGCGCCGCATAGTTCTTTCAGGAAAAAGAGACATCATGGGATTGGAGGGCAAGACAGACATGTCTGAAGATTATGAAAAGTTTCATGAAATTCCTCCCTTCAAAGTCAAGGCTGACCCAAGCACCCTGGTAAACGATGAAGATTATCCATGGTTACGGCGCAATAAGCAAATGATACAAGCGAAGAAAAAGTAAAGACTTTCTCTCCACAACTATATCATTGCAGTGACATGTGAAGAAATGAAATGCCTTTTGTAACACATGAGTTTTCGTCCGAAACCCTAATAATTCGAAAGAGATTTTCCGTTTTGTACACGAAGTGCATCCAGTTTTTGCCGTAACCCTCTCAACTTTTTATAACATGCTATGTGGGTGAAATGATGATACCATGCCAACTTTCAACCTTTTCAGAGTTTATTTGAAATGCTTTTCAATTTTAGGGTCATTTAGCTCAAAAAAATCAGTAAGTGCATGAAAAATACCAAATGAAGTCAGAAAGGGTTGAAAAATGATGATGTGGCTTTGAATGGTGCATTTTGAACACACAAAAAGTCTGGAGTTCAAATGAGTTCAGAAAAATGAAATCCCTTTGTAACAGATGAGTTTCCGTCCGAAACCCTGATACTTCGAAAGAGATTGTCCATTTTGTACACGAAGTGCATCCATTTCTTGCCGTAACCATCTCAACTTTTTAGCACATGCTAAGTGGGTGAAATGATGATACCATGCCAACTTTCAACCTTTTCAGAGTTCATTTGAAGTGCTTTTCAATTTCAGGGTCATTTAGCTCAAAAAAATTAGTAAGTGCATGAAAAATACCAGATGAAGTCAGGAAGGGTTGAAAATTGATGATGTGGCTTTGAATGGTGCATTTTGAACACACAAAAATTATGGAGTTCAAATAAGTTCAAAAAATGAAATCCCTTTATAACAGATAAGTTTTCGTCCGAAACCGTGATACTTCGAAAGAGATTGTCCATTTTATACACGAAGTGCATCCAGTTTTTGCCGTAACCCACTCAACTTTTTAGCACATGCTATGTGGGTTAAATGATGATACCATGCCAACTTTCAACCTTTTCAGAGTTCGTTTGAAGTGCTTTTAAATTTCTTTCAAAACATTGTGGGAGTGGAGTTCAAAAAAGAATCAGCTAAAAAGCTTTTATAAACCTCTAGTTTTTTTGAAACAATAATTATATAAAAATTATGCAAGTAAAATTATCAAAGTATTTTTTGTTCAAAACATTAATAGCAAAAAAGAATATAATGATAAAACACACTGGAAATAAATAAAGCAAAAAATAAATAAAGCAAGAAACAAAACAAAATAATGGAAATTATGCAACTAAAATTATCAAAGTATTTATTTGTTAAAAAGAATGAACTAAAATAACAGAAGGAAAATACTGGAAAAAATTTAACAATAAATAAAGCAAAAACAAAACAAAAATACTGGAAAAAAATAAAAAAAATGCCGTGTACTGGGCCACCATGGCCTGAATACGACTAGAAGCCCAACCAGCCAATTGGACCAGGATTCAGGCCCACAAAAGGCCCACTAAGCCCATAGGCAAACACAGAGTGGTTATGCCCGTAAGCCTGCTTTAGAGAGGAGTTCGAACTCTCACGCGCACCGCGCCTTATAAAGAGGTGGGGCATAGTCTCCACTAGCAAGGTGGGACTAAACTCCCACCACGCCGCTGTGCAAGGCCATTAGTCCCAGTTGGTGGAACCAACCGGAACGAATACCTACCTTTAGTCCTGGTTGGTGGCACCAACCGGGACTAATACACCCCTTTAGTCCCGGTTGGTGCCACCAACCGGGACCAAAGGTCTCTGCTTCCCGCCCTTTGGGCTACCGAAAAGAGACCTTTGGTCCCGATTGGAGCCACCAACCGGGAATAATGGTGGGCATTAGTCCCGGTTGGTGGATCCAACCGGGACGAATGGTTGGGCTATATTAGCTAGCACTTAGGATTTTCCCCCAATTTCTCCCATCGCCACACCCTACCTCCTCGTCACCGTCGTCGTCGACGCCCTCGCCCTGCCCTGCCCCGACCCCGTTTGTCACTGCCGTCGTTCGTCACTGCCGTTGTCGTCGCCCTTCTTCCCCGACGCCGCGCCCTGCCGTCGCCGTTGCCGTCGCCGTCGCCGCGCCGTTCGTCACTGCTGTCGTCGTCGCCCTGCTCTCGTCGCACCCTGTCCCGACGCCCTTCTTCCCCAACGCCGTTCGTCACTGCCGTCGCCATCGCCGTCGTCACCATCGCCGTCGCCGTCTCCGTCGCCATGCGCCCCTGCCCTGCCCCCGCCGTCGACATCGCCATCGTCATCGTCGCCGTGCGCCCCTGCCCCACCCCCGATCAGCCCGGCCACGCCCCTGTCCCGGCCCGTCCCCGCCGTCGCCGGCCGCGCCCTTGCCCCATCGTCGCCGGCCACGCCCCTGCCCCGTCGTCGCCCAAGCCCCGCTGCGAGCCGCCGCGCCGCTCGGCCTTTTTTTTATGTTTATGTTAATGTTCATAGCATTTTTTGGTCAAAAAATAGATGTGATCATTGTCACACAAAAATGCTATACTTATTTTGGATATGATGAATTTTTTAGTCATGTTCCGATGTTTTTTTTGTTCATAGAATATTTTTTTGTTCATAGCATTTTTTGGTCCATGTATATATGTATGTGTATGTATGGATGGATGAATGGATGGATGGATGTAACTCTTAAGTTAAAATTTACCCCTCCCTAATAACTTCGACATGAGGAGGGACATGCACGAGAGAGACGCGGTCCGCTCATCCGACCAACTATCTCCTCCTTCGCCTACTCCGGCATGTCGGAGCAGTACGCCTCCTCCTCAGCCTCGTCGGCAACGGCGGAAGACAGACCCCGTCGCTCCGGCTCCTCTGGCGCCTAATAAGCAACGACGAAAGGGAGCCGCCACCGCTCCGGCAGCTAGCAGTACAAGCATAGGCAGGAGGGGATACAAATACGGTCCATCTCTCAAGCCTCTGGAAAAGTTACCATATGAGAGGACCGAGTCTGAAAAACGAGGAGATATCTCAGGCCGAAGTGAGGGCCCATTTTGCAAAGAAAACTCCACCTCCGAAGGAGAAGATAGATCTGGTGAAAGCAATGCGCACTATCGATGCCCTGAAGCGACCATCACCGCCTTCGCCGGATTCCAACTTTGACCGATGTATTAAAAAGACATATCAAGATGGGCGGCGGTCGGGAAGTACTTCGAGTGATGCAAGGTTAGCAGAACGAAGAAGTGGGAAAAAAATTCCCCAACTCGGCGAACAGGCAAACCAATCGTGCCCCCCGCTCAAGGTGTCTAGCGATATCGTCGCTAATCATCCGGGGATGGTGCCCGGTACCAAACCTGGTGATTACCTGAGCGATGATGTACATTTTAAGCCGTTGGAGGTGGATGAATTGCGTTACCGGCACGGGCGGCCTCTCGTCAAACCTGATCATCCTCCTCTAACAACGATGATACGAAAATTCCATGAATGGTACATGAAAACCTGCCGCGAGTCTGGGAAGGATTCTTTGATACTGTCAGTTAAAGAGGAGCACAACCTCGTTGGAATGGAACTGTTGAATATTGAATTGGAGGAGATATTCCAGTTATACAATCAAAATGCCCTCGACAAAACAATCGTGACTTGCTACTGTCTGTAAGTACTACTTCTGTAATTAAGTCTCTCTATGTATATATCTCAGCTCTTTCATTGCATGTATATATAATTATCCTCACTACTATATTATGCAGATTGAAGATCGTTGAATGCAGAAAAGCACAAATTTATGACATTGGGTTCATTAACCCAAATGTCATACATGAGTATAATTTTCAAAAGTATCACACACAAACCAAGGAGGACTTGCTACAATCGTTGCTTAAAAATCAAAACAAAGGGACAATACTCTTTCCTTACAACTTCAAGTGAGTTTTATTGTCTTGTGCATATTCGGTTTCCCTTATTACTCGAGGTTTATAGTAATGCAATTGATGAGTTATGCATGCGTGCGCAGTTTCCACTATATTCTGCTAGAGATTCAGCTTGAGCGTGCAGTAGTAATCGTCTTAGACTCGGAATGAAAAGATCCCTAGGATTATGGGGACATGACTGAAATCTCCAGAAGTAAGTTCAATCGATCATTATCGCATCATATCGGCGACTTTGTTTATTTCCTGATATCAAGTAATTATTTTCTTTGTCTGGCAGGGTTTGGAAAGAGTTCACAGCAATTGTTCCAGCACTGCCGGGGGAGCTGCGATTTACACACCCGAAAGTAAGTACTACTAGCTAGTTCCGCGCATCTGCCATTGATTCTAGTTTCATCAATACCATTTATCATGCTTGATTATCAGTTTGATTGAACTCTATTTCTCGTAAAGTGCTTGTGGCAGGAAACCGGGAATGATTTTTGTGGATACTACGTTTGCGAGTTCATCTACAACGCGATGACCCCTAAGCGGGGCTACCCTAAAACACAATTTCAAGTGCGTAAGCAATAATATTCACAATTTTATTTTATTACCATATACATGTATTGACCCCCTTCTTCAATTTAGATGTGCCAGATGCGGGATGAACTCCTACCACATGATCACATACGAGCAATTCAAGAAGAATTGGCGGGATTTTTTCTTGACCACGTCATAAATAAAGGCGGAGAATACCATCTGAAAGTTGACATTAGATGTTAGAGATTGTAAGAGATCTTATATTGTATATATGTAGCTAGTAGTGTCGGATATATATACAAAAACTTGTTATACGACCAATCTCTCGGAGAAAGAGAGGTCGATCACTTCTATCTCTATATGTTCATGACGATCTTCTGTACTTAATGGTTCCTTCATTTGCTTACTAGCTAGCATGTCGAGTTCTCTCTATAGTAGCTAGCGTCGACCAAGCACGGAGAAAGAGAGGACACTTCTCTCTATCAATTAGCTAGCTAAAACAATATAAAACCCCTAACTTAACCGTACAAAACCTCCTAACCCCCCTCCCTTTCAAAAAAACCCCAACAACTGCTAGATGCTGACACGTGGATGTCTTTTGGTCCCGGTTGGTGTTACCAACCGGGACTAAAGGTCCTCCTGCCTGGGCTCCTAGCACCGGCCACGTGGAGCCTCTTTTGTCCCGGTTGGTAAGCGAACCAGGACTAAAGGTTTTGGGCTTTAGTCCCGACCCTTTAGTCCCGGTTCTAGAACCGGGACAAATGAGCCTTAAGAACCGGGACAAATGGACCTTTTTCTACTAGTGTATGTTTTATATGTCATTTTATATTGTATTTATGGACTAACCTATTAACCTAGTGTCGAATGTAAATTCCTATTTTCTACATGTTTTTTGTTTTCCAAGAAATCCATACCAAATAAATGTAACAAAACTTTTTATCATTTTTTTGGACAAAAAGAGACATTGGAAGCTTTGGGAGGAAAACCATCCACAACACAACAGAGGCACCAGGCGGGGGGTTTACCCTAAGGGGTAGGGCACGCCGAGGTGCCTTTTGGCCCCCCTTGGCTCCATTTGCCCTAATCCCAATAGTATAAATTCCCTACTATCTAGAAATCCTGAAAGCAAGACCCGAAACAATTCTATCGCCATCGCAAGTCTCTGTTCTTCTGTGATCCCATCTGGAGGTATTCCGGTTTTATTCCGGATGGGGAAACCATGACAGAGACCATGTTCATCAACCTTGTTACCTCCATGATAACGTGTGAGCAGTTCCTACAAGATCTACGGGTATCTCTCTCTCTCTCTCTCTCTCTCTCTCTCTCTCTCTCATCTTCAATACAATGATCACTTTTGTTGGGATCCGATGAATTGAGGGTTTATAATCATATTATTCATTAAAATAAATCGAGTCTTTTCAGATCTATTCTGTGCAATTTAATAGCTATGTATGCTTTTCGATCAATGAGTTTGCTTTATCCAAATTAATGAGTAGATCAAGAGGGAGTGGTGAATATTAGCGGTTTTAATCTTACTGTGTCCTTCCTCTGTGACAACAGGGGTTGCAAGGCACATATGGTATTGTTGCTACTAAGGATAAAGCGACGAGGTTAGAACATATAGTTTGATCTTACTTGTGTACATTATGTCCTCATTCTTAAAGCGTTACTATGTTTGTTATGAACTTAATACTCCAAGGTGCATGCTGGATAATGGTCTTGTGGTGGAGTAATAGTAGTAAATGCACTTGGATAGCGGTCTACTTGTCACGGATGCAATGCCTATATATGAATTATGTCATGAAAAAACATCATAACTATGATCTTTTCTATCAATTACCCTTGGTCCACTTTTCCTATTAATACTAAAAAATACAAATTGCCTATTGTTATTATTTATATTTTATTCATTTTATTTATAAACTTATCACTACCATATTTAATCCATGCAATTGGCGGGAACAAGGGGATTGGCAACCCTCTTGCCTTCGTTTGGTGCGAGCATTTGCTTTGTGCGTGTGCATGTACTATTGACGTTATTTGTGAGTTGCCTCCTACTAGTTCGATAACATTGGGTTTTAACTGAGGAAAATACTATCTGCTACTATACTGCTTCACTCTTCCTCTTCAACGAAAACCGAACACCCACACCAAGTAGCAATCCCCAAACCTAGATGTAGGTTATAACTTTTCGAGTGTAGCTCTCAGAAAAGGTAACTATCTCGAGTGGAACTCTCTGAAAATATGAATAACCAGCGTCATTTATGCCTCTTTTTCATGCAACCCTGCAGCCAAAACAAATATAAGAGTAATATAGTTATCTCAAATATCGTTGATCTGCAATTTTTGACGCTGAAATTCTAGCAGTGCAATCATGTATGACATATCGCAGAGGGGTCCCAAAAATGCGGGGGACTGACACATGTCATGAGATGGCCTCGTTTTAGAGAATGAAAAGTTTCAAGTCAAACAGAGAAACATGGTGTGCATTTCCTTCAGAAGCGGGACACGTTTCCTCTCGATACCTAGAGACTACCTGAAAAATGATGCAATTTACAAGTGTTCATAGGTGAGACATCTTTGAAACTTTTACCGCATCCTACAGGGGGGCATGTGATGACACCGTGATAGCTTTAGAGGGTTTTCGGCATCGTACGATTTTCCGAGGATTTAAACGGTTGTATGAGGCATGCCGTCAAGGTAATTTTGCCCCTGGTGGTAATAGGCCTGACTTCATGTATCCGCCTTGTAGTTTTACAATTTAGGGCATTAAAACCTTAGTAGTGCAATAAATGTTTCAAATATTACACGCATGTCCTGATAATGCGAGGATCTCATACATGTTATGTGATGATCTCCTTTGAGAGCACGAGAAGTTTCCAGTTATAACGAAGCAACATGACCAGCACTTCCTTCACACACCGCATATGTTTTCCCTAGATACCTAGAGACTACCTCGGAGATCATGCAGTTTACAAGCGGCCTCGGATGAGACTTCTTCGAAACGTGCCCAAACTTTTACCACGCCCTACTTGGGCTAAATTGTGGTTTATATATTTGTAAAGTCAAACTTTGACCAAGTTTATAGAACAACATATAAACATTTACAATACTGAATCTATACCATTCAAAAATATATGTAATGATAAATAGAATGGTATCGACTTGCTATTCTACTTGTAAATATTTTTTATGAATTTCATCAATGTTTACAAATATTGGCCTTTGATAATACTCAGGAGCACTATAGTTTGGCAAGGAAGAAGTATATTAATCTTTTCAAGACAGGTTTTCATGTAATTTACAAAGAGCTTACATATTTTATCCTAAAAAGCAAGTTGAAAAAGGGAAAGTGGAAAAATGAGAACAACAGAAAAGAAAGAACACCGGGGAAATTGAAAAAGAAAAATGAAAAGAGGTCGCACCTATGGGATCGTCCCAGCAGTAGCAGAAGCATTTCACCGTCCGTTATGGCCATCACAACCGTTTATGGATTCGTGACATCCATGGAACCCTTGACTCCGAGGCGCTTGTCCAATACATCTTACTCTGGGGACAACTACGGGAGGTCACTCTCTCGGACGTGTCGGATCACATCTCGTGGCGATGGACAACGACCAACGCATATTCCGCTAGTTCTTGCTACTAGGTGCTTTTTTCTGGATCGACCATCAAGTCGGGTTGGCTGTTAACTTGGTAGTCTTGGGAGCCCCTCTGTATCAAAATCTTCTTGTGGCTCGCCTATGAGGGCCACTGCTGGACGATTGGCAGGTTGACCCGCCACGGATTGGCCCATGCACCCCTCTTCATGCTTTGCGGCCACGAGCCAGAGACTATGCATCGCCTCCTGGCCGGTTTCTTTCTCGCGTCAGGTAAGGCACGAGATCCTCTCTTGGTGCCATGCCGTGTCAGCTCTTCCTGCGTCGGCCAATGAGTTTCGTAAGTGGTTCTCCGCTTACATTCATGACTCACCGACCGCGTTACGCCGTGGCCTCGCCATTGTTTTCATCCTCATTGCTTGAAGACTATGAAATCACCACAACAGTTGCATGTTCAATGGCGACCGACCCTTCACTGCTAGGCTTACTGATTGCATCAAGGAAGACACCCATGGTTAGGCGCACACAAGGGCCAAGGGGTTTAGTCAGTTGATCGACGGGACTTAGACATCTGTAGATGGGTTGCGCATATCCGCTCCATGCGCTCTTTTTAATTCTCGCTTACACCGTCTCCCGTGCATATGCTTGCAAGATTACCACTGTAACAGTAACAATCCTTCCCATCTATCAATATAGTGATACGCAAATCTTTTGTGTATTCATGAAAAATCTTTCTACATACCTCACGCCAAATGTCAAAAGAGAGGTGCATATTTTCACTATGTATGTATGTATGTATAGACGTGTATGTAGTATTGATAGTAGCTTTCCTTTAACACGTCATGCCAGGTCAAAAGAGAAGTTTATATCTCATTATGTATACAAGTATATATAAGTAGGATTGATAGTAATTCCCCATGCCTTTGCATGTGAAAGTGGGAATTCGATCGCTACATGTATATGTAGATGCATGCATGATTTGCTGCTGCTCGTACATAAAATACATGCTTTCAAAGAGCTGGTATCTATATTGGCCACTGGTTCTGTGGCCTTATTCATTCACGTGTCGTGCTAGCGAGCGCTGCCGACTAGTAGCTAGGTAGTAGCTCGTCCGTCAATCAGGAGTTCACCCTGGAGCAGCTGAGCCTGATCTGGCCCTGCGTCCCCGTCTTGGGCGCGATGTTGCCCATTTTGATCATGGCCGTCGTGAAGGCGCTGCTGAACGCCGCCGGGTTGGACGCGAAGTTCCGGACGGTGTTGTCCGTGGTGTCGTTGTTGAAGAGCACCTGGTCCGAGTGCAGGAGCCCTTTCTGGGACATGAGGTTGGTGTAGTAGGCGTTGTCGAACGTGTTGGCCGTCGTCGTGTCCAAGTTCGCCAGGCTGTTGTCGCCGCCGGACCGGGGGCAGTTGGCCCGGAGAGATGTGGCGAAGGCCGTGTCGATGTTAGTCTCGTTGTAGATCCTGTCCTTGAAGGTCCCGCACTGTGCCTGGCCGATGGTGTGCGCGCCCGAGAGGGCCACCATGTCGACCGTAAGGAGGCCCTTGCTCCTGAATGCAGTCTCAAGTTCTGAGCGGCTAGATGTAAAGCTTGGGAGCTCCATGTTAGCCGCGGCCTCGTTTGCATCTATGGAATCTCTTCTCCCCAAAGGGACTGTCCATGACGGCCCTCCGAGCTGCACGCGAAGGATACGAACCAAACGGTTAACGATGGCGTAAGAGATACCGCGCATCCAATCGATGATGTACATGATGGTAAGATGATCTTACGGCAACGACGGAGTCGCGGGCGGCGACGGTGAGGATGTCGGCGCAAGAGACGGTCTGGCTGCAGACGGCCTCGATCTGTGTCTTGATGCTGTCGATGACGCCGAAGCCCCTCAGCGACCCATTGTTCGGAGCCGCGTTTTGTTCCATGCCAGACAGCAGAACAGACGCGTCGCAGCCCTGCACATCACATGCGTATAGTGTTTAGGAAGCAAGCAAAAACGACAGAAATCAGGGCACGTGACGGCCATGCATGCATGTGGCCTACTTACTTGGACGAAGCAGTCGTGGAAGTGCAGCCGGAGCAGCGACGCGCCCATCCGAGGGTCGCTGCTCACGGCGGCCATGACGCCGCTCTTGATGATGGCCAGAGCCCTGGGGCACGACGTGTCGTAGAACGTCGGTGAGAGCTGCGCCGACGCCACCGTGGCCAGAGCCATGAGCACCACCAGAGAAATGCAAGAGGCAGAGGCGGCCATGGTTAGCTAGCTAGCTACAAGAACAAAGCTACGCCTTACTAGCTACCTGCACTTCTTACTGGTGGAGTGGTGGTGGCTTACTGGCTTGTGCAAGAGAGTAGTGCATCGCATGCATATTTATAGCCGAGGATTTAGCCCACGTGAATCTACAGATCGCTCCCGGTCTCCCACCAGGGATAGAGCATCCAAAATTTAGGTCCCGTTAGTCCAATGTTAGTCTCTAGCTCCAACGACGTCTGACAAAGCTAGCGTTCGGTCGGGTATACCGCGAGCTTCGAGCTCGAGGGATCTCTCTTGGCGTCTTCAAGGCTTAAATTAGGCCGCGACAGCTTCCAGCTTGAGTCGCTACCGCCAACACCAACACCTGCATTTTCCATGCAACAGGGCCAACTTGAGCGATCTCCCTTGGCGTTTTTCATCACATCCATGCTAGCGGACGCCTGGAGCCATGTGTGCGTGGACACCAACCGTTTGGCCTTACGTACGAATAGTAGTGGGGAGTCAGCGTTATTCCAAGGCGATTCAGCCTTGTTTTGACCGGTGTGCAGTCATCTTGCGCTCCCGTCGCCTTCGGCCAGCAGACAATTCGGCAGCTGGGACGCTAAGATTTGAGCCTGGCTTCCCAAACCGCACGGTAGACATAAAATGGTGAGGCAGAACTGAGGCCGCACAGCCATATACCAGCGCTGACGGACGTTTAGGCCGCAAGGGCAACTCTAGCATTTTTCTTTTCTTTTGCGGGGTAGGGCAACTCTAGCAAACTCTTCATGATTCCTTTACAGGTGGAAGAAACCCTAACATATTTGATGAAATAATATTTTGTTGTAAGTCTAGGCACACAATTCGCCATAACAACTTTTTAGCTCGTGTGTCCCTTTATCTACAAGGTTTCTTCGAATCTTTACGGCCATAACCAAATCGTCGTCCCATCTAGTTAAGATATATAATGACGATGAACTAACCTTCACTAGTAGAAAATGACCCATTTGTCCCGGTTCCAGAGGCCCATTAATCCCGGTTTAGAAACCGGGACTAAAGGGTCGGGACTAAAGCCCTAAACCTTTAGTCCCGGTTCGCTTACGAATCGGGATAGAAGGGGCTCCACGTGGCCCCTGCGGGGAGCCCAGGCAGGAGGACCTTTAGTCCCGGTTGGTAACACCAACCGGGACTAAAAGTTGCTGGTTTTTTTTGAGGGGGTAGGGGGTTTTGAAGGGTTAATTTAGGGTTTCATATTGTGTTAGCTAGCTAATTAATAGAGAAAAGTGTCCTTTCTTTCTCCGTGCTTGGTCGACGCTGGTAGCTACTATACATATAGAGAGAACTTGACGCTAGCTAGCTAATAAGCAAATGAAGGAAACCATTAATTACACAAGATCTAACAACTCGTCATCATCATCTAATCATACAAAGTTAAAGTCTCATAAAACAAAAAAAAGATAAAATGACATAGTCCGCCCTCATAGGACCTACTCCTTCCTCCTAGGTAAAATGACATAAAAAATGAATAACATCTATGTCTCCATGATGAAGCAAAGAGATCCAACGGTTTTCAACTTGTGGCTTGCGATCTTTCTTTATTTTCCCCCATGCTTCAATTTGTAGCCTTCTTGGTGGTTTGCGCTCAGTCGAGTATGCAAAAGATAACTCGGGATGTAAGGGGATTTTTATTGTCATATTACCTTCGGGTTGCATCAACGGTGGCACAATTTCATTTGGCAATTTCTGTTGAAGAACATAATAGTAGCCTAGTTAGAAATGTAATCAATACCATTTACGCAACAGTACTAGTGTATTTAATTAGCAACTCTTACCAATATATTTCGGCGAATGTCATCCGCCCTCAACCTATGCACTAGTGTCCTGTGAAATGTATAATTTGGGTCAGTTCTCAAATTATACGGAAAGATGTCCCTACCAGTTATGACACCAATAACAAAATAGATAAGATCATCCTTCTCCTCCCAAGTTAGATGTGATCCATAAGTGTAGTGTGTCGTGTCAATTATGTTTTGTATTTCACTCGAAGAAACGAAATAAGCTCTAAATTAAAAATTAAAAATTTTAGTACGGATAAACACCAAATATTTATATATATAGAATGCAAATTACTTGACAAATATGCATAGTTGACAAACTCACATGGAGGTAAAACAGGAAGTATATCGACATCCACCCAAATGCCGATGTTTCCTTCAATATGATCTTCAGGACGAAGATCGAAGGTTATTTCCATATCCTCCTGAAATCCATATGCCTTGTAAAGAGCTTCCCAATTTGAGCACCCTAATTCCGTGTTATTAAGTGAATTCATTACTTTCACAAGAAATGTGTGACCATGTTTAGTCCTCAGGTTGGCTGTCCTCGTCTCGAAACTCTCATGCTCTTCGAAACCGAGCTTCTCCAAGAAATACCGTCTTGCATGACAGGGGACGAACTAGTCAAATTGTATAAAACAGAAATTACGCGTTGAAGGAAAGAAACAGAAGTCATGCTTAATTACGAAAAAACAGTTATCATCGTTGCATACCGTAGAAATATCAAAGTCGTCGTAAAGCTTCATGGTGAAGAACCTGCCGTCTCGCAGCCCAGACTGGTCACAAAGACCCTTATCTTCACCGCATATTTCACACTTGGATCCTATCGTCGTCTCATGACGACGACATTTCATGTGTTCATAATTCAAGAATTACGGCACGCCTTGGATCCTAATGCGTGTGTGACTTTCGGTCCATCGAGGCTTTCTGTAAATAACTATCATATCTCATGGTGTGTTGGTGCGCTCTCTCTCACACAGATATGCTGGTGTATATATGTTGGTGGACACTCTCTCACAGTAATAGTTTGACCGCAGGCGGTGGATGCCCCCCTCTTCTCTTCTTGCGTATTATACCGACGAGTATATCGCAAAGAAGAGAAAAAATAGTAGGCGTCCCCCATGACAACAGTCGGGATTCCTCCATCAAGAACACACATGAAAGTCACACAAGGAGCAACGACAGACCGAAAGTCATATACGCATTATACCGATAAAATATCACTAATACATTTATAATAAACTCAAATATAATATCACTAATACACCATCTCGAATAATCCAGTTATTAATGCATCATCAAATATTAACTAATACATCTCAAATATTATCATATAAGATCACTAATATTTCCTTCGATTGATCTAAAATATTTAAAATCGATTGAAGGAACTACCACGAAACTGATTAACACACAGATCACTATTACTCAATATGTAATGGGTTGACTTTAGACCTGTCGAGTCTTTCCTTCCTAAACTCTCATCTCGCGTATATGGTGGGCACTTCCTCTGATATTGCGACTGTCGGTGATGGTGGATCCTCCATTCGTCCCCGAGTGCATTACACCAAAATGTCTAGCACACGGAAACGGAGAAGTGACCCCCACGACAATAGTCGGGATTCTTACTCTCTCATATATATAGAGGAACTCTCCCTCACTGAAAGACACACAAGGAGCCGGAACAGACCTAAAGTCAACCCGTTCCATATATCGAGAAATGACATAGAAAAAATTCCCTATGTTTTGCCGGAATGACTGGCAAATCACAAGCACTCGATATTAACTAATACATCATCCCGAATAATCCAGTTAATGCATCATCAAATATTAACTAATACATCTCAAATATTATCATATAAGATCACTAATACGTACAGATCGAATATCCTAGAATCCAAAGTGGGGGACGGTGAACTCGGTTCACTAGCGGTCTCTGAGTCGCCGACGGTGGACACCCAAAGATAAGGAACCATCACGGGATCATAACTCGCATGAGATCCCTGAAGAATCTGCCAGGTATTGTTGAAACTAGCATCCAACGCCGCCATGTAGCAACGGACGTGCTCGTCCTCCACCCTGACATGGTGACATACCACCTCCACAGGGGCCTGCTCCCTCCGCACCGAAAGTGGCCCACGTGACCACCATCACAGAAGCTCCGGTTCGACGACGAGACCTGGATTCCTCACCAACCTCTGAGCCCGGAAGGTAGCACCTCCCAGTGCCAGCCCAGCGGAGCCCAGTCCCGGACATGGCGCCTATCAAGTAGGCTCTCGCGGACCACTCGACAACAAGGATGTGGGCCGGGCATCGTCAATGTCGAGAAAAATTCCTATGGAAACGTTTTCTTATCGTTTAATCACTAATTTTTCATAAAACCAAGAATTTTTCTGTAACCTAACATACACATACTAATTTTTCCTAGGACTCCTAATAATTAAATAAAACATAAAACAACTAAAACATAAACATTCATCATATAAAAAAATCAGCATATATTTAAAAAAAATTCCACAGAGCAGGGGCGGCGGCGGCGACGAGGGACGGCGACGGGGAGGGGGACGATGTAACGCCCGGGACACACCTGCCGGTGGTCGTTACTCCTGGCAGGATCTAGACTGGCCTCACACATCAATACTAGCCTTTTCTGCGTACTTTGTCCTCACACATCAATACTGTCATTCCGTGTGCCACGACGGGTAACAATTTTCATGAACAACATGACCGCGCACCTGTCGGCAAACATCCGTGTAACCGCGAGAGTCGGATACCAACTTGTAACGCCCCAGACACACCCGCCGATGGTCGTTACTCCTGACGAGATCTAGACTGGCCTCACACATCAATACGAGCCTTTTCTGCACACTTTGTCCTCACTCATGCGCACCCGGGACCAACTTCCCGATCGGTCACCCATCCTAGAACTACTGCAAGCCAAGCACGCTTAACCTGGGAGTTCTGTTCGAATGGGCTCTCGGAAAAGAAGGAATTCCTTATTGATATGAGTAGTCTATCATCCCTAATAAGCCAGGCTATCACAGACGACGACGACGGGGAGGCGGACGGAGACGGCAAGCGGCGACGGGGACGAGGATGGCGGGCTCGACGAAGTGATGATGAAACCTGTGAAATTTGCTAAGTGCTCCTTATATAGAAGAAGCATTGGTCCCGGTTCGTGGGACCAACCGGGACTAATGCCGACCTTTAGTCCCGGTTGGTACCACCAACCGGGAACAAAGGTCTCTTTTTAGCAGCCCAAAGGGCGGGAAACAAGGACCTTTGGTCCCAGTTGGTGGCACCAATCGGGACGAAAGGGGCATTGATCCCGGTTGGAGCCACCAACCGGGACCAAAGGTCCCTTTTCGTCAGCCCAAAGGGCGGGAAGCAAAGACCTTTGGTCCCGGTTGGTTTCACCAACCGGGACCAAAGGTAGGCATTGGTCCCGGTTGGTGGCACCAACCTGGACCAATGGCCTTGCACAGCGGTGTGGTGGGAGTTTAGTCCCACCTCGCCAAGCAAAGATTGCCCGAACCTGTTTATAAGCCCCGCCACGACTACTATGTTGAGCTCCTCTCAAAGTGAAAATTGATGTCTTTATACGGAAAATTTGACCTAAGTTCAAAAAGCTAGTATGTGCTAGTATGTACTTACTAGCACTTTGAAATTAGGTTGAATTTTCCCTATAAACGCATCTATTTTCACTATTTTTATTTTTTTTCATATTAGAAGTTCTTAACAAAAACTAATTTATGAATATTCTTTTTTCTATTAAAGTTTTTAACAAAAATAACTTTGATAATTTTAGTTGCATGAATTGTATATAATATCAAGTTTAGTTATATAACTTTTGTCGAACGAAAACATGTCTGTTACAAAAGGATTTTAAATTTTATATACATATTTGAACTCAAGAATTTTTCTGCATTCAGTATGCACCATTCAAAGCCAAATCATCCCTTTTCAACCCTTTTCTAACTTCATTTGCTATTTTCATGCATTTCATCATTTATTTTAAGCTAAAATGACCCTGAATTGAAAAACACTACAAATAACTCTGAAATGGTTGAAACTTGTCATGGTACCATCATTTTACCCACATAGTATTTGCTAAAAAGTTGAGAGGGTTACGACAAAAACTGGATGCATTTCGTGTACAAAATGGGAAATCTCTTTCGAAGTATTAGGGTTTCGCACGAAAACATGTCTATTACAAAAGGATTTCAACTTTTTAAACATATTTGAACTCAAGACTTTTTCTGCATTCAATATGCACCATTCAAAGCCATATCGTCCCTTTTCAACCCTTTTCTGACTCCATTCTCTATTTTCATGCATTTCATCATTTATTTTGAGCTAAAATGACCCGAAATTAAAAAGCACTTCAAATGAACTCTGAGAAGGTTGAAAGTTGGCATGGTATCATCATTTCACCCACATGGAATGTGTTAAAAAGTTGAGAGGGTTGCATCAAAAATTGGATGCATTTCGTGTACAAAATGGACAATCTCTTTCGAAGTATCACGGTTTCGGACGAAAACTAATCTATTACTAAGGGATTTCATTTTTTTAACTTATTTGAACTCCATACTTTTTGTGTGTTCAAAATACACCATTCAAAGCCACATCATCAATTTTCAACCCTTTCTGACTTCATTTGATATTTTTCATGCACTTACTGATTTTTGAGATAAATAACCCTGAAATTGAAAAACACTTCAAATGAACCCTGAAAAGGTTGAAAGTTGGCATGGTATCATCATTTCACCCACATAGCATGTTATAAAAAGTTGAGAGGATTACGGCAAAAACTGGATGCACTTCGTGTACAAAACGGACAATCTCTTTTGAAGTATAAGGGTTTCGGACGAAAACTCATGTGTTATAAAAGGCATTTGATTCTGCACATGTAACTACAATGATATAGTTGTGGAGAGAAAGTCTTGACTTTTTCTTCGCTTGTATCCTTTGCTTATTGCGCCATAACCATGGATAATCTTCATCGTTTAACAGGGTGCTTGGGTCAACCTTGACTTTGAAGGGAGGAATTTCATGGAACTTTTCATAATCTCTAGACATGTCTGTCTTGCCCTCCAATCCCACAATGTCTCTTTTTCTTGAAAGAACTATGTGGCGCTTTGGCTCATTGTATGATGTATTCGCTTCCTTATCTTTTCTTTCTCTCGGTTTGGTAGACATGTCCCTCACATAGAAAACCTGCGCCACATCATTGGCTAGGATGAATGGTTCGTCTGTGTACCCAAGATTGTTCAGATGCACTGTTGTCATTTCGTACTGTGGGTCTTCCTGTACCCCGCCTCTTGACAGATTGACCCATTTGTAGTGAAACAAAGGGACTTTCAAATCATATCCATATTCAAGTTCCCATATGTCCACTATGTAACCATAATATGTGTCCTTTCTCCTCTTGGTTGCTGCATCAAAGCGAACATCGCTGTTTTGGTTGGTGCTCTTTTGATCCTGGGCGATCATGTAAAATGTATTCCCATTTATCTCGTACCCTTTGTAAGTCATTATAGTCAAAGATGGTCTCCTTGCCATTGAGTACAAGTCATCAGAAACAGTGTTGTCACGCATGAGACGTGTTTGCAACCAACTGCCGAAAGTCTTGATGTGTTCACATGTAATCCAGTCGTCACACTGCTTCGGGTGTTTGGAGCGTAGAATATTCTTGTCTTCATCGACATACGGGGTCACCAAGGTAGAATTCTGTAGAACTGTGTAGTGTGCTTGAGATCAAGAATGCACGTCCCTACATATTATTGAGTCTGCTCCTAGCGTGCCTTTTCCAGTCAGTCACCCCTCATACCGCGATTGAGGGAGACCAATCTTCTTATGGTCAGGAATGAAGTCAATACAAAACCCAATGTCATCCTCTGTTTGATGGCCCATGGAGATGCTTCCTTCTGGCCTAGCATGGTTACGAACATATTTCTGTAAGATTCCCATGGACCTCTCAAAGCGGAACATATTGTGTAGAAATACAGGGCCTAGAACGACAATCTCGTCGACTAGATGAACTAGGACGTGCGTCATGATATTGAAGAAGTATGATGGGAACACTAGCTCGAAACTTACAAGACATTGCACCAAATCACTCCTTAACCTTCGCAGGATTTCTGGACCGATCACCTTCTGAGAGATTGCATTGAGGAATGCACATAGCTTCACAATGGCTAATCGAACGTTTTCCGGTAGAAGCCCCCTCAATGCAACCGGAAGTAGTTGCGTCATAATCACATGGCAGTCATGACACTTTAGGTCCTGGGACTTTTTCTCTACCATATTTATTATTCCCTTTATATTCGACGAGAAGCCAGACGGGACCTTCATACTGAGCAGGCATTAAAAGAAGATTTCCTTCTCTTCTTTGGTAAGAGCGTAGCTCGCAGGACCTTCATACTGCTCTGGATGCATGTCGTCTCTTTCATGCACGCGTTGCTGTTCCTCACGTGCCTCCGGTGTATCTTTTGTCTTCAAATATACTCCCAGGAAGCCTAGCAGGTTCACGCAAAGATTCTTCTTCACGTGCATCACATCGATCGCAGAGCGGACCTCTAGGTCTTTTCAATAGGGTAGGTCCGAAAATATAGATTTCTTCTTCCACATGGGTGTGTGTCCCTCAGCGTTATTCGGAACAGATAGTCCGCCGGGACCCTTTCCAAAGATTACTTATAAATCATTGACCACAACAAGTATGTGATCACCAGTATGGAGGGCGGGCTTCTTCCTGTGATCTGCCTCACCTTTGAAATGCTTTCCTTTCTTTCGACATTGATGGTTGGTCGGAAGAAATCGACGATGCCCCAAGTACACATTATTCCTGCATTTGTCCAAATATATACTGTCGGTGTCATATAAACAGTGTGTGCATGCGTGGTATCCCTTGTTTTTTTGTCCTTAAAGGTTACTGAGAGCAGGCCAATTGTTGATGGTTACAAACAACAATGCATGTAGGTGAAATTCCTTCCCTTCGTTCTTATCCCACACATGTACACCTCTTCCATTCCATAGCTATAAAAGTTCATCAATTAATGGCCTTAGGTACACATCAATGTCATTGCGGGGTTGCTTAGGGCCTTGGATGAGCACTGGCATCATAATGAACTTCCGCTTCATGCACAACCAAGGAGGAAGGTTATACATACATAGAGTCATAGGCCATGTGCTATGCTTACTGCTCTAATCCCCAAAAGGATTAACGTCATCTGAACTTAAACTAAACCATACGTTCCTTTGGTCACCTGTAAAGTCGCTCCACTTTCTCTCGATCTTTCTCCACTGCGACCCGTCAGTGGGTGCTCTGAACTTCCCGTCTTTCTTACTGTCCTATTTGTGCCACCGCATCGACTTGGCATGCTCTTTGTTTCTGAACGAACATTTCAAACGTGGTATTATAGGAGAATACCACATCACTTTGGCAGGACCCTCTTCCTGGGGCGCTCGCCGTCAACATCACCAGGGTCATCTCGTCTGATTTTATATCGCAATGCACCGCATACCGAGCATGCGTTCAAATCCTCGTACGCACCATGGTAGACGATGCAGTCATTCACTACTAGAAAAAGGACTGTTAGTGGCGCGCCTATTTTTGCCATTAATGATGCACTATAGGTGTGCCACTATTACCACGCCACTAGTAACAAATACTAATGGCGCACCTCTGGTGCGCCATTAGTATTGCAGGTAATAGTGGCACACCTTGTATTGCGCCATTACTATTGCTACAGGTGCGCCACTGGTAACTTTGTTTTTGAATTTTTTTATTTTTTTTGAATTTTGAAGGTGGGAAAATAGTAGTGGCGCACTGTCTAACCCCCACCGTGCGCCATTGCTATTTTTGAATTTTGAATTTGGATCTGGATGTGGCTCATTTTTTGGCTTGTTTTTTTGCTCATTTTTTTTGCTTGAATTTTTTTCAAATTTCGTTCTCGACCTGGATCTGGTATTTCTTTGTGCCGGGGGAGCTCCACTTGTGGCCGGAAGTAGAGGAGGAGGGAGGAGAGTCCATGAGGAGGAGAGGAGGGAGGAGAGACCGTGAGGATCAGGAGAGAAGGGAGGAGGAGGTCGCCGGAGAGGAGGAGGAGGACCGTGAGCAGGAGAGGAAGGAGGAGCACCGTGAGGAGGAGAGAAGGGAGGAGGAGGTCGCTAAAGGAGGAGCACCGTGAGGAGGAGAGGAGGGAGGAGGAGGAGGACCGTTAGTAGGAGAGGAAGGAGGAGCACCGTGAGGAGGAGAGGAGGGAGGAGGAGGTTACCGAAGGAGGGGAATCGTGAGGAGGAGAGGAGGGAGGAGGAGGTCGCCGGAGGAGGAGCACCGTGAGGAGGAGGTCACCGGAGGAGGAGCACCGTGAGGAGGAGGAGGTCGCCGGAGAGTTGGAGATGGAGTGGAGGAGAGGAGAAGATGGAGTGGAGGAGAGTAGGAGAAGAATGAAGGGGTAAGTGGCTGGCCGGCCCTTTTAAACTTCTGTCCCAACTTAGTAGTGGCGCACCATGCACTGGTGCGCCATTGCTATTTTTTTGAATTGTGAAGGCGGGAAAATAGTAGTGGCGCACTATTCACTGATGCGCCATTGCTATTTTTTTTATTTTTTTCAATTTTTTTGAATTGTGAAGGCGGGAAAATAGTAGTGGCGCATTATTCATAAGGTGCGCCATTGCTAACTTGTTTCTTATTTTTGTATTTTTTTGAATTTTGAAGGCGGGAAAATAGCAGTGGCACACCATGCACTAGTGCGTCATTTCTAATTTATTTATTTATTGCATTTTTTTTGAAATTTTTTTGCCTTCAAATCTTAAAAGCATCGTAACTTTTTTCTGTTAGGTTTTTGAGGATTCTAGAAAATCGATAACGGGCATGGCCTGCTGAATTCGGATGTAACTTTTCGAGTAGATGATTTTTCATATAAAAAACTTTTTCATGGGAGGTCGTATGCAAAAGTTACGGCCATTTTACCGAAATACGACGGCCTTTTGCAAAAATATTCAAAATTCATGTTTGTTAATTTTCCTAACAACTAGAACACATAACACATGGGCATTTATTTTTTTTAATTTTCTTTGAATCTTTTACCATTTTCTGTTATTTTTTTAAAAACCTAAAAGGTGATCCACAAGGGGTGTGTGTTTGTGTGTGTTTGTGTGTGTGAGACGTTAGTAATGGCGCACCCTCCGTAGTGCACCATTACTAATCCAGGGAGGGTGCGCCATTACTAACCTCACACACACACGCAGGCACACCCCCACGAGACATAGCAATGGCGCACCACACCTAGGTGCGCCACTACTATGTAGCGTAGCAGTGGCACACCTAGGTGTGGTGCGCCATTGCTATGTCTGGTGGGGGGATGGACCAAAAAAATAGCAATGGCGCCCTGCTCATGTGGTGTGCCATTAGTAAAAAAATAGCAATGGCGCACCTGATTCTGATGCGCCACTGCTATATAGGTGTGGCGCACCACCATCATGGTACGCCACTAGTAGAGATATTGGGGATAAGCCTTTTTCTAGTAGTGATTAGAGCATGCATGTATCTTCTGCACCTTCAATACTAGAGGGCATACAACCTTCTTTGTTGCGTAAGTACTATCGGACAATTTGTTATCCTTTGGAAGCTTGTTCTTCAATATTTTCAGTAGCTTCTCAAATCCATTGTCAGGTACAACATTCTCTGCCTTCCACTGCAGCAATTCCAGTGTGGTACCTAACTTTGTGTTGCCGTCTACGCAATTGGGGTACAACCCTTTTTTGTGATCCTCTAGCATGCGATCAAACTTCAACTTCTCCTTTTCACTTTCGCATTGTCTCTTTGCATCAACAATGACCCGACGAAGATCATCATCGGGCACATCGTCTGGTTCCTCTTGATCTTCATCTTCCCCCATTGCAGCATCACCGTATTCAGGAGGCACATAGTATTGTCATCATCCTCTTCTTCTTCGTTGTCTTCCATCATAACCCCTCTTTCTCCGTGCTTGGTCCAAACATTATAGTATGGCATAAAACCCTTCTCAAGCAGGTGGAAGTGAAGGGTTTTAGAGTTGGAGAAAGCCTTCGTATTCTCACTGACAGTACATGGACAATGAATAAAACCATTCTGCTTGTATTCCTCAACCGCTTCGAGAAAATTATGCAGACCCTTAATATACTTGGAGGTGCGTCGGTCACCGTACATCCATTGCCGGTTCATCCACGTGCATTATATAATAAAGTGTAATTAAAATCATTACAACATATCATGAATACAGAAGTGACCAAATTAATAGAAATTCATCATCACATTAAAGCCAGAGTATAATAGTGACCAAAATAAATACAATAATAAAAGTAATAAAATTACACAAGTATATATCTAAATCATACAAGTAAAAACTTTTTTCTTTTAGAAATAAGATAAGAAGAAGAGGCTGACCACGGTGGTGCCGGCACTGAGATGGGCGCGGGCGATCGACGACGGTGAGGACGGGGATGAGACAGGACGGACCACCAAACCTAGACAAATCTTGAGTAAAATGTAGCTTCAACAAGGAACTTCGAGAGAAGAAAGCTTAAATGTGGCTTGAGAATTTAATCAAACACCTCATGTGCATATGAGGTGAGCTAGAGCACCACAAAGCTCTTCCCTCACCGGCCAAAAAAACAGAGCAGTGTGGAGTGCTCTGCTCACCGGCGAGGGGGTATATATAGGCATCTCATTTGTCCCGGTTCGTGGCTGGAACCGGGACTAGAGGACCCCCTTTGGTACCGGTTCCAGCCACGAACCGAGACCAATGATTGTGGGCCAGGAGCGAGGCACAGTGGTCCCGGTTCGTGTCAGAAACCGGGACCAAAGGTGTCCGAAGAACTGAGACCAATGTCCCACTTGGCCTGGCCGGCCCCCTCGCCTCACGAACCGGGACCGTTGCCCCTATTGGTCCCGGTTCATGACTGAACCGGGACTAATGGGCTTGCCCAGTCAGTTCCAAAGCCCTGTTTTCTACTAGTGCTTAACCCCCCTATGACAAAAGATATCAACATGGAACAAATTCAGTTCTTATGTACTTGTGTTATGGCGTACACATTTTGTCCTATGCATGTCACTGATGGAGAAACTAGATTTTTGTCACAGAAACTGCCACACGATTTTAAGTGGTTGATTTCGTCAAGCAACAAATTAAGTTCATGTATACAAAATAAACTCTCCATGCTACTGGTTAGAAATGTTTGGTAAAATCAGAAAATTTTATGCGTAATTTATTCGTACGCAAAACTATCTTTTAACTAATTTTAAAGCATTCATGTACTTAAAAACAACGTTCATTACTATAAAAATAAGTCCACATGTCATAAAAACATGATTATGTATTTTAGAACAAAATAGTCATCTTTTCGAAAACAAATATTTAGGGCTTCTAAAAAAGTGTTCATATTCAGAATAATATTTTTCTTAAATTATATGTGTTTCAAATTTTAAATGAAATTAGTTAAACAATAATGCTGAATATAATGGGATTATAATAAAAATAAAATGGAAAGCAGTATCAAATATTGATGACAAAATCAAATAAATAGTGAAGTAATAGTGAAAAAAATGAATAATGAAAAGAAAAAAAGCAACCTGATACCAAACTGACCCAACCATGCAGGATATATGATTCTTGTTTTGTGGTTTGCAATTTACTTGAGCCCATAGATTTTGGCTAGTAGATCCATACAAGCCAATGCTAATATTTGTGCGTTTGCGTAAAGTTAGTTCTTTTTTAGACATTCTCGCTAAGCTTTATTCATATGTACACAACCTTTATAGGTATAAAAAGAAGATGCCCAGGCCTAGCTAACCACACATGTCGACCAAACCCGAGCATTAATGAGTGCTTGTCGAGATTGTGACCCTCGAAGTTCGAGCTCCTAAACTCATGCACGATATTAGAAGCAGTAAAACGTCGAGATCTTTTTATGATTTCATGCACGGTAGCTCCATACTCGGATAAAGAACGCTGCTTGATTTCGACTGTGGTCTTGCGGTCTGACGCCACCTTGATCCTTTGCACATAAAGATCATTTGCTATTGCCAAAGTCTCTCTATCAGCCAGGACTTCAAGATTGGCGGGGTCAGTAACATTTATGAAAGTAATAGAAGATGCTCCTAGAAAAACTCCTCCCTGATCTCGGCATACAACAGCCACATCTCCAAATCCTTCATTCCTCGTTACAGAAGCATCAACATTAACCTTAACATGTTTTGTCGGCAGTGGTACCCACACTAATGGTCTTACAATGATGTTTCTGGTTGACAGCTGATTAGGTTTAGCAAGAATCTGGATATCTCCAAGAAAGTGTGTGATGAAATTTTGACTTGCCAGAGGACTCTCAAATATATCTTCATGGATAGCTTTCCTCCTAACTCTCCAAATTGCCCACAAGATTATGCCCATGCGAGTAAAATCATCATGTGTAAGGATACCATGCATCATAAAAACCTAGTTTTTTGTATTCAGGTCTAGATGATCGCGCATATTCTTAAACCTAATTAGTGGAGGATGCATTTGCGCTACCCAAAGGAAATTGGTATTGGGCCAACCACTTTGGACCCATTGATCTATATATTGTTTTACAACAATAATCCCAGATTTTTTATTAAATGAATTTTAATTAAATGTATAACAAAACAAGTTTAATGGCTGAATTAATATATAGAAGATAAGATGTTTATCTAATATATAATAAATGTTCACTACATAAAAATTATATTCATGTACTTCCTCCTTGCTAAATTACATCGCATATAATTTGTTTTGAAAAGTTAAACTTTGACACAGTTTATAAAAGACATATGAATATTAATAATATTAAATGTATATAATAATAAAATATAATTCACGATAAATCTAGAGTAATGTTATCCAGCAAACGTTCCCGCACTAGTAGAAAAAATCCCATTTGTCCCGGTTCGTAAGGCCCATTTGTCCTGTTTCTGGAACCAGGACTAAAGGGTCGGGACTAAAGCCCAAAACCTTTAGTCCCGGTTCTCTTATAAACCGGGACAGAAGGGGCTCCACGTGGCCTCTGCGGGGAGCGCAGGCAGGAGGACCTTTAGTCTCGGTTGGTAACACTAACCGGGACCAAAAGTCATTCACGTGTCAGCATCTTGCAGTTGCTGGTTTTTTTTTGAAAGGGAGGGGGGTTTAGGGGGTTTTGGACGGTTAATTTAGGGGTTTTATATTGTTTTAGCTAGCTAATTAATAGAGAGAAGTGTCCTCTCTTTCTCCATACTTGGTCGACGCTAGCTACTATAGAAAGAACTCGACACGCTAGCTAGTAAGCAGATGAAGGAACCATTAAGTACAGAAGATCGTCATGAACATATAGAGATAGAAGTGATCAACCTCTCTTTCTCCGAGAGATTGGTCGTATAACAAGTTTTCGTATATATATCCGATGCTACTAGCTACATATATACAATATAAGATCTCTTACAATCTCTAACATCTAATGTCAACTTCCAGATGATATTCTCCGGTTTTATTTATGACGTGGTCAAGAAAGAATCCCATCAATTCTTCTTGAATTGCTTGTATGCGATCATGTGGTAGGAGTTCATCCCGCATCTGCCACATCTAATTTGAAGAAGAGGGTCAATACATATATATGGTAATAAAATAAGATTGTGAATATTATTGCTTACGCACTTGAAATTGTTTTTCAGAATAGCCCCGCTTAGGGGTCGTCACGTTGTAGAGGAACTCGAAAATGTAGTATCCACATAAATTATTCCCGGTTTCCTGCCACAAGCACTTTATGAGAAATAGAGTTCAATCAAACTGATAATCAAGCATGATAAATGGTATTGATGAAAGTAGAATCAATGGGAGATGCGCGAAACTAGCTAGTAGTACTTACTTTCAGATGTGTAAATCGCCGCTCCCCCGACAGTGCCGGAACAATTGTTGTGAACTCTTTCCAAACCCTGTCAGACAAAGAAAATAATTACTTGATATCAGGAAATGAACAAAGTTGCCGATATGATGCGATAATGATCGATTGAACTTACTTCTAGAGAATTTTAGTCATGTCCGCATATTCCTGGGGATCTTTTCATTTCGAGTCGAAGACGGTTACTACTCCCCGCTCAAGCTGAATCTGTAGCAGAATAAAGTGGAAACTGTGCACGCATGCATAACTCATCAATTACATTACTATAAACCTCGAGTAATAAGGGAAACCGAATATGTACAAGACAGTAACACTCACTTGAAGTTGTAAGGAAAGAGTATTGTCTCTTTGTTTTGATTTTTAAGCAACGATTTTAGCAAGTTGTCCTCGATTTGTGTGGGATACTTTTGAAAATTATACTCATGTATGACATTTGGGTAATGAACCCAGTGTCATAGATTTTTGCTTTTCTGCATTCGACGATCTTCAATCTGCATAATATAGTAGTGAGGATAATTATATATACATGCAATGAAAGAGCTGAGATATATACATAGAGAGACTTAATTACAGAAGTAGTACTTACAAACAGTAGCAAGTCACGTTTGTTTTGTCGAGGGCCTTTTGATTATATAACTGGAATATCTCCTCAAATTCAATGTTCAACAGTTCCATTCCAACGAGGTCATGCTCCTCTTTAACTGACATTATCAAAGAATCCATCCCAGACTCGCGACAGGTTTTCATGTACCATTCATGGAATTTTCACATCATCATTGTTAGAGGAGGAGGATCAGGTTTGACGAGAGGCCTCCCGTGCCGCTAACGGAATTCGTCCACCTCCAACGGCTTAAACTGTATATCATCGCTCAGGTAATCACCAGGTTTGGTACCGGGCACCATCCCCGGATGATTAGCGACGATATCGCTAGACACCTTGAGCGGGGGGCACGATTGGTTCGCCTGTTCGTCGAGCTGGGGAATTTTTTGCCACTTCTTTGTTTTGCTAACCTTGCATCACTGGATGTACTTCCCGACCGGCACGCATCTTGAAATGTCTTTTTAATACAGCGGTCAAAGTTGGAATCCGGCGGAGGCGGTGGTGGTGCTTTAGGGCATCGATTGTGCGCATCGCTTTCACCCGATCTATCTTCTCCTTCGGAGATGGAGTTTTCTTTGCAAAATAGGCCCTCAATTCGGCCTGACATATCTCCTCGTTTTCAGACTCAGTCCTCTCATATGATAACTTTTCCAAAGGCTTGAGAGATGGACCGTATCAGTATCCCCTGCTGCCTATGCTTGTGGTGCTAGCCGCCAGAGCGGTGGCGGCTCCCTTCCGTCGTTGCTTACTAGGCACCGGAGGAGCCGGAGCAGCAGCGTCTGTCTTCCGCCATTGCCGACGAGGCTGAGGAGGAGGCGTACTGCGTCGAAGTGCCGGAGTAGGCAAAGGAGGAGGCGGAGTGCCCCCACGCGTTGGAGGAGCCGGAGAAGGAGGCGGTGTGCCCTGATCACTCGCTGGAGGAGGAGGAGGAGGAGGAGGAGCCGGAGTGCCCTGATTCGCCTGAGGAGAAGAAGGAGGAGGAGCCGGAGTGCCATGATTTGCCCGAGGAGAAGGAGGAGGCGGAGGCGTCCAGTTTGGAAGCTTGATGTACTCGTTCTGCCATAGACATGTACTCCTCAGGGCATGAACCAACTTATTCTCTCCTTCACTTGTACAGTGGTCAAGCTCGAGCTCCTCAAATTCTTTCATTACTTCATCCACCATCATAACAACATAGCCATGTGGAATCGGACGGTAGTGAAAAGTTCCGTTGGGTTGAAGAGGTGCAAAAGAGCCGGCAACCGCCTTGAAAGTGAGGTTCCGGTATTTCGTCATAAGCTCGCAATGTTGAGCCTCCGTGATAGTATCCACGGGGTAGCTAGGAGACGTAAAGTTAGGCTGAATGGGCTCCGTGGAAGCGACGCTGCTTCTCCGCTGAGATGGCAGGGTAGCTTCTAGGGTCGCTTCGTGCCGTTGAGATGGTTGTCCGGAAGCTCGCTGGCTCTCGGCTTCCTCTAGCTTTTGTAGTCTTGCATTGAGCTTCTGAATTTAGCTCAGCTCTTCTTTCCTCTTTCTCTCCCGGCTTTTGTAATCGTCTGTGTCGGGAAAGCCAACCTTCCACGAATTAGAGACTGGTGTGCCTCGTGTTCGTCCAGGGTGCTCAGCATTCCCTAGGGCCTCAGTCAGCTCGTCCTTCTCTCTATCGGGAATGAACGTCCCTTCCTGTGCCGCGGTGATATACTTCTGAAGCTTGTTCATGGGTATTGCAAGTTGCTCGTCCGTCCAACGACACTTCCTTGTTCAGGGTCCAAAGTTCCCCCAACCCCGAAGAACCAAGTCCTTGAACGGTCTGGCCAGTTATATGTCTGTGGTACGATGTTTTTAGCAATCAGGTCATTCTCAGCTTTGTCCCACAACGGCCGGGCTTTGAGGTAGCCACCTGACCCCGTGTGATGGTGATACTGCTTCTTTGCAGCATTGACCTTGTTTGTCTCTGACATTTTCTTACTCTTGTCCGATGTCTTGTAGTCCACAAATGCGGGCCAGTAATCTCTTATCTTCTCAAATTGGCCGATGAATTCTGGAGTCTTCCCTTTGTCGACAAACTTTGATTTCAACTCATTCTTCCACCTCCTGAATAGATCTGCCATCTTCTTAAGAGCACACGCCTTGACCAGTGGCTCTATAACTGGCTTATTCAGATCCTCCTCTGGCGGTAGGGTGAAATTTGCCTTCAGCACGGTCCAAAGATCATCTTTCTGTCTATTGGTGACATAATCACCTTTAGGGGCGCCGTCCTTAGGCTTATTCCATTGCTTGATGCTGATCGGGATGTTGTCCCTAACAATAGCTCCGCACTAATCAGAAAATGCGTTCTTGGTCCGCTTGGGTTCAATCGGATGGCCATCGTTCGTGAGTGCTGTGATCGTGAACTTTTCATCCTTGCGCAACCTCTTCTTCGGGCCTCGTCTCGTTACCGAAGTTTGGCTCGATTCGGAGGACTATAAAAGAAGAAAGAAGAGTTAATTAATATATGTACATACCAAAATAATTAATGCATCAATTAGCTAGTCACGAGAGCCAAGACTTAATTAATATATATACCTCGCCGGACTTTGCAATAGCTCCCTCCTCCGATCAGTCACCGGAGCCATCATCATGGTCTCCTTCTTCCTCCGGCATTCGGTCACCAGAGCCATCATGATCATGTACTTCCTCCTCCATTGTTCGATCACCGGAGCCGTCATAATCCTCTCCTTACAGACCATCGGTCTCGTTGAGAAACGACAAGATATCATGGCCTCTGTGGATTATGTCCCCAACAAATGTTCTTGTTCTTCATCTCTTGGATCCATAGTTTCTGCAAATATTACAACAAGGCAATTAATATACAAACATGAATGTCCGTCGTCCGGACCGCCTCTCTCATGAATGTCTGACGTCCGGACCGCCTCTCTCCTGAATGTCAAACAAGGGATTCTGTTAACCTTTAAGGGATTTAATTAACAAAATGGCGCCATTCTGAATGTGCAGAAAATGGTCAATATTTTTCCTGATCTCATCCACCCTTTTATATGTCACATTGTCTAGTGGCAAAGGATTCAAGAAAACCAAGGCTTCATCATTAGCCGGAAGTGACAGGCGCATAATGGCACGAAGCTCTCCAAAATTGTTTTGTAACGCAGTCCCAGATAGGATAATTAATTAGCTTTTTGGTACGAAGTTCAGCAAGAGTCTTTCGAATATCGCTATTTGGAAGGCCTTTGCTAAAATTCGTACCATAAAGCGAATTATTCTATCCGAGACTCTGTTTCAAAACAACTTTGAAGAGGTTCGTAGCATCATACGCATGTTACTTCTGGCTAATGATGAAGCCATAGATTTCTTCAATACTTTGACAGACAACGTGACATATAGAAGAATATATATATAGATGAGATCAGAAAAAAAATTGGATCAACTTGTGCACATCCATAATGGGGGCATTCTTGATAAATCTATGTTACCGGAGTTTTCATCATTTAAATTGGTAAATTTGGGTGGCCTCGACAACGCTTCTAGGGTTTGGGTGGCCTCGACAACACTTTTAGGGTTTGGGGTGGCCTCGACAACGCTTTTTCAGTCTCGGTTGGGTGGCCTCAAGAGTTTATCGAGTAGGGACGGGGTAGATCGACAATGATGCTCTTTCTTCTAGGGTTTGGGTGGCCTCGATAGTTGGTCGGGTGAGCGGACCGCCTCTCTCTCATGCATGTCTGACGACCCCTCTCATGTCGAAGTTATCGGGGAGGGGGTAGATCGACAACGACGCTCTTTATTCTAGGGTTTGGATGGCCTCGATAGTTGGTCGCGCGAGCGGACCGCCTCTCTCACTCATGCATGTCCGACGTCCCCCCTCATGTCGAAGTTATCGGGGAGAGGGTAGATCGACAACGATGCTCTTTCTTTTAGGGTTTGGGTGGCCTCGATAGTTGGTTGGGTGAGCGGACCGCCTCTCTCTCATGCATGTCCGACATCCCCTCTCATGTCGAAGTTATCAGGGAGGGGGTATATCAACAACGACATACATTCCGGATCTGTTGGAAAGCTCTCGGGGAGCCGAGGCCAATGTGATGATAGGGGGCCGCGGTGCTCCCATGGACTTGTTGATAGATAGAGCCGATGCCAACATTTTCATTTAACAAAAAACTACCTTCAAAAAAAGACTTGCTTCGCCGTGGGTGCTCAGTGCGACGTAGACTTGGTGGAAAAACTTTATGAAAATGCGGTGGTGGCCGGGCCGGGCGGTTTTCTTTTCCTTCTTCATTTTTTACTTTGTTTTTTCTTATATGTTTGATTTCGTTTTCACTCTATATTTTCATACATATGAAAAACGACGAGGACTTTTTACATGAACGTATACACACATATATATGAACATATATACATATACATGAAAAAAACATATACATGAACGTGTATATACATGAACATGTACACACATGACACATATACATGAACATATATACATATACATGAAAAAAACATATACATGAGCATATACGAACATATACATGAAAAAACATATACATGCGGCTCACTGGGGGCGACTGGGAGGCGACGGGGACGGCGACGACCGGGATAAGGCGACGGGGACGAGGGCAACGGGGAGGCGACGGGGACGGCGGCAACGGGGAGGCGACGGGGAGGGCAGCAACGGGGAGGCGACGGGGACGAGGACGGCGGCGACGAGGACGACGGCGAGGGGGCCGGCGGCTCGGGGACGCGACGGGGCTGACAACGGGGAGGCGACGAGGACGGGGCTAGCTACGGGGAGGCGATGAGGACGGCGGCTCGGGGAGTCAACGGGGCCGACGACGAGGACGGCGGCTCGGGGAGGCGACGGGGACGAGGACGGCGGCTTGGGGCAACTGGTAGATGAAACCTGCGAAATTTCCTGTGTGCTTCTTATATACAAGAAGCATTGGTCCTGATTGGTGGCACCAACCGGGACCAATGCCAATCTTTAGTCCCGGTTGGTGCCAACAACCGGGACCAAAGGTCTCTTTTCGGCAGCCCAAAGGGCGGGAAGCAGAGACCTTTTGGTCCCGTTTGGTGGCACTAACCGGGACTAAAGGTGGGCATTGGTCCCGGTTGGTGCCACCAACCGAGACGAAATTGCTGCATTGGTCCCGGTTGTAGCCACCGACCGGGACTAAATGGTTGGTCCTTGCTATGGTGGGAGTTTAGTCCCACCTCGCCAAGCGAGGGGCGCTCACACCGGTTTATAAGCCCACCCTCCCTACCTTGTTGAGTTCCTCTCAAATTGAAAATAGATGCCCTTATGTGGGAAAATTTGACCTGAAATCAAACTAAATTTCTGTCTGATTTCCGGTCGAATTTTACTTACATAAGCGCATGTATGTTCGTTTTTGTTATTTTATTATGCTATCTAAAGGGATTTCATTTTTTGAACTTATTTAAACTCCATACTTTTTGTGTGTTCAAAATGTACCATTCAAAGCCACATCACCAATTTTCAACCCTTTCTCACTTTATTTGGTATTTTTCATGCACTTACTGGTTTTTTGAGCTAAATAACCTTGAAATTGAAAAGCACTTCAAATGAACTCTAAAAATATTGAAAGTTGGCATGGTATCATCATTTCACCTATACAGTATATGCTAAAAAGTTGAGAGGGTTACGGCAAAAACTGGATGCACTTTGTATAGAAAATGGACAATCTCTTTCGAAGTATCACGGTTTCGGATGAAAACTCATCTGTTACAAATGGATTTCATTTTTTGAACTTATTTGAACTCCATACTTTTCGTGTGTTCAAAATGCACCATTAAAAGCCACATCATCAATTTTCAACCCTTTTGTGACTTCATTTGGTATTTTTCATGCACTTACTAGTTTTTTTTTGAGCTAAATAACCCTGAAATTGAAAAGCACTTCAAATGAACTCTGAAAAGGTTCAAACTTTTCATGGTATCATCATTTCACCCACATAGCATGTGCTAAAAAGTTGAGAAGGTTACGGCGAAAACTATATGTACTTTGTGTACAAAATGGACAATCTCTTTGGGAGTATCACGGTTTCGAACAAAAACTCATCTGTTACAAAGGGATTTCATTTTTTTGAACTTATTTGAACTCCATACTTTTTGTGTGTTCAAAATACACCATTAAAAGCCACAACATCAATTTTCAACCCTTTGTGACTTCATTTGATATTTTTCATGCACATACTGATTTTTTTTGAGCTAAATAACCCTGAAATTGAAAAGCACTTCAAATGAACCCTGAAAAGGTTGAAAGTTGGCATCGTATCATCATTTCACCCACATAGCATGAGCATAAAAGTTGAGATGGTTACGGCAAAAACTGGATGCACTTCGTGTACAAAATGGACAATCTCTTTCGAAGTATCACGGTTTCAGACGAAAAGTCATCTGTTACAAAGGGATTTCATTTTTTTGAACTTATTTGAACTCCATACTTTTTGTGTGTTCAAATGCACCATTCAATGCTGCATCATCAATTTTCAACCCTTTCTAACTTTATTTGGTATTTTTCATGCACTTACTGGTTTTAATGAGCTAAATGACCCTGAAATTGAAAAGCACTTCAAATGAACTCTGAAAAGGTTGAAAGGCATTTCATTTCTTCACATGTCACTGCAATGATATAGTTGTGGAGAGCAAGTCTTCACTTTATTCGCTTGTGTCCTTTGCTTATTGCGTCGTAACCATGGATAATCTTCATCGTTTAACAGGGTGCTTGGGTCAGCCTTGACTTTGAAGGGAGGAATTTCTTGAAACTTTTCATAATATTCAGACATGTCTGTCTTGCCCTCCACTCCCATGATGTCTCTTTTTCCTAAAAAAACTATGTGGCGCTTTGGGTCATCGTATGATGTATTCGCTTCCTTATCTTTTCTTTTTCCCGGTATGGTAGACATGTCCTTCACATAGAAAATCTGCGCCACGTCATTGGCTAGGAAGAATGGTTCGTCTGTGTACCCAAGATTATTCAGATCCACTGTTGTCATTCCGTATTGTAGGTCTTCCTGTACCCCGCCTTTTGACAGATTGACCCATTTGCACTGAAACAAAGGGACCATGAAATCATGTCCATAGTCAAGTTCCCATATGTCCACTATCTAACCATAATATGTGTCCTTTGCCCTCTTGGTTGCTGCATCAAAGCGGACACCGCTGTTTTGGTTGGTGCCCTTTTCATCTTGGGAGATCGTGTAAAATGTATTCCCATTTATCTCGTACCCTTTGTAAGTCAATACAGTGGAAGATGGTCCTCTGGCCAACGAGTACAGCTCATCAGAAACAGTGTTGACACCCATGAGATGTGTTTGCAACCAACTGCCTAAAGTCCTGATGTGTTCATATGTAATCCAGTCGTCACACTGCTTCGGGTGTTTGGAGCGCAGAGTATTCTTGTGTTCATCGACATACAGGGTCACCAAGGTGGAATTCTGTAGAACTGTGTAGTGTGCTTGAGACCAAGAATGCCCGTCCGTACATATTATTGAGTCCGCTCCTAGCGTGCCTTTTCCAGTCAGTCTCCCCTCATACCGCGATTGAGGGAAACCAATCTTCTTAAGGTCAGGAATGAAGTCAACACAAAACCCAATGACATCCTCTGTTTGATGGCCCATGGAGATGCTTTCTTCTGTCCTAGCACGGTTACGAACATATTTCTTTAAGACTCCCATGAACCTCTCAAAGGGGAACATATTGTCTAGAAATACAGGGTCCAGAATGACAATCTCGTCGACTAGATGAACTAGGATGTGCGTCATGATATTGAAGAGGGACGGTGGGAACACCAGCTCGAAACTAACAAGACATTGCACCAAATCACTCCTTAAGCTTGGCAGGATTTCTGGATCAATCACCTTCTGAGAGATTGCATTGAGGAATGCACATAGCTTCACAATGGCTAATCGAACGTTTTCTGGTAGAAGCCCCCTCAATGCAACCGGCAACAGTTGCGTCATAATCACGTGGCAGTCATGAGACTTTAGGTTCTGGAACTTTTTCTCTGCCATATTTATTATTCCCTTTATATTCGTCGAGAAGCCAGATGGGACCTTCATACTGAGCAGGCATTCAAAGAAGATTTCCTTCTCTTCTTTGGTAAGAGCATAGCTGGCAGGACCTTCATAGTGCTTTGGATGCATGCTGTCTTTTTCATGCACACGTTGTTGTTCCTCCTATGCCTCCGGTGTATCTTTTGTTTTCCCATACACTCCCAAGAAGCCTAGAAGGTTCACGCAAAGATTCTTCATCACGTGCATCACGTCGATTTCAGAGCGGACCTGTAGGTCTTTCCAATAGGGTAGGTCCCAAAATATAGATTTCTTCTTCCACATGGGTGCGCCTTTGTCAGCGTCATTCAGAACAGATAGTCCTCCAGGACCCTTTCCAAATATTACTTGTAAATTATTGACCATATCAAGTATGTGATCACCAATACGGAGGGCGGGCTTCTTCCGGTGATCTGCCTCACCTTTGAAATGCTTTCCTTCCTTTCGACATTGATGGTTGGTCGGAAGAAATCGACGATGCCCCAGGTACACATTCTTCCTGCATTTGTCCAAATATATTTTGTCGGTGTCATCTAAACAGTGTGTGCATGCGTGGTATCCCTTGTTTGTCTATCCTGAAAGGTTACTGAGAACGGGCCAATCGTTGATGGTTACAAACAACAACACATGTAGGTCAAATTCCTCCTGTTCGTTCTCATCCCACACACGTACACCTCTTGCATTCCATAGCTATAAAAGTTCATCAACTAATGGCCTTAGGTACACATCAATGTCATTGCCGGGTTGCTTAGGGCCTTGGATGAGCACTGGCATCATAATGAACTTCGGCTTCATGCACAACCTAGGAGGAAGGTTATACATACATAGAGTCACGGGCCATGTGCTACGCTAGCTGCTCTGCTCCCCAAAAGGATTAACGCCATCTGCACTTAAACAAAACCATACGTTCCTCGGGTCACCTGTAAAGTCGCTCCACTTTCTCTCAATCTTTCTCCATTGCGACCCTTCAGCGGGTGCTCTCAACTTCCCGTCTTTCTTACGGTCTTTTTTGTGCCATTCCATCAACTCGGCATGCTTTTTGTTTCTGAACAGACGTTTCAACCGTGGTATTATAGGAGAATACCACATCACATTGGCAGGAACCCTCTTCCCAGTGCACTGGCCCTCAACATCACCAGGGTCATCTCTTCTGATCTTATACCGCAATGCACCGCATACCGGGCATGCGTTCCGTTCCTCGTACTCACCATGGTAGAGGTTGCAATCATTAGGGCATACAATCCTAGAGGGCATACAACCTTCTTTGCTTCGTACGTAGTGTCGGGCAATTCATTATCCTTTGGAATCTTCTTCTTCATTATTTTTAGTAGCAAACTAAATCCCTTGTCAGATACACCATTGTCTGCCTTTCATTGCAGCAATTCCAGTGTGGTACCGAGCTTTTTGTTGTCATCTTCGCAATTTGGGTACAACCCTTTTTTGTGATCCTCTAACATGCGATCGAACTTCAACTTCTCCCTTTCACTTTCGCATTCTCTCTGTGCATCAATAATGACCTAGCGAAGATCATCATCGGGTACATCGTCTTGTTCCTCTTGATCTTCAGGTTCCCCCATTGCAGCATCACCGTATTCAGGGGGAGGGTAGTTGTCGTCATCCTCTTCTTCTTCGTTGTCTTCCATCATAACCCCTATTTCTCCTTGCTTGGTCCAAATATTATAGTGTGGCATAAAACCCTTCTGAAGCAGGTGGAAGTGAAGGGTTTAAGAGTTGGAGAAAGACTTCGTATTCTCACAGACAGTACATGGACAAGGCATAAAACCATTTTGCTTGTTTGCCTCAGCCGCTTCGAGAAAATTATACAGGCCCTTAATATACTCACAGGTGCGTCGGTCACCATACATCCTTTGTCGGTTCATCTGCGTGCGTTATATAATAAAGTGTATTAAAACCATTACAACATATCATGAATATAGAAGTGAACAATAATAAAAGTAAGAAAATCATACGAGTAAGTATATTTTCTTTTAGCAAGAAGATAAGATCAAGAGGCTTACCATGCGCGGGCGATCGACGGTTGTTTCTGGACGAGGACGGGATAGGACGGACCGCCAAACCTAGACAAATCTTGACAAAAATGAAGTTTGGACAAGGAGCTTCGAGAGGAGAAAGCTTAAGTTTGGCTTAGGCATTTCATCAAGCACCTCATGTGTATAGAAGATGAGCTAGAGCACCACAAAGCTCTCCCCTCGCTAGCCAAAAAAACAGAGCAGTGTGAAATGCTCTGCTCGCTGGCGAGGGGGTATATTTAGGCATTTCACTGTTCCCGGTTTGTGGCTGGAACCGGAACTAAAGGACCCCCTTTGGTCCTGGATCTAGCCACGAACCGGGACCAATGATTGTCGGACAGGAGCGAGGCACATTGGTCCCGGTTCGTGTCTGGAACCGGGACCAAAGGTTCCACACGAACCGGGACCAATGCCCCACGTGGCCCGCCTGGCCCCCTGGCCTCACGAACCGAAACCGTTGCCCCATTGGTCCCGGTTCGTGACTGAACCGGGACTAATGGGCTGGTCCGGCCCGAACCAATGCCTAGTGCCGGGGAGTGAATGGCACAGCGAAAGTTTTTGGCGGCAATTTATGTGTTGGAGCATGGCAATTCTGGCAAGCGAACACAGCAATTTCGCAGCAAAATCCCTCTGTTTGCTACAAGTTGTCATGTGTTTGTGAAGACATTGCTATGTGTTTCTGAACAATCTGGCACGAAAAACGTTCGCAATTTCCATGCCCCACCATGAACATTTGCTAGCTATCGGGTCCTAAATCTAATGGTCTTGATCTGCCATTATTATTGTTGAAAAAATAATTTATTTTCTTAATCAATTTTTAGAAAGTTGGACTATTGAAAAAACTTATACACTATAATTTGGGCAGGTGGAAGTATGTAAAAAAAAAGGTTCGTGCTCCAACAGTGACGTTAAATATACACATCGCGCGTCCAACACATACACATTTCCTACTCAAACATAAAACCAAGAAGATCAAACATATACAAAATAAATCAACAATAAATAGTTATTTGAACTCAAACAAATAGTTTAGGGATAGTACAACAAATAATTCTTGAAAAATACAACAAATAATTCATGAATAATAATACAACTAATAGTTTATTTTCAACTCAAACAAATAACATCAATTCATACGTTGTCTATTCCTTGACCACCACTCCTCGATTAGATCATTTTGAAGCTCATCATGCGTGTCGGCATGTCGAATGGCATGATAGGAGGCAACAAAGCAGGACACCCTCGCAGGGCTCCTCTGCACTCACACGGGTCTTCCCATCAACTTGTACTGAGAATAGTCTAAATCTTCTCCACCTCATTCTCGATGATGATGTTATGCATGATCACACAAGCTTTCCTGGTGTACCAAAGGATCTTTTGATCCCAAAATCTAGCCGGACCTCTCACAGTAGCCATTTGGGCTTGCAAAATCCCAGAAGCTCTCTGCACATCTTTTCTTGCCGCCACTTGTGCATTGTGAAAAACAAGATTTTTTTACCTTGCGGTGCCTTCAACGGCTTCTCAAATGTTTGCCACCTTGGGTACATGCTATCCGCAAGATATTAGGCATACTTGTATGTATGGCCATTTGCTACAAACTCCACCGCTGAAGGTTCACTATTTGCAATCTTCAAGCATCTCTAGCAAACCCCATATAATCGACCGAAATGTAAAATTCCAGGGATTATACGGGTTTGGACTATTTTATCTGCCAGAACACACACTATAAACGCAGCCCTATTGGGGAACGTTGCATGAGAAACAAAAAATTTCTCATGCTTCACCAAGTTCAATCTAGGAGATGAGCATCTACGAGAGGAAAGATTACATCTACATACCCTTGTAGATTGCTAAGCGGACGAGTTAAGGAAC
Source organism: Hordeum marinum (assembly GCA_022496015.1). NCBI lineage: Eukaryota > Viridiplantae > Streptophyta > Magnoliopsida > Poales > Poaceae > Hordeum > Hordeum marinum. Next base: position 66,572,793 of record CM039673.1, read on the forward strand.
GCGGTTGATGTAGTCGAACATCTTCGCAATCCAATCACGATCCGTCCCACGAACTCCCGATCAAGTGCCGAATGGACGGCACCTCCGCGTTCAACACACGTTAAGCTTGATGACGCCTTCACCTCCTCGATGCACCAAGTGATGGTGAAGTAGTAGCCCGAGTCCTCCGGTAGCAGGACGACGTGGTGTCGGTGGTGGTGGAACTGATCTGGTAGGGCTTCGTCGTGCACTGCTAAACCAATTTAGAGGAGAAACAAACTATGAGGGAGGGAGAGGATGCGCCGTGGCTTAGGCAGTCACAGCCCTCCCTCCCCTCACACACACACACACACACACACACACACACATATATATATATATAGAAACTCTATTCATCACCCAGGGTGCAGAATAAGTTATTCTTCACCCGTGATAATCTTACGATCAATTTATAAATAAATTACGTTCGGAATACAAAAAGTTACATTTATATTGAATCACGACGAAAAATTTCATATAAGAAAACAAAAATATAAGTCAGAAGACCAAAAAATTAAATTTATCATATATTTTCCACTATTTTTGTATGTTTATAATTTTACCTGACATAAAATATTTTTTACGCTAATTATAAATTTTTTTACGGTCTCTTTTTACGTATGAATGAGACGAAAATTACGAGACGTAAAATTACGGTGCATTGATGGTAAAATCAAGGGGGGTGGGGTGAAGAATAACTATTCCTCACCGAGGGTGACGAATAACGCGACCCTATATATATATATATATAGGGGAGAGTAGGAGGGGTCTGTGCCCTAGGGATCCCACCCCTAGGTGGCGGCACCTTGATGGGGCCGGCGGCCAAGGGGGGTGCCATGGCCCCTAAGGCAAGTGATGCGGCCCCCTCTTGCGCCAACCATGGCACTAGCCGCATATTCCTTGGTTGGGAGGGGCGGCCAGCCCACCACGGGCTGGTGCAACCCCTCTCACAACCCATGGGGCCCTCCGGGGCAGGTGGACCCCCTCCCGGTGGACCCCAAGAACTCTTCCGGCATCTCCATCGTAAAACCGGTAAGTGCCGAAACATTTCTGGACTCCGATTCCCTTCATATTATTCACCTCCGGACCAATCCGGAGTTCCTCATCACGTCCAGGATCTCATTCAGTACTCTAAACAACCTTCGGTCAAAAACATAATAACTCGACTATACTTATATCATGATCAAACGTTAAGTGTGTAGACCATGCGGGTTCGAGAACTATGCAGACATTACCGAGACACATCTACGGTCAATAACCAATAGCGCGACCTGGATGCCCATATTGGTTCCTGCATATTCTATCATGATCTTTATTGGTTGAACCTCGATGTCAAGGATTCAGTCAATCCCGTATGTAGTTCCCTTTGTTCATCGGTATGTTACTTGCCCGAGATTCGATCGTCAGTATCTCCATACCTAGTTCAATCTCGTTACTAGCAAGTCTCTTTACTCGTTCCACTATACAAGATCTCGTGGCTAACTCCTTAGTCACTTTTCTGGCAAGCTTATTATGATGTTGTATTACCAAGTGGGCCCTGACATACCTCTCCATTACACGGAATAACATATCCTAGTCTTGATCCATGTCGACCCAACAGACACCCTCGGAGATACCTGTAGAGCACCTTTATAGTCACCCAATTACGTTGCGACGTTTGGTACACACAAGGTATTCCTCCGGCGTCAATGAGTTGCATCATCTCATGGTCACAGGAACAAATACTTGACATGCATAAAACAATAGCAATAAACTGGCATGATCATATGCTATGCTCATAGTTTGGGTCTTGTCCATCACATCATTCTCCTAATGATGTGATCCCGTTAGAAAATGACATCTCATGTCTATGGTCAGGAAACCTCGACCATCCATGATTAATGAGCTAGTCTACTAGAGGCATACCTAGACATGCATTTGAGTTTCCAATCAATACAATTATAGCATGGATAATAAATGATTATCATGAACAAGGAAATATAATAATAACTTTTTTAGTATTGCCTCTAGGGCATATTTCCAACAGTCTCCCACTTGCACTAGAGTCAATAATCTAGGTCACATCACTATGTGATTTACATTGTAGTGAATCTAACACCCATACAGTTCTGGTGTTGATCATGTTTTCCTTAGTCAACGGTTCCGCGACATTCAGATCCGTTTGTAGTTTGAAAATTCATGTCCTCCTCCTTGATGTGATCACGGATGGAATTGAAGTGTCGCTTTATGTGTCTTGTCCTCTTGTGAAATGTTGGTTCCTTGGCAAGATCAATGGCACTAGTGTTGTCACAGAACAGAGTCACCAGGTCCAATGCACTAGGTACAACACCAAGATCCGTCATGAACTGCACATGTAGAATCAGCTACCACGCTTTGCTTGGAACTGCACCACCTTACCGCTCCCCGATTGAGAATATATATGTATATGGTTTGAGACTTTGAGTCATCCGGATCAATGTCAAAGCTTGCATCGACATAACCCTTTACTACGAGCTCTTGATCACCTCCATAAACGAGAAACATTTCCTTAGTCCTTTTTCAGGTACTTAAGGATATTCTTGACCGCCGTCCAGTGTTCCATTCCTGGATCACTTTGAAACCTTCTGGTCATACTTATGGCAAGGCTAACATCAAGTATTGTGCACAACATTGCATACATGATAGAGCCTATGGCAGAAGTATAGGGGATGACCCTCATTTTTCCTCTATCCTCTGTAGTCACTGGGCATTGAGTCATACTCAACTTCACCCCTTGCAATACATGCAAGAACCCTTCTTGGACTGATCCATTTTGAACTTCTTCAAAAGTTTGTCAAGGTATGTGCTTTGTGAAAGTCCTATTAAGCGTCTCGATCTATCTCTGATCTTGATGCCTTATATGAAAGCAACTTCTCCTAGGTCCTTCATTGAAAAACTCTTGTTCAAATATTCCTTCAAGCTTCACAAAAATTCTATATTGTTTCCAATCAACAATATGTTATCCACATATAATATTAGAAATGTTATAGAGCTCCCACTCACTTTCTGGTAAATACAAGCTTCTTCGTAAACTTGTATAAACCCGAACGCCTTGATCACCTCATCAAAGCGAAGATTCCAACTCCGAGACGCTTGCACCAGCCCATAAATGGATCGCTGGAGTTTGCAAACTTTATCAGCATTCTCTGGATCAACAAAACCTTCTGGTTGCATCATATACAACTCTTCCTTAAGGAAACCGTTAAGGAACGCTGTTTTGACATCCATCTGCCAGAGCTGATAATTGAAAAAGGCAGCTATTGCTAACATGATTCTGATGTATTTAAGCATCGCTACAGGTGAGAAGGTCTCATCTTAGTCAACTCCTTGAACTTGTGAAAACCTTTTGCCACAAGTCGAGCTTTATAGACGGTTATATTACTGTCCGCGTCCGTCTTTTTCTTAAAGATCCATTTATTCTGAATGGCCTTTCGCCCTTCAGGAAATACTTCCAAAGTCCATACTTTGTTTTCATGCACGGATCCCATCTCAGATTTCATGGCCTATAATCATTCGTCAGAATCCGTGCCCACCATCACTTCTCCATAGCTCGTAGGTTCACCGTTGTCCAACAACATGCCCTCTAAGAGAGGGTTACTATACCATTCAGATGTAGTGCGCGTCCTTGTAGACCGACGAGGTTCAATCGCAACTTGATCCGAAGCTCCATGATCACCATCATCAACTTCCTCTTCAACCCATGTAGGCTCCACAGAAACATCTTTCTGTGTTGCACTACTCTCTGGTTGAAGTAAGGGTTCAACAACCTCATCATGTTCTATCTTCCTCCCACTCAATTCTTGCCGGAGAAACTCTTTATTGAGAAATAACCCATTCTTAGCGACAAACACTTTGCCCTCGGATCTGAGATAGAAGGTGGACCCAACCAACTCTTTTTGGTATCATATGAAGACGCGTTTCTCCGCTTTGGGTTCGATCTTTTCAGGTTGAAGCTTTTGGACATAAGCATCACATCCCCAAACTTTACGAAACAACAAGTTTGGTTTCTTGCCAAATCACAATTCATAAGGCGTCATTGTTGGGGAACATTGCATGGGAAACAAAAAATTTCCTATGCACACACAAGATCTATCCATGGTGATGAGCATCTACGAGAGGGAGAGTGGATCTACATACCATTGTAGATCGCTAAGTGGGAAGCGTTAAGAAACGCGGTTGGTGTAGTCGAATGTCTTCACGATCCAAATCGCCGAGCATCCCGCGATCTCATCACGATATGTCCCGCGATCCAATCACGACCATCCCACGAACTCATCACGATATGTCCCGCGATCTCATCACGATCCGTCTCGCGATATTGATCACGGTCCTTCCGATCTAGCGCCGAACGGACGACACCTCCGCGTTCAGCACACGTACAGCTCGATGATGATCTATGCCTTGTTGATCCATCAAGAGGGAGTGGAGAGGTAGATGAGTTCTCCGGCAGCGCGACGACGTTGCAGCAATGGCGATGGAGCTATTCCAGCAGGGCTTCGCCTAAGCACCGCTGAAAACCGATCTAGAGGAGAAACTGTGATCTAGATGAGAGGTAGCACGTGGCTATTAGGGTTAGCTTTTTCCTTTAAATCCTCTAGTATATATAGGAGGGAGGGAGGGGAGGAGGCATCCACAAACACTCAAGGTTTGGTCGAAATTGGAGGTGGAGGAGTCCTACTCTAATCATATTAGGAATAGGATTCCTCCTTCCCACTTGGAAACTCTTTCCACCTCTCCACATATGGATATTTTCCTTCTCAAACCACTCTAGGTGCATGGGCCCTTAGAGCGGTCTTCGGACAGCTCACCAGGGGCTGGTTTACCTCCTACCACAGCCCATGTAGCCTCTTGGGTCGAAATACCTCTCCCGATGGTCCCCCGGTACACTACCGACACTCCCGGTACACTACCAATGAGCCCGAAACTTTTCCGACGACCAAAACAGGACTTCCTATATATCAATCTTTACCTCCGGACCATTCCGGAGCTCCTCGTAATGTCCGGGGTCTCATCCAGGAATCCGAAAAACCTTCGGTCACCACCATACATAACTCTATACTACCGAAACGTTACCGAACCTTAAGTGCGCAGACCTTGCGGGTTCGAGAACTATGTAGACATGACCGAGACACCTCTACGGTCAATAACCAATAGCGGGACCTAGATGCCCATATTGGTTCCTACATATTCTATGAAGATCTTTATCGGCCAAACCTGTTTGTCAAGGATTCAGTTAATCCCGTGTGATGTTCCCTTTGTTCTTCGGTATGTTACTTGCCCGAGATTCGATCGTCGGTATCTCCATAAGTACTTCAACCTCATTACCGACAAGTATCTTTACTCGTGCCGTAATACAAGATCCAGTGACTAACACTTAGTCATGTTTCTTGCAAGGCTTATTGTGATGTTGTATTACCGAGTGGGCCGTGAGATACCTCTCCGTCACACGGAGTAACAAATCCCAGTCTTGATCCATGCCAACCCAATAGACTCCCTCGGAGATACCTATAGATCACCTTTATAGTCACCCAGTTATGTTGCGATGTTTGATACACACAAGGTACTCCTCCGGTGTTAGTGAGTTGCATGATCTCATGGTCATAGGAACAAATACTTGACATGTAGAAAGCAGTAGCAATAAACTGACACGATCATATGCTACGTTTGTAGTTTGGGTCTTGTCCATCACATCATTTTCCTAATGATGTGATCCCGTTATCAAATGACATATTATGTCCATCACTAGGAAACCATAGCCATCTTTGATCAACGAGCTAGTCTATTAGAGGCATACTAGGGACATGGTGTTGTGTATGTATCCACACATGTATCTGAGTTTCCGATCAACACAATTATAACATGGAGAATAAAAAATTATCATGAACAAGGAAATATGATAATAACCAATTTATTATTGCCTCTAGGGCATATTTCCAACAGTCTCCCACTTGCACTAGAGTCAATAATCTACTTCACATCACCATCTGATTCGCATTGTTATGAATCTAACACCCAATGAGTTCTGGGGCTCGATCATGCTTTGCATGTGAGAGAGGTCTTATAGTCAACGGGTCTACGAAATTTAGATCCATGTGTACTTTGCAAATCTCTATGTCAAACTGTAAACACTGCTACCACACTCCACTTGGAGCTATTCCAAATGGCCGCTCTACTATACGTATCCGGATTGCTACTAAGAGTCATCCGGATTGGTGTCAAAGCTTGCATCGACGTAACTCTTTACGATGAACTCTTTCTTACCTCCACAATCGAGAAACATTTCCTTAGTCTTTTAGTTACTAAGGATGATCTTGACCGCTGTCCAGTGATCCACTCCTGGATCACTCTTGTACCCCTTGACGGACTCATGGCAAGGCACACACAGGTGCGGTACACAACATGGCATACTATACAGAGCCTATGGCTAAGGCATAGGGGACAACATGGGCACGAGCCCGAGATCCTAATTTCAACTCTTAGAACATCTCACATGTTTCGTGACGTTCAAAACGTTTTGGAGCCTCAATTCTAAGCCGTAAAGCATGACGTACTAAACTATCAAGTAGTCATCGGAACGTGCCTGTCAGATGTTCACAACATCTACAGACGACGGTAGAGGGGGTGGTGCACCGAGCGGTGCATTAAGGACATAAGCCTTCTGTGCATGATGAGGACAATCCTGAAATCACGGACCCAGTCCGCAATATTGCTACCATCATCTTTCAACTCTATTTCTCTAGGAACATATAAAAATTCAAGGGAGCTACATTGTGAGCTAGTAATCTACAACATAATTTTGCAAATACACTACTGACTATGTTCATGATAATGAGTTCAATTAATCATATTACTTAAGAACTCCCACTCAAATTGACATCCCTCCGGTCATTCGAGTGATACATGATCCAAATTCACCAACTCAAGTCCGATCATCACGTGAGTTGAGGTGGTTTCAATGGTGAACATCATCATGTTGATCATATCTACTATATGACTCATGTTCGACCTTTTGGTCTCTTGTGTTCCAAGGCCATGTCTGTATATGCTAGGCTCATCAAGTTTAACCCGAGTGTTCTGCATGTGCAACACTGGCTTGCACCCGTGGTATGTGAACGTAGACTCTATCACACCCGATCATCATGTGGTGGCTCGACACGACGAACTTTCGCAATGGTGCACACTCGGGGAGAACACAATTTATCTTGAAATTAAGTGAGGGATCACCTTATAATGCTACCATTGTCCTAAGCAAAACAAGGTGCGTAAAAGGATTAACATCACATGCAAATCATAAGTGACATGATATGGCCATGAACTTGTGCTTTTGATCTCCATCTTGAAAGCACCGGCATGATCTCCATCGTCACCATCATGACACCATGATCTCCATCATATCTTGATCTGCATCAACGTGTCGACATCGGGGTTGTCGTGCCCACCATGGTTCTACTACTATTGCTACCGTTTAGCGATAAAGTAAAGCATTACATAGCGCTTAATGATTGACACACAGGTCATACAATAATTAAAGACAACCCTATGGCTCCTACCAGTTGCCGTACTCATCGACATGCAAGTCATGATATTCTATACAACACATGATCATGTCATACATCATATATATCTCATCATGTAATTGGCCATATCACATCACAACATACCCTGCAAAAACAAGTTAGATGTCCTCTAACTGTTGTCGCATGTTTTACGTGGCTGCTACGGGTATCTAGCAAGAACAATTATCACCTACACATAAACCATAACGGTTATACATAAGTTGCTTTTTAACCTTCTCAAGGACCGCCTTAGTCGAATCCGATCAACCTAAAGTAGGAGAAACAGACACCCGCCACCCATCTTTGTGCAATGAAGTTACACGTCAGTCGATGGAACCGGTCTCTCGTAAGCATACGAGTAAGGTTGGTCCGGGACGCTTCATTCCATAATACCGCTGAACCAAAATACGACCAAGGGAGGAAGCAATCTAAGCATCAACGCCAACAAACTCTTTGTGTTCTACTCAAGATCTCATCTACACATAGACCTAGCTCATGATGCCACTGTTGGGAACGTTGCATGGGAAACAAAAAATTTCCTACGCACACGCAAGATCTATCCATGGTGATGAGCATCTACGAGAGGGAGAGTGGATCTACATAACCTTGTAGATCGCTAAGCGAGAAGCGTTAAGAAACGTGGTTGGTGTAGTCGAACGTCCTTGCGATCCAAATCGCCAAGCATCCCATGATCTCAGCATGATCCGTCCCGCGGTCCAATCACGATCCGTCCCACAAACTCATCACGATCTGTCCCGCGATCTCATCACGATCCATCTCGTGATCTTGATCACGGTCCTTCCGATCTAGCGCCGAATGGACGACACCTCCGCATTCAGCACACGTACAACTCGATGACGATCTCCGCCTTCTTGATCCATCAAGAGGGAGCGGAGAGGTAGATGAGTTCTCCGGTAGCGCGACAGTATTGCGGCGATGGTGGTGGAGCTATTCTAGCAGGGCTTCGCCTAAGCACCGCTGAAAATCGATCTAGAGGAGAAACTGCGATCTAGAGGAGAGGTAGCACGTGGCTATTAAGGTTAGCTTTTTCCTCTAAATCCTCTAGTATATATAGGAGGGAGGTAGGGGAGGAGGCAGCCTCAAACCCTCAAGGTTTGGTAGAAATTGGAGGTGGAGGAGTCCTACTCCAATCCTATTAGGAGTAGGATTCCTCCTTTCCACTTGGAAACTCTTTCCACCACTCCACCTTTGGATTTTTTTCCTTCTCAAACCACTCCGGCCACATGCGCCCTTAGAGGAGGATTCGGCCGGCCCACCAGGGGCTGGTCTACCTCCTCCCACAGCCTATGTAGCCTCTTGGGTCGAAATACCTCTCCCGATGGTCCCCTGGTACACTACCGACACTCCCGGTACACTACCAATGAGCCCGAAACTTTTCCGGCGACCAAAACAGGACTTCCTATATATCAATCTTTACCTCCGGACCATTCCGGAGCTCCTCGTGACGTCCGGGATCTTATCCGGGACTCCGAACAACCTTTGGTCACCACCATACATAATTCTATACTACTGAAACGTTACCGAACCTTAAGTGTGCAGACCCTGCTGGTTCGAGAACTATGTAGACATGACCGAGACACCTCTACTGTCAATAACCAACAGCGGGACCTAGATGCCCATATTGGTTCCTACATATTCTACGAAGATTTTTATCGGTAGAACCTCTATGTCAAGGATTCAGTTAATCCCGTATGATGTTCCCTTTGTTCTTCGGTATGTTACTTGCCCGAGATTCGATCGTCGGTATCTCCATACCTAGTTCAACCTCGTTACCGGCAAGTCTCTTTACTCGTTCCGTAATACAAGATCCCATGACTAACACTTAGTCACATTGCTTGCAAGGCTTATTGTGATGTTGTATTACCGAGTGGGCCCTAAGATACCTCCCCGTCACACGGAGTAACAAATCGTAGTCTTGATCCATGCCTACCCAACAGACACCCTCGGAGATACCTGTAGAGCACCTTTATAGTCACCCAGTTACGTTGCGATGTTTGATACACACAAGGTACTCCTCTAGTGTCAGTGAGTTGCATGATCTCGTTGTCATAGGAACAAATATTTGACATGCAGAAAACGGTAGCAATAAACTGACACGATCATATGTTACGTTTGTAGTTTGGGTGTTGTCCATCACATCATTCTCCTAATGACGTGATCCTGTTATCAAATAACATCTCATGTCCATGACTAGGAAACCATAGCCATCTTTGATCAACGAGCTAGTCTATTAGAGGCATACTAGGGACATGGTGTTGTGTATGTATCCACACATGTATCTGAGTTTCCGATCAACACAATTATAGCTTGGATAATAAACGATTATCATGAACAAGGAAATATGATAATAACCAATTTATTATTGCCTCTAGGGCATATTTCCAACATTCGTCTCAGCAGATTTAGATGGTACCTGTTGAAAGTGAATGCATCTGTCTCTAACGCATAACCCTAAAAGAATAGTGGAAAATCGGCAAGAGACATCACAGAACGCTCCATATCCAATAAGGTCGGATTACAATGTTCGGACACACCATTTCACTGTGGTGTTCTAGGTGGCGTCAAATGTGAAACAATTCCACATTGTCTTAAGTGATTCCCAAACTCATAACTCAGATACTCTTCTCCTCGATCAGATTGTAGGAATTTGATCTTCTTGTTATAGTGATTCTCAACTTCACTCTGAAATTTCTTGAACTTTTCAAACGTTTCAGACTTGTTTTTCATTAAGTAAATATACCAATATCTACTTAATTCATCAGTGAAGGTGAGAAACTAACAATATCCACCACGTGCCTCATTGCTCATCAGACTGCACACATCAGTATGTATGATTTTCAATAAGTCACTTGCTCGTTCCATTGTTCCGGAGAACGGGGTATTGGTCATCTTGCCCATGAGGCATGGTTCACATGTGTCAAATGATACAAAATAAAGTGACTCCAAAAGTCCATCAGCATGGAGCTTCTCCATGCGTTTTACACCAATATGACCTGAGTGGCAATGCCACAAGAAAGTGGTACTATCATCATCAACTCTACAGCTTTTGGCGTCAATGTTATGAACATGTGTATCCTTACTATCGAGATTCATTAAGAACAAACCACTCACACTAGGTGCATGACCATACAATATATTACTGATATAAATAGAACAACAATTATTCTCTAATTTAAATGAGTAACCGTCTTGCATCAAACAAGATCTAGATATAAGGTTCATGCTTAACGGAGTTACTAAATAACAATTATTCAGGTTCATCACTGATCCCAATGGTAATCGAAGAGCGAGCGTGCCGACGGCGATCACATCAACCTTGGAACCATTTTCCACGTGCATCGTCACTTCGTCCTTCGCCAGCCTCAGTCTATTCCGTAGTTCCTGCTTTGAGTTGCAAATGTGAGCAACCGAACAGGTATCAAATACCTAGGCACTAGAACGAGAGTTGGTAAGGTACACATCAATAACATGTATATCATATATACCTTTTTTGGTGTTGCCGCGTTCTTGTTGGCCAGATACTTGGGACAGTTCCACTTCCAGTGGCCAGTTCCCTTGTATTGAAAGTAGTCAGTTTCTAGCTTGAGTCCATCCTTGGGTTTCTTCACGGGAGGTGCTGGGGATATAACCCCATGGTAAGACCCGCCCAGGCGGGGCCGGGTTATATCTGGCGGCTCTCTGTCACGTGGGTCAAAAGAGGAAGGCTAGGCCACATGGCGGTTGCTAGATGGGTTGAGACGGAGGCCCAGAGACAGAAGACGGTGTAAGACCCGGCCGGGTGAGCCGCCCGGAGACGGCTTCCCGAAGGAGGCAAGGTGGCTTAGAGACAGGACCAGACATAGTGTAAGAGTCGGTTTGAGACACATGTAACCCGGGGCCTTGACCTCCTATATAAAGGCAAGATCCGGGGACGGCTTAGATAGAAACCAATCAATCGAGAGCTAAGCCAAGCGAATACGCTTCCTTGTAATCGATACTCCAATCAATACACACAAAGCATGACGTAGGCTTTTACCTCTTCTCGAGGGGCCGAACCTCGGTAAACCCGTGTCTTTCGTCCTGCTCAACCCCTTTGAGTCCATCGCCTTAGCAATGGCCTCAAAGCTAAGTCTTCGAACATATGACATGAAAAAACCATGACAGTTCACGGACACCGTGGGGCCTGTGCGCGGTGGTGTTGGGTTCTCAAAGGGCTCTCTCTGAGGGAGCGAAGGATACACCATCGGCTTGATGACGAAGTGTCGCCGCGGCAAGTTCTACATCGATGAATCATGATGGGGACCGGAGTCCATCTCAATCGAGTACGAGTACCGGGTTCCCATTGGCAAGATGCACGTGTTTATCGGCAAGATCGACGGATCCACACCTGGGCCAGACGTCTGCGCCGACCTTGTCGAGCCAGCCCGGCACATGAAACCCACCCGTGTTCAACCCAGGCAGAATAGTGTTTTCGTCGGATTTACGCAAGACATGAGAGATTCCGTGTCAGGGGGGAAACATTGGTTTTCTTGGATGAAGGATCCTCCAACATAGATGCGGAGTCAATCTACCAGCTTCATGACAGCGTGTTAGGGGGCTATGCAGATGGGGATAGTATTCCGAAGCCCTACGACCCGCCGAGTGATGACCCAGAAGTATAGGGGATCTATCGTAGTCCTTTCGACAAGTAAGAGTGATAAACCCAGTGAGGAGTAGAAGGAATTGACAAGCGGTTTCTAGTAAGGTATTATGTGCAAGCACTAAAATTATCGGTGACAGATAGTTTTGTGATAAGATAATTCGTAACGAGTAACAAGTACCAAGTGTAGCAAAGGTGCAGCAAGTTAGTCCAATCCTTTTTATAGCAAACGACAGGCCTGGCCAAACTCTTGTATAAAGCAAAGATCTCCCGAGGACACATGGGAATTTCTGTCAAGCTAGTTTTCATCATGCTCATTTGATTCGCGTTCGTTACTTTGATAATTTGATATGTGGGTGGACCGGTGCTTGGGTGCTGCCCTTACTTGGAAAAACCTCCCACTTATGAATAACCCCTATCACAAGCATCCGCAACTACAAAATAACAATTAAGGTAAACCTAACCATAGCATGAAACATATGGATCCAAATCAGCCCCTTACGAAGCAATGCATAAACTAGGGTTTAAGCTTCTGTCACTCTAGCAACCCATCATCTACTTATTACTTTCCAATTCCTTACCCTAGGCCCAAATAATGGTGAAGTGTTATGTTGTCGACGTTCACATAATACAACTAGAGGAGAGACAACACACATCTCATCAAAATATCGAAAGAATAAAAAATTCACACGATTACTTATAACAACACTTATCCCATGTCCTCAGGAACAAACGTAACTACTCACAAAGCATGTTCATGTTCAAGATCGGAGGGGTGTTAATTATCATAAAGGATCTGAACATATGATCCTATACCAATTAAACCAACTAGCATCAACTACAAGGAGTAATCAACACTACTAGCAAACACACAAGTACCAATCTGAGGTGTTGAGACAAAGATTGGATACAAGAGATGAACTAGGGTTTGGAGAGGAGATGGTGCTGGTGAAGATGTTGATGGAGATTGACTCCCTCTCTATAAGAGGATCGTTGGTGATTATGATGGCTTCGATTTCCCCCTCCGGGAGGGAAGTTTCCCCGGCAGGATCGCCCTATCGGAACTCTAGATTGGTTCTGCCCAAGTTCCGCCTCGAAACGGCGGCGCTTCGTCCTGAAAGATCTCTTCTGATTTTTTGCAGGTAAAAATGCTTCATATAGGAGAATATGGGCGTCGGAGGACACACAGGGACCCCACAAGCCTGCCAGGTGCGGCCAAGGGGTGGCCGCATGTAGCAGGCTTGTGGACTGCTGGTGCCCCCCCCCCCTTGTTGATTATTGCGCCAGTATTTTTATTAATTCCAAAAATATTCTCCGTAAATTTTCAGGACTTTTGGAGTTGTGCAGAATAGGTATCTCATATTTGCTCCTTTTCTAGTCCAGAATTCCAGCTGCCAGCATTCTCCCTCTTCATGTAAACCTTGTAAAATAAGAGAGAAAAGGCATACGTATTGTACAATAACGTGTAATAACAGCCCATAATGCAATAAATACCAAATAAAAGGATGATTTAAAATGGGCGTATCAACTCCCCCAAGCTTAGACTCGCTTGCCCTCAAGCGAAAGCCAAGATCGATGAATATGACCACATGTTTAGAGATAGAGGTGTCGATAAAATAAAATACGGACATGAGGGCATCATGATCAACTTTAGAACAACAATACTCATTGTATGAGATTCTTTATATTAGAGTAACAATTCATTCACAAGATCAAGTATGAGCCAAGAACTCTATTGACAACCAACAAACTATGATCTTAGTTAGGGATGGCAATGGCGGCAATCCCCTATCGGGATATGTAGAACATCCCCATCCCCATTTTTTCCCATCACCCCATATCCATCCCCATTTACATGATTGGGGATGAAATTTCCCTATACCCATGACCCACTAGGGAACGGGGCCCCATTAGGGTTCCCATCCCCATAAACAAATACTCATATACATAATACATACATGGTGTTATGCTTGTCCTAGTAATACCAATCTCAGTCATACAAAATTCATGGTCATGGTGGTGGATGAGGTGAGGACATGAGGTACATTTAAGGTTTTCTTAATGCCTTTTTGCTTTCGCAAGTTTGTTTGTAAATATTGTAAGGTTAACCATAGTGTCATAGTTAAAAAGCGGGTCCCCGATGGGTATAGTGTTTGGGGAATAGGATATCATTCCCATCCCCATTGTACCCTATGGGGAATAATTTAGTTCGGTAAATATCCCCAAGGGGAAGTTTTTTGCCCATCCCCACCCCCTAATAGATGAAATCCCCATGGGTTTGGCGGGTATGGGGCCCCATTGCCATCCCTAATCTTAGTCATTCAAGCAATTGACAATTTATCATAACATCAGAAAGAGTCAATATAAGAGCTTGTAAAGCAAATCCACATACTCAATCATCTTTTATTCTTTCACAAGTTCTAGCACTTATGCGGTACCCACGAGGTCAAAGCTTCAATCAAACACAGATGAAGATAGGGACTTATAGTATTGCCCCCCAAGTCGTCAAGGGTGATGTCAACTATAATAACCCATGGTCACCCAGATCCGAGTGGCTATATAAGTCTAGATCATTCCCTAACACATAATGCTTTTCAAGAGAGGTGAAATATAGGAATTGGTGTAGAACACCATGACTCTTGCATAAAGGTAAGTACTAAAAAGTAAAAGTAACAGATAGGCCCTTCGCAGAGGGAAGCAGAGGTTTTCATGCGCTTTTTGTTTTTGGATACACAAGCTCTTAGTGTAGAGGAACAGCATGTTGTATTTCCCTTTGTGATAGCAACCTTTATTATGTAGTCTGTCGCTTTTATTTCTTCACTATCACAAGTTTGCACAACGCTTATTTACCTTACGATAAAAGATCACATATATTTAGGAGCAATTTTTATTTCCTTTTTGCACTGATGACAACTTACTTGAAGGATCTTATTCAATCCATAGGTAGGTATGGTGGACTCTCATGGCAAAAACTGGGTTGAGGTATTTGGATGCACAAGTAGTATCTTTACTTGCTGCGGAAGTTTGGCTAATGTGAGGTGGAAGCAAGCATGGCATGTTGGAGGATCTAAAACCATATTACTTCTATATGGATGCAAGCAAACATAACATATTAGTGTCTTCCTTGTCCAACATCAACTTCTTGGCATGTAATATTTAAATGAGTGGTTACAATCATAAAAGATGTCCAAGATAATATATTTATATGTGAATCTCTCTTTCTTTATCACTTCCTTTCAATTGCATCAATGACAAATTACTATGTTTGTTAACTCCCAACAAATTTCAATCACCATACTTTTTATATGTTAAGTCATTACTCCCCATAAGATCATTATGTGTTCTATTTGCTTTAGTTCTATTATACTTTATTGCTTTCAAGAGCATAGTGATCTAGCAAAGCCCTCTCATCAAAACTACTTTTTGTTATATAACTCTCGGACTTGCTTACATAAGGGGAGCAAAATCAAAAACTAAAAGGTGGATCATACTAAAACCTTTATTCTACTAGATCAAAACAAAAACAAGAAGGATCGAACTAGGAAAGATAAAAACAAAAAGGAAAAAAAGGAAAAAATGGTGTGGTGTGATACGATACCAGGGCACCTCTCCCAAGCTTGGCACAAGCCAAGGGGAGTGCCCATACCCATGTACTTAGGTGTCCTCCTTCAGGGTTAATGGTGGTGGAGTTGTTGAGGAAGTTGGAGGCTTGTCCTCCGTCTTCCAAGGCATAGGCTCACCATCGTAAAAATATGAACGAGTCTCCGGAATCCTCAAATCTGCAGCCAAATTCATTCTCTTAAATCCGCATGCATACTCAAAGTTTTGGTTTTGCAGATCATAGATCTGGGCTTGGAGATGCTCAATTTTCTCGTAAAGCTTGAATATGTGCTCTCCAATGTCCTTGTTGTCGAGCTTGTGTTTATGGGTAAACTCCGAGATCATCATATGATTGGCATTGAGTCCATGCTCCACCATCGCGTGTCCCTTGAAGACTTGCTGCTCCATTGCCTCGAGCCTTGTTTCCAAGCTTCCGGTCATCTTCGGCCCCTCAACGTCACGAATGTGCAGCACCCCTCACGCATCTCAAGGGTTTGAGGGTGTTGCAGCATCTCCACAAGATAAGGGTTGACGACCTTCTCGAAAAACTTATACTTCGGAGCACCGGGGGACACCATGACAATCTAAATCTGCTGCAGAAACAACTCAAAACAAAAACAAGAGGTATTATCGTGATACGAGAGTCGAAACCTTTGGGAGATTATATAATGAATTTTTGCCTACCCGAAGGGATTTTCCACAAGAAAACAGAGTCTGGGGGCGCACGGGGTGGTGACAAGCCCCCTAGGCGCGGCCAGGGGGTGGCCGCACCTAGTAGGCTTGTCGCCTTCCCGTGCGTCCTTCAGACTGCTTTTTATTTTCCTAATTTTTTTAATATTCCAAAACTGAATAAAATTTCTACTGGAAAGCTTTTGGAGTTAGTTTACTTACCGTACCACATACCTATTCCTTTTTAGAGTCTGAAACATTCTGGTAAGTCTCCCTAATATGCTCTTCGGGAGTTATGGTATTGATCACATTGGTTTCAACATTAATGGGAGTACCTGAAATATAGTGTTTGATTCTTTGCCCATTTACCACCTTTGGATTTGTGCCTTCAGCGTTGTTGATCTTGATGGCACCGGAACAATATACCTCCTCGACGATGTAAGGCCCTTCCCATTTGGAGAGCAGTTTACCTGCAAAAAATCTTAAACGAGAATTGTATAGCAAGACATGATCACGTTCATTAAATTCACGCTTTTGTATCCTTTTATCATGCCATCTCTTAACTTTTTCTTTAAACAGCTTGGCATTCTCATAAGCCTGGGTTCTCCATTCATCAAGTGAGGTAATGTTAAACAACCTCTTCTCACCAGCAAGTTTGAAATCATAGTTGAGCTCTTTGATTGCCCAAAAAGCTTTATGCTCTAGCTCTAGAGGAAGTGACATGCTTTACCATAAACCATTTTATACGGAGACATACCCATAGGATTCTTGTAAGCAGTTCTATAAGCCCATAATGCATCGTCAAGTTTCTTTGACCAATTCTTCCTAGATCTATTAACCGTTTTTTGCAAGATCATTTTCATTTCTCTATTGCTTAATTCTACTTGACCACTAGACTAAGGATGATAAGGAGATGCAATTCTATGATTAACATCATACTTAGCAAGCAATTTTGGAAAGCACCATGAATAAAATGTGAACCACCATCAGTCATTAAATATCTGGGGACTCCAAATCTAGGGAAAACAACTTCTTTAAGCATCTTAATAGAGGTGTTATGATCAGCACTACTAGTTGGAATAGCTTCTATGCACTTAGTAACATAATCAACATCAACTAATAGATGAATATACTCGCTGGAAAAGGTCCCATATAATCAAAAACCCAAACATCAAATGGTTCAATAACAAGAGAGTAATTCATAGGCATTTCCTAACGTCTATCAATATTGCCAATTCTTTGACATTCATCACATGACAATAGAAACTTACGAGCAGAGAGTAAGCCAATAAAAACTAGATTGTAGTACCTTATGTGCAGTTCTATCTCCAGCATGGTGTCCTCCGTAGGCCTCGGAATGACACTTCCATAGGATCCGTTCCTATTCATGCTCAGGTACACAACGTCTAATAACACCATTTACTCCTTCTTTATAAAGGTGTGGGTCATCCCAGAAGTAATGTCTTAAATCATAGAAAAACTTTTTCTTTTGTTGGTATGTCAAACTAGGCGCTATAAATTTAGCGACAATGTAATTAGCATAATCAACATACCAAGGAGCATTATGAGAAGCATTTATGACATCTAATTGTTCATCAGGAAAATTATCATTAATAGGTAGTGGGTCATCAAGAACATTCTCTAACCTAGACAAGTTATCTGCTATGGGGTTATCAGCACCCTTTCTATCAACAATATGCAAATCAAATTCTTGTAGCAGAAGAACCCACCTGATAAGTCTAGGTTTAGCATCTTTATTTTCCATGAGATATTTGATAGCAACATGATCAGTGTGAACAGTTACCTTAGAATCAACCATATAGGGTCTAAACTTATCGCAAGCGAACACAACTGCTAAAAATTCCTTTTCAGTGGTAGCATAGTTTCTTTGAGAACTGTCTAAAGTTTTGCTAGCATAATGAATAACATTTAATTTCTTATCAACTCTTTGTCCTAGAACATCACCAATAGCATAGTCACTAGTATCACACATAATTTTAAAAGGTAGGCTCCAAATAGGTGGTTGAACAGCAGGTGCAGAAATCAAAGCATTCTTGAGAATTTCAAAAGCTTCTACACAATCATCATAAAAAACGAATGGAACATCTTTTTGCAAAATATTAGTAAGAGGCCTAGAAATCTTTAATAAATCTCATATAGAAACCAGCATGACCAAGGAAACTTCTTATTCCCCAAGACAATCAACTTTAGCCTTGTCAACTTCGATACCTCTTTCAGAAATTTTATACCCCCAAGACAATGCCTTCATTCACCATAAAGTGTCACTTCTCCCAATTCAAGACAAGATTAATTTTTTCACATCTCTGCAAAACTCGATCAAGGTTGCTCAAACAATCATCAAAAGAAGTTCCGTAAACGGAAAAAACATCAATGAAAACCTCAACAATCCTTTCACAGAAATCAGAGAATATAGCAGTCATGCATCTTTCAAAGGTAGCAAGTGCAGTGCATAAACCAAAAGGCATATGTCTATAAGCAAAGGTACCAAAAGGGCAGGTAAAGGTGGTCTTTTCTTGGTCCTCTTTTGACCTAGGTATTTGAGAGAAACTAGAATAACCATCTAGAAAGCAGAAATGTGTGTGTTTAGATAATCTTTCTAGCATTTGTTCAATAAAATCTAGAGGGTAATGATCTTTCCTAGTAGCTTTATTCAATTTTCTAAAATCAATTACCATTCTATAACCTGGAACAATTTTCTGCGGGATTAATTCATTTTTATCATTAGGAACTATGGTAATACCTCCTTTCTTAGGGACACAATGAACGGGACTAACCCATCTACTATCAGCAATAGGGTAAATGATACCTGCCTCCAAAAGCTTTAATATTTCATTTCTCACCACTTCCTTCATTTTAGGATTCAACCGTCGTTGGTGATCAACGAGTAGTTTAGCATCAGGCTCCATTTTAATTTTGTGCTGACATAGAGTGGGACTAATGCCCTTCAGATCATCAAGAGTATATCCAATATCAGCACGGTGCTTCTTCAGAGCTTTCAATAGTCTCTGTTCATCATGCTCTGAAAGTTTAGCACTAATAATAACAGGATATATCTTCTTTTCATCAAGATAAACATATTTCAAAGTATTAGGTAATTGCTTAAGCTCAAACACGAGATCACCCTTGGATGGAGGAGGACCCCCAAGTATTTCAACAGGCAAGTTGTGTTTCAGAATAGGATGTTGATCAAAGAAAATCCTATCTATTTCATTTCTTTCTTTCATATGCATGTCATTTTCATGGTCTAGCAAATATTTCTCTAAAGGATTAGTAGGAGGCACAACAATAGAGGCATAACCAATATTTTCATCCTTACTAGGCAATTCTTTATCATGGGGTTGTCTACAAAATTTAGAGAAATTAAACTCATGAGACGTATCCCCAAAGCTTACAGTAACCGTTTCCTTCTCACAATCTATCCTGGCATTAACGGTATTCAAGAAGGGTCTAACAAATATAATGGGACAAAAATTATCTTATGGGGAACCAAGAACAAGAAAATCAGTAGGATACTTTATTTTCCCACACAATACTTCAACATCTCTAATAATCCCAACTAGTGATATAGTATCTCTATTAGCAAGTTTAATTGTAACATCAATTTCCTCTAACTCAGCTGGTGCAATATCATTCATAATCTCTTTATATAAGGAAAAGGGAATTTCACTCACACTAGCACCCCTATCACATAAGCCATGATAATAATGATCTCCTATTTTAACAGAAACAACAGGTGTGCCAACAACGGATCTATGTTTATCTCTAGCATCAGGTTTAGCAATTCTAGCAGCTTCATCACAAAATTGAATAACATGCCCATCAATATTATCAACCAAGATATCCTTAACCATAGCAATACTAGGCTCAACTTTAATTTGCTCAGGGGGTGTAGGTGTTCTAGCACAGCCCTTACGAACCACAGTTGAAGCTTTAGCATGATCCTTTATTCTCACAGGGAAAGGTGGTTTCTCAATATAAGTAGTGGGAATAACAGGATCAAGAGTATAAGTAATAGTTTTCTCTTCAACTTTAATAGGTTTAACTACTTTCACTTCAATAGGAGGATGATATTTAAACCACTTATCCTTAGGGAGATCAACATGAGCAGCAAAAGATTACAAAAAGAAGCTACTATCTCAGAGTCAAGTCCATATTTAGTGCTAATTTCACGAAAAGCATCGGTGTCTATGAATGATTTAACACAATCGAACTTAAGGTTCATACCTGACTTCTTACCTTCGTTGAGTTCCCAATGTTCATAGTTGCACTTAATTCTTTCCAATAAATCTCATTTGAAGTAAATATCCTTCTTCATATAGGAACCAACACCAGAAGTATCGAGCATGGATTGACCATTACGAGAAAGCCAAGCATAAAAATTCTGAAAAATAATTTCTCTTGCGAGCCCATGATTGGGGCATGAATACAACATTGACTTAAGCCTACCTCAAGCTTGAGAAATTCTTTCTCCTTCACGAGCCCAAAAATTATAACTATAATTCCGATCACGATGAACTAGATGCATAGGGTAGAACTTCTGATGAAATTCCATCTACAATTGGTTGTAGCTCCATGATCCAATATCATCACATATCCTATACCATGTCAATGCCTTTTCCTTCAAAGATAAAGGAAAAACCTTCTTCTTAACGTGATCCTCGGGCAGACCTGCAAGCTTAAATAGTCCACAAACTTCATCCACATAGATTAGATGTAAATCAGGAGGTAGTGTTCCATCTCCTGCGTAAGGATTAGCCAACAGTTTCTCTATCATACCTGAAGGAATTTCATAATTAATATTTTTAGTAGGTTCAGTAGGTTGAGGGACAAGTCTTTGAGTTTTCGGTCGACGTGAAGATACTCCTAACAAGCCCCTCAAAGGGTTACTTTCCACAGTGACAAGTGACAGTAAATTTCAGCACACTATATAAATTTTTCCTTACCAATGGCACTTAACTCCCCGGCAACGGTGCCAGAAAAGGGTCTTGATGACCCACAAGTATAGGGGATCTATCGTAGTCCTTTTGACAAGTAAGAGTGTCGAATCCAACGAGGAGTAGAAGGAAATGACAAGCGGTTTCCAGTAAGGTATTCTCTGCAAGCACTGAAATTATTGGTGACAGATAGTTTTGAGATAAGATAATTCGTAACGAGTAACAAGTAACAAGTATAGCAAAGGTGCAGAAAGGTATCCCAATCCTTTTTATAGCAAAGGACAGGCCTGGACAAACTCTTATATAAAGCAAAGAGCTCCCGAGGACACATGGGAATTTCTGTCAAGCTAGTTTTCATCATGCTCATTTGATTCGCGTTCGTTACTTTGATAATTTGATATGTGGGTGGACTGGTGCTTGGGTGATGCCCTTACTTGGACAAACCTCCCACTTATGGTTAACCCCTATCGCAAGCATCTGCAACTACGAAAGAAGAATTAAGGTAAACCTAACCATAGCATGAAACATATGGATCGTAATCATCCCCTTATGAAGCAACACATAAATTAGGGTTTAAGATTCTATCACTCTAGCAACCCATCATCTACTTATTACTTCCCAATGCCTTCCCCTAGGCCCAAATAATGGTGAAATGTTATGTAGTTGACGTTTACATAACACCACTTGAGGAGAGACAACACACATCTCATCAAAATATCGAACGAATGCCAAATTCACATGATTACTTATAACAAGACTTATCCCATGTCCTCATGAACAAACGTAACCACTCACAAAGCATGTTCATGTTCAAGATCAGAGGGGTATTAATTATCATAAAGGATCTGAACATATGATCCTCTACCAAGTAAACCAACTAGCATCAACTACAAGGACTAATCAACACTACTAGCAACCCAGAGGTACCAATCTGAGGTGTTGAGACAAAGATCGGATACAAGAGATGAACTAGGGTTTGGAGAGGACATGGTGCTGGTGAAGATGTTGATGGAGATTGACCCCCTCTCGATGAGAGGATCGTTGGTGATGCCGATGGCTTCGATTTCCCCCTCTCAGGGGAAGTTTCCCCGGCAGGACCGCCCTGCTAGAGCTCTAGATTGGTTCTGCCCAA
Source organism: Hordeum marinum (assembly GCA_022496015.1). NCBI lineage: Eukaryota > Viridiplantae > Streptophyta > Magnoliopsida > Poales > Poaceae > Hordeum > Hordeum marinum. The sequence goes on from CM039673.1 coordinate 66,595,380, forward strand.
GTTCCGCCTCGAGACGACGGCGCTTCATCCCGAAAGGTCTCTTATGATTTTTTGCAGGTCAAAACGCTTCATATAGGAGAAGATGGACGTCGGAGGAGACACAGGGGCCCCACAAGCCTGCTAGGCACGACTAGGGGGGTGGCCGCGCCTAGCAGGCTTGTGGCCTGCTGGTGGCTCTCCTCTGGTTGATTCTTGCACCAGTATTTTTTTATTAATTCCAAAAATATTCTCCGTAAATTTTCAGGCCTTTTGGAGTTGTGCAGAATAGGTATCTCAGATTTGCTCCTTTTCCAGTCCAGAATTCCAGCTGCCGACATTCTCCCTCTTCATGTAAACCTTGTGAAATAAGAGAGAAGAGGAATAAGTATTGTACCATAACGTGTAATAATAGCCCATAATGCAATAAATATCAATATAAAAGCATGATGCAAAATGGACGTATCACTGAGCCGAGCCACCATCTTCATGGCAGGCCCGACACCGGCTTTTAATGGCACGACATCCGGAGCAGCGGCAGGAGTGGCCACACCCAATGCTGAGCCTCCTAATACGCTGGCTCAAGTCTTGCTGGAACTTATGGATGATCTACCGACACTGATGGCCAAGGAGGTGATAGCCCGAAATCAAGTAGAGCGCAATGTCGAGATCATCCGGATCAAGGGACAGATGGCTCAGGCCCAAGAGGATATCAACGCATTGCAGGTTCAGATGAATGCTGATTGAGAATGCTTACGGGCAGAGGCTCTCCGTTTTAGCTTGGACCAGTGAGCTTCGGAGGCGATTCAGCGGAGAAGGACCCAAGTCGGTCTCTCCATTCAACCTTGAAACCTCTTCAACACTCCCAGAGCTGGACCAAGTACGCCGCCGATGGTAACCCGGGCCGCAAAGGCGCCACGACAGACAGACCCACCGCGAAGGAACCGGACCCCGCCGCGACGCATCATGATGCCGCCCGACCAATACTCTAACCGAGTGGGAAACATGATAGCGGCGGCTGCCAGGCTTGACGCCCTCCCCTTGGCCAAAGGAACGCCATTTGCCGAAGAGGCACGGAATGCAATTAGTCTGTTGTAGACAACGGTGGCTCGGCAAGAGAAGTATACGTATAGCCGGGGTCGGGTGCACTCCATGCTAGTTCACAGCCGTAGCTACAGCCAGTGCATAGAGTCCACGATGGTTTCCAGCAGCGAGCAGGGGCGTAACCCGCCCAATGATAACGCGCCTGGATGGGATGGTCCGGAGGTCATGGATAGGGGTCGGACTCAGCGAGGGTCAACACCGGTGACGGATTACCCGGAGGTGCCAGAGCCGGCGCCGACGAATCCCCCCATTAGCACCTCATCTAGGGGAGTCGGTGTGCCGTGTCTCACGGCGGATCTAAGGAATGAGCGTTTGCCTAAGGATTTCAATGGGCCACGGAAGGTTCCTAACTACACGGCTGATCTACCCCCAGAGGCCTGGATTGAAAGCTATGAACTTGCCATGGAGATGCTGGACGTCAGTGAGGAAGTTTGTGTGAAGTACTTCATCATGATGCAAGAAGGACCGGCCCGCACTTGGTTGAAGGGTTTGCCACCTAACACCATCGTGTCTTGGGCTGAGTTGAAGGCCCGCTTTATTAAGAATTTCAGGGGAACATGCAAGCAACCCATGACGATTGTAGATCTTGATCACTATGTACAGCAGGAAAGTGAGTCGGCCCATCATTGGGTCCGGCGGGTCTCGACGGTGATCCACTCGCCTAAGGATATTTTAGAGTCTCAAGCTGTTTTGATTTTGGAAAGGAACTGACACTTTTTGCCCCTTAAGCAGAAGCTCGGGCGGCTGATGCGTTCTTGTCAAGATATGGGTGAGCTCATGACGTCTCTCACCAAATATGCGGATTCAGATACCACCAAGGACCTGGGCTCCGATGATGAGAAATCTGCTCAGGGTAAGAGGAGCAACAATGGCAAGAATCAACAGCAGAGCGGTGCTGGAAACGACAACCAAGGCAATCGGAAGAACCCGGATGGTGGGTCAGATTTAGTGGCGAAGACAAGTGCTGAGAACAATCGTGCCACGGATAATGGAAATTTTAGGCCATCGTTTAACAAGGGTAAGGAACCTCAGCCTTTCAACTTGGAAGAGATGCTTAGCAAGCCTTGCCCGGAGCACAACCAGCCTGATAAGCCGGCAACCCAGGCGTGGAAGGATTATAGCATTATGCGATAGTTTCGGGAATACAACCTTTAGCAACACCGTAATGATGGCAACGGTCCATCAGGCTGCTCAGGTTCGGGCGGCTCAAGAGCTGGCTTTGGTTCTGGCAGCTTAGGATCGGTTACCAAGGCCTAGGTAATCAAGGGAGTCATCATCAGCAACCTGGCAATGGTGGACAACAGTAGAATAATCAGTTAGGGTATGAGAGCAACCCGAAGCAACTCATCGGAGGTCAATACCATGTTTTCAGTATGAGCCTCGACAAGCAGGATCAAAAGCTGCACAGAAGGGCGGTTAATGTGGCCACGCCGACTCTCCCGCGATACTTCAAGTGGTCAGAATATCCAACCACGTGGAGTCGGGAGGACCAGCCACCGCGGGTTGATAATCTGGGTCATCTGGCTCTGGTGGTGGCTCCTCAGGTTGGGGGTTATAAGTTTACAAAGGTACTGATGGACGGTGGCAGCAACATCAATATCTTGTACTACGACACATTTCAGTGGATGGAGGTAACTGACAAGGTTCTTAAGCCGTCATAAATAGTTTTTCATGGTGTGGTTCCAGGTAAGTCAGCTTACCCGGTAGGAAAGATTGTCCTAGAGGTGGCATTTGGAGATGAGTATAACTACCGGGTGGAGACCTTGTGGTTCGAGGTGGTGAAAATTAAGAGCCCATATCATGCCCTGTTTGGCCGGCCGGCTTTTGGAAAGTTTATGGCCAGGCCCTGTTATGTTTACCTACAGCTCAAGATGTCGGCTCTTAACGAAATGATTACAGTGCATGCTGATTGGAAGGTGCCCATTGATTGTGAGGAGGGAGATGCGGCTTATGCAGCATCAAGTTACACAGAGGCAAAGCTCAAATTCTACAAAGATAATGTTGACTTGGTAGACATGACTCCATTGAAGAAGCCCAGTATGGAGTCGGAGCCGCCCCTGAAGTTTGCGGTGGATGACACCAAGCTGGTGGGTTTTAATTTAGGCAACTCGTCAAAACAGTTCACTATCGGGGCTAACATGGACGCCGCATAGGAAAACGGGCTCATCGAATTCATTTGTGAGAATCGGGACATCTTTGCATGGAAGCCATCTGACATGTCGGGTGTACCACGAGAATTCATTGAGCACCACTGATGGAGTCCTGGACTAGGGGTACTCACCACGTCATCTCCCGACCAGTTGGTCGGGCCGAGGACCCCCAAGGCGACTCACTAATGGGCCACTTCGGGCAGTCAATGCCGAATACAAGGAGGGTTCCACAAGACTTGGCGTCCAAGACAAGGACTCCTCTAAACTCTAGGACTATGGTGCATATATAAACCGAGGCCAGGCTGGTCAATAGATCAATATATTCACTACACGTGGTAGATACTTGTACTATGTACTATCCTCATATCAATACAATCAAAAGAAGGACGTAGGGTATTATCTCCTTGAGAGAGCTCGAACTTAGGTAAAATCTTGTGTCCATGTTACCATCGCTCCAAGATGCCTAGCTTAGGAGAACTACTACGAGATATGCCGGATTTGACACCGACATTGGTGCTTCCGTTGAGAGTCTCCTGGGTAGTTATCTCGGTGCGATGGGAATTCAGATCGTCTCCATCGTGATCTATGCGTCGAAACCGAGCTACATCGTCAACGTCGGCATCTTCGTCGGCGGCTTGACTGGTCAGCTCAGGTATGCCGAAGACTGTGCTCCACGTCGGATCATATAGATCAGACGGGGGGTCTTCGTCAATATCAACTCCAATCTCAACCAAGATCATGGAAGAATCCTCCATGGTGCTCGGGGGCTCAACGTCCACATTGCCCTCGCGCGATCATGTAGTTTTTTTGGACAGCGCATTCATGTTCGGCATCCGTGCCTTCTCGAGTGTCGTTTTGACGATTGCTTCGGTGGAATTGTGCAAAATTGAGTCTAGAATAACTCTGCAAAAATTTCATCGTGTTTCAGTGGAGGAATCTCCGGCGATCTGCAATATACCGGAGCCCCGTCGAATCTGGATGGGAATCTGGATGAGTTTAGGGCGAGGTATCCAGTATCTAGCTTGGACTTCCGTTGGAAAATCCCACCGTTCATCCGCTGCAGAATTCCAATATCGAGCACCCCTCATAATTTCAGCTCGATCAAACCGTTCAAACTCCGGGAAACGTCCGATGAGTACAACGAATTTTGGATCTATTTTCTGCGCGAAAACGAATCTGACCCGAGTTCATCTTTTTCATGAACGGGTTGTCAGACGTCCTTTTTGAAGGAAAATTCCTCATCATCTCGGTCATCTGACCAAGAGTTCGGCATGGCAAGGGCTGAATAATCATCAAGTGAACCTCATCATCCGCGGGTTGTATAGGTCGGGCGCTCCGTTGCTTCATCAAGCCAGCATTGACCTCGTCACAAATTCCGACCCACGTCGGTATCGCTGCGCCGTTACTTTTTCAAGCTGACGTCTAGCACGCCAACCTGCTTTGACACCTCGGCTGGAGTGAGACTTCGGCGTCAGCAACCAACCAGCTTTGACACCTTGCCTGCTGTGAGACTTCGGCGTCACCAGCCGACCAGCTTCGACACTTCGGCTAGCCTGAGACTTGGGCGTCACCAGCTGACCTGCTCCGTCACCTCGGCTAGACCGGGGCTTTGGCATCCCTTCATCAACCTGCTCTGGGGACTTCGTCGTCATTAGCCGACCTACTTTAACACCTCGGCTGACATGAGACTTCGGTGTCACCAGTCGACATGCACGAGACTTCGACGTCCGCCGATCACAGCTCCGCCATGCTAAGTGGACCGAGGACTTCATCTCGCCATATAGACTGTGCAGCGTCGCCACTTCGTCAAGCCGAACTCTTCATTCAGGCACCTCAGGGCCAGGCCATATTCGTTTACTTATTTGCTTCACATTAAATTAACTAAGTAGAAGAAATTTTTTAATATATTATTACCTTTATTTGTTATTATTATCTCTTGCTCGCACTGTTTTATTGTCAGTTTGGCGTCACCTGGCCGACCTACTCCACCACCTCGGCTGGACCTAGGGCTTCGCTTCACCACCCAGGCCGAGCCGTCGGAATGCCGAGCTCCTCGCTCGGTCAACTCGGGCTTGGGGGCTGGGAGCTCGGTCATGCCAAAGACTATGCACCATATCAGATCTGTCAAAAGTTCGATGGGCGTCCTCGTCCCACCACAAACCCGGATCGCGTCATCGACACCGAGCACATTAACCAGCTAAGTCGCTTTCATGTTAAAATATTTTCAGCTTTCTAATTTTATTCGCTTCGACCAAGCGTTATACTTTTTTGACAAAAAGTTGTTTGCGAAAAACTTTCTTTGTCAAAACTTCCTTTGTCAAAACTTTGTTTGTTACAAACAAATTCAAATACCCCGTTTACTTGGGGGCTTCCTTTATGAAACCTTTTCTCTTTGCATGTGATTATTATTGTATAGCTTCTTTCCTTGCTCGTGTATTATGTTAAAATATGCATCATGGTTACTTAAGTGTTCTGCAAAGCTGGGTTGTCCGGCTCCTGTGCTTACCCCTACTTTTCCGATTGTTCGGCTAGGGAGTAAAGGGAGCACCTCTGTGATTGTTACGGTCGGGTCATCTGAACTCGTACTGAGATGGGTGAAGCCGAAATCTAGCGCTCTTATTGTTTTCAACTATGGTTGGCACACAACAGAACACACACGTACACAAATCTATTGCACAAGTCTCATAGTAATCATGAGCGACCAAAGAAAGGTACCGTTGGGGGCACTATTTTCTTTGAAGATGCTTCTTACATTACATAAGTAATATAGCATAAGTTCCCTAGGCGCACTTTGTCTGTTACAACCTCATGGCCTGATTGTCTGGTTAACTGAAACACCGCCGATATTCTCGGTAGGTGGGGTAGATAACACTTTTCGACCCTTGGCCGAAGAGGGAGAAGCTGACGGTCGGTTAAGACGCGTTCATAGTTTGGGCAAACACAGATATTATATAACTACTTCGGTACATACAATCATTATACATAAAATTCTTTTTCCCAAGTCACTTGGGGGCTCTTAAATTAATATGAGTATAATAGATATTTTCTTCTTAGTTGTTCCAAAGTCTTTTTCTACCACTCCTTTCTCGACTCAGGTGTATGATCAATAGCCGGGTAGCCTGGTTTCTCTCTAAAGCCGCTCACGTTTAGTTTGCTAAACTGGCTTAAGAAACACTCTGCCTTTGGGATAGGGAGGTTGAAGCCGAAGGCTGACCCACTTGAAGTCTAGAGATCGGATGTGTCATGTCAAAGCATGATGAAAGTACAATCTTAAGACAAATTTCATATTGGCAACAAAGAACTTTATTCAATCTAGACGTAAAGTTTTTTACGCATGTTTTTTGGTCTTTTGAGCTTATAACATCTTTCACCTATTTTATGTTTTCCTTTTAGGAAGTGGTACATTCTCGTGGTTGAGGTGTTTGGCGTGAAACTCTTTTCTAAACAACAGTTCGGCATCTTTCCTGCTGAACTTCACCTCTCTATTGTCAAAACATACATGACAGTTGAACTAGTTACCAAGGAGGTACAATCCTAGGGTCGGCCATGTTGCCCAACCCAAGTCTCGGGGGCTGCTGCATTGACAATTCAATGCAGAAAATTTAAGTGCAATACAGTTTCCGAGGAGATTATGGTCCTCAAGTTGGTCGGCCTCACCCAACCTGAGTCTCGAGGTCTATGCACACCGCTTTTGTGTTCCGAATTATGCTGCCGAGCTAGTAGTCGATCCTCAGGTCGATTTTGCGAATCGACGTGAGTCTCAGGGGCTACTGGGATCAGCTTAAAAGGTTCCTCCGCTTAAAGAGTCTTAATGTGGATCCTAAGTTTAATCCGATCAAGTAGTTCCTCTGCCGTTTCAATGAAGAGTGGCGTAAGGCAATTGGAGAAGAGGTGGCCCGGCTCTTGGCGGCAGGGTTCATCGAGGAAGTATTTCACCCAGAGTGGTTAGCGAATCCCGTGCTGGTGCTTAAGAAGAATAGCACGTGGCGTATGTGTGTGGATTACATAGATCTTAATAAGGCTTGTCTAGTTGACCCGTTTGCTCTCCCCCATATCGACCAGATCATTTGTGCAATGGTTAGTTGTGAGAGTTTATGCTTCCTGGATGCCTATTCAGGTTATCATCAGATCAAAATGGCAGTTAAAGACCAGGAGAAGACATCATTTATACCACCTTTTGGGGCTTTCTGCTATGTGTCTATGCCTTTTGGTCTCAAGAGTGCACATGGGACTTACCAACATTGTGTGCAGAATTGCCTTCACGGTCAGATTGGGCGCAATGTTCACGCCTATGTGAACGATATTGTGGTTAAGTCAAGAAAGAAGGAGACGTTGCTGGATGACCTGTAGGAAACGTTTGACAACTTATCGGTATACAAGATGATGCTTAATCCGGCTAAGTGTGTTTTCGGGGTTCCTGCAGTCAAGCTTCTGGGTTTCTTGGTTTGAGAGCGGGGGATCGAGGCAAACCCGGATAAGATAAAGGCCATCATGTCACTAGCTAAGCCGACAAGCATCAATGATGGGCAGCGCTTGGCGGGTCGTATTGCTGATTTAAGAAGCTTCATTAGCCTCCTGGGCGAGACAGTTATTCCTCTGTACCAGATGATGAAAAAGACGGATGACTTTGTCTGGAGTAAGGCTGCAGATGAGGCCCTGGAGGCGCTCAAGAAGTAGTTCGTTGAGCCGCCAATCTTGGATGCTCTGGCTGAGAGAGAGCCTTTGCTGATCTACATGGCGGCTAACAATAGAGCGGTCAATGCTGCGATTGTAGTGGAGCATAAAGAAGCTGGGAAAGAGTACTCAGTTCAGGGGTCGGTCTATTATGTCAGTGAAGTTCTCATAGAATCCAAGCAAAGGTACCCTCATTGGCAGAAGCTGATATATGGGGTGTTCATGGCGAATCGTAAGTTGAAGCATTATTTCCTTGGACACCAGATTACTGTGGTTAGCTCCACTCCGTTGGGTGATATAATTCAAAACAGGGAAGCCACAGGCAGGATTGCTAAGTGGGCGCTGGAGCTTGGACCCCTTAATCTGAAGTATGTGCCTCGTATAGCTGTTAAGTCTTAGGTGCTGGTGGACTTCATAAACAACTGGACAGAGTGTCAATCACCCAAAGAAAAGCCGGATAACACATATTGGACAATTCATTTTGATGGGTCCAAACAGTTGGAGGGATCAGGGGCCGGAGTTGTCTTGACTTCCCCCAAAGGCGATAAATTTTGTTACGTACTAAGGCTGATGTTTTCTTGGACTAACAATGCAACTGAGCCGGGTTAGATGCCTTGGCAACTCAGACGTCGTGTCTCAGCAGGTGTCAGGCACATGGGACTCCAAGGACCCACGGATGGGGGCTTATCGCAAGTAGTGGATATCATTGCTGGTCACTTCAAGGGTTATCAGGTGGACCATATTGACCATCACAGTAACAAGGTGGCTGATGCATTGTCAAGACTGGGCTTTCAGCATAAGCAGGTGCTTCCTAATGTTGTCTTTGATGTGTTATATCACTCGTCTGTCAAGTTACCTTCAGAGGAGGATTTGGCTATACCTGATCCAAAAGGGCAGCTGGTGGCGGCTTTACATGCTATTCCGAATTGGATGTTGCCATAACTGGCGTACCTCACTCATGGCGAGCTGCCTGAGGACGAGACTCTCACACGAAAGATTGTGAGGCGATCTAAATCCATGACCATCATCAGGGGTGAGCTGCACAAGTGCAGTGTCACCAACGTCTTTCAGTGTTGTGTTTTTCCTGAAGAGGACAGGGAGATTTTAAATGAAATACACGCCGACGATTGCGGTCATCACGCCCGCTCAAAATCCTTGGTGGCCAAGGCATTTTTTCTTTTGGCTGGCGGCTCATAAGGACGCAGAGGACCTGGTCGCCAAGTGTGACGGGTGTCAAAAGTTCGGAAGATGTGCTCACATGTCGGCTCAGGAATTGCGTATGATTCCAATCACTTGGTCATTTGCGGTCTGGGGGCTTGACATGGTTGGGCCTTTTAAGATATCTAAAGATAAGAAGACCCACCTTTTGGTAGCGGTGGATAAATTTACCAAGTGGGTGGAGGCTGAGCCAGTTACTAAATGTGACGCGGCCACGACGATTTAGTTTGTCAAAAAATTGATCTATCATTTTTGCTATCCTCATAGTATCATCACAGACAATGGAACAAATCTGTCTAAGGGGGCTATGCAAGCATTCTGCAAAAGTGAGCATATCCAGCTTGATGTCTCTAATGTTGCTCATCCGCAATACAATGGCCAGGAAGAGCATGCTAACCAGGAAATATTGCGAGGTATCAAGCCCCGACTCATGGTTCCTTTACAACGAACGCCAGGTTGTTGGGTTGAGGAGTTACCCTCCGTCCTCTGGAGCATCAATACTACCCCCAACAGATCAACATGCTATACGCCTTTCTTCATGGTTTACGGTGCAGAGGCCGTGCTACCAAGTGATATATTTCATGACTCACCGTGGGTGGCGGCTTATGTTTAAGAAGATAATGAGACAACGTGTCAGGACATGCTAGATGCTTCGGATGAAGAGTGTGATCTTGCAGCAACTCGATCAGCGATTTATCAACTAGACCCGCATCGCTATCACGGCCACAAGGTTAAGACCTAGACGTTCCAGGAAGGCGACTTGGTGTTACGTTTGATTCAAGCTCAGACGGATGCCCACAAGCTACCCCCCATGGGAAGGGCCTTTTGTGGTTAGCATAAATCTGAACAACGGGTCATATTATCTCATTGACGTGAGAGACAGGTCACAACTTCTCGGCAGGAGACCCACCGGGCGTGGAATATTGCTCATCTACGGCCTTACTATACTTGAGTCATCGACTCCCATCATTGTATATGCATACTTCATTCTATTTGTGTTTTCCATATAATAAAGCTGGCATCCCTGCAAGCCGGGGCCTCTGCCATTTTTTGCATTTCAGATTTGTGCAAAGGTGGACACTTCCACATGATCACTTGGGGGCTTCCAATCCACCAGGTTTAGCTTGCTCACCCTCTTGATTGGCTCTTCAGACGAAATAAGCAAACAGTATAGGATGGCGGCTTGCAAGTTGGCGATCCATAGGACGGCGGCTTACAAGTTGGCAATCCACTAAGGCGGGGGCTTACAAGATGATGGCACAACGTAAGGCGGGTTGTATACCCCAAATTTTTACTCCGTCAACAAGGTCATTTGGGGGATTCCAACCCACCAGCTTTAGCTCGCTTAGCCTCTTGATCGGCTTTACAGCCCTCGCAAGTTTGGGGTTAAACCTGCCTACAAGTTGCTGCTGCTCCACCAGGTGACCCGCCAAACTCTTGCCAGTCACTCTCGTTAGAGACCCTGCACTGGTCAAGGTTAAACTGGTGGATCTTGTCATGTGAGGGCCGGCTTACATAAAGTGAGGATAAACTCCCTCATCAGTTGCCAACTCTCCGATATGTGGCATGTTTGTACTCTTCAACAGTTACTCTTTTAAAGACCATGCACAATTTAAGGTTCAAACGACGGATTTATGTCACGTGAGAGGTAGTTAGGGCCCTAGGGATCCTCATGACTTGCTATGTCTCTCTCTGGTTCGTTGCGCTCTTAACAGTCAGACTCGCTAGAGACCCTGTACTGTTATTAGTTCAAGCAGCGAGTCCACCCAAAAGAACTAGTGGTTGTGTCTCTCTTTGGTTCGTTGCACTCTTAACAGCCAATCTCGAGACCCTGTACTGTTATGAGTTCAAGCATCGAGTCCACCCAGGAGAACCACCGCATGTGTCTCTTTCTGGTTTGTTGCGCTCTTATCAGTTAATCTCGCCTAGAGACCCTAAGCCGCTCAAAGAAGTTGATGACCACTCTCATTAGAGACCCTGAACTGGTATGAGCTCAAGCATCGAGTCCACCCAGAAGAACCATCATATGAGTTTTTGAAAACCAAAACGGAAGAAAGAGCAAGGTCTTAAAAGATTTAAACATCTTCGGGTTATGCTTTTACAAGCCACCCTCACAATGATGCAGAACATGTTTCTGTCTTGTTTGTGGTTGCAGGTTTTATCGCCTGAGATGAGCTACTGTTAAGTATGATGAAAGACGTTGTAAGAAGAAGCAAAGGCAGGTCAACAGTGCCTAAGATGATTATAAATTCATGTGTGCACGATGGCACGGCTGGGGCAATCAGGTTCTGCTACGCCTATTACAAAGCTCTCCAGGAGCTCAAAATATGGAAGACTTAAAGTTTTTTGTACACTTTCAACCCCGGCGGCTCAACGGGCCGGGTTACCTTCAATCAAGAGCAATAGGTTTCAGCTCGATGGTGGGTCATCCTGTGTCAGGTCTTCGATCTCTTCGATCTGAAGGTTGTCCACATCCGAGTTGCAGTTCAACAAGACTTGAAACTCAGCTTCGTTAAATAGAGGAGACGGGTCAACTTCAGGGGCAGAGAGTGGCTTACGGCTTGCAGGGATCAAGTCCTTGGCTTCAAAAGTTGGGCAGCACAGCCGTTGATTATTTGCATCATAAGCTACCTGGTAGGAGGTCAGATCCATCTCGTCGAAAAGGGTAGAGGCAAGTACTCTGGAGGCTCTTATGCATTTAGCGTAGACAGCTTCAGTAAAGTTTGAGTTGTCATCCTTCTTGGATGGGAAGCCATTCATCATCACTTCGGCAGTCAACTCGAGAGCAAAAGCCAGGGACCGGCTTAGAGCAGCTATTGCCCATTTCCTGGCGGATGATCGCCTCAGCTCTTCAATCTGCTTGTGCAGAGTGGATAAGACCTCTATGACCCCTTTCATGAATTTGGGAACATATTTTGAAGTCATCAGGGCTTTGATGGTAGAGAGGGCTCCACTATACAGTTGTTCTGTCAAAGTGTATACTGCCTTTTGTTTCATCAAACTATTAGAAGATAGCTGGCGGCTTCTCTCGCCTGCAAGAAAAAGTTAAAAGTGATAAGCCACCTGAAATATTTTTTCGACAAGGCAGGATTTTTTTACGGCATGCATATTTACCAAATATGGCAGCAGTCATCTTGGATATATGGCCCTTGAGAGTTTTAAATTCTTCTGATGCAAGCTTGAGCCGCTCATCGGTGTCATTTAAGCGCTTTATCAGGGCAGCTTGTTCAGATTCAACAGTCTTCTTAAAAGTGGCTAAGTCAGCATGAACCTTTTCAAGGTTTTCAATGGCCACCCGTAACTTCGCTTCTACTGTAGCTCGTGCAGTCTGTTGAGTGGAAAGAGCTTCCTTTAAGCCGGCCAGATCAGACTCGGCCGCATCTAAAGCTTCCTACAGGTTATACAAGTAAAAGTTTATAAAGGTTAAGTCGCCCGGGGGAAACAATAAGTAAAGCTATTATGATACAAGTCCCAAGCAGACTGCAAGCAATATACTTAGCACTTGGGGGCTAATGTCTGTATTTTCTCTCAAAGTTTACACTGTAGTCCTGGCTCATCTTCATAAAGTTAAGCCGTCACTTGGGGGCTAGAGATGGCGGTTTAATGACCCGGATATGGGGGCTACACCTGGCAAGCTTCTCAGCATGGAAATTCCGTCCCATCATGTACATAATGACCCGGATTTGGGGGATACACTTGGATCTAATTTTCAAGTAATTACCGGCTTATGTACATATTAACCCGTTACTTGGGGGTTACATGTAGTATGACAAAATTTGGAAGGCCCGGTCTACTATTTGCAATACTAAACCGGCTCTTGGGGGCTAAATAAGGGTATAAGGAAAAAGCAAGAGAAGAAGGGTACCTATTTTCTTCATTAATCCAACAAGCTTGGATTCCATGTTGCGGCTGGCAGAAAGGCATTTCAAGTAACCAGCATGCAGGTCATCCGCAGTCATTTTCTCTAACACGGGGAATTCAAAATCAAGCTTCTCTGGAGAAAAGTGTCAATCTTGCTCGTATGTTTTGTCAACACATTAGGAGCAGGGGATTGGTAACCCGTCCCGATGATTGTAACTTCGGGATGAGTCGGGTCTTTGATGGCAATTGAAGGATTGGGCGGCTTAGGGTTAGCTGCTGGACTCTCAGGAGTTGCCATGTGGTGATCCTCCGGCTCAGAAGGTGGAGGAGTGCGCTCAGGTGCATCCTTATTAACATTATAAGGTTCATCGTGAGTGTAAGGAGAGTCCGGCTGCTTTTGGACGGTAGGAGGGACAGTAGATGCGCCTATTTTCCTTCGTTTTGCTTGAGCCCTGGAAGTAGAAAGAATCATTATGTGGCACCAGGACAATGCTAACAATATACACAGTGGAAAGTAAAAGGCGTACTCTGGGTTGATCTTCATAGTAGGAAGCTTGGAGGCGGTTGAGTCGCTAGACGAAGGGGGCGACTCCTATAAAATAAGACAAGAAAGCACAAGAGTAAGGTGACGATGCAGAAGTATAAGGCGGGTGTCAGACTTGGTTAAAAGAGCACCTCAACAGGTCGTTTCCGCGGAGCCGGAGAATTCGGTAAGCCGTCCAGAAGGTCTTCTGAGCCAGTGGTCTGGGTCTGACGTCTGTAGTCATGATGTTTGTTTTTCAAAAGAAAGTGGAGATCCAAGTAAGCAAGGGGATGAGAAAACGGAACTTTCTGGATGAACCGTAGTGTTCTCTCTCGGGGTAAGGTTTCTGAGTCAGAAGAAGTGTAAGTTGCCTCAGTAGGATCGGCTTGACTTGTCTCTACTTCTTCCTGTGTATAACCATCATCACTTAGTTGCACAAAAATATGGCTAAGGGAATTACATTTTACCTCTGAATCATCCATCTCAAGCAGTTTTGGAGCCGGGGTTTTCTTCTTGCGACCGTGAGTTTTACCGTCCTGAGACTTCTTGTTCACGGGAGGAGTATACTTTTTCTTCCAGAAATTAGAACCGGCCTGTGTCTAAGCCACCAAATGGGTTAAGAGGGCAAGGCAAAAGTTCAGACAAGAGTAAGGAGTTTGATAGAAAGATTTCTTACCTCTAGAGCGGGGTTCTTAACGTAGAATGGCTTTAACCAACTTTGTTGCACGCTTCTTGGGGCTCGCCAACAAGCGCTTTTATGGCAAAGTTAATATCCTGTTCCATCAAGGGAGTGGCGTTGAAGCAGAGAGGGTCACCCCTTTCGTCAGTAAATTCACACATAAGCCGGTCACGCAGGCTCAGTGGCAAGACTTTCCATGAAACCCAGTAGCGGGTCAGATCAACACATGTTAAACCATATGCTAGAAGGGCCTTAATATTCGCAAAGGCCGGAGCATACTTCGCTCGGACTATGGCACACATTCGGTCCGACAACTTAGTGGAAGTGCAGAGCCGGGTGGAACGGTAACCCGGTAGCAGATTCTCTCCTTCTAGAGAAGTTTCCTGATAGTAAAACCAACTTTTATTCCAGTCTTTGGGGTGGCTTGGCAAGAGAGTAGTTGGGTAAGGTAGATCTCTCCGCCTCTGGATGGAGACGCCACCAAGCTCTAAGCTTGGTCCGGCCGCCACTTCAGTCTAGCGGTTGACATAGAAGAAGTCACGGAAGAGGTCGACGAATCGCTCTTCTTGTAGATATACTTCACACGGGACTTGGGACTGGCACATATTGGTGACAGAGTTTGGGGCTATGTCATGAGGGTGAAGGTTGTAAAGGTGAAGAACGTCTCGGAAGAATTTTGATCCGGGCGGGCTGAAAGCATGAAGAAGGTGATCAATGATTACGACAACCTCCCCCTCCTTAGGGGTGGGTCGTATCTCTGGCCCAGGAACCCGCTAGTGAATGACATCCTGAGCCAGCAATTAACCAGTCTCCACAAAGTCAAGCAGAGGTTGTTTGGTGACTCCAGAACCAAACCAATCACATGATGAGGGTGCCCTTGAAATAGTGGCGGGTCAAACTATGAGAAAGTACATGATATGGCAGATCAGAAAACGCCAAGCAGTTAAGACGGTTGTGATTAACGTAACGACGAGTGGCTAAGCTGCCAGTATGTTTTATGACAGGGCCAGAAAATACAACGGAGGATGAAGTGGGCAAGACAGTACCAGAAATATTACTAAGTGTGAATAAACAGGTTCTACATATTACAACTATGGCTACAGATCTACAGCCAAGGATAAAACAAAATATATTCAAGACCTAAAATATGCAGTGGAAGAACAGGTGGCCAAGGACGCAAAAGGGAGCGATGTGCAGATATGTAATGAGCAGATATTGGCATCAAGTGGATGGTCATGACGAGTAAATAGCATATGGGATGCAAGGGAGTATTTGGCAATCTGTATTACAAAGACTATACGGTTGAACCGCGAAGAACACTGAAGAATCCCGATGAACTTGGGGGGGTCCTAATGGGGATGACTACGGATTCAACAAAGATGGGGAGCAGTACCTTGCGGATGCGGATGGAATGGCGGATTTTTGGACCGAACCAGGTTGATGCAACGACCAAGGTTGGTGACGACGGTGAGATCCAGTCGGCGCAGCGGAGCTTTGGAAGCACAAGCGTCGGGAGGAGGAAGAAGGCTAGTGGCGGCGAAGAAAGAAGAAAGAGCCCCCTCGTGTCCCTATTTAAAGAGATGGGATGGCAAACAGTTCGTGCGGGAATCAAGGAGACGAAATGATGATAGACCGTTGCAGACGTCACAGAATCTTTTTGGCATATCCATAGGTGACATCACGGCGGGTTATTAATTTTCTTATTTTAGGTGATAAGGGCGTGAGACTCGCTGCCGAATGAAATAGAAGATTGGCATGGACAGGCTCAAATCAATCTGGGACTAATGTTGGGGATATAACCCCGTGGTAAGACCTGCCCAGGAGGGGCTGGGTTATATCTAGAGGCTCGCTATCAAGTGGGCCAGAAGAGGAAGGCTAGGCTGTGTGGCGGCTTGCCAGATGGGCTGAGACGGAGGCCCAAAGACAGAAGACGGTGTAAGACCCGACCGGGTGTGCCGCCCGGAGACGTCTTGCCGAAGGAGGCAAGGCGGCTTAGAGACAGGACCAGACACGGTGTAAGAGTTGGTTTGAGACTCGTGTAACCCGGGGCCTTGACCTCCTATATAAAGGAAAGACCCGGGAACGGTTTAGACAGATACCAATCAATCGAGCGCTAGGCCAAGCGAATACGCTCCCTTGTAATCGATACTCAAATCAATACACACAAAGCAGGACGTACGCTTTTACCTCTTCTCGAGGGGCCGAACCTAGGTAAACCTGTGTCTTTCGTCCCGATCAACCCCTTTGAGTACACCGCCTTAGCAATAGCCTCGAACCTAAGTCTTCGGACATCTGCCATGGCAAAACCACAACAGGAGGGGTAACTGCTTTGCCACTCTTCTTGTAGTTACCCTTCTTGCCCTTGCCATTCTTCTTGAAACTAGTGGTTTTATTGACCATCAACACTTGATGCTCATTTTGTATTTCTGACTCAGCGACTTTCAGCATCACAAACAACTCGGTGGTTGATTTGTTCATCCCTTGCATGTTATAGTTCAGCACAAAGGTTTTGTAGCTAGGTGGTAGTGACTTAAGAACTCTGTCAATGATTGCCTCTGCCGGAAGAGTAGTTCCCAATTCAGCCAGACTATTGGAATACCCAGACATTCTAAGTATGTGCTCATAGATAGACCCGTTCTCCCCCATCTTGCAAGCATAGAACTTATTGGAGGTCTCATACCTCTCGATCTGGTAATTCTTCTCAAAAATAAACTTCAACTCCTGGAACATCTAATATGATCCATGATGTTCAAAACGTCTTTGAAGTCTCGGTTCTAAGCCATACAACATTGCACACTAAACTATTGAGTAGTCGTCAGAACGCGCCTGCCATGCATTCACAGCGTATGCAGATGATGGTGGAGCAGGTGGATCACCAAGCGATGCATCAAGGACATAAGACTTTTGGGAAGCCGTGAGGATAATCCTCAGATTATGGGCCCAGTCTACAAAATTACTTACATCATCTTTCAGTTTGGCTTTCTCTAGGAACGCATTGAAATTCAAGAGTGCTACTGTGCGAGCCATCGATCTAGAACATAAATTTGCAAAGATTACTTAGACTATTGTTCAAGATAATGAGTTTAGTTAATCATATTACTTTAAAAAAACCAGTCAAATTGACATCCCTCCGGTCATCCGAGTGTTACATGATCCAAATTCACCAACCCAAGTCAGATCATCACGTGATATAATGTGGTTTCAATGGTGAACATCTCCATGTTCATCATATCTACTATATGACGCATGTTTGACCTTTCGGTCTCTTGTGTTCCGAGGCCATGTTTGTATATGCTAGGCTCGCCATGTTCAACCCGAGTGTTCCGCATGTGCAAAACTGTCTTGCAGCAGTTGTATGCCAACATAGAGTCTATCACACCCAATCATCACGTGTTTCTTCCAAATGACGAACTTTCGCTACGGTGCACACTCGGGGAGAACTCAATTTTATCTTGACATTTTAGTGAGGGATCACCTTATAATGCCACCATCGTCCTAAGCAAAATAAGATGCATAAAAGGATTAACATCACATGCAAATCATAAGTGACATGATATGGCCATGAACTTGTGCTTGTGATCTCCATATCCAAAGCATTGGCATGATCTCCATCATCATCGGCATAACACCATGATCTCCATTATTATGTCTCCATCGCGTTGTCACACCGACCATGCTTCTACTACTATTGCTACCCCTTAGAGATAAAAAAGCATTACATATCACTTAATGATTGACACGCATGTCATACAATAATGGAAGACAACCCTATGGCTCCTGCCGGTTTCCGTATGCATCGACATGCAAGTCGATATAAAGTATTACAAACATGATCATGTCATACATCAAATATATTTCACCATGTCTTTGGCCATATCATATCATAACATACCCTTCAAAAACAAGTTAGACGTCCTCAAATTGTTGTTGCATGTTTTACCTGGCTGCTATGGGTATCTAGCAAGAACAGTTCTTAACTACGCAAAACCACAATGATGATATACAAATTGCTACTCAACCTTCTACAAGGACCGCCTTTATCGAATCCGAATCAACTAAGGTGGTAGAGACAGACACCCACTAGCCATCTTATGAAACAAAATAACATGTCAGTCGATGGAACCGGTCTCATGTGCGTGGACATGTAAAGTTGGTCCTGGCCGCTTCATCCCACAATACTGCTGAATCAATAAAAGACCAAGGGAGGAAGCAATCTGAATATCAATGCCCACAAACTCCTTTGCGTGCTACTCGTGATCTCACCTACATAAAAACCTCGCTATGATCTCAATCTAGGAGATGAGCACCTATGAGAGGAGAGATTGCATCTACATACCCTTGTACATCGCTAAGCGGAAGAGTTAAGGAACATAGTTGATGCAGTGGAACGTCTTCATGATCCAATCACGATCCGTCCTAGGAACTCCCGATCAAGTGCTGAACGGATGGCACCTCCGCGTTCAACACACGTGCAGCTTGATGACGCCTTCACCTCCTTGATCCAGCGAGCGATGGTGAATTAGTAGCCCGAGTCCTTCGGCATCACGACGACGTGGTGCCGGTGATGGTGGAACGGATCCGGCAGGGCTTCGTTCTGCACTGCCGAACCAATCTAGAGGAGAAACAAACTATGAGGGAGGGAGAGGCTGCGTCCTGGCTTAGGGTGCCTCAGACCTCCCTCCCCTCACATATATGTATAGGGGGAGAGGAGGAGGGGCCCGAAATCCTAGGGTTCCCACCCCTAGGGGTGGCGGCCAAGGGGGTGCCTTGGCCCCCAAGGCAAGTGGTGTCCCCCCACCCATCTTGCGCCAACCCTAGCCCTAGCCGCATGGGCCTTGGGTGGGAGGGGCGACCAGACCACCAAGGGCTGGTACGATCCCTCTCACTTTCCATGGGGCCTTCGGGTTAGGTGGACCCCAGAACTCTTCTGGCATCTCCGTCATAAAACTGGTAGGCCTCAAAAAATTTCCGGACTCGATTGCTTTCATCCTATATATTGTTCTTCACCTTCGGACCATTCCGGATTTCCTCGTCATGTCCGGGATATCATCTGAGACTCCGAACAACCTTCGGTCACCAAGATAATCACTCGACTATAGTTATATCATCATCAAACATTAAGTGTGTAGACCCTGCGAGTTCAAGAACTATATAGACATGACCGACACTCCTCTACGGTCAATAAACAATAGCAGGAATTGGATTCCCATGTCGGTTCCTTCATATTTTACGATAATATTTATCGGTTGAACCTCGATGTCAAGGATTTCAGTCAATCCCGTATGTTGTTCCCTTTGTTCATCGGTATGTCACTTGCCCGATCGAGATTTGATCGTCGACATCTCCATATGTAGTTCAATCTCGTTACTGCAAGTCTCTTTACTGGTTCCGTAATACAAGATCTAATGGCTAACTCTTTAGTCACTTTGCTTGCAAGCTCATTATGTTCTTGTATTACCGAGTGGGCCCTGAGATACCTCTCTGTCACATGGAGTAACAAATCCCAGTCTTGATCCATACCAACCCAATAGACACCCTCGGAGATACCTATAGAGCACCTTTATAGGCACGCGGTTACGTTGTGATGTTTGATACACACAAGGTACTCCTCCGATGTCAGTGAGTTGCATGATCTCATGGCCATAGGAATAGATACATGATATGCAGAAAAAAAATAGCAATAAACTAACATGATCACATATTACATTCATAGTTTGGGTCTTATCCATCACATCATTCTCCTAATGATGTGATCCCATTATCAATGACATATCATGTCTATGGCCAGGAAACCTTGACCATCCTTGATCAACGAGCTAGTCTACTAGAGGCATACTAGGGACATAGTGTTGTCTATGTACCCACACATGTATTTGAGTTTCGAATCAATACAATTATAACATAGATAGTAAATATAACAATAACTATTTTATTATTGCCTCTAGGTCATATTTCCAACAAGCCTGACTAGTAATTTTTTTGCGGTGGCCCGACAACGCGCCCCCTCAACCACTATATGTGCGGGTTCGGGTGTTGGATATGGGTCCGAACCCTATCCCTCCGCCACTGCGAAAATCCCCCACCCCTCAACGCCAGAGTCTCAAATCCACCGCGTGCGCCTCCAATCCATCGCTCCGCCCCTCCAATCCACCGACCGCGATGGCCAACTCCGTCCCACGTGACAACTACGACCGCGAGAGGGCGTGTTGCATCAGATCCGACACGGCGCAGAAGCATGCCGCCTTGCGGTACACGAGCTCGGGGCGGTCGTCGTGGCCGTCGTGTTGGGGAACGTTACATGAGAAACAAAAAAAATTCTACGCACACGCAAGATCTATCCATGGTGATGAGTATCTACGAGAGAGAGAGTGGATCTACATACCATTGTAGATCGCTAAGCGGGAAGCATGAAGAAACGTGGTTTATGTAGTCGAAAGTCTTCACGATCCAAATCACCGAGAATCCCATGATCCAATCATGATCCGTCCCGCGATCCCATCACGATCCATCCCGCGATCATCGTGAATCGTCTCGCGATCCTGATCATGGTCCTTCCGATCTAGTGCCGAACAGACGGCGCCTCCGCATTCAGCACACGTACAACTCCATGACGATCTCCGCCTTATTGATCCAGCAAGAGGAAGCGGAGAGGTCGATGAGTTCTCTGGTAGCGCGATAGCGCGGTAGCGGCGGTGGTGGAACTATTCCGGCAGGGCTTCGCCTAAGCACCGTTGAACTAGACTAGAGGAGAAAACGATCTTGATGAAGTAGAGGGAGCACATGGCTATTAGGGTTAGCTCTCCCCTCTATATCCTATGCTATATATAGGAGGGAGAGAGGGGAGGAGGCAGGCTCAAAACCCTCAAGGGTTGGCCGAAATTGGAGGTGGAGTCCTACTCCAATCCTACTAGGAGTAGGATTCCTCCTCTCTAAATGGAAACCGTTTCCATGTTTCCACCTTTGGGTTTTTCCCACCCCCAGCCGCATGGGCCTTAGCGGGGAGTTCGGCCAGCCCACTACGGTCTGGTTTGATTTCTCCCACAGCCCATGAGGTCCTTTGAGTAGAGACACCCCTCCGGATGGCCCCCGGTACCCTCTTGCACTCTCGGTACACTATCGAAGTACCCGAAACTTTTTCGGTGACCAAAACAGGACTTCCCATATATCAATATTTACCTCCGGACCATTCCAGAGCTCCTCGTGACGTCCAGGATCTCATCTGGGACTCCGAACAACCTTCATTCACCACCATACATAACTCTACTATACCGAAACATCAACGGACCTTAAGTGTGCAGACCCTGCGGGTTCGAGAACTATGTAGACATGACCGAGACACCTCCATGGTCAATAACCAATAGCAGGACCTGGATGCCCATATTGGTTCCTACATATTCTCCAAAGATCTTTATCGGTTGAACCTCTATGTCACAGATTCGGTTAATCCATATGTTATTCCCTTTGTTCTTCGGTATGTTAATTTCCCGAGATTCTATCATCGGTATCTCTATACCTAGTTCAATCTCGTTACCAGCAAGTCTCTTTACTCGTTCCATAATACAAGATCCTGTGGATAACAGTTTAGTCATATTGCTTGCAAGGCTTGTTTGTGATGTTGTATTACCATGTGGGCCCTGAGATACCTCTCTGTCACACGGAGTAATGAATCCCGGTCTTGATCCATGCCCATTCAACAGACACCCTCGGAGATACATGTAGAGCACATTTATAGTCACCCAGTTACGTTGTGATGTTTGATACACACAAGGTATTCCTCCCATGTCAGCAAGTTGCATGATCTCATGGTCATAGGAACAGATACTTGACATGCAGAAAACTATAGCAATAAACTGACACAATCATATGCTATGTTTATAGTTTGGGTCTTGTCCATCACATCATTCTCCTAATGATGTGGTCCCGTTATCAAATGACATCTCATGTCTATGGCCAGGAAACCTTGACCATGTTTGATCAACGAACTAGTTAACTAGAAGCATACTAGGGACACAGTGTTGTCTATGTACCCACACATGTATTTGAGTTTCCAATCAATACAATTATAGCATGGATAATAAACGATTATCACAAACAAGGAAATATAATAATGACATATTTATTATTGCCTCTAGGGCATATTTCCAACAGTCTCCCACTTGCATTAGAGTCAATAATCTCGTTCACATCACCATGTGATTTAAATTTTTATGAATCTAACACCCAATGAGTTTTGGGGTTCGATCATGCTTTGCATATGAGAGAGGTCTTTAGTTAAAGGGTCTACGACATTCAGATCTGTGTGTACTTTGTAAATCTCTATGGCATACTGTAGACACTGCTACCACACTCCACTTGGAGCTATTCCAAATGGCTGCTCCACTATACGTATCCGGATTGCTACTCCTAGTCATCTGGATTGGTGTTAAAGCTTGCATCGACATACCCCTTTACGACGAACTCTTTATCACCTCCATAATCGAGAAATATTTCCTTAGTCCTATAGTTACTAAGGATAATCTTGACCGCTGTCCAGTGATCCACTCCTGGATCACTCTTGTACCCCTTGACAGACTCATGGCAAGGCACATACAGGTGCAGTACACAACATGGCATACTATACAGAGCCAATGGATAAGGCATAGGGGACGACCTTCGTCCTTTCTCTTTCTTTTGCCGTGGTCGAGCTTTCAGTATCACTCAACTTCACACCTTACAAATCAGGCAAGAACTCTTTATTTGACCGATCCATTTTGAACTCTCTCAAAATCTTGTCAAGGTATGTACTCGTTGAAAGTCTTGTGAGACGCCTTGATCTATCTCTATAGATCCTGCTACCCAATATTTAAGTAGCTTCATTCCAGATCTTCCTTTGAAAAACTCCTTTCAAACAACCCTTTATGCTTTCCAGAAATTCTACATCATTTCAGATCAATAATATGTCATCCACGTATACTTATCGGAAATTCTATAGTGGTCCCTTTCACTTTCTTGTAAATACAAGTTTCTCATAAACTTTGTATAAACCCAAAAACTTTGATCACCTCATCAAAGCATATATTCCTACTTAGAGATGCTTGCTCCATCCCATAGAAGGGTCGCTAGAGCTTGCATACATTTAAGCATCCTTAGGACTAACAAAACAATCTGGTTGTATCACATACAACCTTTGCTTAAGGAAACCGTGAAGGAAATGATGTTTTGACATCCATCTACCAGATTTCATAATTGAAAAATGGAGCAACTGCAAACATAATTCCAACAGACTTTAGCATCGCTACGAGTGAGAAAGACTCATCGTAGTCAACTCCTTGAACTTGTCGAAAACTTCTTTGCAGCAATTCAAGCTTTATAAATGGTGACATTTACCATCAATGTATGTCTTCTTCTTAAAGGTCCATTTGTACTCAACGGCCTGCCGTTCAACAGACAAGTCTACCAAAGTCCATACTTGGTTTTCATACATGGATCTTTTCTCGTATTTCATGGTTCCTAGCCATTAGACAAAATCCGGGCCCATCATCGCTTCACTATAGCTCGTAGGCTCATCGTTGTCAAGGAACATGACCTCTAAAACAGGGTTACCATACTACTCAGGAGCAATACGTGCCCTTGTTGACCTACGAGGTTCGATAGTAACTTGATCCAAAGATTCATGATCATCATCATTGACTTCCTCTTCAACTGATGTAGGCTCCACAAAAACAACTTTCTACGCTGCGCTACTCTCTAGTTGAAACAAAAGTTCAACATCCTCATCAAGTTCTATCTTCCTCCAACTCAATTCTTTCGAGAGAAATCTTTTTCTCAAGAAAGGACCCGTTTTCAGCAACAAACACTTTGCCCTCGGATTAGAGATAGAAGTCATACCCAAATGTTTCCTTAGGGTATTCTATAAAGATACACCTTTCTGCTTTGGGTTCGAGCTTATCAGACATAAGCGTCGCATTCCCAAACTCTGAGAAATGACAACTTAGGTTTCTGACAAACCATAGTTCATAAGGTGTCATCTCAATGGGATTTAGATGGTGCCCTGTTTAAAGTGAATGTAGTTATCTCTAATGCACAAACTCAAAACAATAGTGGCAAATCGATAAGGCACATCATATTTCACACCATATCCAATATATCATGACTATGACGTTTGGACACACCATCATACTATGGTGTTACAGGTGGCGTGTGTTGTGAAATAAATTTCACATTGTCTTAAGTTGTATACCAATACTTGTAACTCAGGTATTTACCTCCACGATCATATCATAGTTATTTTATCTCCTTGTCACGATGATCTCAAACTTCACTCTGATTTTCTTTGAACTTTTGAAACGTTTCAGACTTGAGTTTCATTACGTAAATATCCCCATATCTACTCAAATCATCAATGAAGGTACGAAAATAACAATATCCACCGCACGCTACAACACTCATTGGACCGAATACATCAACATATATCATTTGCAATAAGTTACTTGCCTGCTCTACCATACCAGAAAACAGAGTCTTAGTCATCTTGCCCATGAGGCATGGTCTGCATGTCTCAACCGATTCGCAATTGAATGAGTCCATAGATCCATCAGCATGGAGTTTCTTCATGTGTTTTAGACCAATATGACATTTAGCGGCAGTGCCACAAGTATGTGGTACTATCATTATTAATTTTGTATCTTTTGACATCAATATTATGAACATGTGTATCACTACGATGAAGATTCAAGAAACCATTCTCATTGGGTGCATGACCATTAAAGGTATTATTCATGCAAACAGAATAACCATTATTCTCTAACTTAAATGAATAACCCTATTGCAATAAACATGATCTAATCACGTTCATGCTCAACGCAAACTCCAAATAACATTTATTTAGGTTCATCACTAATCCCGAAGGTAGAGAGAGCGTGCGATGGTGATCACACCAACCTTGGAAAGACTTCAAATACTCATCGTCACCTCACCCTTAGCTAGCCTTCGTTTATTCCGTTGTGTTTATTTTGAGTTACTAACATTTAGCAACCGAACCGGTATCCAATAGCCTAGTGATACTAGGAGTAATAGCAAGGTACACATCAATAACATGTATATCAAATATACTTCTGTCGATGTTGCGAGCCTTCTTATCTACTAATTATCTAGGATTGTTCCACTTCAGCGACCATTCTCCTCATAATAAAAGCACTTAGTCTCGGGTTTGGGTTCAACCTTGGGTTTCTTCACTGGAGCAGCAACTGGCTTGCCATCCATGAAGTTTCCCTCCTAGCCCTTGCCCTTCTCGAACTAGTGGTTTCATTAACCATCAACACTTGATGCTCCTTCGTGATTTCTACCTTTGCGGTGTCAAACATCCCGAATAGCTCAGGGATCATTATTTCCATCCCTGGCATTTTATAGTTCACCACGAAGCTCTAGTAGCTTAGTGAAAGTGACTTGAAGAACTATATCGATCACTATCTTATCTGGAAGATCAAGTCCCACTCGATTCAAGCGATTGTAGTACCCATACAATCTGAGCACATGCTCACCGATTGAGCTATTCTCCTTCATCTTGTAGGCAAAGAATCTTGTTGGAGGTCTCATACCTCTTAATATGGGCACGAGCCTGAGATCTCAATTTCAGCTCTTAGAACATCTCATATGTTCCGTGGTCTTCAAAATGATTTGGAGCCTCAATTCTAAGTCGTAATGCATGACACACTGAACTATCAAGTACTCATCAGAACGTGCCTATCAGATGTTCACAACATCTATAGATAACGCTTGAGGGGTGCCGCACTGAGCGGTACATTAAGGACATAAGCCTTCTGTGTAGCAATGAGGACAATCCTCAGATCACGGACCCAGTCTGCATTATTGCTACCATCATCTTTCAACTCTATTTCTCTAAGAACATATAAAAAATTCAAGGGACCTACAGCGCGAGCTAGTAATCTACAACATAATTTGTAAAGACATTCTGACTATGTTCATGATAATGAGTTTAGTTAATCATATAACTTAAAAACTCCCACTCAAATTGACATCCCTATGGTCATTCCAGTGTCACATGATCCAAATCCACCAACTCAAGTCCGATCATCACGTGAGTTGAGGTGGTTTCAATGGTGAACATCTTCATGTTGCTCATATCTACTATATGACGCATGTTTGACCTTTCGGTCTCTTGTGTTCCAAGGCCATGTCTGTACATGCTAGGCACGTCAAGTTTTACCCGAGTGTTCCACACGTGCAACACTGGCTTGCACCAGTTGTATGCGAACATAGAGTCTATCACACCCGATCATCACGTTGTGTCTCGAAATGACAAACTTTCACAACGGTGCACACTCGGGGAGAACACAATTTTATCTTGAAATTTAAGTGAGGGATCACCTTATAATGCTACCATCGTCCTAAGCAAAATAAGATGCATAAAAGGATTAACATCACATGCAAATCATAAGGGACATGATATGGCCATGAACTTATGCTTTTGATCTCCATCTCCAAAGCACCGGCATGATCTCCATCATCACCAGCATGACACCATGATCTCCATCATCTTGATCTCCATCAATGTGTCACCATGAGGTTGTTGTGATAACTATTGCTTCCATAATTATTGCTAACTCATAGCGATAAAGTAAAGCAAAACAGCAAAAATAATTAAAGACAACTCTATGGCTCCTGCCCGTTGCCGTACTCATCGACATGCAAGTCTTGATATTCTATACAATACATGATCATATCATACATCACATATATCTCATCATGTAATTGACCATATCACATCACAACACACCCAGCAAAAACAAGTTAGGCGTCCTCTAATTGTTGTTGCATGTTTTATGTGGCTGTTACGGGTATCTAGGAAGAAGAATTCTCACCTACGCAAAAACCACAACGATGATACACAAATTTCTACTCAACCTTCTCAAGGACCGCCTTTGTCGAATCCAATCCAACTAGAGTAGGAGAGACAGAAACCAGCCAGCCATATTTGTGCAACAAAGTTACACGTCAGTTGATGGAACCGGTCTCTCGTAAGTGTACGAGTAAGGTTGGTCCGGGTCGCTTCATCCCACAATACCGGTGAATCAAAACACGACCAAGGGAGGAAGCAATCTGAGCAGCAACTGTTGGAAATATGCCCTAGAGGCAATAATAAAATGGTTATTATTGTATTTCCTTGTTCATGATAATTGTCTATTGTTCATGCTATAATTGTGTTAACCGGAAACCATAATACATGTGTGAATACATAGACCACAACATGTCCCTAGTGAGCCTCTAGTTGACTAGCTCGTTGATCAATAGATGGTCACGGTTTCATGGCCATGAACATTGGATGTCGTTGATAACGGGATCACATCATTAGGAGAATGATGTGATGGACAAGACCCAATCCTAAGCATAGCACAAGATCGTGTAGTTCGTTTGCTAAAGCTTTTCAATGTCAAGTATCGTTTCCTTAGACCATGAGATTGTGCAACTCCCGGATACCGTAGGAATGCTTTGGGTGTGCCAAACGTCACAACGTAACTGGGTGGCTATAAAGGTGCACTACGGGTATCTCCGAAAGTATCTGTTGGGTTGGCACGAATCGAGACTGGGATTTGTCACTCCGTGTGACGGAGAGGTATCTCTGGGCCCACTCGGTAAGACATCATCATAATGAGCTCAATGTGACTAAGGAGTTAGCCACGGGATGATGTATTACGGAACGAGTAAAGAGACTTGCCAGTAACGAGATTGAACAAGGTATAGGGATACCGACGATCGAATCTCGGGCAAGTACCATACCGATAGACAAAGGGAATTGTATACGGGATTGATTGAATCCCCGACATCGTGGTTCATCCGATGAGATCATCGTGGAGTACGTGGGAGCCAACATGGGTACCCAGATCCCGCTGTTGGTTATTGGCCGGAGAAGTGTCTCGGTCATGTCTACGTGTCTCCCGAACTCGTAGGGTCTACACACTTAAGGTTCGATGACGCTAGGGTTATAGGGAAAAGGTATACGTGATTACCGAAGGTTGTTCGGAGTCCCGGATGAGATCCCGGACGTCACGAGGAGCTCCGGAATGGTCCGGAGGTAAAGATTGATATATAGGAAGTCCAGTTTTGGTCACCGGAAAGTTTTCGGGCTCATCGGTAGTGTACCGGGAGTGCCGGGAGGGTGCCGGAGGAACCCCGGGAGGGGTGTGACGACCAAAGGACCACATGGGCTGTTAGATAAAGTGTGCCAGCCCTTATTGGGCTGGGCAAGACTTTTGCTAAAGGCCCATGCGGCTGGAGATAAGGAGATAAGGCAAAAAGGATTTAAAAGGAGGAGATCCACCTCCCTTGTGGGAGGTGGACTCTCCCTTTAATTCAGCCGGCCATCTCCTCTTTGGAGTAGAGGCCAAGCCAGCCCTCCACGTCCCTCCTCCTATATATACTTGCGGTTTTGGATGTTTTGAGACAGGATTTGATCTCTCTCTCTCACGGCGAAGCCCTACCTCTCTTCTTCCTCCTCCGCAGCGCTTAGGCGAAGCCCTGTCAGAATACCTTGCTACTCCACCACCACCACGCCGTCGTGCTGCTGTTGGAGCCCTTCCCCAACCTCTCCTTCCTCCTTGCTGGATCAAGGTGTTGGAGACGTCACCGGGCTGCACGTGTGTTGAACGCGGAGGTGCCGTCCGTTCGGCACTTGATCGGATCTACCGCGATCTGAATCGCTGCGAGTACGACTCCATCAACCGCGTTCTTGTAACGCTTCCGCTTAGCGATCTTCAAAGGTATGAAGATGCAATCTCTCCCCTCTCGTTGCTGGTTTCTCCATAGATAGATCTTGGTGAACGTAGGAAAATTTTGATTTACTACTACGTCTCCCAACAGTGGCATCATGAGCTAGGTCTATGCGTAGAATCTATGCACGAGTAGAACACAAAGCAGTTGTGGGCGTCGATTTTGTTAATATGCTTGCCGTTACTAGTCTTATCTTGATTCGACGGTATTGTGGGATGAAGCGGCCCGGACCAACCTTACACGTACGCTTACGTGAGACCGGTTCCACCGCCTGACATGCACTAGTTGCATAAGGTGGCTAGCGGGTGTCTGTCTCTCCCACCTTAGTCGGATTGGATTCGATGAAAAGGGTCCTTATGAAGGGTAAATAGCAATTGGCATATCACGTTGTGGTTTTGACGTAGGTAAGAAACGTTCTTGCTAGAAACCTATAGCAACCACGTAAAAACTTGCAACTACAAATTAGAGGACGTCTAACTTGTTTTTGCAGCATATGTCGTGTGATGTGATATGGCCAAAAGGATGTGATGTGATGCATTGTGATGTATGAGATTGATCATGTTCTTGTAATAGGGTTCACGACTTGCATGTCGATGACTATGACAACCGGCAGGAGCCATAGGAGTTGTCTTATATTATTGTATGACCTGCGTGTCAATCATAAACGCCATGTAATTACTTTACTTTATTGCTAAACGTTAGCTGTAGTAGTAGAAGTAATAGTTGGCGAGACAACTTCATGAAGACACAATGATGGAGATCATGATGATGGAGATCATGGTGTCGTGCCGGTGACAGTGATGATCATGGTGCCCCGAAGATGGAGATCAAAGGAGCAAGATGATATTGGCCATATCATGTCACTATATTGATTGCATGTGATGTTTATCATGTTTACATCTTATTTGCATAGAACGACGGTAGTAAATAAGATGATCTCTCAATAAAATTTCAAGAAAGGTGTTCACCCTAACTGTGCACCGTTGCTAAGGATCGTCGTTCCGAAGCACCACGTGATGATCGGGTGTGATAGGTTCTAACGTTCGCATACAACGGGTGTAAGCCAGATTTGCACATGCGAAACACTTAGGTTGACTTGACAAGCCTAGCATGTACAGACATGGCCTCGGAACACGGAAGACCGAAAGGTCGAACATGAGTCGTATAGAAGATACGATCAACATAGAGATGTTCACCATGGATGACTAGTCCGTCTCACGTGATGATCGGACACGGGCTAGTTGACATGGATCATGTATCACTTGGAAGACTAGAGAGATGTCTATCTAAGTGGGAGTTCATTAATAATTTGATTAAATGAACTTAATTATCATGAACTTAGTCTAAAAATGTCCTTGCAAATTATGTCGTAGATAGCTCGCAATGTAGCTCCCCAGTTTTATTGATACAATCCTAGAGAAAAGTAAGTTGAAAGTTGATGGTAGCAATAATGCGGACTGGGTCCGTGATCTGAGGATTGTCCTCATTGCTGCACAGAAAGCTTATGTTTTTGATGTACCGCTAACTGCACCACTCCCTCAAGAGTTGTCTGTAGATGTTGTGAACATGTGATAGGCACTTTTTGGTGACTACGTGATAGTTCAATGCGTCATGCAATACGGCTTAGAATTGAGGCTCCAAAACGTTTTGAACGTCACGGAACATATGAGATGTTCTAGGAGCTGAGATTGTGATCTCAGGCTCGTGCCTATGTTGAGAGGTATGAGACCTCCAACAAGATTCTTTGTCTGCAAGATAAAGGAGAATAGCTTAATCGGTGAGCGTGTGCTCAGATTGTCTGGGTGCTACAATCACTTGAATCAAGTGGGAGTTAATCTTCCAGATGAGATAGTGATTAATGCAGTTCTCCAAGTCACTGCCACCAAGCTACTAGAGCTTCGTGATGAACTATAACATGCCAGGGATGGATAAAATGATCCCTGAGTTGTTCGTGATGTTTGACACCACGAAGGTAGAAATCAATAAGGAGCATCAAGTGTTGATGGTTAAGTGAAACCACTAGTTTCAAAAGGGGCAAGGGCAAGAAGGGAAAACTTCAGGAATGGCAAGCCAGTTGTTGCTCTAGTGAAGAAATCCAAGGTTGAGCCCGAACCCGAGACTAAGTGCTTCTGTTATGAGGAGAATGTTCACTGAAGCGGAAAAAACCCTAGATGCTTGGTAGATAAGAAGGCTGGTAATGTCGATGGAAGTATATTTGATATACGTGTTAGTGATGTGTACCTTGCTGGTACTCCTAGTAGCACCTGGGTATTGGATACCGGTTCGGTTGCTAAGTGTTAGCAACTCGAAATAAAAGCTACGGAATAAACGGAGACTAGCTAGGTGAAAGGTGACGATGTGTGTTGGAAGTATTTCCAAGATTGATGTGATCACCATCGCACGCTCTCTCTACCTTCGGGATTTGTGATAAACCTAAATAAATGTTATTTGGTGTTTGCGTTGAGCATGAACGTGACTAGATCATGATTAGTGCAATACGGTTATTCATATAAGTTAGAGAATAATGGTTATTCTATTTGCATGGATAATGCCTTCAATGGTTATGCACCCACTCGGAATGGTTTATCGGATCATGATCGTAGTAGTACACATGTTCATAACGTTGGTACCAAAAATATATAAAGTTAATAATGATAGTACCACATACTTGTGGCACTGCCGCTAAATGTCATATTGGTATAAATCGCATGAAGAAACTCCATGATGATGGATTTTTTGACTCACTCGATTGAGACATGCGAGCCATGCCTCTTGGGCAAGATGACTGAGACCCCGTCATCCAATATGATGGAGTGGGCAAGTGGCTTATTGGAATTAATACATGTTGATGTATGTGGACCAACGAGTGTTGAAACACACAGTGGATATCGTTGTTTTTCTTTACCTTCACTGATGATTTGAATAAATATGGGGATATTTACTTAATGAAACACGAATCTGAAATATTTGAAAGGTTCAAGGAGTTTCAGAGTGAAGTTAAAGATCATCGTGACAAGAAGATAAATGTCTATGATATGATCATGGAGGTGAATATCTAAGTTACGAGTTTGGTATGCAATTTCAGACAATGTGGAAATTGTTTCACAGCTCACGCCTCCTGGAACACCATAGTGTGATGGTGTGTTCGAACGTCGTAGTCGTGCTCTATTGGATATAGTGAGTACTATGATGTCTCTTATCGTTTTACCACTATCATTATGGGGTTATGCATTAAAGACAAATCCATTCACTTTAATAGGGCACCATCTAAGTCTGTTGAGATGACACCGTGAGAATTATGGTTTGACAGAAGCCTAAGCTGTCATTTCTTAATGTTTGGGGCTGCGACGCTTATGTGAAAATGGGTTTTTCACCTAGCGAGCTCGAACCCAAAGCAGACAAATGCATCTTCATAGAATACCCTAATGAGACATCGGGTATACCTTCTATTTCAGATCCAAGCGCAAAAGGTGTTTGTTGCTAAGAATGGGTCCTTTCTTGAGAAAGAGTTTCTCTCGAAAGAATTGAGTGGGAGGAAGATAGAACTTGATAAGGTTGTTGAACCTTTGTTTCAACCAGAGAATAGCGCAACACAGAAAGATGTTTCTGTAGAGCCTACTCAGTTGAAAAGGAAGTTAATGATGATGATCATGAAGCTTCAGATCAAGTCACTATCGAACCTCGTAGGTCGACAAGGACGCGTACTGCTCCTGAGTAGTACGACAACCCTGTCTTGGAAATCATGTTGTTGGACAACGATGAACCTATAAACTATGGAGAAGCGATGGTGGGACCGAATTCCAACAAATGGCTAGGAGCCATGAAATCCGAGAAAGGATCCATGTATGAAAACCAAGTATGGACTTTGGTAGACTTGCCTGTTGAATGGCGGGTCATTGAGTACAAATGGACCTTTGAGATAAACATAGACGCTAATGGTGAAATGTCACCATTTATAAAGCTCGACTTGTCGCAAAGAAGTTTCCGCCAAGTTCAAGGAGTTGACTGCGATGAGATTGTCTCATCTGTAGCGATGCTAAAAGTCTATTAAAATTTTGTTAGCGGTTGCTGCATTTTTCGATTATGAAATCTGGCAGATGGATGACAAAACAAGGTTTCCGTAATGGTTTCTGTGAGGAAGAGTTGTATGTGATACAACCAGAAGGTTTTGTCAATCCTAAGGATGCTAATAATATGCAAACTCCAGCGATCCTTCTATGGACTGGAGCAAGCATGTCGGAGTTGGAATATATGCTTTGATGAGGTGATCAAAGTGTTTAAGTTTATACAAAGTTTATGAGAAACTTGTATTTGCAAGAAAGTGAGTGGGAGCACTATAGAATTTCTTATAAGAATATGTAGTTGACATATTATTGATCGGAAATGATGTAGAATTTCTGGAAGAGCATGAAGGGTTGTTTGAAAAGAGTTTTTTTTAAGGAAGACCCAGATAAAGCTACCATTTTATTGAGCATCAAGATCTATAGGGATAGATCAATTCGCTTGATAAGTTTTTTCGACGAAGACATACCTTGACAAGTTTTTGAAGGAGTTCAAAATATGGGTCAAAGAAGGAGTTCTTGACTGTATTGTAAGGTGTGAAATTGAGTAAGACTCAATACCTGACCACGGCAGAAGATAAAGAAAAGATGAGTGTCATCTCCTATGCTTTAGCCATAGGCTCTATATAGTATGCCATGCTGTGTACCGCACCTGTGTGTGTGCCTTGCCATGAGTCTGTCAAGGGGTACAAGAGTAATCCAAGAGTGGATCACTGGACAATGGTCAAAGTTATCCTTAGTAACTTGAGAACTAAGGAAATATTTCTCGATTATGGAGGTGATAAAGAGTTCATCGTAAAGGGTTACGATGATGCAAGCTTTAACTCCAATCCGGATGACTCTTAGTAGAAATCTGGCTACGTATAGTGGAGCAGCCATTTGGAATAGCTCCAAGTGGAGCGTGGGTGTAGTATCTACAAATATGACATGGAAAGTTTGCAAGGTACACACGGATCTGAATGTCGCAGACCCGTTGACTAAAAACCTCTTTCACGAGCAGAACATGAACAAACCCCAGAACTTATTGGGTGTTAATCACATGATGATATGATCACATGGTGATGTAAGTGTTAATCACATGGTGATGTGAACTAGATTATTGACTCTAGTGCAAGTGGGAGACTGTTGGAAATATGCCCTAGAGGCAATAATAAAATGGTTATTATTGTATTTCCTTGTTCATGATAATTGTCTATTGTTCATGCTATAATTGTGTTAACCGGAAACCATAATACATGTGTGAATACATAGACCACAACATGTCCCTAGTGAGCCTCTAGTTGACTAGCTCGTTGATCAATAGATGGTCACGGTTTCATGGCCATGGACATTGGATGTCGTTGATAACGGGATCACATCATTAGGAGAATGATGTGATGGACAAGACCCAATCCTAAGCATAGCACAAGATCGTGTAGTTCGTTTGCTAAAGCTTTTCAATGTCAAGTATCGTTTCCTTAGACCATGAGATTGTGCAACTCCCGGATACCGTAGGAATGCTTTGGGTGTGCCAAACGTCACAACGTAACTGGGTGGCTATAAAGGTGCACTACGGGTATCTCCGAAAGTATCTGTTGGGTTGGCACGAATCGAGACTGGGATTTGTCACTCCGTGTGACGGAGAGGTATCTCTGGGCCCACTCGGTAAGACATCATCATAATGAGCTCAATGTGACTAAGGAGTTAGCCACGGGATGATGTATTACGGAACGAGTAAAGAGACTTGCCAGTAACGAGATTGAACAAGGTATAGGGATACCGACGATCGAATCTCGGGCAAGTACCATACCGATAGACAAAGGGAATTGTATACGGGATTGATTGAATCCCCGACATCGTGGTTCATCCGATGAGATCATCGTGGAGTACGTGGGAGCCAACATGGGTATCCAGATCCCGCTGTTGGTTATTGGCCGGAGAAGTGTCTCGGTCATGTCTACGTGTCTCCCGAACCCGTAGGGTCTACACACTTAAGGTTCGATGACGCTAGGGTTATAGGGAAAAGGTATACGTGATTACCGAAGGTTGTTCGGAGTCCCGGATGAGATCCCGGACATCACGAGGAGCTCCGGAATGGTCCGGAGGTAAAGATTGATATATAGGAAGTCCAGTTTTGGTCACCGGAAAGTTTTCGGGCTCATCGGTAGTGTACCGGGAGTGCCGGGAGGGTGCCGGAGGAACCCCGGGAGGGGTGTGACGACCAAAGGACCACATGGGCTGTTAGATAAAGTGTGCCAGCCCTTATTGGGCTGGGCAAGACTTTTGCTAAAGGCCCATGCGGCTGGAGATAAGGAGATAAGGCAAAAAGGATTTAAAAGGAGGAGATCCACCTCCCTTGTGGGAGGTGGACTCTCCCTTTAATTCAGCCGGCCATCTCCTCTTGGAGTAGAGGCCAAGCCAGCCCTCCACGTCCCTCCTCCTATATATACTTGAGGTTTTGGATGTTTTGAGACAGGATTTGATCTCTCTCTCTCACGGCGAAGCCCTACCTCTCTTCTTCCTCCTCCGCAGCGCTTAGGCGAAGCCCTGTCGGAATACCTTGCTACTCCACCACCACCACGCCGTCGTGCTGCTGTTGGAGCCCTTCCCCAACCTCTCCTTCCTCCTTGCTGGATCAAGGTGTTGGAGACGTCACCGGGCTGCACGTGTGTTGAACGCGGAGGTGCCGTCCGTTCGGCACTTGATCGGATCTACCGCGATCTGAATCGCTGCGAGTACGACTCCATCAACCGCGTTCTTGTAACGCTTCCGCTTAGCGATCTTCAAAGGTATGAAGATGCAATCTCTCCCCTCTCGTTGCTGGTTTCTCCATAGATAGATCTTGGTGAACGTAGGAAAATTTTGATTTACTACTACGTCTCCCAACAGCAACACCCACAAACTCCTTTGTGTTCTACTCGTGATCTCATCTACACATAGACCTAGCTCTTGATGCCACCGTTGGGAATATTGCATGGGAAACAAAAAAAAATCCTACGCACACGCAAGATCTATCCATGGTGATTAGCATCTATGAGAGGGATAATGGATCTGCATACCCTTGTAGATTGCTAAGCGAGATGCGCTAAGAAACGCGGTTGATGTAGTCGAAAGTCTTCGCGATACAAATCGTTGAGCATCCCATGATCCCATCACTTTCCTTCTTGTGATCCAATCACGATCTGTCCCGCGATCCCATCACGATCCATCCCGCGATCAAATCACATATCGTCTTGCGATCCTGATCATGGTCCTTTTGATCTAGCGCTGAACGGACGGTGCCTCCGCCTTCAGCACACGTACAACTCGATGACGATCTCCGCCTTATTCATCTAGCAAGAGGGAGTGGAGAGGTAGATGAGTTTTGTGGCAGCAAGACGGCGTGGCGGCAGTGGTGATGGAACTATTCTGGTAGGGCTTCGCCTAAGCACCGCCAAACTAGACTAGAGGAGAAAACAATCTAGATGAAGTAGAGGGAGCACGTGGCTATTAGGGTTAGCTCTCCCCTCTGAATCCTATAGTATACATAGGAGGGAGAGAGGGGAGGAGGCAGGCTCAAACCCTCAAGGGTTGGCCGAAATTTGAGGTGGAGTCCTACTCCAATCTTACTAGGATTAGGATTCCTCCTCTTCACTTGGAAACCCTTTACACCTTTCCACGTTTGGGTTTTTCCCACCCCAGGCCGCATGGGCCTTAGTGGGGGGTTCAACAAGCCCACTAGGGGCTGGTTTGACTCTTCCCACAGCCCATGAGGTCCTTTGGGTCGAGACTGTTGGAAATATGCCCTAGAGGCAATAATAAATTAGTTATTATCATATTTCCTTCTTCATGATAATCGTTTATTATCCATGCTATAATTGTATTAAATGGAAACACATTACATGTGTGGGTAAATGGACAACACTCTGTCCCTAGTATGCCTCTAGTGAACTTGCTCGTTGATCAAAGATGGTCAAGGTTTCCTAGCCATTGACATGTGATGTCATTTGATAACGGGATCACATCATTAGGAGAATGATGTGATGGACAAGACCCAAACTACAAACGTAGCTTATGATCATGTCAGTTTATTGCTACTGTTTTCTGCATGTCAAGTATATGTTCCTATGACCATGAGATCATGCAACTCACTGACATCGGAAGAGTACCTTGTGTGTATCAAACGTCGCAACGTAACTGGGTGACTATAAAGGTGCTCTACACGTATCTCCGAGGGTGTCTGTTGAGTTGGCATGGATCAAGACTGGGATTTGTTACTCCGTGTGACGGAGAGGTATCTCAGGGCCCACTCGGTAATACAACATCACAATAAAGCCTTGCAAGCAATGTGACTAAGTGTTAGTCATGGGATCTTGTATTACGGAACGAGTAAAGAGACTTGCCGGTAACGAGGTTGAACTAGGTATGGAGATACCGACGATCGAATCTCGGCCAAGTAACATACCGAAGAACAAAGGGAACATCATACGGGATTAACTCAATCCTTGACATAGAGGTTCGATCGATAAAGATCTTCATAGAATATGTAGGAACCAATGTGGACATCTAGGTCCCGCCATTGGTTATTGACCGTAGAGGTGTCTTGGTCATGTCTACATAGTTCTCGAACTCGCAGGGTCTGCACACTTAAGGTTTGGTGACGTTTCGGTAGTATAGAGTTATGTATGGTGGTGACCGAAGGTTGTTCGGAGTCTCGGATGAGATCCTGGACGTCACGAGGAGCTCCGAAATGGTCTGGAGGTAAATATTCATATATAGGAAGTCCCATTTTGGTCACCGAAAAAGTTTCGGGCTAATCGGTAACGTACCGGGAGTGCCGGTAGTGTACCGGGAGACCACCGGGAGGGGTATTTCGACCCAAGAGGCTTCATGGGCTGTGGGAGAGTAAATACCAGCCTTTTTTGGGCTGGTGGAAGTCCCACACAAGGCCCATGCGGCTGGGAGAAAAAGCCCAAAGGGAAAAAGGTGGGAAAAGGCCAAAAAAAGGAAGAATCCTAGTCCTACTAGGATTGGAGGAGTCCTCCTCTCCTCCCCACTTTGGTCGACCCAAGGGCTGGCTTTTTGGCAGCCAAGACTCCTCCTCCTCTCCTCCTATATATACTAGAGGATTTTAGGGTTTTGGCACAGAATTTTCAGCCACGTGCTACCCGTTCCTCTAGTGCATAGTTTCTCCTCTAGATCGGTTTTCTGCAGTGCTTAGGCGAAGCCCTGTCGGAATTGCTCCACCACCATCGCCGGAGCGCCGTCACGCTGCCGGTGAAATCTTCTTCCTCTACACTTCCTCTTACTAGATCAATACGATGGATATCGTCATCAAACTGCATGTGTGCTGAACGCGGAGGTGCCGTCCGTTCGGCACTAGATCGGAAAGACCGTGATCAAGATCGCGAGACGGTTCGTGACGAGTTCGCGGGACGGATCGTGATGAGTTCGCAGTACGGATCGTGATCAAGATCACGAAACGGACCGTGATGAGTACGCGGGACGGATCGTGATGAGTTCACGGGACGAATCGTGATGAGATCGCGGGACGCTCGGCGATTTGGATCGCAAAGACGTTCGACTACACCAACCGCGTTTCTTAACGCTTCCCGCTTAGCGATATAAAAGGGTATGTAGATCCATTCTCCCTCTCGTAGATGCACATCACCATGGATAGATCTTGCGTGTGCATAGGAAATTTTTTATTTCCCATGCAATGATCCCCAACAGTGGCATCATGAGCTAGGTCTATGTGTAGATGAGATCTCGAGTAGAACACAAAAGGTTTGTGGGCATTGATGCTTAGATTTCTTCCTCCCTTGGTAGGATTTTGGTTCAGCGGTATTGTGATATGAAGCGGCCCAGACCAACATTACTCGTACGCTTACGAGAGACCGATTTCCTCGACCGCAACTTGTTGCATAGATGGCTTGCGGGTGTCAGTTTCTTTCACTTTATTTGGATCGGATTTGACAAAGGCGGTCCTTGAGAAGGTTGAAAAGCAAATTATGTATCACCGTTGTGGTTTATGCATAGGTGAGAATCGTTCTTGCTGGAAACCCGTAGCAGCCACGTAAAACATGCAACAACAATTAGAGGACGTCTAACTTGTTTTTGCAGGGTATGTTGTGATGTGATATGGCCAATTACATGATGTGATATATGTGATGTATGAGATGATCATGTGATGTATAGATTATCACGACTTGCATGTCGATGAGTACGGCAACCGGCAGGAGCCATAGGGTTGTCTTTAATTATTGTATGACCTGCGTGTCAATCATTAAGCGCTATGTAATGCTTTACTTTATTGCTAAACGGTAGCAATAGTAATAGAAGCGTGGTGGGCGTGACAACCCCGATGGTGACACGTTGATGGAGATCAAGATGATGGAGATCATGGTGTCATGCCGGTGACGATGGAGATCATGCCGGTGCTTTCAAGATGGAGATCTAAAGCACAAGTTCATGGCCATATCATGTCACTTATGAATTGCATGTGATGTTAATCCTTTTATGCAACTTGTTTTGCTTAGGACGACGGTAGCATTATAAGGTGATCACTCATTTAATTTCAAGATAAATTGTGTTCTCCCCGAGTGTGCACCATTGCGAAAGTTCGTCGTGTTGAGACACCACGTGATGATCGGGTGTGATAGACTCTACGTTCACATACAACGGGTGCAAGCCAGTGTTGCAAATGCAGAACACTCGGGTTAAACTTGACGAGCCTAGCATGTTTAGACATGGCCTCGGAACACAAGAGACCGAATGGTCGAACATGAGTCATATAGTAGATATGATCAACATGATGATGTTCACCATTGTAACCACCTCAACTCACGTGATGATCGGACTTGAGTTGGTGAATTTGGATCATGTATCACTCGAATGACCGGACGGATGTCAATTTGAGTGGGAGTTCTTAAGTAATATGATTAATTGAACTCATTATCATGAACATAGTCAGTAGTGTCTTTGCAAATTATGTTGTAGATTACTTGCTCACGCTGTAGATCGCTTGAATTTTTATATGTTCCTAGAGAAATAGAGTTGAAAGATGATGGTAGCAATATTGTGTACTGGCTCCGTGATTTGAGGATTG
Organism: Hordeum marinum; assembly: GCA_022496015.1. NCBI lineage: Eukaryota > Viridiplantae > Streptophyta > Magnoliopsida > Poales > Poaceae > Hordeum > Hordeum marinum. The sequence continues at coordinate 66,635,458 of CM039673.1, forward strand.
TCGTCTTTGCTGCACAGAAGGCTTATGTCATTAATGCACCGCTCGGTGCACCAAACCCTCTAGCGTTGTTTGTAGATGTTGTGAACATCTGACAGGCACGTTTTGATAACTACTTGATAGTTTAGTGCGTCATGCATTACAGCTTAGAATTGAGGCTCCAAAACGTTTTGAACGTCATGGAACATATGAGATGTTCTAAGAGCTGAAATTAGGATCTCAGGCTCGTGCCCGTGTTGCGAGATATGAGATCTCCAACAAGATTCTTTACCTGTAAGATGAAAGAGAATAGCTCAATCATTGAGCATGTGCTCAGATTGTCTGGGTGCTACAATCGCTTGAATCGAGTGGGAGTTGATCTTCTAGATAAGATACTGATTGATATAGTTCTCCAAGTCACTGTCACTAAAGGTACTAGAACTTGGTGATGAACTATAAAACGCCAGGAATAGAAATAATGATCCCTGAGCTATTCGCGATGTTTGACAGCGAGAAGATAGAAATCGAGAAGGAGCTTAAAGTGTTGATGGTTAGTTAAAACCACTAAGTTTCAAGAAGGGCAAGAGCAAGGAGGGAAACTTCATAGATAGCAAGTCAGTTGCTGCTCCAGTGAAGCAACCCAAAGTTGAACTCAAACCCGAGACTAAGTGCTTCAATTATGAGCAGAGCAGTCGCTGAAGTGGAACAACCCTAGATACTTGGTAGATAAGAAGGCTGGCAACGTCAACAGAAGTATATTTTATATACATGTTATTGATGTGTACCTTGCTAGTACTCGTAGTAGCACCTGGGTATTGGATACCGGTTCGGTTGCTAAATGTTAGTGACTCGAAATAAAAGCTACGAAATAAACGAAGAACTAGCTAAGTGTGAGGTGACGATGTGTGTTGGAAATATTTCCAAGGTTGATGTGATCAACATCGCACGCTCTCTCTACCTTCGAGATTAGTGACGAACCTAAAATAAATGTTATTTGGTGTTTTTTTGCGTTGAGCATGAACATGATTAGATCATGTTCATTGCAACACGGTTATTCATTTAAGTTAAAGAATAATGGTTATTATATTTACATGAATAATACCTTCAATGGTCATGCACCAAGTAAGAATGGTTTGTTGAAACTTGATCGTAGTAATACATATGTTCATAACATTGATGCCAAAAAGATACAAAGTTAATAATAATAGTACCACATACTTGTGGCACTGCCGCTAAATGTCATATTGGTATAAAACGCATGAAGAAACTCCATGCTGATGGATCTTTGGACTCATTCGATTTCGAATCGGTTGAGATATGCGAACCATGCCTCTTGGTCAAGATGACTAAGGACCCCATTTTCTATTTTGATGAAGCGGGCAAGTGATTTATTGGAAATGATACATATTGATGTATGCAATCCAATGAGTCTTGTAGCATGCGGTGGATATCGTTATTTTCTTACCTTCACTTATGATTTGAGTAGATATAGTGTATATTTACTTAATACAAGTCTGAATCGTTTGAAAGGTTCAAGCAAATTTAGAGTGAAGTTTAAGATCATCATGACAAGAAGATAAATATGTTTGTGATATGATCGTGGAGGTGACTATCTAAGTTACAAGTTTGGCATACAATTTTAGACAATGTGAAGGTTGTTTCACAACTCACGCCACCTGGAACACCATAGTGTGATGTTGTGTCCAAACGTCATAGTCGTGCTCTATTGGATATAGTGCGTGATATGATGTCTATTATCGTTTTGTTACTATAATTTTGGGGTTATGCATTAGAGACAACAACATTCACTTTAAATAGGGCACCATCTAAATCCGTTGAGATGACACCGTGTGAACTATGGTTTGATAGAAACCTAAGCTGTCAATTCTTAAAGTTTGGGGCTGCGACGCTTGTGTGGAAAATGTTTTCGCCTAATGAGCTCGAACCCAAAGCGGACAAATGCATCTTCATAGAATACCCTAAGAACAGTTGGGTGAACCTTCTATCTCAGATCCAAGCACAAATTGTTTGTTGCTAAAACTGGGTCCTTTCTCGAGAAAGGGTTTCTCTTGAAAGAATTGAGTGGGAGGAGGATAGAACTTGATAAGCTTATTTGAACCTCTGCTTCAACTAGAAAGTAGCACAGCGTAGAAAGATGTTTCTGTGAAGCCTACGTCAGTTGAAGAGGAAGTTAATGATGATGATCATGAAGCTTCGGATCAAGTTACTATCGACCTACAAGGAAAATAGAACTTGATGAGGTTATTGAACCTTTACTTCAACCAGAAAGTGGCGCTACACAGAAAGATGTTTCTGTGAAGCCTACGTCAGTTGAAGAGGAAGTTAATGATGATGATCATGAAGCTTTGGATCAAGTTACTATCGAACTTCGTAGGTCGACAAGGACGTGTACTGCTCCTGAGCGGTACGACAACCCTGTCTTGAAGGTCATGTTGTTGGACAAGATGAACCTACGAACTATGGAGAAGCGATGATGGGCCCAGAAACCAACAAATGGTTAGAGGCCATGAAATCCGAGAAAGGATCCATGTATGAAAACCAAGTATAGACTTTGGTGGACTTGCTCGTTGGACGGCTGGTCGTTAAAGCAGAAATGGATTTCTAAAATGAAGACAGACGCTGATGGTAAATGTTACCATTTGTAAAGCTCGACTTGTTGCAAAGTAGTTTACGACAAGTTCAAGGAGTTGACTACGATGAGACTTTCTCACTAGTAGCGATGCTAAAGTCTGTTGGAATTATGTTAGCAGTTGCTGCACTTTCAATCATGAAATCTGGCAGATGGATGTCAAAACATCGTTTTCCTTAACGGTTTGCTTGAGGAAAGGTTGTATGTGATACAACCAAAAGGTTTTGTCAGTCATAAGGATGCTAAAAGGTGTGCAATATTTAGTGACTCTTCTATGAACTGAAGCAAGCATCTCAGAGTTGGAATATACACTTTGATGAGGTGATCAAAGTTTTGAGTCTATACAAAGTTTATGAGAAACTTGTATTTACAATAAAGTGAGTGGGAGCACTATAGAGTTTCTGGTAAGCATATGTGGTTGACATATTGTTGATTGGAAAGGATGTAGAATTTATGGAAAGCATAAAAGGTTGTTTGAAAAGTGTTTTTCAAAGGAAGACCTGGATAAAGCTACCTAATTGTTGAGCATCAAAATCTATAAAGATAGATCAAGATGTTTGATAAGACTTTCAATGAGTACATACCTTGACAAGATTTTGAAAGAGTTCAAAATGGATCAGTCAGAGAAAGAGTTCTCGCCTGATTTGTAAGGTATAAAGTTGAGTAAGACTCAATGCCCAGTGACTGCAGAAGATAGAGAAATGATGAGTGTCATCCCCTATGCTTCAGCCATAGGCTCTATCATGTATGCAATGATGTGCACAAACACCCGATGTCAGCCTTACTATAAGTATGGGCGGAAGGTTTCAAAGTGATCCTGGAATGGAGCACTGGACATCGGGCAAGATTATCCTTAGTAACTAAAAGACTAAGGGGATGTTTCTTGATTATGGAGGTGATAAAGAGTTCGTCGTAAAGAGTCACGTCGATGCAAGCTTTAACACCGATCCGGATGACTCGTCGTAGCAATCTGGATACGTATAGTGGAGCAGCCATTTGGAATATTACCAAGTGGAGTGTGGTATCAGTGTTTATGGTTTGACATAGAAATTTGCAAGTACACACGGATCTGAATGTTGCAGACCCGTTGACTATAAGACCTCTCTCACATGCAAAGCATGATCGAGCCCCAGAACTCATTGGGTGTTAGATTTATAACAATGTGAATCACATGGTGATGTGAACTAGATTATTGACTCTAGTGCCAGTGGGAGACTGTTGGAAATATGCCCTAGAGGCAATAATAAATTAGTTATTATCATATTTCCTTGTTCATGATAATCGTTTATTATCCATGCTATAATTGTATTAAATGGAAACACATTACATGTGTGGGTAAATGGACAACACTCTGTCCCTAGTATGCCTCTAGTGAACTAGCTCGTTGATCAAAGATGGTCAAGGTTTCCTAGCCATTGACATGTGATGTCATTTGATAATGGGATCACATCATTAGGAGAATGATGTGATGGACAAGACCCAAACTACAAACGTAGCTTATGATCGTGTCAGTTTATTGCTACTGTTTTCTGCATGTCAAGTATATGTTCCTGTGAACATGAGATCATGCAACTCACTGACATCGGAAGAGTACCTTGTGTGTATCAAACGTCGCAACGAAACTGGGTGACTATAAAGGTGCTCTACAGGTATCTCCGAGGGTGTCTGTTGAGTTGGCATGGATCAAGACTGGGATTTGTTACTCCGTGTGACGGAGAGATATCTCAGGGCCCACTCGGTAATACAACATCACAATAAAGCCTTGCAAGCAATGTGACTAAGTGTTAGTCACAGGATCTTGTATTACGGAATGAGTAAAGAGACTTGCCGGTAACGAGGTTGAACTAGGTATGGAGATACCGACGATCGAATCTCGGCCAAGTAACATACCGAAGAACAAAGGGAACATCATACGGGATTAACTCAATCCTTGACATAGAGGTTCGACCGATAAAGATCTTCGTAGAATATGTAGGAGCCAATGTGGACATCCAGGTCCCGCCATTGGTTATTGACCGTAGAGGTGTCTCGATCATGTCTACATAGTTCTCAAACCCGCAGGGTCTGCACACTTAAGGTTTGGTGACGTTTCGATAGTATGGAGTTATGTATGGTGGTGACCGAAGGTTGTTCGGAGTCCCGGATGATATCCCGGACGTCACGAGGAGCTTTGGAATGGTCTGGAGGTAAAGATTCATATATAGGAAGTCCCATTTTGGTCGCCGGAAAAGTTTCGGGCTAATCGGTAATGTACCGGGAGTGCCGGTAGTGTACCAGGAGACCACCGGGAGGGGTATTTCGACCCCAGAGGCTTCATGGGCTGTGGGAGAGTAAATACCAGCCTTTTTTGGACTGTTGGAAGTCCCACACAAGGCCCATGCATCTGGGAGAAAAAGCCCAAAGGGAAAAAGGTTGGAAAAGGCCAAAAAAAAGGAGGAATCCTAGTCCTACTAGGATTGGAGGAGGAGTCCTCCTCTCCTCCCCACTTTGGTCGACCCACGACTGGCTTTTTGGCAGACAAGACTCCTCCTCCTCTCCTCTTATATATACTAGAGGATTTTAGGGTTTTGGCACAGAATTTTCAGCCACGTGCTACCCGTTCCTCTAGTGCATAGTTTCTCCTCTAGATCGGTTTTCTGCAGTGCTTAGGGGAAGCCCTGCCGGAATTGCTCCACTACCATCGCCGGAGCGCCGTCATGCTGCTGGTGAACTCTTCTTCCTCTCCACTTCCTCTTGCTGGATCTAGACGGTGGAGATCGTCATCAAACTGCACGTGTGCTGAACACGGAGGTGTCGTCCGTTCGGCGCTAGATCGGAAGGACCGTGATCAAGATCGCGAGATAGTTCGTGACGAGTTCGCGGGACGGATATTGATGAGTTCGTGGGACGGATCGTGATCAAGATCATGAAACGGATCATGATGAGTTCGCGGGACGGATCGTGATGAGTTCACGGGACGGATCGTGATGAGATCGCGGGACGCTCGGCGATTTGGATCGCGAAGACGTTCGACTACACCAACCGCGTTTCTTAACGCTTCCCGCTTAGCGATCTACAAGGGTATGTAGATCCACTCTCCCTCTCGTAGATTCTCATCACCATGTATAGATCTTGCGTGTGCGTAGGAAATTTTTTGTTTCCCATGCAACGTTCCCCAACAGAGACACCCCTCCCGATGGCCCGCGGTACCCTCCCGGCACTCCTGGTACACTATCGAAGTACCCGAAACTTTTCCGGTGACCAAAACAGGACTTCCTATATATCAATCTCTACCTCTGGACCATTCCGGAGATCCTTGTGATGTACAAGATCTCATCCGAGACTCCGAACAAGCTTCAGCCACCACCATACATAACTCTACTATACCAAAACGTCATCGACCCTTAGGTGTGAAGACCCTACGGGTTCGAGAAGTATGTAGACATGACCGAGACACCTCCACGGTGAATAACCAATTGCGGGACATGGATGCCCATATTGGTTCCTACATATTCTAGAAAGATCTTTATCAGTTGAACCTCTATGTCAAGGATTCAGTTAATCCCGTACGCTATTCCCTTTCTTCTTCGGTATGTTACTTGCCCGAGATTCGATCGTCGGTATCTCTATACCTAGTCCAATCTCGTTACCGGCAAGTATCTTTACTCGTTCCGTAATACAATATCCCGTGGCTAACACTTTAGTCACATTGTTTTCAAGGCTTCTTTGTGATGTTGTATTACCGAGTGGGCCCTCAGATACCTCTCTGTCACACGGAGTAACAAATCCCAGTTCTGATCCCTACCCACTCAACAGACACCTACTACCTCTTGAGCATACATTGGTTTTCCCTTAAAGAGGAAAGAGTGATGTAGCGAAGTACATAAGTATTTCCCTTAGTTGTTGAGAACCAAGGTATTAATCCGGTAGGAAGAACAAGCAAGTTATCAATGGATGCACCTACACAAACAATCAAACTCTCGCACCCAACGCTATAAAGGGGTTGCCAATCCCTTCACGGTTATTTGCAAGGATTAGATCTGATAGAGATAGATGTAAACGAGAACAGAAAGTAAAAGGTAAATAAATTGCAGCAAAGTATATTTGGTATTTTTTCGTTTATAGATCTGGAAATATATTATGGAAAGTAGACCCGGGGACCATAGGTTTCACTAGAGGCTTCTCTCATGATGGCAAGTATTACGGTGGGTGAACAAATTACTATCGAGCAATTGATAGAAAAGCGAATAATTATAAAGATATAAAAAGCAATGATTATGCATATAGGCATCACGTCCATGTCAAGTGGACCGAAACGATTCTGCATCTACTACTATTACTCCACACATAGACCGACTCCTGCCTGCATCTAGAGTATTAAGTTCATGAAGAAGGGAGTAACGCATTACGTCAGATGACATGATGTAGAGGTATAATCTCAAGAAATATGATGAAAACCCCATCATTTTATCCTTGATGGCAACAATACAATACGTGCCTCACTACCCATACTATGTCACTGGGTGAGGACACCGGAAGATTGAACCCAAAACTAAGCACTTCTCCCATTGCAAGAATTACCAATCTAGTTGGCCAAACCAAACCAATAATTCGAAGAGACTTGCAAAGATATAAAATCATGCATATAAGAATTCAAAAAAGACTCAAATAATATTCATAGATAATCTAAACATAAACCCACAATTCATCGGATCTCGACAAACACACCGCAAAAGAGTATTACATCGGATAGATCTCCATGAAGATCATGAAGAACATGGTATTGAAGAGCAAAGAGATAGAACAAGCCATCTATATACTAGCTATGCACCCGAAGGTCTGTGGTGAACTACTCATGCATCATCGGAGGGGCAATGGAGTTGACATAGATGCCCTCCATGATCGAAACCCCCTCTCGCAGATTATCGGAAAAGGTTTCAAGATTGGATCTCTTGGGCACGGAGGATTCCTGCAGCAAAAAAGTGTTTTCATGGCTTCCTCTAGTATACCGGGAATATTTGTGAATTTATAGGCCGACAAATAGGGTTAGGAGAGCTGTCATGGACCCACAAGCCGTTTGGACTCCGTTTAATATTCCTTATCTGCAATACTCAAAAACAAGGAAAAAATAGAAAATAGCACTAGGCTCTAGATTAATAAGTTAGTCCCAAAAGTAATATATAATAGCATATTAATGCATATAAAACATCCAAAACAGATAATATAATAGCATGGAACAATCAAAAATTATAGAGACGTTGGAGACGTATCAAGCATCCCCAAGCTTAATTCCTACTTGTCCTCGAGTAGCTAAATGATAAAAACAGAATTTTGATGTGGAATGCTACCTAACATATTTATCCATGTAATATTCTTTATTGTGGCATGAATATTCAGACCCGTAAGATTCAAAACACTAGTCTAATATTGACATAAAAATAGTAATAATTCGAGCACACCAACAAGGCAATCTCGTCCTTTCGAAATAACATGGCCTTAAAAAGTTATCCCTACAAAATCATATGGCCTGGCTATGCTCCATCTTCCCCACACAAAGTATCTAAATCATGCACAACCACGCTGAACAAGACAAGCCATTGTTTCACACTTTTGGTGTTCTCAAACCTTTTCAACTCGCACACAATACATGAGCATGATCCATGGATATAGCACTATAGGTGGAATGGATGGTGGAGGTTGCAAGGGAAAAAGGGAGAAGATAGTCTGACATCAACTAGGCATATCAACGGGCTATGGAGATGCCCATCGACAGATATTAATGTGATTGAGTAGGGATTGCCATGCAACAAATGCACTTAGAGCTGTAAGTGTATGAAAGCTCAAAAACCAAACTAAGTGCTCGTGCAAGAAAAGTTCCACTAGTTATATGAAAGTGACAAAATAGGAGACTCTATATCATGAACATCATGGTGCTACTTTGAAGCACAAGTGTGGAAAAAGATAGAAGAAATTTTCCCTTCTCTCTTTCTCTCATTTTTGTTGGTGGGAATCTTTGGCCTCTTTTTTATTTATTTGGGCTTCGCTGGCCTCTTTTTTTGTAAAGTCTGGATACTCATCCCAACTTGTGTGGGAGTCATGGATTCCATCATCCTTTTCTCACACGGGACAATGCTCTAATAATGAAAATCATCACACTTTTATTTACATACAACTCAAAAATAAAATTACAACTCGATATCTAGAACAAAATATGACTATATATGTGGTATGAAAGTGATGGTGCATGTCATGAAAAACAGAACAGTGGAAGTTGCATGGCAATATATCTCGAAATGGCTATGGAAATGCCATAATATGTAGGTATGGTGGCTGTTTCAAGGAGAATATATGGTGCCTGTTTGGAGGAAAATATATGGTGGCTTTTTTGGGGAAGGTGGGTTTGATGTACCGGCGAAAGTTGCGCAGTACTAGAGAGGCTAGCAAAGGTGGAAGGGTGAGAGGGCGTATAATCCGTGGACTCAACATTAGTCATAAAGAACTCACATACTTATTGCAAAAGTCTATTAGTTATCAAACAAAGCATTAGATGCATGCTCCTTGGGGAGAGGTTGGTAGGACTTAACCATCGCATGCTCCCTACCCTCATACAAAGGTTTACAATCATTACACAAATCATGCGCTGACTTTGTTATATAACAGTTCACCATACGTGCATGCTACAGGAATCACAAACTTCAACACAAGTATCTCTTCCAATTCACAACTACTCGCTAGCATGACTCTCACATTACCATCTCTATTATCTCAAAACTATATGCAAGGAATCAAACTTCTCATAGTAGTTAATGCACTTAATATGAAAGTTTTTATTATATCCCTCTTGGATGCCTATTATATTAGGACTAAAATCATAATCTAAAAAAATTACCATACTGTTTTTAATAAACTCTCCAAATAATACAAGTGAGGTACGAGAGTTCAACAATTTCTATAAACTATAACACCACCATGCTCTAAAAAGATATAAGTGAAGCACTAGAGCAACATTGCCTAGCTCAAAAGATATAAGTGTAGTACATAGAGTATTCTAAAAAATTCACGATTCAGCGTGTCCCTCTCAAAATTATGTGTGCAGCAAGGATCATTGTGTCAAACTAAAAATCGAAGACTCATATCATATAACACGCTCCAAGCAAAACACATACCATGTGGTGAATCAAAATATAGCCTTAAGTAAATTTACCGATGGGTTGAAGACGAAAGAGGGGCTGCCTTCCGGGGCATCCCCAACCTTAGGATTTTTGGCATCCTTGAATATTTCTTGGGGTGCCTTGGTCATCCCCAAGCTTAGGCTCTTTCCACTCTTTATTCCATAGTCCATCAAACTTTCACCCAAAACATGAAAACTTCCCAACGCAAAACTTCAACAGAAAACTCATGAGATCCGTTAGTATAAGAAAAATAAGTCACCACTTAGGTATAGTTTTGAACTCATTATTTATTTATATTTTTGTAATACCTAATGTATTCTAACTTCTCAATGGTTCATACCCCCCGATACAACCCACACATACATCAAAATAAGCAAACAACACAAAGAAAACAGAATCTGTCAAAAACAAAACAGTCTGTAGCAATCTGTAGAATGTGAATACTTCTCTAACTCTAAAAATTCTGACAAATTAGAAAAATTATGGAAATTTGTATATCAATATGTTCTAAAAATTGCAGATCAATTAGACTCTCTGATAAAATTAAACATTCCTGGAATGAGCGCAAAAGTTTTTGTTTTTCAGCAAGATCAAATCAACAACTACCACAGATCACCCCAAATGTTTTACTTGGCTCAAACAATAATTTAAACAAGAAAACACAATAATTAAATAATTAATAATTTTTAAAACACACCCAAACAGAAAAAACAAAACAAAAAGCAAAATAAAATTGGGTTGCCTCCGAACAAGCGCTATTGTTTAATGCCCCTAGCTAGGCAAAACACAATAGATCTAGGTATTGTCATCTTTGGTATGCAATCTATAAGTTGTACACTTGTGAACCTAGGAGATTGTTTGTTTTTAAAAATCATACTCCTAGGCAATAAATCAAAAAATTCACTTGTAGCAATAGGTTCCCAAAAAATATTAACAAAGTTAGGGTGAATACTTATCATATTAAGATCTTCATCCCCTTTAATAGAGGATTCACCCTTACTATTAGGAACATAAAAAAACTTGCCAACCTTAGAAATAGGAAATTTTGGAGTGCTTTGAACAGAGGCAAAAGCGGAACCCAAGTTGGTAATAATATCCTCTAGCTTTTCAATTCTAGAGGAATCTTGATCCAATTTTTCATTAACTATGGGTTCCTTCGCCCTAATGTTTTTTAGAGTAACTCCTACCTTAGATTCATATTAAGTGACATGATTATGGATATTTTTATCCAAGTTTTCTACTAGATCTATAGTAGCAACTTTATTTTCAATGATATCAAGCCTTTGCATCACATGTTCCAAAGTCAAGATTGTTTCACCGACCATGAGCGGGGGTGAACCTACCAACTTTGTCATAGCATTATAAGAATCAAAGGTATTCTTTCCCAAGAAATTACCTCCCGTAATGATATCCAAAACATATTTATTCCAAGGAGAAACACCCACATAGAAATTGCAAAGGAGAACGGTAGTAGATTGCTTATGAGTAGATCTATTTTGAGCATTGCAAATTCTATACCAAGCATATTTAAGTTTTCTCCATCCCTTTGCTTAAAACTAAGAACTTCACACTCAGGAGTCCTAATGATAGTAGCAAGGCTAGCCATGAGCTTAAGGCGATCTAACACACAAGCAAACGAAAGGCAAACGAAAGAAGGGTGAATAAAAGGCAAACCTTTTTGGTATTTTCTGAAAATCATTTTAGAAGTGGGGGAGAGGAAAACGAGAGGCAAATGGCAAATAAAGTGAATGCAAGAGATGAGTTTGTGATGGGTACTCGGTAGGCTTGATGTGTATCCTCCCCGACAACAGCGCCAGAAATCCTTCTTGCTACCTCTTGAGCATGCGTTGGTTTTCCCTTGAAGAGGAAAGGGTGATGCAGAGAAGTAGATAAGTATTTCCCTCAGTTGTTGAGAACCAAGGTCTCAATACAGTTGGAGGAACAAGGAAGTTACCAATGGATGCACCTACACAAACAATCAAACTCTTGCACCCAATGCTATAAAGGGGTTGTCAGTCCCTTCACGGTTATTTGCAAGGATTAGATCCGATAGAGATAGATGTAAACGAGAACGGAAAGTAAAAGGTAAATAATTTGCAGAAAAGTATTTTTGGTATTTTTTGGTTTATAGATCTGAAAATATATTATGGAAAGTAGACCCGGGGGACATAGGTTTCACTAGAGGCTTCTCTCATGATGGCAAGTATTAGGATGGGTGAACAAATTACTGTCAAGCAATTTATAGAAAAAAAATAATTAGGAAGATATCCAAGGCAATGATTATGCATATAGTCATCACGTCCGTGTCAAGTAGACCGAAATGATTCCGCATCTACTACTATTACTCCACACATCGACTGACTCCTGCCTGCATCTAAAGTATTAAGTTCATGAAGAACAAAGTAACACATTAGGTAAGATGACATGATGTAGAGGGATAAACTCAAGCAATATCATAAAAAACATATTTTTATCCTTGATGGCAACAATACAATATGTGCCTCGCTACCCTTACTATGTCATTGGGTGAGGACACCGCAAGATTGAACCCAAAACTAAGCACTTCTCCTATTGCAAGAATTACCAATCTAGTTGGCCAAACCAAACCAATAACTCGAAGAGACTTGCAAAGATATGAAATCATGCATATAAGAATTCAAAAAATACTCAAATAATATTCATAGATAATCTGAACATAAACTCACAATTCATCGGATCTCGACAAACACACCGCAAAAGAGTATTACATCGGATAGATCTCCATCAAGATCAGGAAGAACATGGTATTGAAGAGCAAAGAGAGAGAGAACAAGACATCTAGCTACTAGCTATGGACCCGAAGGTCTGTGGTGAACTAATCACGCATCATCGGAGGGGCAATGGAGTTGATGTAGATGCCCCACGGGATCAAATCCCCCTCCGATAGATTACCAGAAAAGGCTCCAAGATTGGATCTCTTCGGAACGGAGGCTTCCGACGGCGAAAAAGTGTTTTCGTGGATCCCTCTAGTATACCGGGAATGTTTGTGAATTTATAGGCCGAGAAATAGGGTTAGGAGAGTTGTCATGGGCCCACAATCCTGGGGGCGTGCCCTACCCCCCTAGGTGCGCCCCTATGGCTTGTGGCCACACAGCGGCTCTTCCGACTTAATCTCCAAGTCTCCTGGGTTGCTTCTGGTCCAAGTAAAATTATTCCGAAGATTTTATTTCATTTTGACTCCGTTTAGTATTCCTTATCTGCAATACTCAAAACCAAGGAAAAACATAAACTGGCACTAGGCTCTAGATTAATAAGTTAGTCCCAAAAATAATATAAAATAGCATATTAATGCATATAAAACATCCAAAACAGATAATACAATAGCATGGAACAATCAAAAATTATAGATACGTTGGAGACGTATCAAGCATCCCCAAGCTTAATTCTTGCTTGTCCTCGAGTAGGTAAATGATAAAAACAGAATTTTTGATGTGGAATGCTACCTAACATATTTATCCATGGAATATTCTTTATTGTGGCATGAATATTCAGATCCATAAGATTCAAAACAATAGTCTAATATTGACATAAAAACAGTAATAATTCGAGCACACCAACAAGGCAATCGCGTCCTTTCGAAATAACATGGCCTTAGAAAGTTATCCCTACAAAATCATATGGTCTAGCTATGCTCCATCTTCCCCAGACAAAGTATGTAAATCATGCACAACCCCGATGAACAAGTCAACCAATTGTTTCACACTTTTGGTGTTCTCAAACCGTTTCAACTCTCATGCAATACATGAGCATGATCCATGGATATAGCACTATAGGTGGAATAAAATATGGTGGAGGTTGCAAGGAAAAAGGGAGAAGATAGTCTGACAACAACTAGGCGTATCAACGTGCTATGGAGATGCCCATTGATAGCTATTAATGTGATTGAGTAGGGATTGCCATGCAAAAAATGCACTTAGAGCTATAAGTGTATGAAAGCTCAAAAAGAAAACTAAGTGGTCATGCAAGAAAAGTTCCACTAGTTATATGAGAGTGACAAAATAGGAGACTCTCTATAATGAAGATCATGGTGCTACTTTGAAGCACAAGTGTGGAAAAAGATAGCAGAAATTGTCCCTTCTCTCTTTGTCTCATTTTTTATTATTTTTTATTATTTTTTTGGTGGGCATCTTTGGCCTCTTTTTTATTTATTTGGGCTTCGCTGGCCTCTTTTTTTTGTAAAGTCCGGATACTCATCCCAACTTGTGAGGGAGCCATGGCTTCCATCATCCTTTTCTCACATGGGACAATGCTCTAATAATGAAAATCATCACACTTTTATTTCCTTACAACTCAGAAATAAAATTACAACTCGGTACCTAGAACAAAATTAGACTCTATATGCGGTATGAAAGTGATGGTGCATGTCATGAAAAACGGAACGGTGGAAGTTGCATGGCAATATATCTCGGAATGGCTATGGAAATGCCATAATAGGTAGGTATCGTGGCTGTTTTGAGGAGAATATATGGTGCCGGTTTTGAGGAAAATATATGGTGGCTGTTTTGAGGAAGGTGGTTTTGATGTACCGCCGAAAGTTGCGCGGTACTAAAGAGGCTAGGAAATGTGGAAGGGTGAGAGTGTTTACAATCCATCGACTCAACATTAGTCATAAAGAACTCACATACTTATTGCAAGTCTATTAGTTATCAAACAAAGCATTAGATGCATGCTCCTAGGGGAGAGGTTGGTAGGAGTTAACCATCGCACGCTCCCGACCCTCATACAAAGGTTGACAATCATTAAACAAATCATGCTCCAACTTTGTTACATAAAGGTTCACCATACGTGCATGCTACGGGAATCACAAACTTCAACACAAGTATCTCTTCCAATTCACAACTACTCGCTAGCATGACTCTCATATTACCATCTCTATTATCTCAAAACTATATGCAAGGAATCAAACTTCTCATAGTAGTTGATGCACTTAATATGAAAGTTTTTAATATATCCCTCTTGGATGCCCATTATATTAGGACTAAAATCATAATCTTAAAAAATTACCATGTTGTTTTTAAGAAACTCTCAAAATAATATAAGTGAGGTACGAGAGTTCAACAATTTCTATAAAATATAACACCACCATGCTCTAAAAAGATAAAAGTGAAGCACTAGAGCAACATTGCCTTGCTCAAAAGATATAAGTGAAGCACATAGAGTATTCTAATAAATTCACGATTCAGCTTGTCCCTCTCAAAAAGATGTGTGCATCAAGGATGATTGTGGAAAACTAAAAATAAAAGACTCTTATCATACAAGACGCTCCAAGCAAAACACATATCATGTGGCGAATAAAAATATAGCCTCAAGTAAATTTACCGATGGATTGAAGACGAAAGAGGGGCTGCCTTCCGGGGCATCCCCAAGCTTAGGATTTTTGGCATCCTTTAATATGGCTTGGGGTGCCTTGGGAATCCCCAATCTTAGGCTCTTGCCACTCTTTATTCCATAGTCCATCAAATCTTCACCCAAAACTTGAAAACTTCACAACACAAAACTTCAACAAAAAACTCATGAGATCCATTAGTATAAGAAAAATAAATCACCACTTAGGTACTTTTTTTATCTCATTATTTATTTCTACTTGTGTAATACCGACTTTATTCTAACTTCTCCATGGTTCATACCCCCCGATACAACCCATAGATACATCAAAATAAGCAAACAACACAAAGAAAACCGAATCTGTCAAAAACAGAGCAGTCTGTAGGAATCTGTAGACTTAGAATACTTCTGTAACTCTCAAAATTCTCAACAATTACGAAAATCAGGGAAATTTTTATATCAATATTCTGTAAAAATTTCAGATCAATTAGACTCTTTGATAAAATTAGAAAATTCCTGGAATGAGCGCAAAAGTTTCTGTTTTTCAACAAGATCAAATCAACAACTACCATAGATCACCCCAAAGGTTTTACTTGCCCAAACACTAATTTAAACAATAAAACACAATTATTACATAAGTAATAATGTGCAAAACACACCCAAACAGAAACAAAAAAACAGAAAGCAAAAATAGAATTGTGTTGCCTCGCAACAAGCGCTATTGTTTAACGCCCCTAGCTAGGCAAAACGCAATAGATCTAGGTATTGTCATATTTGGTATGCAATCCATAAGTTGTACACTTGTGAACCCTAGGATATTCTTTGGTTTTAACAATCATACTGCTAGGCAAGAAATCAAAAAATTCACTTGTAGCAATAGGTTCTCAGACAATATTAATAAAGTTAGGGTGAATACTTATCATCTTAAGATCTTCATCCCCTTTACTAGAGGATTCACCCTTACTCTTAGGAACATAAAAAAACTTGGAAGCCTTAGAAATAGGAATTTTTGGAGTGCTTTGAACAGAGGCAAAAGCGGAACCCAAGTTGGTAATAATATCCTCTAGTTTTTCAATTCTAGAGGAATCTTGATCCAATTTTTCATTAACTATGGGTTCGTTTTCCCTAAAGTTTTTAGAGTAACTCCTAACCTTAGATACATATCGAGTGATATTATTATGGATCTATTTATCCAAGTTTTCAATGAGATCTATAGTAGCAACTTTATTTTCAATGATATCAAGCCTTTGCATCACATGTTCCAAAGTCAAGATTGTTTCACTGACCATGAGCGGGGGTGAACCTACCAACTTTGTCATAGCATTATAAGAATCAAAGGTATTGTTTCCCAAGAAATTACCTCCTGTAATGATATCCAAAACATATTTATTCCAAGGAGAAACACCCACATAGAAATTGCAAAGGAGAACGGTAGTAGATTGCTTAGGAGTAGATCTATTTTGAGCATTGCAAATTCTATACCAAGCATCTTTAAGTTTTCTTCATCCCTTTGCTTAAAATTAAGAACTTCATACTAGGGAGTCCTAATGATAGTAGCAAGGCTAGCCATGAGTTTTAGGCGATCTAACATGAAAGCAAACGAAAGGCAAATGAAAGAAGGGCGAATAAAAGGCAAACCTTTTTGGTATTTTTTGAAAATTGTTTTAGAAGTGGGGGAGAGGAAAACGAGAGGCAAATGGAAAATAAAGTAAATTCAAGAGATGAGTTTGTGATGGTTACTTGGTAGGCTTGATGTGTATCCTCCCCGACTATTGGGGAACGTTGCATGGGTATCTAGCAAGAACGATTCTGACCTATGCATAAACCACAACGGTGATACATAGATTGCTTTTCAACCTTCTCAAGGACCGCCTTTGTCGGATCCGATCCAACTAAAGTGAGAGAAACTGTCACCCGCAGGCCATCTAAGAAACAAGTTGCGTCGAGGGAACCGGTCTCTCGTAAGCGTACGAGTAATGTTGGTTCGGGCCGCTTCATCTCACAATCCCGCTGAACCAAAATTCGACCAAGGGAGGAAGCAATCTAAGCATCAACGCCCACAAACCTTTTGTGTTCTACTCGAGATCTCATCGAACCATCAACCTAGCTCTGATACCACTGTTGGGGAACGTTGCATGGGAAACAAAAAATTTCCTACGCGCACGCAAACCTATCCATGGTGATGAGAATTTACGAGAGGGAGAGTGTATCTACGTACCCTTGTATATCGCTAAGCAGGAAGCGTTAAGAAACGCGGTTAGTGTAGTCGTACTTCTTCGCGATCCAAATTGCCGAGCGTCGCGCGATCTAATCACGAACCGTCCTGTGATCTCGTCACGATCCGTCCCGCGATCCGATCACGAACGTCCCATGGCCTTGATCACGATCCTTCCGATCTAGTGCCGAACGGACGGCACCTCCGCGTTCGGCACAGATGCAGCTTGATGACGATCTCCACCGTCTTGATCCAGCAAGAGGAGGTGGAGAGGAGAGAGAGTTCACCGGCAGCGTGACGGCACTCCGATGATGGTGGTGGTGGAGCAATTCCGGCAGGGCTTCGCCTAAGCACTGCGGAAAACCAATCTAGAGGAGCCCCGGTGGAACGGGTAGCACGTGGCCGTAATTTCTGCCAAAACCCTAGATATTCCACTAGTATATATAGGAGGAGAGGAGAGGAGAGTCAGCCAAGGGCCTCTTTGGTTCGGCCGAACAAGAGGGGTGGAGTCCTACTCCACCTCCAATCCTACTTCGAGTAGGATTGCTCCCTATTGGCTGATTTTTGGCCTTTTTCCTTTAGCCTTTTTTCTCCTGTGCCATGTGCCTTCTTGTGGCTCATTTACCAGCCCACTAAGGGCTGGTTATTATTCTCCCACAGTCCATGGACCCTCTAGGGTCGAAATACCCCTCTCGGAGGTCTCCCGGTACACTACCGGCACTCCCGGTACACTACCGATGAGCCCGAAACTTTTCCGGCGACCAAACTGGGACTTCCTATATATGAATCTTTACCTCCGGACCATTACGGAGCTCCTCGTGACGTCTGGGATCTCATACGGGACTCCGAACAAACTTCGGTCACCGCCATACATAACTCTACACTACCGAAACGTCACCGAACCTTAAGTGTGCAGACCCTACGGGTTCGAGAACTATGTAGACATGACCTAGACACCTCTACGGTCAATAACCAATGGCGGGACTTGGACATCCACATTGGTTCCTACATATTCTACGAAGATCTTCATCGGTCGCACCTCTATGTCAAGGATTCAGTTAATCCCGTATAACGTTCCCTTTGTTCTTCGGTATGTTACTTGCCCGAGATTCGATCATCGGCATCTCCATACCTAGTTCAACCTCGTTACCGGCAAGTCTCTTTACTCGTTCCGTAATACAAGATCCCGCAACTAACAATTAGTCACATTGCTTGCAAGGCTCATTGTGATGTTGCATTACCGAGTGGGCCCCGAGATACCTCTCCGTCACACGGAGTAACAAATCCCTGTCTCGATCCATGCCAACTCAACAAACACCATCGGAGATACCTGTAGAGCACCTTTATAGTCACCCAGTTACGTTGCGATGTTTGAAACACACAAGGCACTCCTCCGATATCCGTGAGTTGCATGATCTCATGGTCATAGGAACATATACATTGACATGCAGAAAACAGTAGCAATAAACTGACACGATCATACGCTACGTTTGTAGTTTGGGTCTTGTCCATCATATCATTCTCCTAATGATGTGACCCCATTATCAAATGACATCTCATGTCCATGGCTAGGAAACCTTAACCATCTTTTGATCAACGAGCTAGTTCACTAGAGGCACACTAGGGACATTGTGTTGTCTATGTATCCACACATGTATCCATGTTTCCAGTTAATACAATTCTAGCATGGAAAATAAACAATTATCATGAACAAGGAAATATAATAATAAACACTTTATTTATTGCCTCTAGGGCATATTTCCAACACCGACAACAGCGCTAGAAATCCTTCTTGCTACCTCGTGAGCATGCGTTGGTTTTCCCTTGAAGAGGAAAGGGTGATGCAGCAAAGTAGATAAGTATTTCCCTTAGTTGCTAAGATTCAAGGTATCAATCCAGTAGGAGGAACAAGCAAGTTACCAATGGATGCACCTACACAAACAATCAAACTCTTGCACCCAACGCTATAAAGGGGTTGTCAATCGCTTCACGGTTATTTGCAAGGATTAGATCCAATAGAGATAGATGTAAACGAGAATGGAAAGTAAACGGTAAATAAATTGCAGCAAAGTATTTTTTGTATTTTTTGGTTTATAGATCTGAAATTATATTATGGAAAGTAGACCCGGGGGCCATAGGTTTCACTAGAGGCTTCTCTCATGATGGCAAGTATTACGGTGGGTGAACAAATTACTGTTGAGCAATTGATAGAAAAGCGAATAATTATGAAGATACACAATGCAATAATTATGCATATAGGCATCACGTCTGTGTCAAGTAGACCGGAACGATTCTGCATCTACTAGTATTACCCCACACATCGACCGACTCCTGCCTGCATCTAGAGTATTAAGTTCATGAAGAACAGAGTAACGCATTAGGTAAGACGACATGATGTAGAGGGATAAACTCAAGCAATATGACGAAAACCCCATCCTTTTATCCTTGGTGGCAACAATGCAATACGTGCATCGCTACCCCTACTATGTCACTGGGTGAGGACACCGCAAGATTGAACCCAAAACTAAGCACTTCTCCCATTGCAAGAATTACCAAGCTAATTGGCCAAACCAAACCAATAACTCGAAGAGACTTGCAAAGATTTGAAATCATGCATATAATAATTCAGAAAAGACTCAAATAATATTCATAGATAATCTGAACATAAACCCACAATTCATCAGATCTCGATAAACACACCGCAAAAGAGTATTACATCGGATAGATCTCCATGAAGATCATGAAGAACATTTCATTGAAGAGCAAAGAGAGAGAAGAAGCCATCTAGCTACTAGCTATGGACCCGAAGGTCTGTGGTGAACTACACACGCATCATCAGAGGGGCAATGGAGTTGATGTAGATGCCCTCCGTGATCGAATCCCCCTCCGGCAGATTACCGAAAAAGGCTCCAAGATTGGATCTCTCGGGAACGGAGGCTTCCGGCAGCGGAAAAGTGTTTTCGTGGCTCCCTTTGGTATACCGGGAATATTTGTGAATTTATAGGCCGAGAAATAGGGTTAAGAGAGCTGCCGTGGGCCCACAAGCCTAGGGGCGCCCCTGTAGATTGTGGCCACACAACGGCTCTCCCGACTTCATCTCCAAGTCTCTTGGGTTGCTTTTGGTCCAAGAAAAATTATTCCGAAGATTTTATTTTGTTTGGACTCCGTTTAATATCCCTTATCCGCAATACTCAAAAACAAGAAAAAAACAGAAACTAGCACTACGCTCTAGATTAATAAGTTAGTTTCAAAAATAATATAAAATAGCATATTAATGCATATAAAACATCCAAAACAGATAATATAATAGCATGGAACAATTAAAAATTATAGATACGTTGGAGACATATCAACACCATCGGAGATACCTGTAGAGCATCTTTATAGTCATCTAGTTACATTGTGACGTTTGATACACACAAGGTATTCCTTCGGTGTCTTGTATGATCTCATGGTCAAAGGAATAGATACTTGACATGCAAAAAACTATAGCAATAAGCTGACACGGTCATATGCTATGTTTATAGTTTGGGTCTTGTCCATCACATCATTCTCCCAATGATGTGATCTCGTTATCAAATGACATCTCATGTCTATGGCCAGGAAACTTTGACCATCTTTGATCAACGAACTAGTTAACTAGAGGCATACTAGGGACACAGTGTTGTCTATGTACCCACACATGTATTTGAGTTTCCAATAAATACAATTATAGCATGAATAATAAACGATTATCACGAACAAGGAAATATAATAATAACCAATTTATTATTGCCTCTAGGTCATATTTCCAACATGTCGCTCCTCCGCCACGAGACGGAGGAATACGACCGCGCGCGCGGCCGCCTCTTCTTCGGCACCGGCAGCTGCTCTGGGGCGTCCATCTCGCTCTCCTCTCTAACCCCAGTGAAGAGGGAGCTAGAGGAGCTCCCCCGATGAAGAGGGAGACGGAGGTCGAGGCGGGGCCAGAGCGACGTGTCGGGGGCGTCATCATGCAGGAGGACTTCCTCCCCCCGGCGTAGGCGGACACCCTTTTGCTCCCGTTGCTAGCGATGAGAGGAGGAAGCGGAGTGGGAGCGCCACCAGAGGGACGAGGAGATCAACATCGTGCTCTACGAGTAGGATGTCGCATCGTCCCTCGCCTTCGGCGAGAAGGAGGAGGAGTGGCGCCATGAAGCAACTTAGCAGGAGTGCATCTTCGTCGACCTGACCTCCGACGAAGACTCCGACTAAGCGCTGCCGCTGGTCAGCTACCGCACGAGCTCAGGTGAGCTCTATTTTGTGTAATGCTAGGATAGCCTAGCTCATGTGAGCAATTATGTATATATCTATGCTATGTAATGAATGTTGTGCCCCTATGTAACAAGTGATCAATCCTCCGATGATCTTTTTTGCGTTAAATTTCTCGCGCGAAATATGTTTTTCAAATTTTACGGTTCACGATACAATTTCCGGCGTTGACTTTCAGCCCGTATAGACCCCCCTCCCATGCGAACTGTAAATTGTTGGAAATATGCCCTAGAGGCAATAATAAATTAGTTATTATCATATTTCCTTGTTCATGATAATCGTTTATTATACATGCTATAATTGTATTAAATGGAAACACATTACATGTGTGGGTAAATAGACAACACTCTGTCCCTAGTATGCCTCTAGTGAACTAGCTCGTTGATCAAAGATGGTCAAGGTTTCCTAGCCATTGACATGTGATGTCATTTGATAACGGGATCACATCATTAGGAGAATGATGTGATGGACAAGACCCAAACTACAAACGTAGCTTATGATCGTGTCAATTTATTGCTATTGTTTTTTGCATGTCAAGTATATGTTCCTATGACCATGAGATCATGCAACTCACTGACATCGGAGGAGTACCTTGTGTGTATCAAACGTCGCAACGTAACTGGGTGACTATAAAGGTGCTCTACAGGTATCTCTGAGGGTGTCTATTGAGTTGGCATGGATCAATACTGGGATTTGTTACTCCGTGTGACGGAGAGGTATCTCAGGGCCCACTCGGTAATACAACATCACAATAAAGCCTCTCAAGCAATGTGACTAAGTGTTACTCACGGGATCTTGTATTACGGAACGAGTAAAGAGACTTGCCGGTAACGAGGTTGAACTAGGTATGGAGATACCGACGATCGAATCTCGGGCAAGTAACATACCGAAGAACAAAGGGAACATCATACGGGATTAACTGAATCCTTGACATAGAGGTTCGACCAATAAAGATCTTCGTAGAATATGTAGGAACCAATGTGGACATCCAGGTCCCGCCATTGGTTATTGACCGTAGAGGTGTCTCGGTCATGTCTACATAGTTCTCGAACCCGCAGGGTCTGCACACTTAAGGTTTGGTGACGTTTCGGTAGTATAGAGTTATGTATGGTGGTGACCGAAGGTTATTCGGAGTCCCGGATGATATCCCGGACGTCACGAGGAGCTCCGGAATGGTTCGGAGGTAAAGATTCATATATAGGAAGTCCCAGTTTGGTCACCGGAAAAGTTTCGGGCTCATCGGTAGTGTACCGGGAGTGCCGGTAGTGTACCGGGAGACCTCCGGGAGGGGTATTTCGACCCAAGAGGCTTCATGGGCTGTGGGAGAGTATTAACCAGCCCTTAGTGGGCTGGTGGAATAGCCACAACAGGCCCATGCGGCTGGGGGAAGAGTCCCAAAGGAAAAAAGAGTGGAAAAAAAGGCAAAAAGGGAGAGTCCTACTCCTACTAGGAGTGGAGGAGGAGTAGGACTCCTCCCCCTTAGCTTCGGCCGACTCCAAGAGGGGCTCAGCCCTGCACCAGCCCTCCTCCTCCTCTCCTCCTATATATACTGGTGGAATAGAAGGGTTTTGCACAGAATTCACGGCCACATGCTACCCGTTCCACCGGTGCTCCTCTAGATCGGATTTCCGCAGTGCTTAGGCGAAGCCCTGCCGGAATTGCTCCATCACCATCACCGGAGTGCCGTCACGCTACCGGTGAACTCTTCTCCCTCTCCACTTCCTCTTGCTGGATCAAGACGGTGGAGATCGTCATCAAGCTGCACGTGTGCTGAACGCGGAGGTGCCGTCCGTTCGGCGCTAGATCGGAAGGACCGTGAACAAGTTCACGGAATGGATCGTGATGAGTTCACGGGACGGATCGTGATGAGTTCACGAGACGGATCGTGATGAGATTGCGGGACGGATCGTGATGAGATCGCGGGACGGATCGTGATGAGATCGCGGGACGGATCGTGATGAGTTCGTGGGACGGATCGTGATTGAATCGCGGGACGGATCGTGATGTGATCGCGGGACGCTCGGCGATTTGGATCGCGAAGATGTTCGACTACACCAACCGCGTTTCTTAACTCTTCCCGCTTAGCGATCTACAAGGATACGTAGATCCACTCTCCCTCTCGTAGATGCTCATCACCATGGATAGATCTGTGTGTGCGTAGGAAATTTTTTGTTTCCCATGCGACGTTCCCCATCATAAATTGCGTTTATAGTTTCACAGAATAGGGGGTCTGCTAGAGATGCTCTTAGTCATGAGTGGTGACTGTTGAACAACATTTATGTCATTGCAAAATCCGGGCATTCCGGAAAAAGCATGCCAAATCCAAGTCTCATGACCGGCCACTGCTTCAAGGATTATAGAGGAACCCTTTTTCTGGCCGTGGAATTGTCCATGCCATGCAGCGGGACAATTCTTCCAACTCCAATGCATGGAGTCTATTGAGCCAGGCATACCGGGGAACCCACAAGCTTTGTTGAACTCCAGAAGCCTTGCGGTGTCTTCAGCATTGGGAGGTCTTAAATATTTTGGGTCAAACACTTGCACAATTCCAACTGCGAAGCGCTTGACACACATGATGACTTGACTGTCTCCCATGGCCAGGTGCTCATCAACTATATCCGCCGGAATACCATATGCCAACATACGTAAAGCGGTGGTCACCTTTCGGAAGGTGCTATGCCCGAGTTCTACAGGGGCATTCCTTCTTTGCTGAAAAAACCGATCATGCCTCGCCAGTTTCTCTGCAATGTGTTTGAACAACTCGATGCTCATCCTAAAACGTCATTAGAAGTAGGAAGCGGGGTATGTGGGATTCTCTAGAAAGTAGTTCCTCATTAATCTCTTGTGGGCATCAATCCTATCCCTTCATAATTTTCGACGAACGAAAACCGAACCACCATGCTTCGGCTTTTTATTGACGTGCATAGCTAGGATCATTAAGATTTTCTCCTCCTCTTGAAGATCAAATTCTTCATCGAAAGAATCATATGATGAACCCATCTATAAACATGAATTAAAACTAATTTAAACTACAAAAAACATGCAGCAAATGCAGCTACAAATATACTCCGATTTTCTCCTCCTCTTGAGTATAAAGCACGCAATATATACCTTGGAAGTATTTGTCGAACACGTTGTGGGCGCAGAGTTACAAACGGCGGCATGACGCTGTTTGACGAAGGAACGAAGCCCTCGAGGAGCGGCGGCGAGGAGAGCAGGAACAGCGACGGCGGCCACCGGGAGCAGCAGGGGGCGGCGGCGCGTTGGGAAGAGGTCGGGAAAACGCGCCGATGGGAGGAGCAGGCGGAGGCGCCGGCCCGGAGATTTCGAATATGACGGTTGGTGGTTCGCGCGCGTGAATCATTTTATCCCGCCCGCGAGCGGGCGCACCAATATGGTACGCGCGATGCAGTTTCATCTAGAGCGCGAACACGTTTTTACCACGCGCGACATTATTGTGCGGTCGTTCAAGCGCTCCTTATGCCCGCGCACGCTACATGGTTGGGTTTTTTGGAACACGGCTTATTACCGTCTCTGTTGAAGATGCTCACTTATATGATTCGGGGAGCGCAGCACGTACCAACGATTTCGCCTGCCCCAGTTTTTCTCCTAACATTGAAAAGGAAAATCCTGTACAATAATCGAGCACGGCCACTTCATGCCAAATTTCACAAGAGGAGTGTAAATCTTCATTCCGTATACAAGTGTAAGTAGGATTGATAGTAATTCCCCGTGCCTTTGCATGAGAAATTGAGAATTCGACGGTTACTTGAAAATATACACGTTTCAAGTGCTGGCGTGATAAGTGGTATTGGGCCATTGGCCACTGTTCTTGGGGCCTTATTCATTCACGGGTGGTGCTTCCGCCGTGTACGTCAATCACGAGTTCACCTTGGAGCAGCTGAGCCTGATCTGGCCCTGCGTCCCGGTGAGCGGCGCGATGTTGCCCATCTTGATCATGGCCGTCGTAAAGGCGCTGCTGAACGCCGCCGCGCTGGACGCGAAGTTCCGGACCGTGTTGTCGGTGGTATCGTTGTTAAAGAGCACCTGGTCCGAGTGGAGGAGCCCCTTCTGGGACAGGAGGTTGGTGTAGTAGGCGTTGTCGAACCCGTTGGGTGTCGTGGTGTCTAGGTTCGCCAGGTTGCCGTCGCCACCGGACTGGGGGCAGTTGGCCTTGAGCGATGTCGCGAAGGCGGCGTTGATGTTGGTGTCGCCGCCGTAGATCCGAGTCCGGAAGGTGGAGCACCGGGCCTTCCCGATGGTGTGTGCGCCCGAAAGGGCGACCATGTCGACCGTGTTGAGGTTCTTCTTGAGGAACGCGGCCTCGAGCTGTGACCGGCTGGAGGCAGGGCTAGGGAGGTCACTGTTGGCCAGCGCCGCGCTTGCGGTCGTGGAGTCCCGTCTCCCCAGCGGGACAGTCCACGACGGCCCTCCAAGCTGCATGCGAAAGGTAGCAGACCAACTAAGAAGTTAAGTGCTACTACGTTCTAGGCTTCACTTAGCTTGGTATGGTACTAAGATGTTCTTACGGCAACGACGGAGTCGCGGGCGGCGACGGTGAGGATGTCGGCACAGGAGACGGTCTGCTTGCAGATACTCTCCAGCTGGGTTTTGATGCTGTCGATGACGCCGAAGCCCCTCAGCGACCCCACGTTCGGACCCGCGTTTTGTTCCATGCCAGACAGCAGAACTGAAGCGTCACAGCCCTGTAGCCAAAGTAATAACATAACATATATTAATCCACGGTGTAAAATTGGTTAATCCGGGCTATTACACTTTTGATCAAGCAAGTTAGTTAATGAAAATAGAGCCGATATATTATGTGATACTTGCTTGGACAAAGCAGTCGTGGAAGTGCAGCCTGAGCAGGGACGCGCCCATGCGGGGGTCGCTGCTCACGGCGGCCGCCACGCCGCTCTTGATGGTGGCCAGAGCCCTGGGGCACGACCTGTCGTAGAACGTCGACGAAAGCTGCCCGGACACTGCCGTGGCCAGAGCCACGAGCACCACCAAAGAAATGCAAGAAGCAGAAACCATGGCCATGGTTAGCTACCTAGCTACAAGTCCAGAGCTATGCGTGCTACCTGCACTTTGTTATCTGGCTGTGGCTTGCAAGATAATGCGGCACTGCATGCATATTTATAGCCAAAATTTTAGTTCACGTGCGGCTGCACGTCAGTCCCCGTCTCCCAGTTGGCAGAAAGCATCCAAATTTTATGTCTGATTAGTCTAGCAAGCATCCAAAACACATGGCCGATTGGTCTACGATGGCTGACGATCGACGTCGACCCGCCATCCACGATCTGCCGCGCGCCGTCGTGTGGCCAGCTACATGTTGGATAGGGGATACGAGTACGGACAAACCCGCCGATTTTTTAGAAGGGTCAGACGCTTGCATCCAAGTGTGGAGACCTCCAGCTTAAGTCCTTGAATTGCTACGGCCAACACCAGCCCTGCATATTTTTTCCGGCAGTAGGGCATATATCATGTACTCGAATAATTTCTCTAGGCCTGCCTTGCCCTTATCATGCATCCGTTAGGTCCCCGTGGGAGAGAGAAAAACATATCTGCGAATCAATAATGGCATACAGCATCTCATAATAATGGAGTAATATTTCATCATTATATATACTGTTTTTTTTAGGTAGAGGTGTGATTGTGAACCAGCTTTGAGGAAACATAAGATTGTTAGGTTTCTTTTTAATTGTAAATGAACTTAATATGCCTTTTTTGTCAAGGAAAGGAAAAATCAGTATGTGATCCAAACCTGGGGCAGGCAAACGAGTGTTATGCATCAATCATGCATCATAGCCCCGCTACACAAGCATTTCGTCCTACGACCAGGCTTAACCAAAGAGCCATACATGTCTTATAAGAGGTTTGGAATTAATCATCACCCCAAAAGAAGAATCTACCAGAAGAGGACACCCTCACCCAGTGGCGGAGCCGGCGCCCAGCGACCCTGGGCACTTGCACGGGCTCGCATGCTGCGGGACAGCGTACGACTGCGTGTCACCTTCAGGAAAATCTTTCCCACGTGTTGGTTTACCCGGGCTATCAGTCAGAACAGAATTGTGCTAATGGGCGGGCTATTTAATTACGTGAGAAGTACTAGCACGACCGGTTGCAAATCTCCACTCTGTTCGGCTGTCAGCGAAGCAACACAATCAATTCACCACTCGAGTTCCACCGCTCCACATCTCCGCCTGACGGTTGTTCGGTTATTCGAGGACATCAGTTGATCGGAGACCAGGGACGGGCCGGTGGTGAGCAGAGGCTGGCCTGGCGCGTGGCCGGAGCTTGAATTCATCCATCCCAAGGAACGAATCACATCCTTGAGTACTCGTCTCATCCTTTAAACAGGATCAAGTAAGATTGGTTTGGGGCTTCATAAATTTTAGGGCTTTAATTTTGAAGTCAGGGCGAGTATTCGTGGGGATGATCACAACTTCATGAGAGATTTCTTCTACATATTTGACTGTTAACTTCAAAAGTCAAATCATTAGATTTCAGAGTTGAGGAGATTTTTATATTAATACAGCAAGCAATGAAAAAGTGAATGATGTACAACTAGAAGTGGAAGTATAGCCACGCCCACTGCCTAACGATGTGACGTGATTAAATACAAATATTGATGTATTATCTATTTATTCATTCTAAAATTTCATTTGCATGACTATTATTTTTTATTTCCAATTCCTCATTATTATTATTTTGAATATTTTCCATATTAATGTAAATTTTCGGTTCCAAAGTTTGATTCTATTTTATACTGTAATGTATGTTGTGTACTTGAATACCCATTTTTGACTTTAAATGAAGACACTTAGGCTTAATTTTGCCCAGGTTTCATAAAAGTTCTGGCTTCGCCACTGTCCTCACCTTTAAATTCATGATGGTGCTATTTCCCAGGACTGACGTGGGAGTAAACCCAACATAAAATTCATTTTGCACCGTAAATGAGTTATCATGTACCCAAAGTACACACAATCATACGTCCACACGCACGATCCATATATCGGCTCATATGCAATTACATGTAAGGAGCTACATGGATGCTATTGCACACAGCGATACAACCCGGAGCTACGCATGGATGCATGCATAGACGGACCGTTTGGCCTAACTAATCGTAGGGAGGGGGGGGGGGGAGGGGGGAGGGGCGCTTCTGTCCAAGGAAATTCATCCTCTCTTTGACCGTAGCGCTGTCATCTTGCACACAGGTCGCGTTCGATGAAAATGACACGATTTGGTTCATCAGATTCTTTTTGTTTTTAGATTTTTTTATTCAGCAAATGCGGCTTTTTCTTTCAGGCTGTGTACCGCAGCGGCAGATCCTATTTGACGCGCGCAGGCATCAAAAGGACGAACCTTCGCTTAAGCAAGTCGCCACTTGGGCCACCCCATGAACGGATTTTTGTTCGCTGCTGTTTCATTGTTGCTTACCCTTTTTTTTCTACTCTGGTTTTTTGCTTCCAGTTTTCATTGATTTGGCCAGTTTTCAATTGCTTTGTTTTGGGTTTTTTATTATTCTGTTTTGGATCCTTTTTTCCTTTTATTTCTTTCTTTTATGTTTCCTTTTTTATTTTTTTGTTTCTGTTCTTCTTCTAATCATTATTGCGTATTATATAAAAAGTTCACCATGTGTTACAAAATTCTTCGTTGTATTAAGAAAATGTTCATCGTATATTATGAAATAGTTCACCCTGCAGTATAAAATTGTTCATCGTATATTATTAGATTTTTCAACGCTTATTAGAAAATGTTCATTGTGTGTTTAAATTGTGTTCATCATATATTAAGAAATTGTTCAACGTATGCTATAAAATATTCATTTGAGTATATAAAATGTGTTTCGTAATTTCTTACAAAAAAGTTCACTATATTTGAAAATTTTCTTAACATACTTAATAAAAACGGTGCACATTTTTTGAAAGGAATTACCGCTGTATTTTCTAGATTAAGTTTGTCTCTGCACTTATAATGTTCTAGTTCACTAGCTCTGCTGGCTAGCCTCCCTGAATCCAACATGAGGTCGGTGGTACGATCCCACACATGCGCTTCTTCCTTTTTCGATTTTTCACTCACAGCTTGATGACTGGGCCGGCCCGTGCGCGCGTCGCTTCAACGAAGCCGCAACGATCGGACGCACACGGGCGGCGTATAGGATCTCTCACCACAGTCTAGTGGCAATCTCTCACAAGCAGACCTGCGACGAAACAACTTGGTGCCAAATCATCCTCTAGCTGCTAGGTGTTATTGGGTGCGTGGATTTCGGGCCAACAACTCTGGACCGCATGGTTGTGTTCGTGTATATCTCGCAAATATGCGACACGCAGCAACAACTCGCCTCAACTGTTCTATATGGGCCGGCCCGAGCATTACTAGGCTTGAGGTGTGTGTCGTTCCAGCGCACAAGCGGCACGTTGGCTCAAAAATGAATGAGCATCACGTTAAGGCACGATTTTTGTCTAAAAAAACCTTAAGGCACATTTTATTTTGCTTTTGCTACTATGGTTTTTCATTTTACACTTTTATTTTATTTTTTCGACACTCTTGGAGATGCCCTTCTGATGAAGGCACAAATGTTGTGAGCCTTGCACTGAGTCGAGTTATAGTACCGAGTGTGAGAGCATAATTGTCTTTGTTGCATATCAGTTTTCCTTTTCAGGGTTTACTAGTCGAGAGCTGCTATGCGTACGACACATACTGTCCAATTTGTGTATGACTTGGTTAGTCAAGCCGTTCATGCATATGGTCAGACTGCAGCAGACCATTGGATACATGATCATATAGTTCTTGTTCAAATAAATATCGTACGCATAGTAATTTTGTTACTAGTCTACCCAACGAATGAACGCGTGATTACACATCTTTTTTTGATCAATGAGATGCATGCTTGTGTATTTTTTTTTCATTTTATCATGTTAATCCTTCTTGTCAAAAAAGAGGGTTTCGGACATCGCAACCAATTGCAATCACCACTAAACTGTAATAATAAGTTTTTTTGCCATTAGAACTGTAATAATAAGTTAAAGGCAATACCTTTCGGAGCACTATGTTAAATGCTTCTATTGTCTAAGACTGACATTGTTATTGTTATGAGGCTACGTGTGGTATTTAGCTACTAGTACTATCTCAAGCGATGAGTAAATTAATTAAGGAAAAGGAGCTATTTTCAGGGCCATTGCTATCCGCCGGCCTAAAGCTCATCCTCGTAGTCGCCGAGGCCATGTCCCAAGCTTTTCTGCAGGGCCGAAACGACCGGGTCGCACGTGCCCTTCAGCTCTGAGAGCTTCTTGTCATAGTCCCCCTCCTCAGCGGTGTCCGTGTTTCCCTCGAGCCACTCGCTCACCGCCCTCACCACGCCTTCCACCTCCCTCTTCTTCTCCTGCTCCGGCTCCATGTCACCAGCGGCGACAAGGGTTTCCTTGATGTTGTCCACGTAGGCCTGCAGCCTAGCTCTGGCGTACCCGGCGAACACCTCCGCCCCTCGGATCATACGGTCGATCTCTTCCTGACTCAGCCGAGCTTGACGATGATGATAGGTGGTCTTGGCCGACTTGCCGGAGGCCTTGTCCGTCCCCTCGACGTGGACCGTGCCCTCCTCGTCCACCTCGATGGTCACCTCGATTTCCCGCCGTCCCCAATTCCATATACTGCGCCCATCATGCATGAATGATTCACGTTACAAATTGATGTGATCTCGAAGTAGGACGTAGGAGTGTGTTAGTAGTTAGCTAACCTTGCAGGTGGGATTTCAGAGAGGTCAAGCTGGCAAAGGAATCTGCTAAGCTTGGCCTCGGTTCGGTCACCCTCGAATACCTCGATTGCCATGGAGGTTCGCTTGTCCCAGTGTGTGGTGATGACATGTGTCCCCTTCGCCGGGTAGCCGGCATCCCTCCGGATCAGCTTTACCATGGTCCGGTCGTCGGCTTCGATGCCGATGGCAGGCTACGGCGGCAACTCAATGTACCTCCCTAAAAACCCTGCATACAAAAAATGTATTGATTCTTAACTGCATCGTCGTCACAAGAATGATGTCAATGTGAGCGAGGTAGAACAAGTTACTAGCTAGCTAGCAGTACCAAAATCCTTGCGATAATGTACAGTCAGGTGGCTCCCCTGAATGGCGGCCCCGTGGGCGACGGCCTCATCAGGGTTCAACCCCTCGACGCTGACGGGCTCCTTACCGTCGAAGTAGTCCTTGACGAGCTGCTGCACCATGGGGATCTTGCTGCCGCCGCCCACGAGGATGACATCGTGGATGTCTCCCTTCCCGAGCTCCGCCTCCGCCATGGCCTTCTCCAACGGAGCCATCGTCTTCAAGAAGACGTCATGGTTGAGTTCCTCGAACATCTCTCTGGTGAGCGTCTCCGAGAGGTTGATGCCGTCCAACAGGGCCTTGACCTCGACGCCCGCCTGGTGCCGGTCGTGGTCGCTCAGCGCCCGTTTGGCGCGCTCGCACTCCCGCAGCAGCCTCTGCATCGCGTGGCCGTCGCCGGTGACGTCCAGGCCGTGCTTCCACTGGATCAGCTCAACGAAGTAGCCCGCGAGTCGGCGGTCGAAGTCGTCGCCGCCGGGGTGGGTGTCGCTGCTGGTCGCTAAGATATCCAACACACCCTCCACGAGGCTGAGCACACTGACGTCGAGAGTGCTGCCGCCGAGGTCGAACACCAGGATGTTCCTGTCGTCGCCCCTATGCTTGTCGAGGCCGTAGGCGATGGCGGCGGCGGTGGGCTCCCTTACCAAGCGGAGGACGTCGAGCCCTGCCAGGATGCCGGCCTCCTTTGTAGCGCTCGCCTGCGCGTCGCTGAAGGGGGCGGGGACGGTGAGCACCGCCCGCGTGACCTTCTTGCACAGGTGGGCCGCCGCCCTGTCCATCATGTCCGCGAACACCGCGGCAGTGATCTCCTCGGGCTTGAGCAACCTTACGTCGCCCTGACCCACCTCCACCCGGACGTACGGCATCCCGGCCTTGTCGACGACGGCGTACGGCAAGGTCTCCACGTCCCGATGCAGGTCGGCGTCGCTGAAGCGGCGGCCCAGGAGGCGCTTGGCGCCATAGATGGTGCGGTTGGGGTTGGCGGCGTACTGGTCCCTGGCGGCCTGGCCGATGAGCCTCTCGACGTCGTCGGTGAAGGCGACACCCACGCGGGGGTGACGCGGTTGCCCTGGTCGTCGGGGACGATCTCGATGGTGCCGTTCCGGTGTACGGCGGCAATGCACGAGTGGGTCGCGCCGAGGGAGATGCCGAGCACGTCATCGCCACTGTCCGTGTTGCGGGACCGGCCCCGGCCCTCTGGGACGAGGAAGCTCGACGCCGTGAGGGGTAGGAAGAGGAAGCCGAGGACGAGCAGTGCCTCCGCAGCACGACGAGCCATGGACTTGGCCCAGATCGATTTGGAGGACAGCTTGACGACGATATTTAGACTTGACGGTGTACGTACGTGGCAGGAGACACGTCCCAAGGCGCCACGGAGAAGTGATCGGTGTTCGCACCAACCAGCTGATGACACATGGCGCCTATGACGCAAGAACCCGAGTAAAATTGAAATTGATTTGGTTATTACTACAATAGGTATGCTTGTACTGACCTGAAATCGTACAAATATAGGCAAGCTGAATTATCGTGGAAAGTGCAATTTGGAGACGGGCTCGAGGGAGCCATTTATTAAAAAAATTCAACGAAAATACACACCTAAAAAACTCTCAAAAATACCCGTAAGGACTATGTACGGTATACATGTATAAATTTCGTGTTTTTAGTGGTATACATTTCATTAACATGTACTCCATATGTTTGTATGCGGTTGTGCACAAAAAAATTAATACATAGATTAAAATGCTTTTTTTCTACCCCGCCCAAAAAGGGAATTCTTTTTGTTGTTTTCGGGCGAGATTTTTTTAGCCTACAAATAATGGTATTATTAAATAAAAAATATAGACACTTAAAAAACATGTATACATATATTCTTTGAAACTTCTAAATAGTGTTTCAAAAAATAATCCAAATAACAGCCCATTCTGTGAAACGCTGCTCTCATGAAAAATCTGCTTCAAAAATCTACACACCACATAAAGCCCTCCCTTAGTGAGAACAAATGTGAGGGTGTGAAAATGGTTGTTAACATGTTTTGAGAATGTCTCTGGTATGAAAATTAACTACAGTAAAAATGAGATCATCCCCTTAGGACTCTCAAGAGGAAGTAGGTAATTTCCTTGAATGGATTTGTTGTACTCATGGTACATTCCTATTAAATATCTGGGTTACTCCTGCACTATGAGAGCTTAGAAGAGAGTACATTCAACCTATAGTAAAGAAGTTTCTCAAAATATGACGGGGTGGAGAGGAATCTTCTTTCTTACTCTGCCAGACATACTGTTATTAAGCATTTTCTTAGTAGTATCCCTGTATACCTGCTTTCTTTTCTAAAATTCTCTAAAATTTTCTAAAATGTTGTATGAGGAAACTTGGTTTGGGATATCTCCGAGATGCAAAAAAAAAAAAAAAAAATTGGGAAATCTCCACTGCTTGTATAATTTTGGCTTCACTACAAACTATCTCACCAGCCATGTACGTATTACATTGGCTGATGTGTGGGATGGACAAATCATTAAGCTTACTTTTAGGAGGATTTTTAATGATAACATGATGGAATCCTGGTATTGTCTAGAGCAAATTATAAAATCCCTTTCATGGTCCAGGGGGCGAAGATGCTCTTATCTGGCCATATGAATCCAAAGGTGAATATTCTTCCAGTTTTGTATACATTATAATCAAATTTAGGGGTCCAACATGTCTTTACCCTGTGAAGGATCCACTAATTTGAGGGATGCAGAAAACTTGTCCCAAATGCACTCCCCTCTGATTAGAGAGCCTCGGCCACTGATTGTGGTGGTGTGTGTGTGTGTGGGGGGGGGGGGGGGGGGGGTTGGAGGTGATCTTTTTTTGACAATTAAAAACGGAGGCTTCTATTGTTGCTTCATTTCAAGGATACGATACAGAGTATTTTACAAAGCCATGGCTGAAAAGGAGTTATACAAGGTTCAACTACACTGTGATGTTGGTAATTAATCCATCTAGAATTAACGGAGAACTTCTGAGGTAGTCTAAATTGTAAAACCTCCAGGTCATGTTTGACCATCCTTAGACAATCTTGTTGTGAGGGCTGATCTCCATCAAACAAAACCTTGTTTCTTTGTTTCCAGATATTCCAGATATTGGAGGTGATCTTAACTAGTTCCTACTCTCCAAGCTCTCCTGTTCGGAGGCCTGGTATGTAACGCTTTTGGGTCTTAATCTGGTTATGCCCCTGGGTCTGGCGCACTGGTGAAACCAGTGGCCACTGAAAAGGACCAATACCTCTTCAACACACGCAGATGTCGCACTCCAGATTATACGATCAATCTTTGATGTTCAGAAGTGATGGATGGAGGATCCCACTATTACCTACTAATAAAGCAAGGACCGTTTCTTTGATATTTTTGGTCTGATCACATTATAGATTTAATTTCACCCATACCAATATTTGGTGGTACTAATTTTTTTATCCGTCCACACATAAATAAATTTTCGGGGCTGGGCCTCTAAACCGTGCAGTCAAAGGGGCCTGCTCCGCATCAGTTTTTCCCTTTGATTGGGTCACAAGGAGTCAGGCCTGATTTGCCTGTTTTTTTCTCTTCCATTGGTTCGCATGAAAAAATGCACAAGAATAAATTAGCGTTCTCTTTGTAACCTACACTCCGAGTAGGTCGACCGCAATTACATAACACATGTCGCATTGGGCCTATGCTGGGCCTAAAAGAAATAACCACTGACTCAATATGTCCGCACTTCTTATTATCTAGTACCACCTCCATCCCCTTAGAACCAAAGCCATCAATTTATATACATCTTGTAGTTATCTGTTATCAGTCAAGTCAATAAGTCGGCTTGGAAATTAATAAGCGGAATATGAGGATGATGACTGGAGAAAAAGAGAAAGAGTCTTGCTAAAGTAATGAAGTGTTTCGTGGACGAGCATGATAAGCGCTCACTGATTCATGGCCAAAGCTTCTCTCCAAGGGCTGCCTATGACATCCTAATTCATGAAGACATTCCGTGTGACCACGCAGATCTCATTTGGCGCAGCCAGTGTGCTGGCAAGATCAAGATATTCGCGTGGTTGCTGTTTCATGGACGCCTGAACACAAAGGCAACCTGTTCCACAAGCACATCTCTACTAGTGGTAACTTCCCACGTTGTAACGCCACCTTCAAGGACACTCAACACCTATTCATCGGGTGCCCGGCGGCCACGAATGTCTGGCGGCAGCTCGCTATCGCCCCCACTGCTCGGTACCAAGACCTTTGGGCTACCACCATCCCAGTGCAACTTGCCTTCTCGATCTGGCCAGAGATCCTTTTACCTATCCTCTGGAAGATTTGGGAGTCAAGAAACGCAGCTGCATATAGGAATGAATGCCATACCACTTCTGTAACCATTACTAGCTTATGTAGGGACCTCGATCTCTGGACTCTTCGGTTTAAAAAACCGGGTGATAAGGTCGCTGCCTTGTCTTGGCGTGACTATCTCTCCTTATGGATTTTCATGACCCTGTAATCTCTTTGTAACACCTTGGTCCCTGGGCCGCTTTGAGTAATATATATACAGGTGGGGATCCTCTTCACCTGGTGATTTTTCAAAAAAAAAAAGTAATGAAGTAATATGTTGTCCTATGTGGGCTAGTTAACGTTGCGCAATGAAATGGCTTGCTGAATTCAGTTATTATGCATATTAAAAATTAGAGTAAGTGATGTGTAATTAACCGTGATGGACGAAGTACTGCATTGATGAATGCGAAGAAGCTAAGTGGACACATGAGACATGTAACAATGTCTACCGCGTTGCAACGACATTTGTGCTAGTTGAGATAAAAGGAAGCAATCCTCTCGTGCTTTAGCTCGAGAGTTCATTACACAGGAAGACGCATGCACGCGTGCACAGGTACAATTATCAACCACCACACGTACACACGGTACGTACTCGTAGGTGCTGTTACTGGCCACCGATGCCTTATTTAGTTCATGCGCTGCAGCAGAGTGTCGGCGCCGAGAGATTATGAGTTGACCTTGGAGCAGACGAGCCTGATCTGCCCCTGCGTCCCCGTCTTCGGCGCGATGTTCCCCATCTTCACCATGGCCGTCGCGAAGGCACTGCTGAACGTCGCCGCGTTGGACGCGAAGTTCAGGACTGTGTTGTCGGCGCCGCCGCCGTTGAACAGCGCCTGGTCCGAGTGTAGGAGCCCCTTCTGGGAAATCAGGTTGCTGTAGTAGGCGTTGTCAAACGCGTTTGCCGTCGTCGTGTCCAGCGGCGCTAGGCTGCTGTCGCCGCCGGACTGGGGGCAGTTGGCCTTGAGCGCCGTCGCGAAGGCCGTGTTGATGTTGGCCTCGTTGTAGATCCTGTTCCTGAAGAACCGGCACTGCGATTGTCCGATCGTGTGGGCGCCTGCACAGCCATGTCAGAAACTCAGAATGCCCCTCTAGCGAGCGGTTGTACTAGTGAAGTTTGAGTTGAGAGAAATCATGTCGATGGTGTGTACCTGAGAGCGCAACCATGTCTGTTACGGTGAGCTGCTTGTTGGCGAACGAGGTCGTGAGGTTTTGGAGGTCGAAGGTAGGGGGTGGCAGGTTATTTTCTGCATTGGTCTTGCTTGCGGTGGTGGAGTCCCTCCTCCCGAGAAGAACAGGCCATGTAGGCCCTCCCAGCTGCAGGGCAATGCACAAAATTTTAATTCCAAACCACTACCAAGAAAGTAAGTAAGTACATATGAGCATGTGCCACATCGACCATGTACAGAATCACATGCACCGGAGCAGAGCTAACCGTCCAGCTTACCGCAACGACGGAGTCGCGGGCGGCGACGGCGGGGATGTCGGCGCACGAGACGGTCTGCTTGCACGCGGCCTCGACCTGGGTCTTGATGTTGTCGATGACGTTCATGCCTCGAATGGAACCGGCGTTGGGAGCAGCCCCCTGCTCGCCGACGAAGCTCCCCGTGTCCGCCAACAGAATGGACCCGTCACATCCCTAGAAAGAAGTACAGAAATGCTAACTATTTGTCCGTACTAATTAACGTCCGTGCATATAGTAAAACTGACTAAGGCTATGTGAGACTTGCATCGACAAAGCAATCGTGGAAGTGCAGCCGGAGCAGCGACGCCCCCATGCGGGGCTCGCTGTTTACGGCGGCCTGGACAGCGGTCTGGATGATGAACAGCGCGCTCGGGCACGACGCGAGGTAGAACGTCGGCGACAGCTGCGCCGACGCCGCCGAGGCCATTGCCATGAGCACCAGTAAGCTAAGGCAAGAAGCAGAAGCCATTAATAATCTAGCCACTATGTCAATTGGTGCTTCCTGCGGGCTGCGGTCCCGCCTCACCTCTTTTGTGTTGGCCGTGGCTTGCAAGAGAACCATACCAGCATTGCGCATATATATAGCCGGAAGAGGTTTTGGAGCCACTGTACCCTGGCCTAAAACCTCCAAAATTCGTGCCTAACTTGTCGTCCATAAACATCTCTTTGGGAATCATTATCGTTGACAAAGGTTACCCCACAAAGATTAGCATGGACCTAAACATCTAGTATTCCGCATGAGCTTAACATGGATTCGTGGAACGTTCTCACATTGATCGGAGTACCAGTTTGGTACAGCGTATTCCACATACAATTATACGGCAAACACCAACTCTGCATTATCCGGGCAAAGAATTTAGCTGCATTATTTGTTCAGTGTATGCATGATTGCCTATAGCAGTTCGATATGGCCTTATCATATTGTTTAGGAGAAAACATGCACACTAATGGCATATCATATCTACAGGATACATACACCACATGTGGTTTGTCTCTAAACGACGTGGCAGTTTGATCTATGGGTCAGGAGCTAGTATCACCTAATCCGTAAAAGTAGTATGACTCGTTATCTTCCTCTTCTATATGGGATTTTGTTTTGAAATGCCAACATGGCAGTTTATATTTCATGAGCAAGCATCGCTACATCGCTAGCCAAAACATTAAAAATAAATATCCGAAGGCTCTGATTTCCGCACAATGGTTATAGAGACCTCCAAATTCCTAGCTAGCTAACAAATCTGTCGCCTTACTGGTCGCCCTAGGATAATGAGAAAAAACTATGGAAAAAATGAGCATTCTTCATAGATTGCTGCTGCCGGACCACGAAAATTTCCTTCGTTTTGCGTTATCTCAATAATTCATCTTCTCTGTATAAATAGTATGGAACATCTTTTTTCTGAAATGAAGGATAAACTTCTCAGCCTTTGCGTCTCAAATGCACATATCTCTGCTATATATTTTTCATGAGGAAAACGAGAGTTTTTCCAGGGTAATATGTTTACAGTACTTTTGTCCATTTTAAGCCTAAATTTTATATGGTATGTTTGTATGCACGTGCGCGCACATGTATGCTACTAATGTTGCGTGTGTGCTGTTGCGTGTTTGTGTGTGCGCACGCGTGTGCTGCTGCACGCGTTGCTACGTGTGTGTGCACGCATACGTGTGCTGCTACCCGCGCGTGTATGTGTATCGCTGCTATTGTGTGGTGTTGCGTGTGTGCACGCGAGTGCGTGCTGCTGCTATGTGTGTGTGTGCTGTTTACGTGTGTGCGCGCGCACGCTGCGTGCGTGTGTGTTTTGTGCGTGTGTGGTTACTTGTGTGTGTGATGTTACGTGCGTGTTTGTTGTTATGTATGTATGTAATACGGTGTGTGTGCTACTATCATTGTGTGTGTGCTACTGACCCGCATTGATATTGTGTGTGTTACCCCTTGCATTAATATTAATTACGAGGTGTTTTTCTAGTCGTAACGACCACTTTCATTGTTGCAAGATTATCTTTAACTTTTACTGCTTTCATCCCCCAATATTATGTTCTTATGCAAATCTCATTAGGTTGTGAAACCTAGACTTGCTCTCATACTCTACTCTAATTTGGTTGATTGGTTGAAATAGCACAAAAAAGCAGCAAGTGTTTGTACTTTTGTCGTGTATCAAGGGTTAGCCTAGAATTGATTTTCATGCTAAACATTCTTTTGTTATGAATGTCATCAGGGGTGTACACATTTAATTCGACCCTAGAAGGGATTAATGAGATTGATATCGATCAACAAAATATATAAAATAATTGTTGCATTTTAATGGAATAGAATGTTGTTTTCAATGTTACGTTGGAATGGACTGCAATGTGCCACAATTCGCAGCTACGTTTTAAGCAATTTGTACGATGTTTTGTTTGTGCCAAAAAGAACTCATAATAATATTTACTCATGGGCGGATTATCATTGCTTGACTCGTGATGTCTTACAACGGACACGTCGTACAGTGTTGCCCGTCAGCAGTGGCGGAGGCAGCAATCTGACAAGCTTTGGCCTTCGCCACACCTGAAATTTTGCTTCCTTCATGTTGTATGCACGCTGGCCATCAGGAGAGCTTCACCCTAGGTATTGTTGTAAGCCTTGTTGCCTACATCCGCCATACCTTGGAACAATTACTGTCTTCGTCGCTGCCCGTCAGTAAAGACCATCCTTCACTTATGATGAGCAATAAACTTAATCATTGGTCGGGCTGGGACGGGTTTTAGGCCAGGCTTGCAATAGCCTGATCTTGAAACTCCAAGCCCAAGCTAGGCTGAAAATCAATCCTTCTCCAAACCCGAGCCTAGCCTGAAAGCAAGCCCAAAGACCGAAAACCTGACACGATCGACAATTTTGTATCTTCCAGATGAAAACCCACTTTGAAGCCCTGAAGCCCAAGCCCAGCCCGGTTTAGCTTCCGGGCTGTAAAGTGAGGCCAAGCCCAGCCCAAATGCAAAGCCCGGCTCGGTCTGGGTTTTTTCGGGCGGGGCTGTGCATGCGTAGGCCAAATAGGCAGTCTGTCCATGATGACATGTGTATTGTGACCAAGGTTTTGGATCCCGAGTGGACATTTTTTCTCGAGGGGCACCGGAATTGTCGGTTACCGCGGTAACCACGAAATACCGGAAAAAATTCGAGCGAAATTTAAAATCAAATTTTGAATTCAAATGTTTTTCAAGTCTAAATAGATAAGTATTTAACTCAGAATTGTAACGAAGCTCGTCTTACCGCAGTGGCAGACCACCCGTTGCTACCACTGGAAGAACACATCACGAGTTCGACTGCTGGTAGCCACCACAATTTGACAGCTTTTTTATATTGTGCATTCTCAAAAAGAAATAATAAAAAGCGGTGGCAAGTTTCGAACCCACGACATGATGCTTGGAAGAACATGCCATTGCCACTAGAGCACAAGCAGTTATGTGACATTAATAGAGATCTCGTTTATTTAACAGAATCTGAGCATTTGAATTCAAATTTTTCAAAAAAAAACGGGATTTTTTGCTTGATATGAGTGGTTCTCGTGGGGGATCGGTAAACGCGGTAACCGCGCGGTTACCGAATATACCGAGCGGTAACCAAAACGCTGATTGTGACAGACTTGGCAGGTATTAGCATCTCGAAGTATGACATACTGAGATGAAGTGAAAGCAATCCTCCATGCCTTTGCACGAGAATTGGTTACAGATCTGGGCGCGCGCACGCACGCATGGTCGCACAGGTACAGTTTTCACCCACCATACATGCACACGTCACGTACTCCGTAGGTGCTGGTACTGGCCCCGAAGACCTTATTCTGTGTAGCAGCAGAGTGGTCGGCGAGCAGATTACGAGTTGACCTTGGAGCAGACGAGCCTGATCTGTCCCTGCGTCCCCGTCTTGGGCGCGATGTTCCCCATGTTCACCATGGCCGTCGTGAAGGCGCTGTTGAATGTCGCCGTGCTGGACGCGAAGCTCATGACCGTGTTGTCGGCGCTGCCGCCGTTGAACAGCACCTGGTCCGAGTGCAGCAGCCCCCTCTGGGACATGAGGTTGGTGTAGTAGGCGTTGTCGAACGCGTTGGGCGTCGCCGTGTCCAGCGGCGCCAGGCTGTTGTCGCCGCCGGACTGGGGGCAGTTGGTCTTGTGCGCCGTGGCGAACGCCGTGTTGATGTTGGTCTCGTTGTAGATCCTGTCCCTGAAAAACCGGCACTGCGATTGCCCGATCGTGTGGGCGCCTGCAGTTAGATCGTCAGAAAATTTCTTGCCAGCCTTTGTGGTAAAGTTTAAGATGAGAGAAAGCATATTAGCAGTGTGTACCTGAGAGCGCAACCATGTCTGTCATGCTGAGCTGCTTGCTGCCGAACAAGGTGGTGAGGTTTTGGAGGTCGAAGGTAGGAGGTGGCAGGTCATTTTCCGCGTTGGTCTTGCTTGCCGTGGTGGAGTCCCTCCTCCCCAGAAGAACTGTCCATGTCGGCCCAC
This sequence comes from Hordeum marinum, assembly GCA_022496015.1. Lineage (NCBI taxonomy): Eukaryota > Viridiplantae > Streptophyta > Magnoliopsida > Poales > Poaceae > Hordeum > Hordeum marinum. The sequence continues at coordinate 66,677,478 of CM039673.1, forward strand.
CCAGCTGCTTGGGATGCCAAGAATTAGTTCCAAACCACAGTTAAAGAAAGTGGCGTCAGCAATTCAGCATTGATACATGCATGCGAGCTAAGTGTCGAGCTTACCGCGACGACGGAGTCACGGGCGGCGACGGCGAGGATGTCGGCGCAGGAGACGGTCTGCCTGCACACGGCCTCGACTTGGGTCTTGATGTTGTCGACGACGTTCATGCCTCGAATGGAATTGTTGTTCGGGGCTGCTCCCTGCTCGCCGACGAAGCTCCCCGTGTCCGCCAACAGAACGGACCCGTCACACCCCTGGAGCGAACAGTTCAAGAACCCAAATCATTTCTTGTCCACGGATACCTGACTCTTCTTTAATCCATGGACTATCTTACAGTTAACTCAACTAACTAGGGTTACATGAGACTTGCATCGACAAAGCAGTCGTGGAAGTGCAGCCGGACCAGGGACGCCCCCATACGGGTCTCCGTGTTCAGGGCGGCCGTCACGCCGGCCTTGATGGTGGCCAGCGCGTTGGGGCACGACGTGTCGTAGAACGTCGACGACAGCTGCGCCGACGCGGCGGAGGCCATTGCCACGAGCACCACTAAGCTAAGGCAAAAGGCAGAGGCCATCGTTACTCCAGCTAGCGACTAGTGTAATCTACCAGTGGTGCTTCTGCCTCACTTTTCTTCAGTTGGCTGTGGCTTGCAAGTGACCAAGACATCGCGGTGGACGTATATATAGCGAGCTGAGGTTCTGGAGCCACTGGTTCCCGTGGCTAAAACCTCCAAATGTTGTGCCTAACTTGTCCATAGAGACGGTACAAGCTAGCAGACACGTTGGCAATCATTGCCCTGGAGAAAGGATACCCTACAAACGAATACTATTCGAACGCTTAGCATGGAACGTTCTCACTTCGATTTGATTACCAGTTTGCTACAGCTAGCGTATTCGACATAAACAAAATTATTCGGCCAACACCAACAGCCACTGCATTATTGGCGCAAGAAATTTTGCTGCATATCAGCTTGGTGTATGCATGCATGATTGCATATGGTCTGCCTTATCATAGTGTTTCTTAGGCGAAAACATGCACACACCAGTGATCGTATCATATCTCTACCGGATACCTACCCCCACATGCATGTAGTTTGTATCAAAGGGTGTGTTTGGTTGCATTCCTTTCGTAGCATGGATGTTTCCCCCATACATGTTGAGTGTAGACATGCTGAGGATATGTATTTGTTGTTGTTTGGTAGTGATGTATGTGCTGAAACACGATGAGCTGAGACTTTATTTGGTAGCCTGCACCTGAACATACATGATGGGCTAAGACTCTGTTTGGTAGCGTTTCTCCAAGGTATGTTGCATGAATAAAGTTTTTGCGACAATAACAGAACAACATTTCGACACTTCACTAACAATGCGTACATCACCGTTCCAACATGAACTGGGCAATGACAAATTATTTTGACTATATGTAAATATGAAAAAACAATCAATAATTACAAACATAATTGGACCAATAAAACTTCTTTGAAACATGTTATCACATATATAATAAGACATCTATAACAATTAGTTGCCTTCATTTTCTTGCCAATTCATCCATCTATAACAACACAAACAAATCATGACTTAGCGTAGTAGATCCTTTTCAACCTGAGATGAACGCACCAATATTATCCAGCACAAGTAATGTAAAAAAACAAAAAACTTACTACTAATTTTTACACAATCTAGCATTACTGCACAATCAGTGTACACATGTACATAGATAAAGACACCGCCCTAATTTTGACAATACTTGCACATGAATTCTGAAGAAGAAGGAGGAAGACAGAGCTGCTGCTTACCTTGCGCCCGCGTGCATCGGCGACTTGGGCGGCGAAGGGCTAGGGCAAGGCGGCGGCGTGCAGCGGTGACCTGGGCGGAGAAGGGCTGGGCAAGGCGGCGGCAACAAGGGGAGGCGCCCGTCGGTGCAGAGGAGGCGTGTCGGGGGCTCAGGGCAGGGGAGGCGCGACGAGGGGAGGCACCCGTCAGAGCAGTGCGGCGACGAGCTGCTGCAGGGTGACGAGGGCGGAGGAGCTGCTCTACTCGCCGGAGGAACCGCCGGAGTTCGTCGCCATGCACGAGATCTGGAGATGGCGGCAGAAGGATGGATGAGGGGGAGGGAGCTCAGGTGCGAGAGGAAAACGGGAGGAGATCGAGCCCTAGGCGGATGCGTGCACTCGCTCGGGAACTGGTGGGTCGGGCTGATGCTTTCGGTGGGTTCGAGTCGTGCAGGCTGAGCAGCACCGGGCCGGTCAGGGGTGCGCTTGCGAGACATGTGAAGAGGCCTCGTGGGTCGAGGTGAGCATCGTTCTCGGGCTGCACTCTACCAAACATGAGCTAAAAAAGAGCTAGGATAGAAACTATTCTCAGGTGGTGCACCCTACCAAACACATCCTAAACGTGGCACGTGTTCCGGTGTCACCTCATCGTCATTTCCATAATCGACGACCATTCAGTAGCGCCCCCTTCTCCGGAAAATGCAAATGGTGCCCGAGCTACAGGGAGCTCGTTATTTAAAAACCTGTGAAGATTCATATTTGAAAGTTTAAAAAAATCGAAAAAAGTCCACAATAACATATATGGTTTCCGCAAGAACTACTGTGAAAATCATTTGAATATTTTGTAATTTGTAGGCGGTACAAAAAAACAAATTTTTGACCCGATAAGAAACAATATCGACCCATTTTATAAATACGGTTTTGTCTTTTTTCTGTACGCCACGTGTTAAAGTATTTGGGTATGAATTTTTGCAAACAGAGAATACACATGTGTGAGAGTGTATAAACAAATTTTCAAAAAAAATCGCGTTGTGGAAATTCGTTTTTTGAAACGAGCTCTGTGGAGCTCAGCCTCCAAAAGCCCTCACCCCCCTCTTCTCCCATTACTTCAGACATAAGTATAGTACTCATTAGTAGAAAACGCCCATTTGTCCCAGTTCCAGAGGCCCATTAGTCCCGGTTCTAGAACCGGGACTAAAGGGTCGGGACTAAAGCCCAAACCTTTAGTCCCAGTTCACTTACAAACCGGGACAGAAGGGGCTCCACGTGGCCTCTGCGGGGAGCCCAGGCAGGAGGACATTTAGTCCCGGTTGGTAACACCAACCGGGACCAAAAGTCATCCACGCGTCAGCATCTGGCAGTTGCTGGCGGTTTTGTTTTTTATTGAAGAGGGGGGGGGGTTAGGGGTTTTGGAGGGTTAATTTTAGGGGTTTCATATTGTGTTAGCTAGCTAATTAATAAAGAGAAGTGTCATTTCTTTCTCCGCGCTTGATCGACACTAGCTAGCTACGATAGCAAGAACTCGACACGCTAGCTAGTAAGCAGATGAAGGAACCATTAAGTATACAAGATCGTCATGAACATATACACAAAGAGAAGTGATCGACCTTTCTTTCTTCGAGAGATTGGTCGAACAACAAGTTTTCGTATATCTATCCGACGCTACTAGCTACATATATACAATATAAGATCTCTTACAATCCCTAAGATCTAATCACAAATTAATATAGTATTCTTCGCCTTAAGGTATGACGTGGTCAAGAAAGAATCCCGTCAATTCCTCTTGAATTGTCGTATGCAATCATGTGGTAGGAGTTCATCCCGCATCTTCCACATCTAATTTGAAGAAGAAGGTCAATACATGCATATATATGAATAAAACTCAACACAATTGATGGTAATGTATAAAATAAAATTGTGAATATTATTTACGTACTTCAAATTGTTTGTTAGAGAAGCCCCGCTCAGAGGTCGAGTGGCGAATGAACTCGCATACGTAGTATCTACATAAAACAATCCATTCTTTCTGGTACAAGTATTTTATGAGAATAGAGTTCAATCAAACTAGTAAGCAAGCATGGTGATGATATATTGATGAAATTTTGAACAATTAGAGATGCGCGGAACTAGCTAGTACTACTTACTTTGGGGTGCGTAAATCGCAACTCTTTGTATAGATCAGGAACCTTTCGGGTGAACTTCTTCCAAACCCTGTCAGGCAAAGAAAATGATTACTTGATATCAGGAAATTAACGAAAGTTGCATGCCGATATGGTCTCGGTATTGACTGAACTTACTTCTTGAGCATTGCAGTCATGTCCACATAATTCTCGGGATCTTTACGTCTCGATTCTAAGACAGTTACTAATGCCACGTCAAGCTTAATGGATAGTAGAATAGAGTGGTAATTGCGCACGCATATATAACTCATCAATTACATCACTTAACCTCGAGTAAGCGAAACCGAGTATACACACAAGACATCAGCACTCACTTGAAGTTGTAAGGAAAGTGTATTTCCCTTTTGTTTTGATGTGCAAGGAAACGACTTTAGCAAGTTCTCCTCGGTCGTTGCGGATTCTTTTTGTATCGATCATTCATTTACGGCATTTGGGCTAATGAACCCAACGTCGAAGATTCCTACTTTTTTGCATTCGACGATCTTCAATCTGCATAATATACTGATGATAAATATATATATATATATATACATATATATATATATATATATATATATATATATATATATATAGAAACTCTATTCATCACTCAGGGTGCAGAATAGATTATTCTTCACCCGAGGTAATCTTATGAGCCTTTCATAAATAAATTACATTTCAAATATAAATGGTTACATTTATATTGACCCACTGTGTAAAATTTGGCATAAGAAAATAAAAATACAGGCCGTAAGACAAGAAAAATTGCATTTCATGTATATTTTACACTATGTTTTCATGTTTGTAATTTTACGTAACAAAAAAAATTACGATGATTATATTTTTTTATGGTCTCTTTTTATGTATGAAATAAGAAAAAAAATTACGTAACGTAAAATTACGGTGCATCGATGTCAAAATAGAGGGGGGTGAAGAATAACTATTCCTCACCCAGGGTGACGAATAGCGTGACCCTATATATATATATATATATATATATATATATATATATATATATGCAATGAACGAGTTGAGCTAGAGGCTTAACTATAGAAGTAATGCTTACAAATATTAGGCAGTCATGAGTTGTTTGTCGAGGGCCCGTTGATTCTATAACTGAAATAACTCCACAAATTTAATAGGCATCACGGGAAGTCCAATGAATTCGTGATGTGGTTTCACTGCCACATACATAGTGTCTCTCCCAGACTCCTTGCAGGTTTTCATGTATCACTCATGCAATTTGTACATCATCGTTGTTAGAGGATGATGATCAAGTTTGACGAGAGGTTTCCCGTGCGCGTATTCGTGTTCTTCTTTGGTTACCTCAGCAATTTCAAAAAGTACATCATCCTCCAAGTAATCACTAAGTTTGGTACCAAGCAGTATCACCGGATCATTAGCAATGTCGCTAGACACCTTGAGCGGAGGGCACGATTGCATCTCCTGTTCACCGAGCTGGGGAATTGTTTTCCCACTTCTTCATTCTTTGACTTGGGCAGCACTAGAGGTACTTCCCGACCGATGCGCTTCATTATATGTCTTTATAAGATAGCAGTCATAGTTTGATGGCAGCGGAGGCTGTGATGGTCGCTTTAGGGCATCCAGAGTGCGCTTCGCTTTCACCGGATCTATCGTTTCCTTCTGAGGTGGCTGTTTCCGTGCAAAATGGGCCTTCACTTCGGCATTACTGATCTCAACATTTTCTTCATCAGTACTCTCGTATGGTAATTTTGTAACAGGCTTGAGGCTTGGACCAAATTTGTATTTTTTTCCGCCTATTGTACTGCTAGCCGCCGGAGCGGCGGCGGCGTCTCTCTTTCGTCGTGGCTTAGTGGCCTGACGTGCCGGAGGAGGAGGCTGAGTGGCCTGACGCACCGGAGGAGGAGGAGGAGGAGGCGGAGTGGCCTCACGCACCGAAGGAGGCGGACTGCTCCGACGCGCCGGAGTAGGCGAAGGAGGAGGTGGAGTGCCGTCACGCGTCGGAGGAGCCGGAGAAGGAGGCGGAGTGCGATGATCACTCTCCGGAGGAGGAGGAGGAGGAGGAGGAGGTAGAGTGCCCTGATGCACTGGAGGAGGAGGAGACGGAGGCGTCCAGTTTGGAAGCTTGATGTGCTCCTTCAGCCATAGGCATGTACTCCTCAAAGCATTAACCAACTTATTCTCCCCTTCACCACTAAGGTGGTCAAGCTCGAGATCATCAAATCCCTCCATTACTTCATCCACCATCACAACAGCATAGCCATGTGGAATCTAATGGCAGTGAAAAGTTCCATTGGGTTGAGGAGGTGCAACAGAACCGAGAGCCGCCTTGAAAGTGAGGTTCCGGAATTTCGTCCAAAGCTCACAATTTTGAACCTCCGTGATAGTATCCACGGGGTAGCTAGGAGCTGTGAAGTCAGGCTGAACGAGCTTCGTGGAAGCCACGCCACTTCTCCGCTGAGATGGCGGGGTACCTTCTGGGGTAGCTTCGTGCCGCTGAGATGGTTGGCCGACAGCTCGCTGGCTCTCAGCTTCCTCTAGCTTTTCTAGTCTTGCATTGAGCTTCTGCATTTCGCTCAGCTCCGCTTTCCTCTTTCTCCGTCGGCTTTTGTAACCGCCTGCGTCGGGGAACCCAACCTTCCACGGGACGGAGCCTGGTGTGCCTCGTGTTCGTCCAGGGTGCTCAGCATTCCCTAGGGTCTCAGTCAGCTCGTCCTTCTCTCTGTCGGGAATGAACGTCCCTTCCTACGCTGCGGTGATATAGTTCTGAAGCCTCTTGAAGGGTATTGCAAGTTGCTCGTTCGTCCAATGGCACTCCCCTGTTTCAGGGTCCAAAGTTCCCACCAACCCTGAAGAACCATGTCCTTGAATGGTCTGGCCAGTTATATGTCTGTGGTTGGACCCCTTTAGCAAGCAGGTCATTCTTAGCTTTGTCCCACAATGACAGGGATTTGAGGTAGCCACCTGACCCCGTGTGATGGTGATACTGCTTCTTTGCAGCATTGATCTTGTTTGTCTCAGACATTACCTTCCTTTTCTCCGATGTCTTGTAGGCCACAAATGCAGGCCAGTGATCTCTTATATACTCAAATCGGCCGATGAATTCTGGAGTCTTCCCTTTGTCGACAAACTTTGATTTCAACTCATTCTTCCACCTCCTGAATAGATCTGCCATCTTGTTAAGAGCAAACGCCTTGACTAGTGGCTCTATAACTGGCTTATTCGGATCCTTCTCTCGCGGTAGGGTGAAATTTGCATTCAGCGTGGTCCAAAGATCATCTTTCTGTCTATCAGTGACATAATCACCATCATGGGCGTCGTCCTTAGGCTTGTTCCATTGCTTGATGCTGATCGGGATGTTGTCTCTAACAATAGGTCCACACTGAGCAGCAAATGCATCCTTGGTCCGCTTTGGTTCAATCGGTTGGCCATCGTCCGCGAGTGCTGTGATCGTGAACCTTTCTTCCTTTTTCAATCTTCTCTTTGGGTTTCGTCTCGTTACCAAAGTTTGGCTCAATCCGGAGGGCTATATAAAAGAAGATATAAGAGTTAATATATGTACATACCAAAACAATTAATGCATCAATTAGCTAGTCAACACATGCTTAATTAATATATGTACCTTGCCGGACTTTGCAACATCTCCCTCCCCCGTTCGGTTACCGCAACCGTCACCATGTTTTCCTTCTTCCTTCGGCATTCGGTCACCGGATCCATCATGATCATGTCCTTCCTCTCCTTCAAGACCATCGGTGTCGTTGAGATACGCCAAGATAACATCAGTATTGCCTTCTCGTATTATGTCCCCAACAACTATTCTTGTTCCAAGTCTCTTTGATCCATAGTTTCTGCAAATATTAAAACATGACAATTAATATAGTTCTCTATGATTTGGGGTGGCCTCGACAACGCTTCTAGGGTTAGGGGTGGCCCTCAACGCTTCTAGGGTTTGGTCGGGCCAGAGGGTCGGGATTCTCTAAACCTTTTAGGGATTTAACAGAATGGCGCCATTCTGGATGTGTAGAAAATGGTCCATATTTTTCCTGATCTCATCTACCCTTCTATATGTCACATTGTCTAGTGTCAAAGGATTCAAGAAAACCACGGCTTCATCATTAGCCGGAAGTAACAGGCACATAACGGTACGAAGCTCTCCAAAATTGTTTTCGAACGGAGTCCTTGATAGGATAATTAGCTTTTTGGTACGAAGTTCAGCAAGAGCGTTCAGAATATCGCTATTTGGAAGGCCGTTGCTGAAATTCATAACAAAAATCGGATTATTTTATCCGGAACTCCATTCCAAAACAACTTTGAAGAGCTTCGTAACATCATACGCCGGTTATTTCCGGCTGATGATGAAGCCATGTATTTCTTCAATACTTTGACACACAACATAACATATAGAAGAATATATATACATGGGATCAGAAAAAAATTGGATCAAATTGTGCACATCCATAATAGGGGCATTCTTGATAAATCTATATTACCGGGGAGGGGTATATCGACAACGGTTTTTTCCTCGGGTTCGGGTGGCCTCGAGAGTTGGTCGCTCGGTATATCGAGAGGGGGGTGAACATTTTTACCTAAGTAACTTAGAAAAAAATGTTATCGGGGAGGGGGTATATCGACCCCCCTCATGTTGAAGTTATCGAGGAGGGGGTATATCTACCCCCTCATGTCGAAGCTATCAGGGAGGGGGGTATATCGACCCCCCCTCATGTTGAAGTTATCGGGGAGAGGGTATATCGACCCCCCCCGTGTCGAAGTTATCGGGGAGGGGGTATATCCATCTTTACATACATAGCCATATTATATATTTTCATTAACTTATGACATATTTTCATTATTTTTCTTTCTTTATCTCAACGACGACGACATACATATCGCGTGTCGCCGTGTCTGTGTTGCCGTATCTGAGCAGGGGACCATGGGAAAGGGGGCTCACTTGGGGCGGCGACGGGGAGGCAACGGGTACGGGTTGACGACAGGGGCGGCCACGGGGACGGGGACGGCGATGGTAGGCTCGGGGCGGCACGCAGCGACTGGGACGAGAACGGCGGGCTCGGCGAGGGCGTGTTGGTGAGGGCTCGGGGAGGAGAGTGCGTCGGCGAGGGCGCGGTCCGGCAGCCTGGCGGCGTCGTGCAGTTCGGTGAGCGATGACGACGACGGGGGCAGCGGGTGGTGGCGACGGCGAGCGACCACGACGACAGGGGAGGCGGGCGGTGGCGACGGCAACGACAAGGGCAGCGGGCGGTGGCGACGTTTGGGGCGACGGCAACGGCGACGGCACACGACGACTACGATGGGGGCGGCAGGCGGTGGCGACGACGACGGCGAGCGACGACGACGACGGAGGCGGCAGGCGGTGGCGACGGCTGGGGCAACGGCGATGGCGACGGCAGAGGCAGCAGGCGGCGAGCGGGCAGCCTGGCGACGTCGATTTCGTCGGCATCGTCGGGGGCGAGATGAGAACTGAAAATTCTTAAGTGCTACTTATATACCCAGAGCATTGGTCCCGGTTCGTGGCACCAACCGGGACCAATTCCCACCTTTAGTCCCGGTTGGTGCCACCAACCTGGACCAAAGGTCTTTGCAGCAGAGACATTTGGTCCCGGTTGCTCGCACCAACTCGGTCTAAAGGTGAGAATTGGTCTCGGTTGGTGCCACCAACTGGGACGAAAGGGCTGCATTGGTCCCGGTTATAGCCACCAACCGGGACTAAAGGTTGGTCCTAGCTGTGGTGGGAGTTTAGTCCCACCTCGCCAAGCGAGGGGTGCTCGCACCGGTTTATAAGCCCACCCCTTTGTGCCTTGTTGAGTTCCTCTCAAATTGAAAATATATGCCCTTATGTGGGAAATTTGACCTCAAATCAAACTGAATTTCACTCTGATTTCAGGTCGAATTTCACCTACATAAGCGCATTTCATTTTTTTATTTTTTATATTATTTCAAAGGGATTTCATTTTTTTGAACTTATTTGAACTCCATACTTTTTGTGTGTTCAAAATGAACCATTTAAAGCCACGTCATCAATTTTCAACCCTTTCTAACTACATTTGGTATTTTTCATGCACTTACTAATTTTTTGAGCTAAATAACCCTGAAATTAAAAAGCATTTCAAATGAACTCTGAAAAGGTTTAAACTTGGCATGGTATCATCATTTCATCCACATAGCATGTGCAACAAAATTTGAGAGGGTTACGTCAAAAACTAGATGCACTTCATATACAAAACGAACAATCTCTTTCAAAATATCACGGTTCCGAACGAAAACTCATCTGTTACAAAGGGATTTCATTTTTTGAACTTTTTGGAACTCCATAATTTTTGCGTTTTCAAAATGCACCATTCAAAGCCACATCATCAATTTTCAACCCTTTCTGACTATATTATTTTTCTTGCACTTACTGATTTTTTTAGCTAAATAACACTAAAATTGAAAAGCACTTCAAATGAACTCTGAAAAGGTTGAAAGTTGGCATGATATCATCATTTCACCCACATAGCATGTCCTAAAAAGTTGAGAGTGTTACGGCAAAAACTGGATGCACTTCATGTACAAAACGGACAATCTCTTTCGAAGTATCACGGTTTCGAACGAAAACTCATCTGTTACAAAGGGATTTTATTTTTTTAACTTTTTGGAACTCCATACTTTTTGTGTATTCAAAATTCATCATTCAAAGCCACATCATCAATTTTCAACCCTTTCTGACGACATTTGGTATTTTTCATGCACTTACTGATTTTTTGAGCGAAATAACCTTGAAATTGAAAAACACTTCAAGTGAACTCTAAAAAGGTTGAAAGTTGGCATGGTATCATCATTTCACCCACATAGCATGTGCTAAAAAGTTGAAAGGGTTACGGCAAAAATTGGATGCACTTCATGTACAAAACGGACAATCTCTTTCGAAGTATCACGGTTTCGAACGAAAACTCATCTGTTACAAAGGGATTTTATTTTTTTGAACTTTTTGGAACTCCATACTTTTTGTGTGTTCAAAATTCATCATTCAAAGCCACATCATCAATTTTCAACCCTTTCTGACTACATTTGGTATTTTTCATGCATTTACTGATTTTTTGAGCTAAATAACCCTGAAATTGAAAAGCACTTCAAATAAGCTCTGAAAAGGTTGAAAGTTTGCGTGGTATCATCATTTCACCCACATAGCATGTGCTATAAAGTTTAGAGGGTTACGACAAAAACTAGATGCACTTCATGTACAAAACGGACAATCTCTTTCGAAGTATCACGGTTTCGAACGAAAACTCATCTGTTACAAAGGGATTTTATTTTTTTGAACTTTTTGGAACTCCATACTTTTTGTGTGTTCAAAATTCATCATTCAAAGCCACATCATCAATTTTCAACCCTTTCTGACTACATTGGTATTTTTCATGCACTTACTGAATTTTTGAGCTAAATAACCCTGAAGGCACTTCAAATGAACTCTAAAAAGGTTGAAAGTTGGCATGGTATCGTTATTTCACCAACATAGCATGTGCTAACAATTTGAGAGGGTTACGGCAAAAACTGGATGCACTTCGTGTACAAAACGAACAATCTCTTTCGAAGTATCACAGTTTCGAACGAAAACTCATCTGCTACAAAGGGATTTCATTTTTTTTGAACTTATTTTAACACCATACTTTTTGTGTGTTCAAATGCACCATTCAAGCCACGTCATCAATTTTCAACCCTTTATGACTACATTTGGTATTTTTCATGCACTTACTGTTTTTTGAGCTAAATAACCCTGAAATTGAAAAGCACTTCAAATGAACTCTGAAACGGTTGAAAGTTGCCATGATTTCATCATTTCACCCACATAGCATGTGATAAAAAGTTGAGAGGGTTACGGCAAAAACTGGATGCACTTCGTGTACAAAACGGACAATCACTTTCGAAGTATATATCATGGTTTCGAACGAAAACTCATCTGTTACAAAGGGATTTCATTTTTTGAACTTTTTCCAACTCCATACTTTTTGTGTGTTCAAAATGCACCATTCAAAGCCACATCATCAATTTTCAACCCTTTCTGACTACATTTGGTATTTTTCATGCACTTATTGTTTTTTTAGAGCTAAATAACCCTAAAATTGAAAAGCACGTCAAATGAACTCTGAAAAGGTTGAAAGTTGCCATGGTATCATCATTTCATCCACATAGCATGTGCTAAAAAGTTGAGAGGGTTATGGCAAAAACTGGGTGCACTTCGTGTAGAAAACGGACAATCTCTTTCGAAGTATCGCGGTTTCGAACGAAAACTCATCTGTTACAAAGGAATTTCATTTTCTTGAACTTTTTGGAACTCCATACTTTTTGTGTGTTCAAATGCACCATTCAAATCATCAATTTTCAACCCTTTCTGACTACATTATTTTTCATGTACTTACTGATTTTTTGAGCTAAATAACCCTGAAACTGAAAAGCACTTCAAATGAACTCTGAAAAGGTTAAAAGTTGGCACAGTATCATCATTTCACCCACATAGCATGTGCTAAAAAGTTGAGAGGGTTACGGCAAAAACTGGATGCACTTCGTGTACAAAACGGACAATCTCTTTCGAAGTATCACGGTTTCAAACGAAAACTCATCTGTTACAAAGGATTTCATTTTTTTGAACTTTTTGTAAATCCATAATTTTTGTCTGTTCAAAATGCACCATTCAAAGCCACATAATCAAGTTTCAACCCTTTCTGACTACATTTGTTATTTTTCATGCACTTACTGATTTTTTTGAGCCAAATAACCCAGAAATTGAAAAGCACTTCAAATGAACTCTGAAAAGGTTGAAAGTTGGCATGGTATCATCATTTCACCCACATAGCATGTGCTAAAAGTTGAGAGGGTTACGGCAAAAACTAGATGCACTTCGTATACAAAATGGACAATCTCTTTCGAATTATCACGGTTTCGAACGAAAACTCATCTGTTACAAAAGGGATTTCCTTTTTTTGAACTTATTTCAACTCCATACTTTTTGTGTGTTCAAAATGCACCATTCAAAGCCACATCATCAATTTTGAACCCTTTCTGACTTCATTTGGTATTTTTCATGCACTTACTGATTTTTTTGAGCTAAATAACCCTGAAATTGAAAAGTACTTCAAATGAACTCTGAAAAAGTTGAAAGTTGGCATGGTTGCATCATTTCACCCACATAGCATGTGCTAAAAAGTTGAGAGGGTTATGGCAAAAACTGGATGCACTTCGTGTAAAAACAGGTGCGGTACACAACATGGCATACTATATAGGGACTATGGCTAAAGCATAGAGGACGACCTTCGTCCTTTCTCTTTCTTCTACCATGGTCGAGCTTTGAGTCTTACTCAACTTCACACCTTACAAATCAGGCAAGAACTCTTTCTCTGACTGATCCATTTTGAACTCTTTCAAAATCTTGTCAAAGTATGTACTCATTGAAAGTCTCATCAAGCATCTTGATCTATCTCTATAGATCTTGATGCTCAACAATGAGGATACTTTATCCAGGTCTTCCTTTGAAAAATTCTTTTCAAACAACCCTTTATACTTTCCAGAATATCTACATCATTTCCGACCAACAATATGTCATCCACATATGCTTATTAGAAAATCTATAGTGCTCCCACTCACTTTATTGGAAATACAAGTTTCTCATAAACTTTGTATAGACTCAAAAACTTTGATCACCTCATCAAAGCGTATATTCCAACTCCGAGATGCTTGTTCCAGCCCGTAGAAGGATTGTTGGAGCTCGCACACCTTTTAGCATCCTTAGGACTAACAAAACCTTCTGGTTGTATCTCATACAACCTTTCCTCACGAAAACCGTTAAGGAAACGATGTTTTGACATCCATCGGCCTGATTTCATAATTGAAAAATGCAGCAATTGCTAACATAATTCCAACAGACTTTAGCATCTCTACGAGTAAGAAAGTCTCATCGCAGTCAACTCCTTGAACTTATCGGAAACTTCTTTGCGACAAGTCGAGCTTTATAAATGGTGACATTCATCATGAGTGTCCGTCTTCATTTTAAAGGTCCATTTGTACTCAACGACCTGCCGTTCAACGGGAAAGTATACCATTGTCCATACTTGGTTTTCATACATGGATCCTTTCTCGGATTTCATGGCCTCTAAGCATTTGTCGGAATCTGGGCCCATCATCGCTTCTCCATATTTCGTAGGTTCATCGTTGTCCAACAACATGACCTCTAAGATAGGGTTGCCATACCACTCAGGAGTAGTACGCGTCCTTGTCGCCCTACGGGGTTTGATAGTAACTTGATCCGAAGCTTCATGATCTTTATCATTAACTTCCTCATCAAGTTACTCTCTAGTTGAAATAAAGGTTCAACAACCTCATCAAGTTCTATCTTCCTCCCACTCAATTCTTTCGAGAGAAATTCTTTCTCGAGAAAGGACCCGTTTTAGCAACAAACACTTTGTGCTCGGATCTGATATATAAGGTATACCCAACTGTATTTAGGGTATTCCATGAATATGCATTTGTCCACTTTGGGTTCGAGCTCATTAGGTGAAAACCTTTTTTCACATAAGCGTCGCAGCCCCAAACATTAAGAAATGACAGCTTAGGTTTTTATCAAACCATAATTTATGCGGTGTCATCTCAACGGATTTAGATGCTACCCTATTTAAAGTGAATGTAGTTGTCTCTAATGCATAACCCTAAAATGATAGTGGTAGAACGATAAGAGACATCATAGTATGCGCTATATCCAATAAGGCACGACTACGACGTTCGAACACACCTTCACACTATGGTGTTCCAGGTGGCGTGAGTTGTGAAACAACTTTCACATTGTCTAAAGTTGTATGCCAAACTCGTAACTCAGATATTCACCTCCACGATCATATCATAGACATTTTTATCTTCTTGTCACGATGACCTTAAACTTCACGCTGATTTCGTTCGAACTTTTCAAACGATTCAGACTTGTGTTTCATTAAGTAAATATACACTATATCTACTCAAATCATTAATGAAGGTAAGAAACTAACGATATCCACTACACGCTACAACATTCCTTGGACCGTATATATCAGCATATATCATTTCCAATAAGTCACTTGCCCATTCCATCAAGCCCGAAAACGGGGTTTTAGTCATCTTGCCCATGAGGCATGGTGTGCATGTCTCAACCGATTCAAAATCGAATGATTCCAAAGATCCATCAGCATGGAGTTTCCTCATGCGCTTTACACCAATATGACATTTAGCAGCAATGCCACAAGTATGTGGTACTATAATTATTAACTTTGTATTTTTTGGCATCTATCTTATGAACATGTGTACTACTACAATCAAGATTCAACAAACCATTCATTGGGTGCATGACCATTGAAGGTATTATTCACGTAAGCGGAATAACCTTTATTCTGTGACTTAAATGAATAACCGTATAGCAATAAACATGATCTAATCACGTTTATGCTCAGTGCAAACACCAAATAACATTTATTTAGGTTCGACACTAACCCCGAAGGTAGAGAGAGCATGCGATGTTGATCACATCAACCTTGGAAACATTTCCAACACACATCGTCACCTCACCTTAGCTAGTTCTCCATTTATTTCGTAGCTTTTATTTCGAGTTACTAACATTTAGCAACCGAACTGGTATCCCATACCCAGGTGCTACTAGGAGTACTAGCAAGGTACACATCAATAACACGTATATCAAAATATACTTCTGTCGACGTTGCCAGCCTTCTTATCTACCAAGTATATAGGGTTATTCCACTTCAGCGACCGCTCTCCTCATAATAGAAGCACTTAGTCTCGGGTTTGGGTTCAACTTTGGGTTGCTTCATTGGAGTTGCAACTGATTTGCCATCCATGAAGTTTCCCTCCTTGCCCTTGCCCTTCTCGAAACTAGTGGTTTTACTACCCATCAACACTTGATGCTCCTTCTTGATTTCCACCTTCACGGTGTCAAACATCGTGAACAGCTCAGGGATCATCATTTTCATCCCTGGCATTTTATAGTTCATCACGATGCTCTAGTAGCTTAGTGACAATGACTTGGAAAATTATATCAATCACTTTCTTATCTCGAAGATCAACTGCCACTCGATTCAAGCGATTGTAGCACTCAGACAATCTGAGCACATGCTCAACGATTGAGATATTCTCCTTCATCTTGCAGGCAAAGAATCTTGTTGGAGATCTCATATATCACAACACGGGCACAAGTCTGAGATCCCAATTTCAGCTCTTAGACCATCTCATATGTTCCGTGACGTTCAAAACGTTTTTGGAGTCTCAATTCGAAGTCATAAAGCATGAAACACTAAACTATCAAGTATTCATCAGAACATGCATGTCAGATGTTCACAACATCTACAGACGATGCTAGAGGGGGTGGCACACCGAGCGGTGCATTAAGGACATACGCCTTCTATGCAGCAATGAGGTCAATCCTCAGATCACGGACCCAGTCCGTATTATTGCTACCATTATCTTTCAACTTACTTCTCTAGGAACATATAAAAATTCAAGGGAGCTACAGCGTGAGCTAGTAATCTACAACATAATTTGCAAAGACACTAGTGACTATGTTCATGATAATGAGTTCAATTAATCATATTACTTAAGAACTCCCACTCAAATTGACATCCCTCCAGTCATTCGAGTGATACATGATCCAAATTCACCAACTCAAGTGCGATCATCACGTGAGTTGAGGTGGTTTTAAATGGTGAACATCATCATGTTGATCATATCTACTATATGACTCATGTTCGACCTTTCGATCTCTTGTGTTTCGAGGCCATGTCTGTACATGCTAGGCTCGTCAAGTTTAACCAAAGTGTTCTGCATGTGCAACACTGGCTTGCACCCGTTGTATGTGAACATAGAGTCTAACACACCCAATCATCACGTGGTGTCTCGACACAACGAACTTTCGCAACGATGCATACTCGGGGAGAACACAATTTATCTTCAAATTTAAGTGAGGGATCACCTTATAATTCTACCGTTGTCCTAAGCAAAACAAGGTGCATAAAAGGATTACCATCACATGCAAATCATAAGTGACATAATATGGGCATGAACTTATGCTTTTGATCTCCATCTTGAAAGCATCGGCATGATCTCCATCGTCGCCAGCGTGACACCATGATCTCCATTATCTTCATCTCCATCAACGTGTCCCCATCGGGATTGTCGCGCCCACCATGCTTCTACTACTATTGCTACCGCTTAGCGATAAAGTAAAGCATTACGTAGCGCTTAATGATTGACACGCAAGTCATACAATAATTAAAGACAACCCTATGGCTCCTGCCGGTTGCCGTACTCATCGACATCCAAGTCGTGATATTATATACAACACATGATCATCTCATACATCACACATATCTCATCACGTAATTGGCCATATCACATCATAACATACCCTGGAAAAACAAGTTAGACGTCCTCTAATTGTTGTTGCAAGTTTTACGTGGATGCTATGGGTATCTAGCAAGAACAATTCTCAGCTACACAAAAACCACAATGGTGATACATAAGTTGCTTTTCAACCTTCTCAAGGACCGTCGTTGTCGAATCCGATCCAACTAAAGTAGGAGAAACACACACCCGCCAGCCATCTTTGTGCAACAAAGTTACACGTCAGTCGATGGAACCGGTCTCTCGTAAGCGTACGAGTAAGGTTGGTCCGGGCCGCTTCATCCCACAATACTGCTGAATCAAAACACGACCAAGGGAGAAGGCAATCTAAGCATCAACGCCCACAAAATCCTTTGTGTTCTACTCGAGATCTCATCTACACATAGACCTAGCTCATGATGCCACTGTTAGCGAACGTTGCATTGGGAACAAAAAATTTCCTACGCACATGGAAGATCTATCTATGTTGATGAGCATCTATGAGAGGAAGAGTTGATCTACATACCCTTGTAGATCGCTAAGCGGGAAGCGTTAAGAAACACGGTTGATGTAGTCGAACGTCTTCGCGATCTAAATCGCCGAGTGTCCTGCGATCCAATCACGATCCGTCCCACTATCTAATCATGATCCGTCCCGCGATCTCATCACGATCCGTTCCGCGATCCAATCACGAATTGTCTCGCCATCTTGATCACGGTCCTTTCGATCTAGCGTCGAACGGACGACACCTCCGCATTCAACACACGTACAGCTTAATGACGATCTCTGCCTTCTTGATCCAGCAAGAGGGAGCGGAGAGGTAGATGAGTTCTCCGGCAGCACGACAGCGTTTCGGCGATGGTGGTGGAGCTGTTCCAGCAGGGCTTTGCCTAAGCACCGCTGAAAACCGATCTAGAGGAGAAACTATGATCTAGAGGAGAGGTAGCACGTGGCTATTTTTCTATTTCTCAAAACCCTCAAAACCTCTAGTATATATAGGAAGAGGGAGGCAGGAGGCTTGGCGCACAAGGGTCCAGCCCTTGGCCTTCCGAAAGGAGGAGAGGAGGAGTCCTCCTCCAATCCTAGTAGGATTAGGACTCCTCCTTCCCAGTTGGAAACTCTTTTCACCTTGGTTTTTTCCTTCTCCTTCCACTCCAGCCGCATGGGCCTCTTGTGGGACTTAGGACAGCCCACTAAGGGCTAGTATACCTCTTCTCACAGCCCATTTAGCCTCTTGTGTCAAAATACCCCTCCCGATGGTCCCTCGGCACGCTCCCGGCACTTCCGGTACACTACCGATGAGCCCAAAACTTTTCCAGTGACCAAAACAGGACTTCCTATATATCAATCTTTACCTCCGGACCATTCCGGAGCTCCTCGTGATGTCTGGGATCTCATCCGGAACTCCAAATAACCTTCGGTCACCACCATACATGACTCTATACTACTGAAACGTCACCAAACCTTAAGTGTGCAGACCCTACGGGTTCGAGAACTATGTAGACATGATCGAGACACCTCTATGGTCAATAACCAATAGCGGGACCTGGATGCCCATATTGGTTCCTACATATTCTATGAAGATCTTTATCGGTCGAACCTCTATGTCAAGGATTCAGTTAATCCCGTATGTTGTCCCCTTTGTTCTTCGGTATGTCACTTGCCTAAGATTTGATCGTCGGTATTGTTGGAAATATGCCCTAGAGGCAATAATAAATTAGTTATTATCATATTTCCTTGTTCATGATAATCGTTTATTATCCATGCTATAATTGTATTGATCGGAGACTTAAATGCATGTGTGGATACATAGACAAAACCATGTCCCTAGTATGCCTCTAATGGACTAACTCGTTGATCAAAGGATGGTTAAGGTTTCCTAGCCATGGACATGAGATGTCATTTGATAATAGGATCACATCATTAGGAGAATGATGTGATGGATAAGACCCAAACTACAAACATAGCATATGATCGTGTCAGTTTATTACTACTGTTTTCTGCATGTCAAGTATATGTTCCTATGACCATGAGATCATGCAACTCACGGATATCGGAGGAGTGCCTTGTGTGTATCAAACGTCGCAACGTAACTGGGTGACTATAAAGGTGCTCTACAGGTATCTCCGATGGTGTCTGTTGAGTTGGCATGGATCGAGACTGGGATTTGTTACTCCGTGTAACGGAGAGGTATCTCAGGGCCCACTCGGTAATGCAACATCACAATAAGCCTTGCAAGCAATGTGACTAATTGTTAGTTGCGGGATCTTGTATTACGGAACGAGTAAAGAGACTTGACGGTAACGAGGTTGAACTAGGTATGGAGATACCGACGATCGAATCTCGGGCAAGTAACATACCGAAGAACAAAGGGAACGTTATACGGGATTAACTGAATCCTTGACATAGAGGTTCGACCGATAAAGATCTTCGTAGAATATGTAGGAACCAATGTGGACGTCCAGGTCCCGCCATTGGTTATTGACCGTAGAGGTGTCTCGGTCATGTCTACATAGTTCTCGAACCCGCAGGGTCTGCACACTTAAGGTTCGGTGACGTTTCGGTAGTGTAGAGTTATGTATGGTGGTGACCGAAGGTTTTTCGGAGTCCCGGATGAGATCCCGGACGTCACGAGGAGCTCCGGAATGGTCCGGAGGTAAAGATTCATATATAGGAAGTCCCAGTTTGGTTTCCGGAAAAGTTTCGGGCTCATCGGTAGTGTACCGGGAGTATCGGTATTGTACCAGGAGTGCCGGTAGTGTACCGGAGGACCTCCGGGAGGGGTATTTCGACCCAAGAGGTCCATGGGCTGTGGGATAATAATAACCAGCCCTTAGTGGGCTGGGAAAACAGCCACAAAGGCCCATGGCGCAGGAGAGAAAGTCCTAAAGGAAAAAGTGGAAAATCAGCCAATAGGAGGCAATCCTACTCCAACTAGGATTGGAGGTGAAGTAGGATTGCTCCCACCTCCTATTTCGGCCGACCCAAAGGCCTTGGATGCCTCTCCTATCCTCTCCTCCTATATATACTAGTGGATTGGGTGGTTTTTGGACAGAATTTCCGGCCACGTGCTACCCGTTTCACCGGTGCACAGTTTCTCCTCTAGATCGGTTTTCCGCAGCGCTTAGGCGAAGCCCTGCCGGAATTGCTCCACCACCATCACCGGAGCGCCGTCACGCTGCCGGTGAACTCTATCTCCTCTCCACCTCCTCTTGCTGGATCAAGACGGTGGAGATCGTCATCAAGCTGCACGTGTGCTGAACGCGGAGGTGCCGTCCGTTCGGCGCTAGATCGGAAGGACCGTGATCGAGATCGCGAGACGGTTCGTGATGAGATCACGGAACGGATCGTGATGAGTTCGTGGGACAGATCGTGATCAAGATCATGAGATGGATCGTGATGAGATCGCGGGACGGATCGTGATGAGTTCACGGGACGTATCGTGATTGGATCGCGGGACGGATCGTGATGAGATCACGGGACGCTCGGCGATTTGGATCGCGAAGATGTTCGACTACACCAACCGCGTTTCTTAACGCTTCCCGCTTAGCGATCTACAAGGGTATGTAGATCCACTCTCCCTCTCGTAGATGCTCATCACCATGGACAGGTTTGCGTGTGCATAGGAAAATTTTTGTTTCCCATGCGACGTTCCCCAACAGTGGTATCAGAGCTAGGTTGATGGTTCGATGAGATCTCGAGTAGAACACAAAAGGTTTGTGGGCGTTGATGCTTAGATTGCTTCCTCCCTTGGTCGTATTTTGGTTCAGTGGGATTGTGAGATGAAGCGGCCCGGACCAACATTACTCGTACGCTTACGAGAGACCGGTTCCCTCGACGCAACTTGTTGCCTAGATGGCTTGCGGGTGACAGTTTCTCTCACTTTAGTTGGATCGGATTCGACAAAGGCGGTCCTTGAGAAGGTTGAAAAGCAAACTAGTGTATCACCGTTGTGGTTTATGCGTAGGTGAGAATCGTTCTTGCTAGATACCCATAGCAGCCACATAAAATATGCAACAACAATTAGAGGACATCTAACTTGTTTTTGCAGGGTATGTTGTGATGTGATATGGCCAATTACATGATGAGATATATGTGATGTATGAGATGATCATGTGATGTATAGATTATCACGACTTGCATGTCGATGAGTACGGCAACCGGCAGGAGCCATAGGGTTATCTTTAATTATTGTATGACCTGCGTGTCAATCATTAAGCGCTATGTAATGCTTTACTTTATCGCTACGGTAGCAATAGTAGTAGAAGCATGCAGGGCGTGACAACCCCAATGGCAACACATTGATGGAGATCAAGATGATAGAGATCATGGTGTTGTGCCGGTGACGATGGAGATCATGCCGGTGTTTCGAAGATGGAGATCTTAAACACAAGTTCATGGCCATATCATGTCACTTATGAATTGCATGAGATGTTAATCCTTTTATGCACCTTGTTTTGCTTAGGACGGAGGTAGCATTATAAGGTGATCCCTCACTTGAATTTCAAGATGAACTGTGTTCTCCCCGAGTGTGCACCGTTGCGAAAGTTCGTCGTGTTGAGACACCACGTGATGATCGGGTGTGATAGACTCTACGTTCACATACAACGGGTGCAAGCCAGATTTGCACGTGCAGAACACTCGGGTTAAACTTGACGAGCCTAGCATGTAAAGACATGGCCTCGGAACACGAGAGACCGAAAGGTCGAACATGAGTCATATAGTAGATATGATCAACATAATGATATTCACCATTGCAGCCACCTCAACTCACGTGATGATCGGACTTGAGTTGGTGAATTTGGATCATGTATCACTCGAATGATCGGAGGGATGTCAATTTGAGTGGGAGTTCTTAAGTAATATGATTAATTGAACTCATTATCATGAACATAGTCAAAGTGTCTTTGCAAATTATGTTGTAGATTACTAGCTCGCGCTGTAGCTCCCTTGTATTTTTATATGTTCCTAGAGAAATAGAATTGAAAGATGTTGGTAGAAAAATTGCGGACTGGGTCCGTGATCTGAGGATTGTCCTCATTGCTGCACAGAAGGCTTATGTCCTTAATGCACCGCTCGGTGCGCCACCCCCTCTAGCGTCGTCTATAGATGTTGTGAACATCTAACAGGCACGTTTCGATGACTACTTGATAGTTTAGTGCGTCATGCATTACGGCTTAGAATTGAGGCTCCAAAACGTTTTGAACGTCACGGAACATATGAGATGTTCTAGGAGCAGAGATTGTGATCTCAGGCTCGTGCCTTTGTTGCGAGATATGAGATCTCCAACAAGATTCTTTGCTTGTAAGATGAAGGAGAATAGCTCAATCGTTGAGCATGTACTCAGATTGTCTGGGTACTACAATCGCTTTAATCAAGTGGGAGTTGAACTTCCAGATAAGATAGTGATTGATATAGTTCTCCAAGTCACTGTCACTAAAGCTACTAGAACTTAGTGATGAACTATAATACACCAGGGATAGAAGTATTGATCCCTGAGCTGTTCGCGACGTTTGACACCGCGAAGGTAGAAATCAAGAAGGAGCGTCAAGTGTTGATGGTTAATCAAACCACTAGTTTCGAAAAGGGCAAGAGCAAGGAGGGAAACTTCATGGATAGCAAGTCAGTTGCTGCTCCAGTGAAGCAACCTAAAGTTGAACTCAAACCCGAGACTAAGTGCTTCTATTATGAGGTGAGAGGTCGCTGAAGAGGAACAACCCTAGATACTTGGTAGATAAGAAGGCTGGCAACATCGACAGAAGTATATTTGATATACGAGTTATTGATGTGTACCTTGCTAGTACTCCTAGTAGCACCTGGGTATTGGATACCGGTTCGGTTGCTAAATGTTAGTAACTCGAAATAAAAGCTACGGAATAAACGGAGAACTAGCTAAGGGTGAGGTGACGATGTGTGTTGGAAATGTTTCCAAGGTTGATGTGATCAACATCGCACGCTCTCTCTACCTTCAGGATTAGTGACGAACCTAAATAAATGTTATTTGGTGTTTTGCGTTGAGCATGAACATGATTAGATCATGTTTGTTGCAATACGGTTATTCATTTAAGTCAGAGAATAATAGTTATTCTGGTTACATGAATAATACCTTCAATGGTCATGCACCCAGTGAGAATGGTTTGTTGAAATCTTGATCGTAGTAGTACACATGTTCATAACATTGATGTCAAAAGATACAAAGTTAATAATGATAGTACCACATACTTGTGGCACTGCCGCTAAATGTCATATTGGTATAAAGCGCATGTAGAAACTCCATGCTGATGGATATTTGGACTCATTCGATTTCGAATCGGTTGAGACATGCGAACCATGCCTCTTGGGCAAGATGACTAAAGGACCCCGTTGGATGGAGCGGGCAAGTGATTCATTGGAAATGATACATGTTGATGTATGCAATCTAGTGAGTCTTGTAGCGTGCAGTGGATATCGTTATTTTCTTACCTTCACTGATGATTTGAGTAGATATAGTGTATATTTACTTAATGAAACACAAGTCTGAATCGTTTGAAAGGTTCAAGCAAATTCAGAGTGAAGTTTAAAGATCATCGTGACAAGAAGATAAAAATGACCGCGATATGATCGTGGAGGTGAATATCTGAGTTACGAGTTTGGCATACAACTTAAGACAACGTGAAATTTGTTTCACACCTAACGCCACCTGGAACACCATGGTGTGATGGTGTGTCCGAACATCATAGTCATGCTCTATTGATATAGTGCATACTGTGATGTCTCTTATCGTTTTACTACTATAATTTTTGGGGTTATGCATTAGAGACAACTACATTCACTTTAAATAGGGCATCATCTAAATCCGTTGAGATGACACCGTGTGAATTATGGTTTGATAGAAACCTAATCTGTCATTTCTTAATGTTTGGGGCTGCGATGCTTGTGTGGAAAATGTTTTCACATAATAAGCTAGAACCCAAAGCGGACAAATGTATCTTCATAGAATACACTAAGAACAGATGGGTATTCCTTCTATCTCAGATCCGAGTGCAAAGTGTTTGTTGCTAGAATTGGGTCCTTTCTCGAGAAAAAGTTCTCTCGAAAGAATTGAGTGGGAGGAAGATAGAACTTGATGAGGTTGTTAAACCTTTGTTCAACCAGAGAGTAGCGCAGCGCAGAAAGATGTTTCTGTGAAGCCTACGTTAGTTGAATAGGAAGTTAATGATGATGATCATGAAGCTTCAGGATCAAGTTACTATCGAACTTCGTAGGTCGACAAGGATGTGTACTGCTCCTGAGCGGTACGACAACTCTGTCTTGGAGGTCATGTTGTTGGACAACGATGAACCTACGAGCTATGGAGAAGCGATGATGGGCCCGGATTCCGACAAATGGTTGGAGGCCATGAAATCCGAGATAGGATCCATGTATGAAAACCAAGTGTAGACTTTGGTAGACTTGCTCGTTGGACGGCAGGTCGTTGAGTACAAATGGATCTTTAAAATGAAGACAGACACTGATGGTGAATGTCACTATTTGTAAAGCTCGACTTGTTGCAAAGATGTTTGTGACAAGTTCAAGGAGTTGACTAAGATGAGACTTTCTCACTCGTAGTGGTGCTAAAGTCTGTTGGAATTATGTTAGCAGTTGCTGTGTTTTCAATTATGAAATCTCGCAGATGGATGTCAAAACATCGTTTCCTTAACGGTTTACTGAGGAAAGGTTGTATGTGATACAACCAGAAGGTTTTGTTAGGCCTAAGGATGCTAAAAGGTGTGCAAGCTTCGGTGATCCTTCCATGGACTGAAGCAAGCATCTCGGAGTTGGAATATACGCTTTGATGAGGTGATCAAAGTTTTGATGTTTATACAAAGTTTACGAGAAACTTGTATTTGCAATAAAGTGAGTGGGAGCACTATAGAATTTCTGATAAGTATATGTGGATGACATATTGTTGATCAGAAATAATGTAGAGTTTCTGGAAAGCATAAAACGGTTATTTGGAAAGTGATTTTCAAAGGAAGACCTGGATAAAGCTACCTAATTGTTGAGCATCAAAATCTATAGAGATAGATCAAGATGCTTGATGAGACTTTCAATGAGTGCATACCTTCACAAGATTTTGAAAGAGTTCAAAATGGATCAGCCAGAGAAATAGTTCTCATCTGATTTGTAAGGTGTGAAGTTGAGTGAGACTCAAAGCTCGACAACGGCAGAAGAAAGAGAAAAGACGAATGTCGTCCCCTATGCCTTAGCCATAGGCTCTATATTATGCCATGCTGTGTACCGCACCTATGTGTGCCTTGCCATGAGTCTGTCAAGGGGTACAAGAGTGGTCCAGAAGTGGATCATTGGACAGCGGTCGGAATTATCCTTAGTAACCAGAGGACTAAGGAAATGTTTCTTGATTATGGAGGTGATAAAGAGTTCGTCGTAAAGAGTTACGTCGATGCAAGCTTTAACACCTATCCGGATGACTAGTAGTAGCAATCTGGATACGTATAGTGGAGTAGCCATTTGGAAATAGTACCAAGTGGAGTGTGGTAGCAGTGTTTACGGTTTGACATAGAGATATGCAAAGTACACACGGATCTGAATTTCGCAGACCCGTTGACTATAAGACCTCTCTCACATGCAAAGCATGATCGAGCCCCAGAACTCATTGGGTGTTAGATTCATAACAATGCGAATCACATGGTGATGTGAACTAGATTATTGACTCTAGTGCAAGTGGGAGACTGTTGGAAATATGCCCTAGAGGCAATAATAAATTAGTTATTATCATATTTCCTTGTTCATGATAATCGTTTATTATCCATGCTATAATTGTATTGATCGGAGACTTAAATGCATGTGTGGATACATAGACAAAACCATGTCCCTAGTATGCCTCTAATGGACTAACTCGTTGATCAAAGGATGGTTAAGGTTTCCTAGCCATGGACATGAGATGTCATTTGATAACGGGATCACATCATTAGGAGAATGATGTGATGGATAAGACCCAAACTACAAACATAGCATATGATCGTGTCAGTTTATTGCTACTGTTTTCTGCATGTCAAGTATATGTTCCTATGACCATGAGATCATGCAACTCACGGATATCGGAGGAGTGCCTTGTGTGTATCAAACGTCGCAACGTAACTGGGTGACTATAAAGGTGCTCTACAGGTATCTCCGATGGTGTCTGTTGAGTTGGCATGGATCGAGACTGGGATTTGTTACTCCGTGTAACGGAGAGGTATCTCGGGGCCCACTCGGTAATGCAATGTCACAATAAGCCTTGCAAGCAATGTGACTAATTGTTAGTTGCGGGATCTTGTATTACGGAACGAGTAAAGAGACTTGCCGGTAACGAGGTTGAACTAGGTATGGAGATACCGACGATCGAATCTCGGGCAAGTAACATACCGAAGAGCAAAGGGAACGTTATACGGGATTAACTGAATCCTTGACATAGAGGTTCGACCGATAAAGATCTTCGTAGAATATGTAGGAACCAATGTGGACGTCCAGGTCCCGCCATTGGTTATTGACCGTAGAGGTGTCTCGGTCATGTCTACATAGTTCTCGAACCCACAGGGTCTGCACACTTAAGGTTCGGTGACGTTTCGGTAGTGTAGAGTTATGTATGGTGATGACCGAAGGTTGTTCAGAGTCCTGGATGAGATCCCGGACGTCACGAGGAGCTCCGGAATGGTCTGGAGGTAAAGATTCATATATAGGAAGTCCCAGTTTGGTTTCTGGAAAAGTTTCGGGCTCATCGGTAGTGTACCGGGAGTATCGGTATTGTACCGGGAGTGCCGGTAGTGTACCGGAGGACCTCCGGGAGGGGTATTTCGACCCCAAGAGGTCCATGGGCTGTGGGATAATAATAACCAGCCCTTAGTGGGCTGGGAAAACAGCCACAAAGGCCCATGGCGCAGGAGAGAAAGTCCTAAAGCAAAAAGTGGAAAATCAGCCAATAGGAGGCAATCCTACTCCAACTAGGATTGGAGGTGAAGTAGGATTGCTCCCACCTCCTATTTCGGCAGACCCAAAGGCCTTGTCTGCCTCTCCTCTCCTCTCCTCCTATATATACTAGTGGATTGGGTGGTTTTTGGACAGAATTTCCGGCCACGTGCTACCCGTTTCACCGGTGCACAGTTTCTCCTCTAGATCGGTTTTCCGCAGCGCTTAGGCGAAGCCCTGCCGGAATTGCTCCACCACCATCACCGGAGCGCCGTCACGCTGCCGGTGAACTCTATCTCCTCTCCACCTCCTCTTGCTGGATCAAGACGGTGGAGATCGTCATCAAGCTGCACGTGTGCTGAACGCGGAGGTGCCGTCCGTTCGGCGCTAGATCGGAAGGACCGTGATCGAGATCGCGAGACGGTTCGTGATGAGATCGCGGAACGGATCGTGATGAGTTCGTGGGACAGATCGTGATCAAGATCGTGAGACGGATCGTGATGAGATCGCGGGACGGATCGTGATGAGTTCACGGGACGTATCATGATTGGATCGCGGGATGGATCGTGATGAGATCACGGGACGCTCGGCGATTTGGATCGCGAAGATGTTCGACTACACCAACCGCGTTTCTTAACGCTTCCCGCTTAGCGATCTACAAGGGTATGTAGATCCACTCTCCCTCTCGTAGATGCTCATCACCATGGACAGGTTTGCGTGTGCGTAGGAAAAATTTTGTTTCCCATGCGACGTTCCCCTATATATCAATCTTTACCTCCGGACCATTCCGGAGCTCCTCGTGATGTCTGGGATCTCATCCGGAACTCCAAACAACCTTCGGTCACCACCATACATGACTCTATACTACTGAAACGTCACCAAACCTTAAGTGTGCAGACCCTACGGGTTCGAGAACTATGTAGACATGATCGAGACACCTCTATGGTCAATAACCAATAGCGGGACCTGGATGCCCATATTGGTTCCTACATATTCTACGAAGATCTTTATCGGTCGAACCTCTATGTCAAGGATTCAGCTAATCCCGTATGTTGTCCCCTTTGTTCTTCGGTATGTCACTTGCCTAAGATTTGATCGTCGGTATCTCTATACCTAGTTCAATCTCGTTACCGGCAAGTATCTTTACTCGTTCACTAATACAAGATCCCGTGGCTAACACTTTATTCACATTTCTTGCAAGGCTTGTTGTGATATTGTATTACTGAGTGGGCCCTGAGATACTTCTCCGTCACACGGAATAACAAATCTCAGTCTTGATCCAAGCCAACCCAACAGACACCCTCGAAGATACCTGTAGAGCACCTTTATAGTCACCCAGTTACGTTGCGACGTTTGATACACACAAGGTACTCCTCTAGTATCATTGAGTTGCATGATCTCATTGTCATAGGAACAGATACTTGACATGTAGAAAACTTTAGCAATAAACTGACACGATCATATGCTACATTTATAGTTTGGGTCTTGTCCATCACATCATTCTCCTAATGATGTTATCCCGTTAGCAAATGACATATCATGTCCATGGCTAGGAAACCTTAACCATCTTTGATTAACGAGCTAGTCCATCAGAGGCATACTAAGGGCATGGTGTTGTCTATGTATCCACACATGTATCTGAGTTTTCGATCAATAAAATTCTAGCATGGATTATAAACAATTATCATAAACAAAGAAATATGATAATAACCAATTTATTATTGCTTCTAGGGCATATTTCCAACAATAGCATGTTATATACTAAAGTGTATTAAAAACCATTACAACATATCATGAATAGAGAAGTGACCAAATTAATAGAAATTCATCATCACATTAAAGCCAAAGTACAATAGTGACCAAAATAAATACATACAGTTCATTCATAGTTCTCATTATTGACCAACATATCTCTCTCTAGAGCATCTAATTAAAACATACGTCGAAACTATGTAAAAAATTTAAATGCAACAACAAATGCGATCATAACCGCTACTAAGATACTTGATCCAACGGTATAATGATATCAAGCCTCAGTATGAAAGACATATTTTCTAATCTTTCTAATCTTCAAGCGCATTGCATCCATCTTGGTCTTGTGATCGACGACATCAATAACATGCAAGTCCAACTTCATCTTCTCCTCTTCAACTCTTTGTAATTTTTCTTTCAAGTCATTGTTTTCTTTTTAAGCCAAATTTAACTTCTCGACAAGAGTTGCTATGTGGGTTGGAATTTCCGGTTCAACTACCTCCTCCTAGATTAAAAAATCTATGTCACGTTGGTCAACATAATTGTCATAAACACTAAATAAAAAAAATCGTTATAAAAGATAATATATACCACATCCGAATCATAGACAGGACGAGGGCCGACGGAGGCGGATACGAAAACCATCGCACTATATAATAACAAACAATAATAAAAGTAAGAAAATTACACAAGTATCTATCTAAATCATAAAGTAAAAAAAAATTCCTTTTAGAAAGAAGATAAGAAGAAGAGGCTAACCACGGTGGTGCCGTCACCGAGATGGGCGCGGGCGATCGACGACGGTAAGGACGGGGACGGGACACAACGGACCACCAAACCTAGACAAATCTTAAGGAGAATGGAGCTTGGACAAGGAGCTTCGAGAGGAGAAAGCTTAAGTGTGGCTTGGGCATTTCATCAAACACCTCATGTGCATAGGAGGTGAGCTAGAGCACCACAAAGCTCTACCCTCGCTGGCCAAAAAAACAGAGCAGTGCACTGGTCTGGTCGCGAGCGGGGGATATATATAGGACTCTCATTGGTCCCAGTTCGTGGATGGAACCGGGACAAAAGGACCGCATTTGGTTCTGGATCCAGCCACAAACCGGGACCAATGGTTGTGGGCTAGGAGCAAGGCCCATTGGTTTCGGTTGGTGTCTGAAACCTGAACCAAAGGGATCCTACGAACCGGGACCAATGCCCCACGTGGCCCGGCCGGCCCCCTGTCTCACGAATCGGGACCGTTGCCCCCATTGGCTCCGGTTCGTGACTAAACCAGGACTAATGGGCTGACCCTGCCTGAATCAAAGCCCTGTTTTCTACTAGTGACTATACTACATATGGTCCAAATAATTAGTGTTCTTCTGCTGGAACATGGATCAAATTCCATGTACGCATGCACCGGCGATGCAGTCTGGGATAGGTACCGGCGCAATGGCCGGCGCGTCCACTTCAGGCAGTAAATTTAGCCGGTGACCACCAGCTGACCATCAAGCAGTTTCTTACTGTTTTTTGACAACTTAAAACTCTATTTCTCATATGATGGACAAGTCATTTACAATAAGATGAGAAATAAAGTCTGGGATAGAGCTTTCCCAAAATTCAGAAGATCGAGTATCAAAGGAATATTTTGCTATCCTATCTGCTACTCCATTAGCCTCACGAAAACAGTGAGTACATTCAGTTTTAGCAAGATCTGAAGCTAGTTGTCTGCATTCCATTACTATAGCAATATCAGGTCCAAAATGATCATCCCCTTGACTGAACATCTCAACTGCAGTAGTCTGTCCGACTCAAGTACCACAGATCTGCAGCCGATTTTAAGTGCCAGTAGTATGCCATTCCGAACGGCCTGAATCTCTGCGG
Organism: Hordeum marinum; assembly: GCA_022496015.1. Classification (NCBI taxonomy): domain Eukaryota; kingdom Viridiplantae; phylum Streptophyta; class Magnoliopsida; order Poales; family Poaceae; genus Hordeum; species Hordeum marinum. Next base: position 66,708,381 of record CM039673.1, read on the forward strand.
AGACCACGCTACCAACATGAGGGATGAACCAGCTTGCTGAAATAATAAAATCACCGTTTTCATCTCTAGCAACAGCTCCCGAAGTGCCCGACAGGTTCTCTGAACAGAAAGATGCATCAACATTTATTTTTACACTACCTGCCGCTGGTTTCTTCCATATCTGTTCCCGTTTGCGAACTACATACTTGTGTGATGATGCCCGGGTAAAATTAGTGCAAAGGACTTTGATCGCTGTCGCTGTACGCTCTGGGGTTTGTATATTTATACCTCTGACTAATTGGTGGTGCTGCCACCATATGTACCAAGCTGCCACCACGATCGGCTCTGCCATTGGGAGCTCGGCCACAACACCTTATACCTTACACAAGATCTCCACGGTTACAGAACCTAAACGATCTTCACATACAGCCTGAGAGATAACATCATTCAAACCAAGCTCTGACCAAATATCCATAGCCCGAGGACACGAAAAAAGACAATGTTGGATATCTTCCATACCTATTCGACACTGTGGGCATTGGGCACTTACTGGAATATGTCGACCAGCTAGGGTACCAAAACAAGGGAGGACTCCTTTCAAGGATTTCCAAGCAAAATGCTTTACTTTCCTAGGCAAGGCAAGGCCCCATATGGTCTTCCAAATGTCAATCAATTGAGATCCACTCTGTCCTTCACCCCACTACCAATGTCGCCCAAATTGGTGTTTGAATTCAGTGTGGTAGGCTGATTTAACTGAAAAGGTGCCTGAACGTGTACCATTCCAAGCCAGAAAATCATCAACCAACTCAACTCGTGGGGGTATTTGTAGTATCCTGTTTACATCCACAATAGAGAAGACCGAACGGATGAGTTCTTCATCCCACATACCCGAATGTGGGTCTATTAGCTCCCCCACTTTACTTAGTCCCTCCTCTGGGAGTTATCACCTTCCTGGATTCACTAGATGGTACCCAAGGATCTTGCCAGATATCAATTCTCGAGCCAGTTCCAACTCGCCATATACATCCCCTTTTAAACGTTTGGATCCCAGCAACTATACTTTGCAACTTAAATGATGAGCCCTTCTTAGGACCCGCACTTAGGATGTCACATTCTGGATAATACTTTGCTTTCAGAACACGTGAACATAAAGATGTGGGGTTTTGGAGCAGTCGCCAACACTGTTTTGCTAGTAAAGCAAGGTTAAAACTGTGAAGGTCCCTAAACCCCATGCCTCCCATCCTCTTCGGGATGCACATCTTTCACCATGCAAACCAGTGCATTTTCCTTTTCTCTTCATTATCTCCCCACCAAAAACCTGCCATCTCATCAGAAATGAATTTACATATACCTTTTCGGAGTTTAAACACAGACATAGCATAAGAAGGAATTCCTGCGCAACAGACTTCAATAAAATCTCCTTCCCTTGAGCAGAAAGGGTCTTCTCTTTCCACCCTTTCAACCTTTGGCATATTCTATCAATGAGATGCTGAAAGCAGTCACTACGGTCCACACCAACCATAGTGGGCAATCCCAAATATTTGTCAGAAAGAGCTTCCGTTAGAATATCAAGTTCCCTACAAATTTCTTCTCTGACATGAACGTGGGTATTTGGACTGAAGAAAACACTGGATTTAGCTATGCTAACCTGCTGGCCAGAACTGCTACAGTACGAGCCAAGAATCCTTCTCAAACTTTGTGCATTATGTGTATTAGCCCTCATCAAGATTAAGGAATCATCAGCAAATAGAAGATGGGAGATATATGGTGCATTTCTACACACCAGGACACCTTCGATTCCCCCAATATCTTCTTCATGGGCTAGTAAGCAAGATAAACCTTCAGAGCACAACAGAAAGAGGTAAGGGGAGAATGGATCACCTTGCCTTAAGCCCCTGGTAGGCAGGAATTCTTCAGTCTCTGTATCGTTGAATCTCACTCTATAGCTTACTAAGGACACACATTCCATGATCAGCTCCACCCACCGGGAGTGGAACCCCAATTTTAGCATCATCTGTTTAATAAATTCCCATTCCACTCTATCATAAGCCTTTAACATATCAAGTTTTACTGCACAATACCCATTGGAACCATGAGTTTTTTTATTTATTGCAAGAAAGCACTCGTAGGCCACCAAAACATTATCCGTAATAAGCCGTCCCAGAACAAAAGCACTTTGTGTTGGATAAATGACTTTAGATAATATTTTTTTCAATCTGATTGCCAACATCTTAGAGATAATTTTATAAACCACATTACATAGGCTAATAGGCCTGTATTGAGTGATTACCTCCGGATTCTCCACCTTTGGGATTAGGACAATATTTGTTTGGTTCCAACCATTTGTGATCTTCTTATTGTTGATCGCTGCAAGCACTTCATTTGTCAGTTCCTCACCAAGAATGTGCCAAAATCTCTTGAAGAAAACTGCATGAAGGCCGTCCGGGCCAGGGGCCTTCATGTCTCCAATTTGAAACAATGCTTTCTGCACATCCTCCCTTGAGAATGACGCCATTAAGAATCTATTCATCTCCGAAGTGATCCTAGGTTTTACAGCCTGTAATACCTCCTGCTCAATAACACCCGATTCAGATTTGAACAAGTTACCGAAATAATCAAGGATATGAGGGCTGAGGTTATCATTCCCTTCAACCCATCCGTTACTATTATTGCTCAGTTTTTTGATTAAGTTCCTACGTCTCCTAGCTGACGCGAACTGATTGAAATACTTAGTATTACGGTCGCCTCAACAGAGCCAATTCACATGCCCCCTCTGAGACCAATAAATTTCATCTTGATCAAGCAAGTTCTCAATGAGCACTGAAAGTTCTTTTTGCTTCATCTTAACCTCCTCATTATAGGGTGCTCGCATCAGTGCTTCCAGGTCTCTATGAGCTTTTTTCAATCGGGCTCTAAGGCCCTTTAAGACCTGATGGTCCCAAGCATGCATGTCCTTATGGACAGAATCAAGTTTTTGCTTGACCGGGGGGCACAAACCTTGAGTTACCGCTTTGAGCCAAGCTGATTTCACAATCTCTTGAAACTTCGGTTTGCTAGCAGCCACACCCAACAAGTATTCAGTGTCCAGACAAATTGGACGATGGTCAGACTTTCCCATGTCCAAGTTACTCAGCCCAGCCAAAGGATGCAGGTTCATCCATTCAGAATTAGTAACGGCCCGATCGAGCCGCTCCTTCAGCCCGCCTCGGAACCAGGTGAACATATCACCTGTAAATGCGATATCCTCCAAGGAGCAATATGACACAGCGTCTTGAAACGCTTGTAGGCGAGCCTGCTGTCGAGGGGCTCCTCCCGCCTTCTCTGAGGAGAACAAAATCTCGTTAAAGTCCCCAATAACCGTCCAAGGAAGATTAGATTGGTCGTGGAGACCTCTCAACAGTTGATATGTTCGATCTTACTTGCCGGTACTCGACATGCACGGTATGCTCCAGAACTATTCAGTAGACCATTGGAGTGTCATGTTAAATGCCCATACGATAAGGTATCTCATTCTCATGGACGTGCGCTGGGCCACTCGTGGTGGATATGCGCTCGTCCAACTCTAAAATTTGCCTGCTAAAAAAAAACTCTAAAATTTGCCGCCTGGTCAAAAATGAAGTACTACTACCAGGATAACCTTTCCCTCAAAAAGAAAAAAACTGCTAGTACACGCTGGTCCACTACTGGTCTACTACGGGTTTGCCTAACGTGGAACCTATGTATGAACAGCCTCCACACCGAAAGTCCTTTCTACACCCAGGAGCAAATGTTCTTGATGTGAATAGTAAAATTCAAAAAATAGAAAACAAATTAAAAAAATCTGAATTTTTTGTGTGACATACTTTCACAAATGTTTTATGTGCATGCAATTTTTTACCACATTGGTGGAAGTCATGTCAAAAGAAAATCGGAGCTCTAAAATGCTTTTGTAAGTAACATTTTTAGAGCATCAATTTGGTTTTTTTATCACGCCTTCGACCAATGTGATTTTGCGATGAAATTTTGCATGCACAACAAACGTTTGTGAAAGTGTGCCACAAAAAATTCAGAATTTTTTGAATTTTTTTAGTTTTAGTGTTCACACGAGGAGCATTTGCTCTTGGGTGTATAAACTCCACGTCCACACGGGCCCATTGAAATGGTTTCGTGGGAAGGTATGTGGAAGTCCAAGACATTGCTGCCATGGTCTGACCATTGTGCGGTCCCTTTCCATTAGGAGCCAGTGCTAGCCTAATCTTCTCTTAGGTTTGACATTTGTGTCTGTTTTGTATTATGGACACCTATATTTATTGGCACTTGACCCAACTAGATCCAGTAATAATATTTCATGATTCGGAAATTCTATACCTATGTAAGTTTTACGGACGTTAACGTAACCTTCTAAACTAATCAATTTATCTCCTCCCCTCCCCGATTTTTAGGTGGGTGGGCCGATGCCTTTTTCTAAGCCCAATCATAATCATCCACGTTTGACTTTATGTATAAACTTGTAGAAATTTTATGTAAGTCGAGCATTGCTCGTTTAGATCCGTGTGTGTGTGTGGGGGGGGGGGGGGGTCTCATAGCTCTAGTCAATCCGCGAGGCTAAAACGATGAGCAATACTTTTTCTTCTCACCTTCGGCCTCTATGGTGTCTCACTGCCGTGCGGGGCATACGACGTAGGTGGAGCTCCTCTATCATCCGCATATGATCTAGATGCGCCCGGTACATAAGTTGTGTGGTAGAAATCTGCACTGGACACGCCCGTTGTTGTAGATCCCACCGAGGGTATGGATGGAATTTCGCATGCTAAGGGTGTCTACATGGCGTGGTGTTCATGGTTGGAGCCAGGGGGTCATCTTTTTATCTCCTCGTTGATCCTCACTTCACTCGATTACGTGTGAACGCTGGTATGGGGTGTCAGAGTCCTATCTGACTGCTCTCCAGACTCTCGCAAAGCCTCCCAGTTTGCTTTCAATTTGCGGGAAAAATATGTTCGGACCAGTCGGAGGACCGATACAGACCCACGTTGGATGGCAAAATTTGTTTGGACTGCGCGGTCTGGACGAATGCGGGCAGTTTGAGGGTCCGCTTTGAAGATGTCCTTACTTGCTATCTAATCAAATGGAAGGATGTGTAAACCTTTGCTGAAATTGATATGAGACATGTAAAATAAGTGGACCTGAAGTGAACAATATATTAGAGCATCTAGAGCTGAGCGCCTCAAACCCACCTCATATGTTCAACCAGACAGTATGTCATCGACTAGTAAAAAAAACCCTAGACGGGTGCCTCAAACACCCGGACTGACTGGCATCCCTCTTACCTAGCCCAAATATGGGGCAGATATGAGGATGCCTGGATGCGACCAGACGCGTCCGCTAAGTCAGACACGCCCCATGTTGGCCCACCCGACCCCACATATATTCGTCCCCATCCACTCCCTGACCCTAGTCACTCCACTCCACCACCCGAGCTACCGTCTGACGTTCTCCGCCTTCTTTGGCTTGGCAGGCAGCGGACGCGGGAGATGGCGGTAGCCCACGCAAAGGCGGATATTGGAGAGACTGAGTCGCATTCTCACGTGCCCCATATGGTGCACCAGTCTGGGTGCCGCAACCATATTGTGTTGGACGATGCCGGCTCCTCCCAGGGCGGATGCATCGTGGATCTCACGTCCACCGGCACTGGCAAGGTTATGGGTTCCGACGAGGAAGAGTAGGGAATGGGAGACAGCGACGCCTTGAGTCTGGTGAGCTGGTGTGTGTCCTATGTCCTGCTCTACCTCGCTGGCGACCAAACAAACACTCCGAGGTGTGTAGCCGTCCGCCGGACAAGTGCACGACGGAGCCGGACGAGCTCCGCTTAAGATTATGTGTATGATGCATGAAATAGTATGAATTTGAAGTTTCTAACTTTAGATATCCGATTGTGGAATAGACTATTTGAGGCGTGACCGCTCGTTGTCCGCGGACGTTTGAGTGTCGTATTTGTTGCATCGGGATGTAGATACTCTTAAACTTTCTGAAGCTTGACATGTGTTTATCTCTAGAAAATTATGAATTCATAAAATAGATCGACCGAACATTTCGTACAGAAAATATATGAATAATTTGCAAAATAGAAGAATATTGGGATTCAACAAGAATTACAATGTGTGCAGAATAGAAGAGAGACATAAAGAAGAATGTTGGAATTAAAAATAAATGAAATGTGTGCAGAAAAGGCTACAAATTAATAAGGTAATGATTGGGCCCCGCAAGGGGGTTGAAAGGAGAACACAAAAAATAACAAGAGGCTGAAAGAACATGGTTCATCGTACAGAAAAAATATGGTTTGAATCTCAAAGCGGCAGATTGACGTTGCAAACGATGATTTCTTAGTTGGGTCTGGAGCAGTTGCTCCTGATCTGACCTTGCGAGCCAGTCAACGGGCTGAGGTTACCCATCTTCAGCATGGCCGAGGCGAAGGCGCTGCTGAACGCTGCTGGGTTGCTTGCGAAGTTGTTGACGGTGTTGTTGGTGCCGCCAGTGCCGTTGAAAAGCACCTGATCGGAGTGCAGGAGCCCCTTCTTTAGCTGAAGGTTTACGAAGTAGTTGTTGTCAAAATTGTCCGCGGTCACAAGGCTCAGCGTGTCGTCCAGCTGGGCCAGGTTGGTGTCGCCGGAGCCCTGAGGCTGGGGGCAGTTGGCCATGAGCTTCGCCGCGTAGTCCGAGTCGATGTTGTCCTCGGTGTAGAGCCTGCTTCTGAAGTTCTTGCACTGCGCCCGTCCAATCGTGTGCGCGCCAGAGAGGGCGACCATGTCGGTCATGGTGAAACCCTTGTTGCCGAAGGATTGGATGAGGCCATCGACGTCCAAGAACGGGGGAGGCAGGTCCTGGTTGGCCAGTGCCACGTTAGCCGTGGCGGAGTCCCTCCTTCCGAGTTGAACATCCCACGCCGGTCCTCCCAACTGTACATTACATATTTACATGCATCAGTCAGGAGTGCACAAATCAGCCGGTCTACTTGGCGCTTGGCCACGCGAGCAAATCATCCTCTTACTTACCGCGACGACGGAATCGCGGGCGGCGACGGCGAGGATGTCGGCGCAGGAGACGACGGGGCGGTTGTTGCCCTTCTTCTTGCACGAGGTTTCCACATCCGCCTTGATTTTCTGGATGACCTCGAAGCCACGCAGCGATCCCACGTTCCCGAATGCGTTCCGCTCGCTGTTAGCCACGCTAGCATCCAGCAGAACGGACGCGTCACAGCCCTGCATGTACGTACGTAGCCAAGCAACATGCACGTACAGTTACACCTGGTGCTCTCTAACAAAGCATCAAAACCGAACAAAAAACAAGCCCAGCCTGGCTATATATACAATAAGTTGTGGAAAACTTGCTTGGACAAAGCAGTCGTGGAAGTGCAGCCGGAGCAGCGACGCGCCCATGCGGGGGTCGGCCGCAATGGCTGTCGCCACGCCGGTCTTGATGATGGCCAGCGCCTGGGTGCACGACGTGTCGTAGAACGTCGGCGGCGACAGCACCGCCGCCGCCGCGACGGCCAGGCACAGGAGCAACACGACTGATAGAGATGAAGATGCCATGACAACTACCTCTCTTGTATATCAGAGGAACTTTTGCGGTGGATGCGGATGTAATTGCCTGCATTCCATGCAGATCATATATAGCCGCGCCGGTCGCAAGCTTGGGCGCCATTCCTGGGGGTTTTGGCTATTGTTTTGGCCAACCGGCGAATATATTGTGTTGGCCAGCTGACGCTCCATGTGCTAGCGGTTCGCTTTCCATTTTTTCCCCGCCCTTTTTCTGGGTTGTCCTATCGCTGCAACTCGCTGAGTGCATCGTGAAGTGCATCGTGCACACATGTAGGAGTAGCATGCATAGAGTAACATTAACCAGCAGTTGCGGAATGTTTTTGCAGGGAGTTGACATAGCTATTAATTAGCAAGTAGCCATGTTTTGCTAAGACATGTACTCTTACTTTAAAGTATATTTTTGAAAAATAACCTCTGTGCACATGGCGACTGTTGTGGCGGCCAAGTGGCAATCCATCTGCTAGCTGTTCGATGATCGTTGCTGCCCTGCATCCTTCTTTTTTGTTTTCCTAGGTGTCGCGGTGCTGTCTTTCGCCCAGGTCGGGTGCATCCTGCAAGGATGTATCATCAATAGTCAAATTAACCAGCAGTTGCACATAGCAGAATGATCCTGAGGGTAGCACGGATAGTACAGCGCACGATTAGCCGGCGTGGAATATTCATGGTCGCTTCAACGCCTTAGATGATTAAGTCCTATCCTATATATCATAGGAGGTAACATGCATACGCGTCATTCTTCATTCGATGTATCCTATGCTCTCTATGTCTATGATTACCCAACCTCCGCATGTAGATAATTGGCTACATTATTTCTTCTATTACCCAACCTCTGCATACGAGCAACAAACGGTGGATGAAAATACATTTTTTCTTCCAGTTGCCAATTAAGTGTATCGAGGTTTTTCTTTAGCATAGTATAGACGCAAGCGTTTATATATACGCGTATATATTTATTTTTATGAACGCACACACGCATATCCTATCGAGGCTAGTTGGCTACACCTTATTTCTTCTGCAATGCACATGGCCGTATATGATTGTCCGGTGCTGGGTATTAATAGGGTCCCTGTATATTTCAGAACGGAGACAAATTTTTTTGCCTCATCCAATAATTAAAGAGTTTACAGATGCTTTTACAATGAAAAGAGAAAAAGAAATTATAAAGTCGTTACTCTCCCGGCATGATATGACCTAATTTTTTTGCGTCCGCGGTGGTCCAATTTTTTTTCCTTCGCTTTGGATGTTTGACAATAGGATGGACGAAAGAGTAGACTTGTGCCGGAACTCCCTGGCATTACTCTCACACCAAATGGTCCAACATGTTAGCATCCTGAGGGAGGCGATCGCCTTTCGATTCGGTATGTTATCGCCTGACATGTTGGTCCATCAATCCTTGATAGAGCGTTGAGTCGGTCAAGTTGAGAGATCGATAGAGTCGAAGTTAAGCCAACCCTTGATCATACCCCAAAGTCCGATGAAGAAGCGACACTTGTAGAAGATATGACCAACCGTCTTTAGCATCTGTTTGCAAAACGCACGTAGCCCACAGTTAGGCCACCCTCTTTTTTCCTTGGTATATATATGTGCCCCACATGGAGCACCATACCGTGGTTCGTGCAACCTCTATTAGAATTATGCCTTACAAACGATAATAAAGTGTTTAGTTTTCATTATCCTCATTATTTGTGTCATCAATAATATTATAAGATTGATTAACGAGTACATGATTCGCTGGTTGAAACTCAACTCGGCATATAAAATTATTATTTTAAATAGACCCCTGTTCGGAAAATGTATACGTCCAGACACAAACATAGACTACACATGTGTCGGTTGATGACCGTGTTTCCCGGCCATATATATAGAGAGATATCAAACGGATACGATGTATGATCGTTAACGGAACTAGTGTTTGATAGGACCTCTTATGAGATACTGCGAGTGTAATGCCTTTCCATGCCAGCAATACATCTCATATGTATTATGTATGCCAACACCTTAGAAAACGTGGGAGAAAACGGAAACCCCCCGCGCTCCTGCTCTTCCGCGCCGCCCCCGCGCGGCGGCCGGACGGGCACCTCTTCCCCGGCCTCCTCCCTCCCTCCCGCCGTCGCCTGGGCGCGCCGCCAGGTGAAACCCAACTGGTGTGGGCGGCAACATGGCTCTTCTGCCCTCCGCGCTTGGTGGCGGCGGCGCGGGTTGCTGCTGGCCAGCAGGGGCGCCGGGTTGGGCGTGAGGCTCGGCGGCGGGACGGCTTCGCGGCGGCTGCGTGTTCCCTGGTGGGGCGTGCCGGCAGCGGTCGGGTTTTCAGATCGGGCAACGGCTGGATCTTGATCCCGGCGGCGGCATGCGACGCGGGCTGTGGTGGATCTGGTCGCTTCCTTGGCGGATGGCGACGAGGGCTGCGGCGGCGTGGGATCGCTGGCCTCGGCCAGATCTGGCCATGGCTGGTGGCTGGATGCGTTCGTGATGTCCGGTGACTGGCTACCGGCCATGGTCACCGGGTGGCGAACGGTGCGGTGGCGGGTGCGGCACATCGGCGACTAGGTGGATCTTGACGGGTTCTTCTGATCACGTCGGGAACCCTGGTCTGGGTCCTTGACACCGTGGGCAACTCCGAGGGAAACCCTAGATCTCATTGGGATCGAGCGATGACGGTGCTTTTGCGTCGTAGTCCCTCTTGAGGGCATCGCTTTTGGAGTTTGCTCAGGTTGAAGGGACCAACGACGCTGGCGGCGCACGGCCTGGTGCCGCAACTGCCGATGAAAATCGCGCCGACTTCGGTCATGGCAGACAATGGTGGCGTCTCCGATGTCGTTTCCTTGTTGAGGCATCATCCTTGCAGTTTGCGTCATCACGCTCGGGATGCTCCGAGGGAAATCCTACATTTGGGTCTCTCAGATCGGATGATGACGGCGCCTTCGGTGTTGTTCTCCCTCCTGGGGGCATCGTTTTGGAGCAAGTGTTGGCTGGAGGAGACTAGAGGAGGAGCGGTATTACATCTACCGTAAGGCCGACGACGGATCCCGGCGGCATGGCGCTGCGGTGTTTCGGCGATGGGCACGTGTGGATGGATACGTGCAGGATGGTGACGCTGTCTCGCACCATGGTGGTGACGACGGCAGCCCTGACAAGGTCGGTGCGTCAGTACCTGCTCTAGAGATGGATCTGTGGAAGACGGCGGCGGTGGCTTCTGAAAGTGCGTCGGACCGGTGTGTGACATAGTCCCGGTATGTGGCTGGCCTCGGGCATCCGGCTTTAGATGTTAGGCTTTGGTGCGATGTCTGTTTGGTATTCGGCTCGGACATTCGGCACCCCTTCATCAAGAGGATAGAAATAGCGACAGATGTTGCCAAGATGATGACTTCAGGCCTACTAATGTATTATTTTGTAAGGTCTTTATGAATAATTAATAAAATGACTGCATGCATTGGCTAAATGCAGAGGCCAGGGATACACTGGCGGAGCTATGTGTTACGAAAAGGGCTACGGCTCGTCCAATCCATGGAAACTATAGTGAGGGATTGATAGTATAGTGGGCTGTGAGTGCAAATATAGTGAACTTTCTTACTAGTGGCCCGCCCAGATTTTGTGATGTAGCTCCGCCATTGCGGCGTACATCCTCCTTTTCTTAAAAGAAAAACCTAGAAACCGTGATCGTGACATGTACTCAGGATCTGAACTGGTCTGCTTAGAGGTCACGAAATGTTACACCATAACTGCGTTACTGTAGAGATGATTTTTGTGATAACCAGAAAGCATATTGTGGGTAGACTTATGAAGGCCAGAGTCTTAGGCTGATTAAGATTTGCTATCATGCCAACATGGTGACGAATGAGATTGCGAAATTTTGCTTCCATTGCCGTTCAAAGGGTTTATTAGTGAGTAATGTGCCTTCCTGTTGTAATACCCGACTATAAAAATATTATTATTAATTAATATATGAATTATTAAAAGAACACTTTTCGTCGACACCTTCCTTATTATTGTCATTTATCTTGCTCTAGTGTAGCTCTACCTTTATGCTCTAGTGGGTCTGGTTCATGAGTGAGAAAAATATATACCCACCCCAATAATGGTTTTCTCAACCCTTCATTTTTTTCCTTTGGATATAACTTTAAAATTTATTAAGTCAACATTTGAAAGGTCTTCCTCCAAGCTTTGGAAGTTTACAGCGTAATTTTATAAGTGCACTAGCGGGATAAATACTTCTGGAAAATTTTAGAATGATAAAAAACACTTTTCAATTTGCTAGACAACGTGTAAGTGGAGTTCAAGAGGGAAAGTTCCCCTCAATTGATGATTGACAAAAACATGAATAGTCATCCCAAAAAAATGCAGGAAACATTTGGACTAATTAAGGATGGTAGTCAAAACATTTGTCCAACGCATTTTCTAGTTGGGTTTGACTATAATGCAGACATTTTGCTTTCCAGTTATGCTCAACATGGTTATATGATTTATTCTTCTACTTAGTTTACATTGGAGAATGTCAAAAGGCATTTAACTTTATTTGCAACCCCCCCCCCCTAGGTCTATTTACGAAAGGAGGATTTAATGATGAATGAGAATATTCCTCGTCCAATGAGTGGACACATATTGTCCTGACCATTGTACATTTGGAAGTTCATGCACAACAACACTTTATTGTATATTTCGCATTTGTAACCTTACAAACTTAGGATATCAACCTGCCCTTGCTCCATCAAAGATAACAATAGTGCTATAACTTAAGCATATGGACCCACTCCACTAAATATGAAAATATTGTATATAACATTTAGAATTCATCATCCATCAAAGTTAATGCATAGATTTATTGTTTCACAATGAATCTTCATAAATAATTAATGTGCATCATCTTTTATATTTCTCATGTAGTATACAAGAATATTTGAATTTATGCTTATGAAATGTACAAGGATGCAATAGATTCTTTGTTGATCATGAAAAAACATGCATACTATTTATTTTCCATTCTCACACTTTTCATGCACAAAAGAAGGTTATTGAACATGGCCATGGCTCAAGAAATATGGATGTTTGTGAAAAAGAGTTGTATGATACAAAATGGATAGGACTATAGGGTGTTCAAAAAACATATACCTCAAAGCTCTCAACGGTGAGGATAATACCTGAGGTGGGAGGAGAGGGTGGGGATATCATTTTTAATAGACAAATTATAATTTTCGTCCCTCGGTTTTTCCAAAAGTCTGAAATGGACCTCGGTTGAATATTTGTATTGAGATGAAAGAAATTTCTCCTTTTATTTTATGTATATTATGTAGCTCATCCCTGGAATATAATTTCAAGGTCTGATGGTTATGCAAACTACAATATGCACATGTTTTTATCTGCAAGTGTAGCTAGGTTCTAAAGCAACAATTCAGAAAATTAAAATGCAAAGTACACGTTTTCTCTTGTTGGGTAATTAGGCTAGATACTGGCAAACCTTTCGGCTAAGCTAGGTGATGAATTCTCATGTTTATTGATGCAGGCTTCCTAGTACAGCTATGGAATGGAAGAGGTGTATGTGTGTGGGATGAGAAAGAACAGGAAGAATTTGACTTACATGTGTTGCTGTTTGTAACCATCAACAATTGGCCTGCTCTTACTAACCTTTTAGAACGGACAAATAAGGGATACCACACATGCACACACTGTTTAGATGACACCGACAGTATATATTTGGACAAATGCAGGAAGAATGTGTACCTGGGGCATCGTTGATTTCTTCCGACCAACCATCAATGTCGAAAGAAAGGAAATCATTTCAAAGGTGAGGCAGATCACCGAAAGAAGCCCGCCCTCCGTACTGGTGATCACATACTTCATATGGTCAATGATTTAAAAGTAATCTTTGAAAAGGATCCTGGCGGACTATCTGTTCCGACTGATGATGCGAGACATGCACCCATGTGGAAGAAAAAAAATCTATATTATGGGACCTACCCTATTGGAAAGACCTAGAGGTCTGCTCTAAAATCGACGTGATGCGCGTGACGAAGAATCTTTGCGTGAATCTGCTAGGCTTCTTGGGAGTGTATGGGAAGACAAAAGATACACCGGAGGCACGGGAGGAACAGCAACATGTGCATGAAAAAGACGGCATGCATCCAAAGCAGTATGAAGGTCCTGCCAGCTACGCTCTTACCAAAGAAGAGAAGCAAATCTTCTTTGAATGCCTACTCAGTATGAAGGTCCCATCTGGCTTCTCGTCGAATATAACGGGAATAATAAATATGGCAGAGAAAAAGTTCCAGAACCTAAAGTCTCATGACTGCCACGTGATTATGACGCAACTACTTCCGGTTGCATTGAGGGGGCTTCTACCAGAAAACGTTCGATTAGCCATTGTGAAGCTATGTGCATTCCTCAATTCAATCTCTCAGAAGGTGATCGATTCAGAAATCCTCCAAGGTTTAGGAGCGATTTGGTGCAATGTCTTGTTAGTTTCGAGCTGGTGTTCCCAGCATCTTTCTTTAATATCATGGCGCACGTCCTAGTTCATCTAGTCGACGAGATTGTTGTTCTGGGCCCTGTATTTCTACACAATATGTTCCCCTTCGAGAGGTTCATTGGAGTCTTAAAGAAATATATTCATAACCGTGCTAGGCAAGAAGTAAGCATCTCCATGGGCCATCAAACAGAGGATGTCATTGGGTTTTGTGTTGACTTCATTCCTGACCTTAAGAAGATTGGCCTCCCTCAATCGCGATATGAGGGGAGACTGACTGGAAAAGGCACTCTAGGAGCGTACTCAATAATATGTAGGGACGGACATTCTTGGTCTCAAGCACACTACACAGTTCTACAGAATTCTACCTTGGTGACCCCGTAGGTCGATGAACATAAGAATATTCTGCGCTCCAAAGACCCGGAGCAGTGTGACGATTAGATTACATGTGAACACATTAGGACTTTCGGCAGATGGTTGCAAACACGTCTCATGCGTGACAACACTGTTTCTGATGAGCTGTACTCGTTGGCCAGGGGACCATCTTCGATTGTATTGACTTACAAAGGGTACGAGATAAATGGGAATACATTTTACACGATCGCCCAAGATCAAAATAGCACCAACCAAAACAGCGGTGTCCGCTTTGATGCAGCAACCAAGAGGGGAAAGGGCACATATTATGGTTACATAGTGGACATATGGGAACTTGACTATGGACATGATTTTAAGGTCCCTTTGTTTCAGTGCAAATGGCTCAATATCTCTAGAGGCGGGGTACAGGTAGAACCACAGTACAAAATGACAATAGTGGATCTAAACCATCTTGGGTACACAGACGAACCATTCATCCTAGCCAATTATGTGGCGCAGGTTTTCCATGTGAAGGACGTGTCTACCAAACCGAGAAAAAGATAAGATAAGGAAGCGAATACATCATACGATGAGCCAAAGCGCCACATAGTTCTTTCAGGAAAAAGAGACATCGTGGGATTGGAGGGAAAGACAGACATGTCTAAAGATTATGAAAAGTTTCTTGAAATTCCTCCCTTCAAAGTCAAGGCTGACCCAAGCACCCTCTTAAACGATGAAGATTATCCATGGTTATGGCACAATAAGCAAAGGACACAAGCGAAGAAAAAGTAAAGACTTTCTCTCCATAATTATTGTGATGATGCTTTTGATCTAGAATATCACCGCATTTACATGTGAGGAAATGAAATACCGTTGTAACAGATGAGTTTTCGTCCGAAACCCTGATACTTCGAAAGAGATTGTCCATTTTGTACATGAACTGTATCCAGTTTTTGCCGTAACCCTCTCAACCTTTTAGCACATGCTATGTGGGTGAAAAGATTATACCATGCCAACTTTCAACCTTTCCAGAGCTCATTTGTAGTGTTTTTCAATTTCTGGGTCATTTAGCTCAAAGAATGAACTAATAGCAAAAAAAATGAACTAGAAAACTTTTATGAAACTCTAATAGCAAAAAGCATGAACTAAAAATAATCAATTAAAATATTCTGTTATGATCAACTAAAATAAACTATAATATTCTTCAATAGCAAAAAGAATCAACTAAAAAGCTTTTATAAAACTCTAATAGCAAAAGGAATCAACTAAAAAGCTTTTATAAACCTCTAGTGTTTTTGAAACTAAAATTATATAAAATTCATGCAACTAAAATTATCAATGTACTTTTTGTTCAAAACATTAATAGCAAAAAGAATTTTCATAAAGAAATTTTATGTTAGAAACTTTAATAGCAAACTAAAATAACCAAATTTGTTTTTGATTAAAACAGACATTTAAAATAGCCTAAAACTTACCAAATTGAATATAATGATAAAACGCAGTAATATTAAATAGAACGAAAAAGAATCACTCAAAAATCTATTTTTTAGTAAAGTTATTCACAAACTAGTGATTCACACAAATTTCAAAAAATTCAAATTTGAAAACTAATGGCACTAATAGAATGTTTATAATTTTTGTGACCTAAAAAAAGAATCAGTGAAAAACAATAAGTAGGAACAAAATAAAATAAATAAAGCAAGAAACAAAACAAAAAATGGATTTTTTTAAATGCCACCAACTGGGCCACCACTGCCTGAATACGACTAGAAACCCAAACAGTTTGTTGGGCCAGGATTCAGGACCGCATAAGGCTCAATAGGCCCACACGCAGTGACAAATTAGGCCTGAAAGTCTGCAGTTGAGAGGAGCTCGGGAGGGTGTGCGCATCAGCGCTTATAAACCACTCCCAAGCTCTCTCGGCTAGCAAGGTGGGACTAAAATTTTGGCCCTGGGCAACACCACCCTTTGGTCCCGGTTGGTGGCACCAACCGGGACCAATGCACCCCATTAGTCCTGGTTGGTGTCACCAACCGGGACCAAAGGTCCCTGTTTCCCGCCCTTTGGGCTGCTGAAAACTGACCTTTGGTCCCGATTGGTGGCACCAACCGGGACAACCAGGACCAATGCCCCTCTTCAGTCCCGGTTGGTGCCACCAACCGGGACCAAAGGTCCCTGTTTACCGCCCTTTGGGCCGCTAAAAACTGACCTTTGGTCCCGGTTGGTGGCACCAACCGGGAACAAAGGGGGACATTGGTCGCGGTTGGTGCCACCAACCGGGTCCAATGCTCTGGCTATATAAGCCAACACTTAGGAATTTTCACCATTCTCATCTCGCCCCCGACGACGCCGACGTTGACGACATCGATGCCGCCCGCCGCCCCCACCGTCACCGTCGTCCCCGCCCGCCGCCCCCACCTCTGCCCGTCGGCCTCGACATCGCCCCCGCTCCTGCCCGTCGCCGCCGCCCCTGACGCCGGCCCCCGCTCCCCGCACCGACGCTCGTGGCTGCTCCCTGTCCGGACGCCCCGACCCCCAGTGAGCTGCCCGGCCCCTTCCCCTGCACTGTCGCCGCTCCTGCGCTGGCACCGCCGCTGCTCCTACATTTTTTTCATAAATTTTTTTTGTTCATAGCATTTTTTTCATATATATGTATGTATGGATGGATGGATGGATGGATGGATGTATGATGATTTTTTTGTTCATAGAATATATTTTTGTTCATAGATTTTTTTTGTTCATAGCATTTTTTTCATATGTATGGATGGATTGATGGATGGATATATGTATGGATGGATGTTCATTGAATATTTTTTGTTCATAGAAATTAGTTAAAATGAGGGGGGACGTCGAACGTTGGACATGAGGGGTGAGCGTCGTTGTTGTCTACCCCCTCCCCGATAACTTTGACATGAGGGGGGACGTCGGACATGACATGAGGGGTGACGTCGAACGTCGAACATTAGGGGTGAGCATCATTTTCGTCTACGCCCTTCCCGATAACGTCGACATGAGGGGGGACATCGGACATGACATGAGGGGGAACGTCGGACATCGGACATGAGGGGTGAGCGTCATTGTCATCTACCCCCTCCCCGATAACTTCAACATGAGGGGGGACGTCAGACATGACATGAGGGGGGACGTCGGACGTCGGACATGAGGGGTGAGCGGCATTGTCGTCTACCCCCTCCCCGATAACTTCGACATGAGGGGGGATGTCAGACGTGTCATGTGGAATTGTTGACATAGATTTATCAAGAATGTCCGCATTATGGATGTGCACAAGTTGATCCAATTTTTTTCTGATGTCATCTATATATATATATATATATATATATATATATATATTCTTCTATATGTCATGTTGTGTGTCAAAGTATTGAAGAAATCCATGGCTTCATCATTAGCCAGAAATAACAGGCGTATGATGCTACGAAGCTCTTCAAAGTTGTTTTGGAACGGAGTTCCGGATAGAATAATTCGCTTTTTGGTACGAATTTCAGCAAAAGCCTTCCAAAAAGCGATATTCAGAAGGCCCTTGCTGAACTTCGTACGAAAAAGCTAATTAATTATCCTATCCGGGACTCCGTTCCAAAACAATTTTGGGTAGCTTCGTACCATTATACGCCTGTTAGTTCCGGCTAATGATGAAGCCATGGTTTTCTTGAATCCTTTGACACTAGACAACGTGACATATAGAAGGGTAGATGAGATCAGGAAAAATATGGACCATTTTCTGCACATCCAGAATGGCGCCATTTCGTTAAATCCCTTAAAGGTTAAGAGAATCCCTTGTTTGACATTCATGAGATAGGAGGTCTGGACTTCGGACATTCATGAGAGAGGCGGTCTGGTCTGGTCGTCGAACATGTCATGTGATAGGTAGTATTTTTTTTGTTCATAGAAAACTCTGGTAACTCTTCAACATGAGGGGGGACGTCGATCAACCCCGTCTCGCCCTACCAAACCCTAGAAGCGTCGAGGCCATCCCAAACCCTAGAAGCGTTGTCGAGGCCACCCCAAACCGTAGAAGCGTCGAGGCCACTAATATGATTCCTTGTTGTGATTAGCTAGCTAGGTCTATGTTTTCCACTAATATATCCATCTCTCATGTTTGTATATTAATTGCAATGTTGTAATATTTGTAGAAACTATGGATCAAAGAGACTTGGAACAAGAACAATTCTTGGGGGACATAATCAGAGTCGGACATGATGCGTTGTCGTTTCTCAACGACACCGATGGTCTGGATGGAGAGGATGACGGCCCCAGTGATCGAACAATGGAGGAGGAAGGACATGATCATGATGGATCCAGTGACCGAATGCCAGAGGAAGAAGGAGACCATGGTGACGGCTCCGGTGACCCAACGGAGGAGGGAGCAGTTGCAGAGTCCGGCGAGGTATATATATATATTAATTAAGTGTGTGCTGACTAGATAATTGATGCATTAATTGTTTTGGTCTGTACATATATTAACTCTTCTTTCTTCTTTTATAGCCCTCTGGATCGAGCCAAACTTCGGTCACGAGACGAGGCCCGAAGAAAAGGTTGCGCAAGGATGAAAGGTTCACAATCACAGCACTCGCGGACGATGGCCTACTGATTGAACCAAAGTGGACCAAGGACGCATTTGCTGCTCAGTGCGGAGCTATTCTTAGGGACAACATCCCGATCAGCATTCAACCAATGGAATAAGCCAAAGGACGACGACCCTGAAATTTCTTATGTCACCGATAGACAGAAAGATGATCTTTGCACCTTGCTGAAGGCAAATTTCAGCCTACCTCCAGAGGAGGATCCGAATAACCTAGTTATAGAGCCACTGGTCAAGGAGTGTGCTCTTAAGAAGATGGCAGATCTATTCAGGAGGTGGAAAAATGAGTTGAAATCAAAGTTTTTGACAAAGGGAAGACACCAGAATTCATCGGCCGATTTAAGAAGATAAGAGATTACTGGCCCGCATTTGTGGCCTACAAGACATCGGACAAGATTAAGAAAATGTTAGAGACAAACAACATGAATGCTGCAAAGAAGAAGTATCAACATCACACGGGGTCAGGTCGCTACCTCAAAGCCCGTCCATTGTGGGACAAAGCTGAGAATGACCTGATTGCTAAAGGGGTCAAACCATAGACATTGAACTGGCCAGACCGTTCAAGGACTTGGTTCTTTGGAGTTGGGGGAACTTTGGACCCTGAAACAGGGAAGTGCCATTGGACGGACGAGCAACCTGCAATACCCGTCAAAAAGCTTCATAAGTATATCACCGAAGCGCAGGAAGGGATGTTCATTCCCGATAGAGAGAAGGACGAGCTGACTGAGGCCCTCGCGAATCCTGAGCACCCTGGACGAACATGAGGCACACCAGGCTCCATTACATGGAAGGTTGGGTTTCCCGACACAGGCGGTTACAGAATCCGGGAGAGAAAGAGGAAAGCGGAGCTGAGTGACATGCAGAAGCTCAATGCAAGACTACAAAAGCTAGAGGAACTTGAGAGCAAGCAAGCTGTCGGCCAACCATCTCAGCGGCACGAAGCTACCCCCCATCTCAGTGGAGAAGCAGTGTGGCTTCCACGGAGCTTGTTCAGCCTGACTTCATGGCTCCTAGCTACCCGTGGATACTATCATGGAGGCTCAACATTGCAAGCTTATGACGAAATGATGGAACCTTGCTTTTAAGGCGGTTGTCGCCTCTGTTGCAGCTCCTCAACCCAACGGAACGTTTCACTGCCTTCCGATTCCACATGGCTATGTTATTATGATTGGGGATGAAGTAATGGAGGAATTTGAGGAGCTCGAGCTTGACCACCCTACAGGTGAAGGGGAGAATTAGCTGGTTCATGCTTTGAGGAGTACATGTCTATGGCAGAAGGAGTACATCAAGCTTCCAAACTGGACGCCTCCGCCTCCTCCTCCTCCTCCTCCGGCGAGTCAAGTCACTCCACCTCCTCATCCTCCTCCTCCTCCTCCGGCGAGTGATCAGGGCACTGCACCTCCTTCTACGGCTCCTCCGGCGCGTTAGGGCACTTCGCCTCCTCCTTCGCATACTCCGGCGCGTCGGAGCAGTCCGCCTCCTCCTCCGCCTCGTCAGCAATGGCAGAAGACAGACGCCGCCGCTCCGGCTCATCCAACGTGTCGGAGCACTCCGCCTCCTCCGCCTTGTCAGCAACGACGGAAGAGAGACGCCGCTGCTCCGGCGGCTAACAGTACAAGTAGAGGCGAGAGGCAATTCAGATACGGTCCATCTCTCAAGGCTCCAGAAAAGTTACCATATGAGAGGACCGAGAAGGAAAACAAGGACATATGTCGTGCCGAAGTGAGGGATCATTTTGCAAAGAAAACTCAACCTCCAAAGGAGAAGCCAGATCCAGTGAAAGTGAAACGCACTATCGATGCCCTGAAGCGACCACCACCGCCTCCACCGGATTCCATCTATGTCTGCTGTATTAAAAAGACATATCAAGATGCGCGGCGGTTGGGAAGTACTTCCAGTGATGCAAGGTTAGCAGAATGAAGAAGTGGAAAAAATTCCCCAGCTCGGCAAACATGCAAACCAATCGTGCCCCCCGCTCAAGGTGTCTAGCGATATCGCTGCTGATCATACGGGGATGGTGCCCGATACCAATCCTGGTGATTACATGAGCGATGATGTGGTGTTTGAAGCAATGAAGGTGAACGAATTCATATGCCAGTATGGGAAGCCTCTCGTCAAACCTGATCATCCTCCTCTTACAATGATAATGCAAAGATAGCATGAATGGTACACGAAAACCTGCCACGAGTCTTGGAAGGATGCTTTGATGCTGAAAATTAAAGAGAAGCACGACCTCGTTGGAATGGATTAGTTGTCCGTTGAATTTGTCGAGATATTCCAGTTATACAATCAAAAGGCCATCAACAAAACAATCATGACTTCCTACTGTCTGTAAGTATTACTTCTGTAATTAAGTCTCTATATATAGCTCAGCTCTTTCATTGCATGTATATATAATTATCCTCACTATATTATGTAGATTGAAGATCGTCGAATGCACAAAAGCACAAATCTATTACATTGGGTTCATTAACCCAAATATCATACATGAATGGACGGTTAAACGCAGAGTAAAGAAATCGAGGACAACTTGCTAGAATCGTTGCTTGGAAATCAAAACAAAGAGAGAATAGTCTTTCTTTACAACTTCCAGTGAATGTTATTGTCTTGTGCATATTCGGTTTCCCTTATTACTCGAGGTTATAGTAATGTAATTGATGAGTTATGCATGCGTGCGCAGCTTCCACTTTATTCTGCTAAGGTTTAACCTTGAGCAGGGACTAATAATCGTCTTAGACTCAAGACAAAAAGATCCCCAAGAATATGCGGACATGACTGAAATTCTCCAAAAGTAAGTTCAATCGATCATTATCGCATCATATCGGCAACTTTGTTAATTTCCTTATATCAAGTAATTATTTTCTTTGTCTGGTAGGGTTTGAAAAGAGTTCACCGCAATTGTTCCGACACTGCCGAGGCAGCTGCGATTTACACACCCGAAAGTAAGTACTACTAGCTAGTTCCGTGCATCTCCCATTGATTCTAATTTCATAAATACCATTTATCATGCTTGATTATCAGTTTGATTGAACTCTATCTTTCGTAAAGTGCTTTTGGCAAGAAGAAGGGACTGATTTTTGTGGATACTACGTTTGCGAGTTCATCTACAACGTGACTGTTGGAAATATGCCCTAGAGGCAATAATAAATTAGTTATTATCATATTTCCTTGTTCATGATAATCCTTTATTATCCATGATAGAATTGTATTGATTGGAAACTCAGATACATGTGTGGATACATAGACAACTCCATGTCCCTAGTATGCCTCTAATAGACTAGCTCGTTGATCAAATATGGCTATGGTTTCCTAGTCATGGACATGAGATGTCATTTGATAACGGGATTAGATCAATAGGAGAATGATGTGATGGACAATACCCAAACTACAAACGTAGCATATGATCGTGTCAGTTTATTGCTACTGTTTTCTGCATGTCAAGTATCTGTTCCTATGACCATGAGATCATGCAAATCACTAACACCGGAGGACTACCTTGTGCGTATCAAACGTCGTAACATAACTGGGTGACTATAAAGCTGCTCTACATGTATCTCCGAGGGTGTATGTTGGGTTGGCATGGATCAAGACTGGGATTTGTTACTCCGTGTGACGGAGAGGTATCTTAGGGCCCACTCGGTAATACAACATCACAATAAGCCTTGAAAGCAATGTGAATAAGTGTTAGCCACGGGATCTTGCATTACAGAATAGAGTAAAGATACTTGCCGGTAATGAGGTTGAACTAGGTATGGAGATACCGACGATCGAATCTCGGGCAAATAACATACCGAAGAACAAAGGGAACAACATATGGGATTAACTGAATCCTTGACATAGAGGTTCGACCGATAATGATCTTCGTAGAATATGTAGGAACCAATATGGGTATCCAGGTCCTGCTATTGGTTATTAACCGTAGAGGTGTCTCGGTCATGTCTACATTATTCTCAAACCAGCAGGGTCTACACACTTAAGGTTCGGTGACGTTTCGGTAGTATAGAGTTATGTATGGTGGTGAAAGAAGGTTGTTCGGAGTCTCAGATGAGATCCTGTACATCACGAGGAGCTCTGGAATGGTCCGTAGGTAAAGATTGATATATAGGAAGTCCTGTTTTGGTCACCGAAAAAGTTTCGGGCTCATCGGTAGTATACCGAGAGTGACAAAAGGGTACCGGGGGACCATCGGGAGGGGTATTTCGACGCAAGAGGCTACATGGGCTGTGGGATAAGGAATACCAGCCCTTAGTGGTCTGGCTGAAGTCCCACTGTAGGCCCATGCGGCTAAGGAAGAAAACCCAAGGTGGAAAGAAGGCAAAAGCGGGAAAATAAGGATGGAGCCCTAATCCTACTAGGAGTGGAGGAGGAGGACTCCTCCCTCCCACTTCGGCCGAACTAGGATTGGCTCCCTTGGGAGCCAAGCCTCCTCCCTCCCCTCCTCCTATATTTACGAGAGGTTTTGAGGGTTTTTGACACAGAAAATAGCCACGTGCTACCTCTCCTCTAGATCGTAGTTTCTCCTCTAGATTGGTTTCAGCGGTGCTTAGGCGAAGCCCTGCTAGAATAGCTCCACCACCATCGCTGCAACGCCATCGTGCTGCTGGAGAACTCTTCTACCTCTCTGCTCCCTCTTGCTGGATCAAGAAGACAGAGATCGTCATCGAGTTGTACGTGTGCTTAACGCGAAGGTGTCATCCGTTCGGCGCTAGATCGGAAGGACAGTGATCAAGATCGCGAGACGATTCTTGATTGGATCACGAGACGGATCGTGATGAGATCGCGGGATGGATCGTCATTGAATCGCGGGACAGATCGTGATGGGATCGTGGGACACTCGGCGATTTGGATCGTAAACACGTCCGACTACATCAACCGCGTTTCTTAACGCTTCCCACTTAGCGATCTACAAGGGTATGTAGATCCGCTCTCCCCCTCGTAGATGCTCATCACCATGGATAGATCTTGCGTGTGCGTAGATTTTGTTTTGTTTCCCATGCGACGTTCCCCAACAGTGGCATCATGAGCTAGGTCTATGTGTAGATGAGATCTCGAGTAGAACACAAAGAGTTTGTGGGCATTGATGCTTAGATTTCTTCCTCCCTTAGTCGTGTTTTGGTTCAGCGGTATTGTGGGATTAAGTGGCCTGGACCAAACTTACTCGTATGCTTACAAGAGACCGGTTCCATCGACTGACATGTAACTTCATTGCACAAAGATGGCTGGCGGGTGTCTGTTTCTCCTACTTTAGTTGGATCGGATTCGAGAAAGGCTGTCCTTGAGAAGGTTGAAAAACAACTTATGTATCACCGTTGTGGTTTTTGCGTAGGTGAGAATTGTTCTTGCTAGATACCCGTAGCAGCGACGTAAAACGTGCAACAACAATTAGAGGACGTCTAACTTGTTTTTACAGGGTATGTTGTGATGTGATATGGCCATTTACATGATGAGATATATGGGATGTATGAGATGATCATGTATTGTATAGAATATCACGACTTGCATGTCAATGAGTACGACAACCGGAAGGAGCCATAGGGTTGTCTTTAATTATTGTATGACCTGCCTGTCAATCATTAAGCGCTATGTAATGTTTTATTTTATCACTAAATAGTAGCAATAGTAGTAGAAGAATGGTGGGCGCGACAACCCCGATGGCGACACATTGATGGAGATCATGGTGTCATGCCGGTGACGATGGAGATCATGCCAGTGCTTTAAGGATGGAGATCAAAAGCACAAGTTCATGGCCATATCATGTCACTTATGATTTGCATGTGATGTTAATCCTTTTACGCACCTTGTTTTGGTTAGGACGACAATAGCATTATAAGGTGATCCCTCACTTAAATTTCAAGGTAAAATTGGGTTCTCCCCGAGTGTGCACCGTTGCGAGAGTTCGTCATGTTGAGACACCACGTGATGATCTGGTGTGATAGACTCTACGTTCACATACAACGGGCACAAGCCAGTGTTGCACGTGTAGAACACTCGGGTTAAACTTGACGAGCCTAGCATGTACATGGACTCGGAACACAAGAGACCGAAAGGTCGAACATGAGTCATATAGTAGAGATGATCAACATGATGCTGTTCACCATTGAAACCACCTCAACTCACGTGATGATCGGACTTGAGTTGGTGAATTTGGATCATGTATCACTCGAATGACCGGAGGGATGTTAATTTGAGTGGGATTTCTTAAGTAATATGATTAATTGAACTCATTATCATGAACAAAGTCAGTAGTGTCTTTGCAAATTATGTTGTAGATTACAAGCTCGCGCCGTAGCTCCCTTGAGTTTTTTTATGTTCCTAGAGAAATAGAATTGAAAGATGATGGTAGCAATACTGCGGACTGGATCTGTGATCTGAGGATTGTCCTCATTGCTGCAAAGAAGGCTTATGTCCTTAATGCACCACTCGGTGCGCCACCCCCTCTAGCGTCGTCTGAAGATGTTGTGAACATCTGACAGGCACGTTATGATGACTACTTGATAGTTTAGTGTGTCATGCATTGCGGGTAATAATTGAGGCCCCCAAAACATTTTGAACATCACAGAACATATGAGATGTTCTAAGATCTGAAATTGGGATCTCAGGCTCGTGCCCGTGTTGTGAGATATGAGATCTCCAACAAGATTCTTTGCCTGCGAGATGAAGGAGAATAGCTCAATCGTTGAGCATGTGCTCAGATTGTCTGGATGCTACGATCGCTTGAATCGAGTGGGAGTTTATCTTCCAGATAAGATAGTGATCGATATAGTTCTTTGAGTCACTGTCACTAAGCTACTAGAACTTCGTGATGAACTATAATTATGCCAGGGATGGAAATAATGATCCCTGAGCTGTTCGTGATGTTTGACACCGCGAAGGAAGAAATCAATAAGGAGCATCAAGTGTTGACGGTTAGTGAAACCATTTGTTTCGAGAAGGGCAAGGGCTAAGAGGAAAACTTCATGGATGGCGAGACAGTTGCTGCTCCCGTGAAGCAACCCAAAGTTGAACCCAAACTCGAGACTAAGTGCTTCTATTATGAGGAGAGCGGTTGTGGAATTGGAACAACCCTAGATACTTGGTAGATATGAAGGGTGGCAACATCGACAGAAGTATATTTGATATACGTGTTATTGATGTGTACCTTGCTAGTACTCCTAGTAGCACCTGTGTATTGGATACCGGTTCGGTTGCTAAATGTTAGTAACTCGAAATAAAAACTACAAAATGAACAGAGACTAGCTAAGTGTGAGGTGACAATGTGTTGGAAATGTTTCCAAGGTTGATATGATCAACATCACATGCTCTCTCTACCTTTGAGATTAGTGAAAAACCTAAATAAATGTTATTTGGTGTTTGTGGTTAGCATGAACGTGATTATGTCGTGTTTATTGCAATATGGTTATTAATTTAAGTTATAGAATAATGGTTATTCTATTTACATGAATAATACCTTCAATGGTCATGCAACCAATAAGAATGGTTTATTGAAATCATGATCGTAGTAATACACATGTTCATAACATCGATGCCAAAAGATGCAAAGTTAATAACGATACTTGTGGCACTGCCGCTAATGGTCATAATGGTGTAAAGCGCATGAAGAAACTCCATGCTAATGGATATTTGGACTCACTCGATTTTGAATCAGTTGAGACATGCGTACCATGCCTCTTAGGCAAGATGACTAAGACCCCATTTTCCAGTTTGATGGAGCGGGCAAGTGACTTATTGGAAATGATACATGTTGATGTATGCAATCCAAGGAGTGTGGTAGCGTGCGGTGGATATCGTTATTTTCTTATCTTCACTGATAATTTGAGTAGATATAGTGTATATTTACTTAATGAAACACAAGTCTGAATCATTTGAAAAGTTCAAGCAAAATCAAAGTGAAGTTTGAGATCATCGTGACAAGAAGGTGAAATGTCTACAATATGATCGTGGAGGTGAATATCTGAGTTACGACTTTGGTATACAACTTAAGACAAAGTGGAAGTTGTTTCACAACTCACGCCACCTGGAACACCATAGGGTGATGGTGTGTCCGAATGTCGTAGTCATGCTCTATTGTATGTGGTGCGAACTATGATGTCTCTTATCGTTTTGCCACTATCGTTTTGGGGTTATGCATTAGAGACAACTACATTCACTTTAAAATAGGGCACCATATGAATACGTTGAGATGACACCGTATGAATTATGGTTTGATAGAAACCTAAGCTGTCATTTCTGAATGTTTGGGGCTGCGACCATTATGTAAAAAGCTTTTCACCTAATGAGCTCGAACCCAAAGCAGACAAATGCATCTTCATGGAATACCCTAAGAATAGTTGGGTATACCTTCTATCTCAGATCCGAGTGCAAAGTGTTTGTTGCTAAAAAAGGGACCTTTCTCGAGAAAGAGTTTCTCTCGAAAGAATTAAGTGGGAGGAAGATAGAAGTTGATGATGTTGTTGAACCTTTGTTTCAACTAGAGAGTAGCGCAGCGCATAAAGACGTTTCCATGGAGCCTACGTTAGTTGAAGAGGAAGTTAATGATCATGATCATGAAGCTTCGGATCAAGTTACTATCAAACCTCGTAGGTCGACAAGGACGCGTTCTGCTCCTGAGTGGTACGGCAACCCTGTCTTAGAGGTCATGTTGTTGGACAACAATGAACCTACGAGCTATGAAGAAGCGATGATGGGCCCGGATTCCGACAAATGGTTAGAGGCCATGAAATCCGAAAAAGGATCCATGTATGAAATCCAAGTATAGACTTTGGTAGACTTACTCATTGGACGGCAGGTCGTTGAGTACAAATGGGCCTTTATGATGAAGACACACGCTGATGGTAAATGACACCATTTATATAGCTCAACTTCTCGCAAAGAAGTTTCCGACAAGTTCAAGGAGTTGACTACGATGAGACTTTCTCACTCGTAGCGATGCTAAAGTTTGTTGGAATTATGTTAGAAGTTGTTGCATTTTTCAATTATGAAATCTGGCAGATGGATGTCAAAACGTCGTTTCCTTAACAGTTTACTTGAGGAAAGGTTATATGTGATACAACCAGAAGGTTTTGTCAGTCCTAAGGATGCTAAAAGGTGTGCAAGATCCACCTATCCTTCTTTGGGCTGGAGCAAGCATCTTGGAGTTGGAATATACGCTTTGATGAGGTGATCAAAGTTTTCGGCTGTATACAAAGTTTACGAGAAACTTGTATTTACAAGAAAGTGAGTGGGAGCACTATAGAATTTCTGATAAGCATATGTGGATGACATATTGTTGATCGGAAATGATGTGGAATATCTAGAAAGCATAAAGGGTTGTTTGAAAAGAATTTTTCAAAGGAAGACCTGGATGAAGCTACTTAATTGTTGGGCATCAAGATCTATAGAGATAGATCAAGACGTCTGATAAGACTTTCAATGAGTACATTGTTGGGAAATGTTGCATGGGAAACAAAAAAATTCCTACGCACACGCAATATCTATCCATGGTGATGAGCATCTATGACAGGGAGAGTGGATCTACATACCCTTGTAGATCGCTAAGCGCGAAGCATTAAAAACATGTTTGGTGTAGTCGAACGTCTTCGCGATCCAAATCGCCAAGCGTCCCGCAATCCAATCACGATCCGTCTCGCTATCTCATCACGATCCGTCCCACGAACTCATCACAATCCATCCCGCGATGCAATCACGAATCGTCTCGCGATCTTGATCACGGTCCTTTCGATCTAGTACCGAACGGACGACACCTCCGCGTTCAGCACACGTACAGCTCGATGACAATCTCCGTTTTCTTGATCCAGCAAAAGGGAGTGGAGAGGTAGATGAGTTCTCCGGCAGCGTGACGGTGCCGCGACGATGGTGGTGGAGCAATACCGGTAGGGCTTCGCCTAAGCACTGCAGAAAACCAATCTAGAGGAGAAACTATGCACTAGAGGAACGGGTAGCACGTGGCTGAAAATCAAGTGCCAAAAACCCTAAAACCTCTAGTATATATAAGAGGAAGAGAGGAGGAGGCTTGGCCCTCAATGGGCCAGCCCTTGGCTTCGGCCAAATCAAGGAGGAGAGGAGGAATCCTCCTCCAATCCTAGTAGGACTAGGACTCCTCCTTATTTTGGTCTTTTTGCCTTTTGCCACCTTTTTCTCTTTGGGCTTTTCTTCCCAGCCGCATGGGCCTTGTGTGGGACTTCCACCAGCCCACTAATGGCTGGTATTCACTCTCCCACAGCCCATATAGCCTCTTGGGTCGAAATACAGCTCCCGATGGTCTCCAGGTACACTACCGGCACTCCCGATACACTACTGATGAGCCCAAACCTTTTTCGGCGACCAATATAGGACTTCCTATATATCAATCTTCAGCCCCGAACCATTCCGGAGCTTCTCTTGACGTCCGGGATATTATCCGGTACTCGGAACAACCTTCGGTCACCACCATACATAACTCTATGCTACCGAAACATCACCGAACCTTAAGTGTGCAAACCCTGCGGGTTCGAGAACTATGTTAACATGACCGAGACACCTCTACGGTCAATAACCAATAGCGGGACCTGGATGTCCATATTGGTTCCTACATATTCTATGAAGATCTTTATCGGTCGAACCTCTATGTCAAGGATTCAGTTAATCCCGTATGATGTTCCCTTTGTTCTTTGGTATGTTACTTGCCTGAGATTCGATTGTCGGTATCTCCATACCTAGTTCAACCTCGTTATCGGAAAGTCTCTTTACTCGTTCCATAATACAAGACCCTGTGACTAACACTTAGTCACATTGGTTGCAAGCCTTATTGTGATGTAGTATTACCGAGTGGGCCCTGAGATACCTCTCCATCACACGCAGTAACAAATTCTAGTCTTGATCCATGCCAACCCAACAGAAACCCTCGGAGATACCTGTAATGCACCTTTATAGTCACCCAGTTACATTGCAATGTTTGATACACACAAGGCATTCCTCCT
Source organism: Hordeum marinum (assembly GCA_022496015.1). Lineage (NCBI taxonomy): Eukaryota > Viridiplantae > Streptophyta > Magnoliopsida > Poales > Poaceae > Hordeum > Hordeum marinum. Next base: position 66,738,303 of record CM039673.1, read on the forward strand.
GTGTCCGTGAGTTGCATGATCTGATGGACATAGGAACATATACTTGACATGAAGAAAACTGTAGCAATAAACTGACACGATCATATGCTACGTTTTATAGTTTGGGTCTTGTCCATCACATCATTCTCCTAATGATGTGATCCCATTATCAAATTACATCTCATGTCAACCTTAACCATCTTTGATCAACGAGCCAGTCTACTAGAGGCATACTAGGGACATGGTGTTGTCTATGTATCCACACATGTATATGAGTTTCCGATCACTACAATTCTAGCATGGATAATAAACTATTATCATGAACAAGGAAATATGATAATAACTAATTTATTATTGCCTCTAGGGCATATTTCCAACAGTCTCCCACTTGCACTAGAGTCAATAATCTAGTTCACATCACCATGCGGTTCGCATTGTTGTGAATGTAACACCTAGTGAGTTCTGGGTCTCGATCATGCTTTGCATGTGAGAGAGGTCTTTTAGTCAACGGGTTTGCGATATTCAGATCTGTGTGTACTTTGCAAATCTCTATGTCAAACCGTAAACACTGCTATTCCACTCCACTTGGAGCTATTCCAAATGGCTGCTCCACTATATGCATTCGGATTGCTACTAAGAGTCATCCGGATTGGTGCTAAAGCTTTTATCGACGTATCTCTTTATGACGAACTCTTTATCACCTCCATAATTGAGAAACATTTCCTTAGTCTTTTAGTTACTAAGGATAATCTTGACCGATGTCCAGTGATCCACTCGAGGACCTCTCTCATACCCCTTGACGGACTTATGGCAAGGCACACACAGGTGCGGTACACAACATGGCATACCATACAGAGCCTATGGCTAAGGCATAGGGGACGACGTTCGTCCTTTCTCTTTCTTCTGCCGGGGTCAAGATTTGAGTCTCACTCAACTTCACACCTTACAAAGCAGGCGAGAACACTTCTCTCTGACTCATCCAATTTGAACTCTTTCAAAATCTTGTCAAGGTATGTACTTATTGAAAGTCTGATCAAGCATCTTGATCTATCTCTACAGATCTTGATGCTCAATAATTAGGTAGCTTTATCTAGGTCTTCCTTTGAAAAACTCCTTTCAAACAACCCTTTATGCTTTCCAGAACTTCTACATCATTTCCGATCGACAATATGTCAACCACATATGTTTACCAGAAACTCTATAGTGCTCCCACTCACTTTATTGTAAATAAAAGTTTCTCATAAACTTTGTATAGACTCAAAAACTTTGATCACCTCATCAAAGCATATATTCCAACTCCAAGATGCTCGCTCCATCCCATAGAAGGATTGTTGAAGCTCGCACACCTCTTACCATCATTAGGACTGACAAAACCTTCTGGTTGTATCAGATACAACCTTTCCTCAAGGAAGGAAACTATGTTTTGACATCCATCTGCCAGATTTCATAATTGAAAAATGCAGCAACTGCTAACATAATTCCAACATACTTTAGCATCGCTACGAGTGAGAAAGTCTCATCGCAGTCAACTCCTTGAACTTGTCGTAAACTTCTTTGCAACAAGTCGAGCTTTATAAATGGTGACATTTACCATTAGCGTATGTCTTCCTCTTAAAGGTCCATTTGTACTCGACGACCTGTCGTCCAACGAGCAAGTCTACCAAAGTCTACACTTGGTTTTTATACATGGATCCTTTCTCGGATTTCATGGCCTCTAACCATTTGTCGGAATCCGGGCCCATCATCGCTTCTCCATAGCTCGTAGGTTCATTGTTGTCCAACAACATGACCTCTAAGACATGGTTGTCGTACCACTCAGGAGCAGTACACGTCCTTGTCGACCTACAAGGTTCGACAGTAACTTGATCCGAAGCTTCATGATCATCATCATTAACTTCCTCTTCAACTAACGTAGGCTCCACAGAAACATCTTCCTGCGCTGCGCTACTCTCTCGTTGAAGCAAAGGTTCAATAACCTTATCAAGTTCTATCTTCCTCCCACTCAATTCTTTCGAGAGAAACTTTTTCTCGAGAATGCACCCAGTTTTAGCAACAAACATTTTATGCTTGGATCTGAGATAGAATGTTCACCCAACTGTTCTTACACTAGTAGAATGTTGATCAGTAGTCCTGGTCGGGATGTTCCTTTAGTACCGGTTCCTCAACCGGTACTAACGGGTCAGGACTAAAGGTCCAGACCTTTAGTACCGGCTGGCCCATGGATCGGTACTAAAGGCCCACCACGTGGCTGCCTGCGTGGGCTGGTGGTGGAGGATCTTTAGTACCGGTTGGTGATACCAACCGGTACTAAAGGGCCACGACGTGGTTGCCTGCGTGGGCTGGTGGTGGAGGACCTTTAGTACCGGTTGGTGATACCAACCGTAAGTGTTACCAACCGGTTTTTAAAATAAAAAAATCGATTTTTTATATTTTTCCTAATTTTCAAATTTGTGAATTATCCAATTATTTAATCTCTAATCACCCCTCTTCACTGCTTTTGAATTATTTGACAATTTAATCTCTAATCACCCTCACTCCAAATCATCTAACTTCCCAGCCGGTCACCCATCCTCTCACTGCTCTAACCCGAGCACGCTTAACTTTCGAGTTCTATCACCCTTTGTTTCCAAGTCTGGACTTGTTGTTTTCCTGACAGTAGTAAGCTATCAATCCTATTAACCGTTATGTCTTGATGTCACATTATTTAATTTTTTGAATTAAAAATAATTATTAAAATAAAAAAATATTGAATTTCTATGAAAATGAAATAAGTAATATTATTATTTTATTCATTTTTTGCCATATATTCAATTCATATGGCATAATTAATATCTTTAAATCTGTAAATCGAAATTCAACAAATAATATATCCATTATTATCAGAAAAATGTGAGGAATCCAAATATGACATCATTTACTTATTTTTAAATAAAATTATTTTTATTTATTTTTTTGATTTTGTAGGAAAAAATCTTCTTTTTGAAATAACTTTTTTTACTTTTAGGATTTCGAGAATCTGAGAAAACTTCACCGGGTAAACCCGGTGAAATCGAGTCCTAATTTTTCTCTAGTTTTTCTTGTATATTAAACTAACCCCGGTGATCCTCTAACATGCGTTTTAACTTCAACCTCTCCTTATCATTTTCGCAGTTTCTCTTTGCATCAGCAATGACCCGACCCAAAATCATCAGTAGGCTCATCTGATGCCTCTTCTTCAGCTTCCCCCATTGTTGTATCGGTGAAAGGATAGTTGTCATCATCCTCTTCTTCTACATTGCCTTCCATTATAACCCCTCTTTCTCCGTGCTTGGTCCAACAGCTATAGCCGGACATGAAACCGGACTTCAGCAGGTGGTAGTGAAGGGTTTTTGAGGTAGAGTAATTCCTATCATTCTTACAGTCACGACATGGACAACACATGAAACCATTCTGCTTGTTTGCCTCAGCCACACGAATAAAATCATGCAGGCCAGTAAGAAACCCTGGACTTAGTCAGCCATCGTACATCCATTGCCTGCTCATGTTCACTACACAACATCAAAGTGACTAAATTAATACAACTTCATCATCACATTACAACCAAAAGTACAGCTAGCAGTGACCAAATATTATAACTGCAAATAATAGATACTTATAGTTCATACATACATCTCATAAAACAACATACAACTATCTCAACTTATTATGTACCAAGCACGGAGAAAGAGAGGTTATTATGGAAGACAACGAGGAAGAGGATGACGACAAATACCCACCCCTTGAATACGGTGATGCTGCAATGGGGGAAGCTGAAATTCAAGAAAATGAAATGTCTTTTGCAACATATGAGGTTATGTCCGAAACCTTGATACTTCGAAAGAGACTGTCCGTTTTGTACACGAAGTGCATCCAGCTTTTTCCATAACCCTCTCAACTTTTTACCACATGCTATGTGGGTGAAATGATGATACCATGCCAACTTTCAACCTTTTCAGAGTTCATTTGTAGTGCTTTTCAATTTCAGAGTCATTTAGCTCAAAAAAATCAATAACTGCATGAAAAATAACAAATGAAGTCAGAAAGGGTTGAAAATTGATGATGTGGCTTTGAATGGTGCATTTTGAACACACAAAAAGCCTGGAGTTCAAATAAGTTCAAGAAAATGAAATGCCTTTTGCAACGGATGAGTTTATGTCCGAAACCCTGATACTTCGAAAGAGACTGTCCGTTTCGTACACGAAGTGCATCCAGCTTTTGCCGTAACCCTCTCAACTTTTTAGCACATACTATGTGGGTGAAATGATGATACCATGCCAACTTTCAACCTTTTCAGAGTTCATTTGTAGTGCTTTTCAATTTTAGGGTCACTTAGCTCAAAAAAATCAATAACTGCATGAAAAATAACAAATGAAGTCAAAAAGTGTTGAAAATTGATGATGTGGCTTTGAATGGTGCATTTTGAACACACAAAAAGCCTGGAGTTCAAATAAGTTCAAGAAAATGAAATGCCTTTTGTAACAGATGAGTTTATGTCCGAAACCCTGATACTTCGAAAGAGACTGTCCGTTTTGTACACGAAGTGCATCCAGCTTTTGTCGTAAGCCTCTCAACTTTTTAGCACATGATATGCAGGTGAAATGATGATACCATGCCAACTTTCAACCTTTTAGAGTTCATTTGTAGTGCTTTTCAATTTCAGGGTCATTTAGCTCAAAAAAATACAATAACTGCATGAAAAATAACAAATGAAGTCAGAAGGGGTTGAAAATTGATGATGTGGCTTTGAATGGTGCATTTTGAACACACAAAAATCCTAGAGTTCAAATAAGTTCAAGAAAATGAAATGCCTTTTGCAACAGATGAGTTTATGTTCAAACCCCTGATACTTCGAAAGAGACTGTCCATTTTGTACACGAAGTGCATCCAGCTTTTGCCGTAACCCTCTCAACTTTTAAGCACATACTATGTGGGTGAAATGATGATACCATGCCAACTTTCAACCTTTTCAGAGTTCATTTGTAGTGCTTTTCAATTTCCAGGTCATTTAGCTCAAAAAAATCAATAACTGCATGAAAAATAACAAATGAAGTCAGAAAGGGTAGAAAATTGATGATGTGGCTTTGAATGGTGCATTTTCAACACACAAAAAACCTGGAGTTCAAATAAATTCAAGAAAATGAAATGTCTTTTGTAACCGATGAGTTTCCGTCCGAAACCCTGATACTTCGAAAGAGACTGTCCGTTTTGTACACGAAGTGCATCCAGCTTTTGCCATAACCCTCTCAACTTTTTAGCACATGCCATGTGGGTGAAATTATGATACCATGCCAACTTTCAACCTTTTCAGAGTTCATTGTAGTGCTTTTCAATTCCAGGGTCATTTAGCTCAAAAAAATCAATAACTGCATGAAAAATAACAAATGAAGTCAGAAAGGGTTGAAAATTGATGATGTTGCTTTGAATGGTGCATTTTGAACACACAAAAAACCTAGAGGTCAAATAAGTTCAAGAAAATGAAATGCCTTTTGTAAGAGATGAGTTTCCGTCCGAAACCTGATACTTCGAAAGAGATTATCCGTTTTGTACATGAAGTGCATCCAGCAAACAGAATGAACTAAAAATGATCAATTTACTATTATTTTATGAACAATAATATTCTTCAATAGCAAAAAGAATCAACGAAAAATCTTTTATAAAACTCTAATAGCAAAAATAAACTCTAAAAGCTTTTATAAACCTCTAGTATTTTTGAAACTAAAATTACATAAAATCTAAAAATTACCGTATGTGTAGGAAGTCTTTAGTACCGGCTGGTGACACCAGCCGGTACTAAAGGTTGCCCTTTAGTACCGGTTGGTGTCACCAGCCGGTACTAAAGGTGCACGCGGGGCCCAAGTCTGACCAAAAGCATGTCACGCCCCTTTAGTACTGGCTCGTGACATGAACCGGTACTAAAGATTTGTCACGAGCCGGTACTAAAGGTTGCCCTGGTCCTAGCCATTAGAGCCGGCTCAAACCGGGACTAATACCGTCTTTAGTACCGGCTCGTAACCAGACCGGGACTAATGCTTGGGACGAAAGGTCTGTTTTCTACCAGTGTTAGGGTATTCTATGAAGATGCATTTGTCCGCTTTGGGTTCGAGCTCATTAGGTGAAAACATTTTCCACACAAGTGTCGTACCCCCAAGCATTCTTAGGTTTCTATCAAACCATAATTCACACGGTGTCATCTCAACGGATTTAGATGGTGCCCTATTTAAAGTGAATGTAGTTGTCTCTAATGCATAACCCCAAAATTATAGTAACAAAACGATAAGAGACATCATAGCACGCACCATATCCCATAGAGCACGACTATGACGTTCGGACACACCATCACACTATGGTGTTCCAGGTGGCATGAGTTGTGAAACAACTTTCACATTGTCTAAAGTTGTATGCCGAACTCGTAACTCAGATATTCACCTCCATGATCATATCGCGGATATTTTTATCTTCTTGTCACGACGATCTTAAACCTCACTCTGAATTTGCTTGAACTTTTCAAATGATTAAGACTTGTGTTTCATTAAGTAAATATACACCATATCTACTCAAATCATTAGTGAAGGTAAGAAAATAATGATATCCACCGCACACTACAAGACTCATTGGATTGCATACATCAATATGTATTCTTTCCAATAAATCAGTTGCCTGCTCCATCAAACCGGAAAACGGGGTCCTTAGTCATCTTGCCCAAGAGGCATGGTTCGCATGTCTCAACCGATTCGGAATCGAATGAGTCCAAAGATCCATCAATATGGAGTTTCTTCATGCGATTTATACCAATATGACATTTAGCCGCAGTGCCACAAGTATGTGGTACTATCATTAGTAACTTTGTATCTTTTTGCATCAATGTTATGAACATGTGTATTACTACGATCAAGATTCAACAAACCATACTCACTGGGTGCATGACCATTGAAGTTATTATTCATGTAAACAGAATAACCATTATTCTCTAACTTAAATGAATAACCGTGTTGCAATAAACATGATCTAATCACGTTCATGCTCAACGCAAAACACCAAATAACATTTATTTAGGTTCGTCACTAATCCCAAAGGTAGAGAAAGCGTGTGATGTTGATCACATCAACCATTGGAAACATTTCCAACACACATCGTCACCTCACCCTTAGCTAGCTCTCTCTTTATTCCGTAGCTTTTATTTTGACTTACTAACATTTAGTAACCGAACTGGTATCCAATACCCAGGTGCTACTAGGAGTACTAGCAAGGTACACATCAATAACACGTATATCAAATATACTTTTGTCGACGTTGCCAGCCTTCTTATCTACCAAGTATCTAGGGTTGTTCCGCTTCAGCGACTACTCTCCTCATAATCGAAGCACTTAGTCTCGGGTTTGGGTTCAACTTTGGGTTGCTTCACTAGAGCAGCAACTGACTTGCCATCCATGAAGTTTCCCTCCTTGCCCTTGTCCTTCTCGAAACTAGTGGTTTTACTAACCATCAACACTTAATGCTCCTTCTTGATTTCTACCTTCGCGGTGTCAAACATCGCGAACACCTCAGGGATCATTATTTCTATCCCTGGCATTTTATAGTTCATTACTAAGTTCTAGTAGCTTAGGAACAGTGACTTGGAGAACTATATCAATCACTTTCTTATCTGGAAGATCAACTCCCACTCGATTCAAGCGATTGTAGCACCCAGACAATCTGAGCACATGCTCAACGATTGAGCTATTCTCTTTCATCTTGCAAGAAAAGAAACTTGTTGGAGATATCATATCTCGCAACACGGGCACGAGCCTGAGATCCTAATTTCAGCTCTTAGAACATCTCATATGTTCCGTGACGTTCAAACAATTTCGGAGCCTCAATTCTAAGCCGTAATGCATGATGCACTAAACAATTAAGTAGTCATCAGAACGTGTCAGTCAGATGTTCATAACATCTACAGACGACGCTAGAGGGGTTGGCGCACCGAGCGGTGCATTAAGGACATAAGCCTTCTGTGCAGCAATGAGGACAATACTCAGATCATGGACCTAGTCTGCAATATTGGTACCATCATCTTTCAACTCTATTTCTCTAGGAACATATAAAAATACAAGGGAGCTATAGCGTGAGCTAGTAATCTACAACATAATTTGCAAAGACACTACTGACTATGTTCATGATAATGAGTTCAATTAATCAAATTACTTAAGAACTCCCACTCAAATTGACATCCCTCTGGTCATTCGAGTGATACATGATCCAAATTCACCAACTCAAGTTTGATCATCACGTGAGTTGAGGTGGTTTCAATGGTGAACATCATCATGTTGATCATATCTACTATATGACTCATGTTCGACCTTTCGGTCTCTTGTGTTCCGAGGCCATGTATGTACATGTCAGGCTCGTCAAGTTTAACCTGAGTGTTCTGCATGTGTAGCACTGGCTTGCACCCGTTGTGTGTGAACATAGAGTCTATCCCACCTGATCATCACGTGGTGTCTCGACACGACGAACTTTCGCAACGGTGCACACTCGGGGAGAACACAATTCATCTTGAAATTTAAGTGAGGGATCACCTTATAATGCTACCGTTGTCCTAAGAAAAACATGGTGCATAAAAGGATTAACATCACATGCAAATCATAAGTGACATGATATGGCCATGAACTTGTGCTTTTGATCTCCATCTTGAAAGCACTGGCATGATTTCTATCGTCACCGGCACGACACCATGATCTCCATCATCTTGATGTCCATCAACGTGTCGCCATTGGGGTTGTCGCGCCCACCATGCTTCTAATACTATTGCTACCATTTAGCGCTAAAGTAAAGCATTGCATAGCCCTTAATGATTGACACGCAAGTCATACAACAATTAAAGACAACCCTATGGCTCCTGGCGGTTGCCATACTCATCGACATGCAAGTCATGATATTCTATGCAACACATGATCATCTCATACATCACATATATCTCATCATGTAATTGGCCATATCACATCACAACATACCCTGCAAAAGAAAGTTAGACGTCCTCTAATAGTTGTTGCATGTTTTACGTGGCTGCTACGGGTATCTAGCAAGAACAATTCTCACCTACGCATAAACCACAACGGTGATACATAAGTTGCTTTTCAACCTTCTCAAGACCGCCTTTGTCGAATCCGATCCAACTAAAATAGGAGAAACCGACACCCGCCAGCCATCTATGCAACAAGTTGCAATTGAGGGAACCGGTCTCTCGTAAGCGTACGAGTAATGTTGGTCCGGGCCGCTTCATCCTACAATACCGCTGAACCAAAACATGACCAAGGGAGGAAGCAATCTAAGCATCAACGCCCACAAACACTTTGTGTTCTACTTGAGATCTCATCTACACATAGACCTAGTTCATGATGCCACTGTTGGGAAACGTTGCATGGGAAAAAAAATCCTACTCACACGCAAGATCTATCCATGGTGATGAGCATCTACGAGAGGGATAGTGGATCTACATACCCTTGTAGATCACTAAGCGGGAAGCGTTAAGAAACGCGGTTGGTGTAGTCGAACGTCTTCGCGATCCAAATCGCCGAGCGTCCCGCGATCGAATCACAATCTGTCTCACGATCTCATCATGATTCGTCCCGCGATCTCATAATGATCCGTCCCACGATCCAATCACGAATCATCTCGCAAGCTTGATCACGGCCCTTCCGATGTAGTACTGAACAGACGACACCTCCATGTTCACCACACGTACAACTCGATGATGATCTCCGCCTTCTTGATCCAGCAAGAGGGATCGGAGAGGTAGATGAGTTCTTTGAAAGTGTGACGGCGCCGCCGCGATGGTGGTGGAGCAATACCGGCAGGGCTTCGCCTAAGCACTGCAGAAAACCGATCTCGAGGAGAAACTGTGCACTAGAGGAACGGGTAGCACGTGGCTGAAAATCAAGTGCCAAAAACCTTAAAACCTCTAGTATATATAAGAGGAAGAGAGGAGGAGGCTTAGCCCTTTTCTTCGCCCTTTTCTTCGGCCGAATCAAGGAGGAGAGGAGGAATCCTCCTCCAATCCTAGTAGGACTAGGACTCCTCCTTATTTTGGTCTTTTTGCCTTTTTCCACCTTTTTCTCTTTGGGCTTTTCTTCCCAGCCGCATGGGCCTTGTGTGGGACTTCCACCAGCCCACTAAGGGCTGGTATTCACTCTCCCACAGCCCATGTAGCCTCTTGGGTCGAAACACCCCTCCCGATGGTCTCCCGGTACACTACCAGCACTCCCGATACACTACCGATGAGCCTAAAACTTTTCCGACGACCAAAATAGGACTTCCTATATATCCATCTTTACCTCCAGACCATTTCGGAGCTCCTCGTGACGTCCGGGATCTCATCCAGGACTCCGAACAACCTTCGGTAACCACCATACATAACTCTCTACTACCAAAACGTCACCGAACCTTAAGTGTGCAGACCCTATGGCTTCGAGAACTATGTAGACATGACCGAGACACCTCTACGGTCAATAACCAATAGCGGTACCTGGATGTCCATATTGGTTCCTATATATTCTATGAAGATCTTAATCGGTCGAACCTCTATGTCAAGGATTCAGTTAATCCCGTATGATGTTCCCTTTGTTCTTCGGTATGTTACTTGCCCGAGATTCGATCGTCGGTATCTCCATACCTAGTTCAACCTCGTTACCGGCAAGTCTCTTTACTCGTTCCGTAATAAAAGACCCCGTGACTAACACTTAGTCACATTGCTTGCAAGGCTTATTGTGATGTTGTATTACCTAGTGGGCCCTGAGATACCTCTCCGTCACACGGAGTAACAAATCCCAGTCTTGATCCATGCCAACCCAACAAACACCCTCGGAGATACCTGTAATGCACCTTTATAGTCACCCAGTTACGTTGTGACGTTTGATACACACAAGGCATTCCTCCGGTGTCCGTGAGTTGCATGATCTCATGGTCATAGGAACATATACTTGACATGCAGAAAATTGTAGCAATAAACTGACACGATCATATGCTACGTTTTATAGTTTGGGTCTTGTCCATCACATCATTCTCCTAATGATGTGATCCCATTATCAAATGACATATCATGTCCATGTCTAGGAAACCTTAACCATCTTTGATCAACGAGCCAGTCTACTAGAGTCATGCTAGGGACATGGTGTTGTCTACGTATCCACACATGTATCTGAGTTTCCGATCAATAAAATTCTAGCATGGATAATAAACGATTATCATGAACAAGTAAATATGATAATAACTAATTTATTATTGCCTCTAGGGCATATTTCCAACATACATACCTTGACAAGATTTTGAAAGAGTTCAAAATGGATCGGTCAAAGGAAGGGTTCTTGCCTGATTTGTAAGGTGTGAAGTTGAGTGAGACTCAAAGCTCGACCACGGTAGAAGAAAGAGAAAAGGATGAATGTTGTCCCCTATGCCTTAGCCATAGGATCTATATAGTGTACCGCACCTATGTGTGCCTTAAGTCTATCAAGGGGTACAAGAGTAATCCAGGAGTGGATTACTGGACAGCGGTCAAAATTATCCTTAGTAACCAGAGGACTAAGCAGATGTTTCTCGATTATGGAGGTGATAAAGAGTTCATCGTAAAGAGTTACGTCGATGCAAGCTTTAACACCAATCCGGATGACTCTTAGTAGCAATTCGAATACGTATAGTGGGATAGCCATTTGGAATAGCTTCAAGTGGAGCGCGGTAGCAGTGTTTACAGTACGACATAGAGATTTGCAAAGTACACATGGATCTGAATTTCGTAGACCCGTTGACTAAAAGACCTCTCTCACATGCAAAGCATGATCGAGCCCCAAAACTCATTGGGTGTTAGATTCATAACAATGCGAATCACATGGTGATGTGAACTAGATTATTGACTCTAGTGCAAGTGGGCGACTATTGGAAATATGCCCTAGAGGAAATAATAAATTATTTATTATCATATTTCCTTGTTCATGACAATCATTTATTATCCATGCTAGAATTGTATTGATCGGAAACTCAGATACATGTGTGGATACATAGACAACACCATGTCCCTAGTATGCGTCTAATAGACTAGCTCGTTGATAAAAGATGGCTATGGTTTCCTAGTCATGGACATGAGATGTCATTTGATAACGGGATAAAATCATTAGGAGAATGATGTGATGGACAAGACCCAAACTACAAACGTAGCATATGATCGTGTCAGTTTATTGCTACTGTTTTCTGCATGTCAAGTATCTGTTCCTATGACCATGAGATCATGCAACTCACTGACACCGGAGGAGTACCTTGTGTGTATCAAACATCGCAACGTAACTGGTTGACTATAAAGGTGCTCTACAGGTATCTTCGAGGGTGTCTGTTGGGTTGGCATGGATCAAGACTGGGATTTGTTACTTCGTGTGATGGAGAGGTATCTCAGGGCCCACTCGGTAATACAACATCACAATAAGCCTTGCAAGCAATGTGACTAAGTGTTAGCCACAGGATCTTGTATTACGGAAAAGAGTAAAGAGACTTGCTGGTAACGAGGTTGAACTAGGTATGGAGACACCGACGATCGAATCTCGGGCAAGTAACATACCGAAGAACAAAGGGAACAACAAACGGAATTAACTAAATCCTTGACACAGAGGTTCGACCGATAAAGATCTTCGTAGAATATGTAGGAACCAATATGGTCATCCAGGTCCTGCTATTGGTTGTTGACCGTAGAGGTGTCTCGGTCATGTCTACATAGTTCTCGAACCCGCAGGGTCTGCATACTTAAGGTTCGGTGACGTTTCGGTAGTATAGAATTATGTATGGTGGTGACCGAATGTTTTTTGGAGTCAGGGATGAGATCTCGGACGTCACGAGGAGCTCCGAAATGGTCCGGAGGTAAAGATTGATATATAGCAAGTCCTGTTTTGGTCACCGGAAAAGTTCCGGGCTCATCGGTAGTGTACCGGGAGTGACGGTAGGATACCGAAGGAACATCGGAAGGGGTATTTCGACCCAAGAGGCTACATGGGCTGTGGGAGAAGGAATAACAGCCCTTAGTGAGCTGGCCGGAGTCCCATAGTAGTCCCATGCGGCTAAGGAAGAAAACCCAAGGTGGAAAGAAGGCAAAAGTGGGAAAGTAAGGAAGGAGTCCTAATCCTACTAGGAGTGGAGGAGGAGGACTCCTCCTTCCCACTTCGGCCGAACTAGGGTTGGATCCCTTGGGAGCCAAGCCTCCTCCCTCCCCTCCTCCTATATATACTAGAGGTTTTGAGGGTTTTTGACACAGAAAATAGCCACGTGCTGCCTCTCCTCTAGATCGTAGTTTCTCTTCTAGATTGGTTTCAGTGGTGCTTAGGCGAAGCCTTGCTGGAATAGCGCCAGCACCGTTGCTGCAATGCCGTCGTGCTGCCGGAGCACTCTTCTACCTCTCCGCTCCCTCTTGCTGGATCAAGAAGGCGGAGATCGTCATTGAGTTGTACGTGTGCTGAACGCAGAGGTGCCGTCCGTTCGGTACTAGATCAGAAGGACCGTGATCAAGATCGCGAGCTGATTCGTGATTGGATCACGGGACAGATCGTTATGAGATCGCGGGGCGAATCGTGATGAGATCGTGAGATGGATCGTGATAGGATCGCGGGACGCTCGACAATTTGGATAGCGAAGATGTTCAACTACACCAACCACGTTTCTTAACGCTTCCCACTTAGCGATCTACAAGGGTATGTAGATCCACTCTCCCCCTCGTAAATTCTCATCACCATGGATAGATCTTGCGTGCGCGTAGGAAATTTTTTGTTTCCCATGCGACGTTCCCCAACAATGACGACGTCTAAGCGAGGCTACTCTGAAAAATAGTATCAAGTGCGTAAGCAATAATATTCACAATTTTATTTTATCACCATGATTTGTGTTGAGTTTCATTCATATATATGTATTGACCCCCTTCTTCAAATTAGATGTGGCAGATACGGGATGAACTCCTACCACATGATCGCATACGAGCAATTCAAGAGGAATTGGCGGGATTTTTTATTGACCAGGTCATAAATAAAGCCGGAGAATACCATGTGGAATTTGAAATTAAATGTTAGGGATTGTAAGAGATCCTATATTGTATATATGTAGCTAGCAGCGTCGGATAGATATACCAAAACTTGTTGTTCGACCAATCTGTCGAAGAAAGAGAGGTCGATCACTTCTCTCTGTATATGTTCATGACGATCTTGTGTACTTAATGGTTCCTTCATTTTTTTACTAGCTAGCATGTCGAGTTCTCTCTATAGTAGCTAGCGTCAACCAAGCACGGAGAAAGAGAGGACACTTATCTCTATTAGCTAGCTAACATAGTATGAAACCCCTAAATTAACCCTCCAAAAAACCCTAACCCTCCCCCCTTTCAAAAAAACCCCAGCTCCTGCCAGATGCTGATGCGTGGATGCCTTTTGGTCCCGGTTGGTGTTACCAATCGGGACTAAAGGTCCTCCTGCCCGAACTCCCCGCAGCGGCCACGTGGAGCCCCTACGAACCGGGACTAAAAGTTTTGGGCTTTAGTCCCGACCCTTTAGTCCCGGTTCCAGAACCAGGGCTAATGGGCTTTTGGAACCGGGACAGATGAACCGTTTTCTACTAGTGATCTTGCCTTAGCGCATATAGCTGAATTATCGTTGGCCTACATACACGACCCTAGATCATCTAAAATACGTGCAAACTCAAAAGTAAACATGATGATACATCATGACAAGATTAGAGCTGACAATCACCTCCCTAATCTTGTCATGCCAAATCGACAAATCGTCTTGCGAATCACCTACAACACCATGTCGTGGATGACGTCGTCGCAACACAACCACCGTATACCATCTTGTCATAGACGACCCATCGTAGCGCTCGTCACCACGCCGACTTACTGCATGCTATGACCTCCTCTCAACGTGCCCCACACCATGGCAGCGCCGATCACCACGACTGTCATGCTGCTCGCATCCACCACCTCTTTACGTGGAAGATGCCTCCGTGGCGCAATCGCCATGTCGCCACAGGGACCCATCTCGCGGATGGCCTTAAACCAACCTGGCCATCACCGCCGACCGGCTTCACGTTGATCCTCATGACGGCTTCGGGCCGACACTGGCCACCTTCAGCAACGCGCTGCCCCCGGCCTCCATCTTCCGTCATCTTCCTCCACGTCACATGGAGTCTGCCGCGCCACCGTTGCCGTCGCGGATCGACAAGGCTCTGGATACCAATTGTTGGCGCAGCCTCTCGTAGTGCATCTTCCTCTTCCTCCTCTCGGTTGCCTCACACAACTCTCCGGTCTCTTGTTTCCACTGAACACTCATGCACACATATGAAAGCTCAAGAAAACACACACACACACCTCACGGTAGAGAAAAACTGCTATGCCTTCTAACTGTATGTTGTGGGAATTGCACGATGTATTACTCAGGTGTAAACGCACGTATATATGAAGTACAATAATAGGCCACGACCTCAACTATACAGGCAAATAAGAAGTGGACCCAATACACAAATATGCACAACACATATACTTAACACTGACTCCCAATAACACCACACATGCTACATGTTTTGTACTGTGCCCTCGCGGCCTCAGTTTTCCATTACGCGATGCACTTATATACACAAAGAGGTTGGCACAACTGGCATGCAATACTCACGCCACAACTTGACCCATTACTCCACTAACAACTCCATGCATGCACTAATTAACTTGACTCATCCCACGAAGCTAGCTACCAAATCACATGCAGCTAACAACCTACTTGCCCATATCCAACTCTCACTGAAATCACTCCAAATCAAAGTGACTCGGCTACTACTAACAAACTAGCACATGCACAGCTGCTCAAACCAACTGAGCGACTTACTGCGTCACTCGAGCTAACCTGACGTGATCTATCACGTTCCATCCTTCGTCGTGTCTTTTGCCACTTCTCACCATGTTGCCGTATCACACGACACCATCGGTATCTCGTCGTCCTCGTCCCATCACACGACAGCTTGACATATTGCCTTAGCGCACATAGCTGAAGCATCGTTGGCCTACATACACGATCCTAGATCATGTAAACTACATGCAAACTCAGAAGTAAACATGATAATACATCATAACAAGATTAGAGCTAACGGTCACCTTCCTAATCTTATCATGTCAAATCGACAAATCGTCTTGTGGATCACATGCAACACCATGTCGTGGATGACGCCGTCGTAGCGCCAACCATCGTACACAATCTTGTCGTGGACGACCCCATCGCAGCCCTCGTGACCACGCCGACTTACTGCATGCGGCAGCCTCCTCTCGATGGGGCCACACCATCGCAGCGCTGATCACCATGACTGTCATGCTGCTCGCATCGGCCACCTTTGTACGTGGAAGACCCCTTCGCGGCACAATCGCCATGTCGCCGCAGGAACCCATCCCGCGGATGCCATCACACCAACCTGGCCATCATCGTCGACTGGCTTCAGGCCGATCCTCATGACGGCTTCGCGCCGACATCGGCCACCTACAGCATCGCACCGCCACACGGCCTCCATCTTCCGTCGTCTTCCTCCACCTCACATGGAGTTCGCCGCGCCACAGTCGCCATCGCGGATCGACAAGGCTTTGGATACCAATTGTTGGTGTCGCCTCTCGTGCAGCGCCTCTTCCTCTTCCTCCTCTCGGTTGCCTCACAGAACTCTCCAGTCTCTTGTTTTAACTGAGCACTGACGCACACACATATGAAAGCTCAAGAAAACACACACACTCCCCTCACCGTGGAGAAAAACTGCTATGCCTTCCAACTCCCGGTGACACCACGCACCCTACATGTTTTCTACTGTGCCCTCACGTCCTCAGTTTTTCATTACACAATGCAACTTATATACACAAGGGCAGTGCTATTCGTACGTAAAAGTTTTACGTACTTTTTACACACAAGACTCACGAGCCACGGTTAGCAAACAGCAGGGGACGGTTGTAATCTTAATAATGAACTAGTACGTAGAGTTTTTGTAGGACTTTTACGTAGGAATAGCATTTTCGTTTCGGTTATTTCCTTCATTGATCTGATCACCTCCCTCTTCACAACTAAACCCGGAGCCGCCTCCCACATGCGTGTGTGGCCTTAGCAATGCCTGGCGCACCGACCGGTTGTTTCTTTTGGGCCATTGACAGACGTAGCCACATATTTTGTTGCCTTGTCCTGGCTGTGCTGCTGCCTGCTCTGCTAGTGACATCTCTCCTCTGAGGCTCTGACATGTCTACCGCCATGGCCGCCAATCCCCGCCTCGACTCGCCATCTCCTCGACAAGCCAGCAGGATGACCCCTGTTAGCACTAATCTTGTCATGATGTATCATTATGTTTACTTTTGAGTTTGCATGTAGTTGTCATGATGTATCATTATGTTTACTTTTGAGTTTGCATGTAGTTTAGATGATCTAGGATAGTGTATGTAGGTCAACGATGCTTCAGCTATGTGCGCTGAGGCAAGATGTCGAGCTGCCGTGTGATGCGACGAGGACGACAAGATGCCGATGGTGTCGTGTGATACAGCAATATCGTGAGAAGCAGCAAAAGACACAACGAAGGATGGAACGTGATAGACCACGTCAGGTTGGCTCGAGTGACCCGGCAGGTCGCTCAGTTGGATTGAGCAGCTGTGCATGTGCTAGTTTGTTAGTAGTAGCCGAGTCATTTTATTTAGAGTGATTCCAAGAAGAGTTGGACGTGGACAAGTAGGTTGTTAGCTGCATGTGATTTGTTAGCTAGCTTCATGTGATGACTCAAGTTAGTGCATGAATAGAGTTGTTATTAGAGTAATGGATCAAGTAGTGGCGTGAGTATGGCATGGCAGCCGTGCCAACCTCTTGGTCTAGACGAAACTGCTATTCCTGCGTAAAAGTCCTAGAAAAAACGAAAAGTGCTGACGAAAAAAGACCATAGACAGGGCAATGGAAAACACTAGTGGAGAAGTGGAACGGTGGGTGGGGTGGGTCTAGTGATGCAGATTTCCCGCTTTCTTTCTGCTCCTAAGAGCGTGGTTAAGATTATAGACAGATGATGGCTATATATGAAACTGACGTGTCATCTATAACCATTATTTTATTTTTTTGAAAAGGAGGATATATCACCGGCCTCTGCATCTCGACGACGCATGCAGTTATTCCATTAATTATTCACAAAGACCATATAAGATAGTACATCAGTCAGCCTGAAGCCGCCATCTAGACAACACCTGTTGCTACTCCTATTCCCTTGATGAACGTGTGCTGAATATCCCGACCTAATACCAAACAGACATCGCACCAAACCCTAACATCTGTAACCGATTGCCCCAGCCCAGCCACATACCGGGACTGGGTCCCACACCGGTTCGACGCACTAGTAGAAAACAACCCATTTGTCCCGGTTTCAGAGGCCTATTAGTACCGGTTCTGGAACCGGGACTAAAGGGTCGGGACTAAAGCCTTAAACCTTTAGTCCCAGTTCGCTTACGAACCGGGACAAAGGGGCTCCACGTGGCCTCTGCGGGGAGCCCACGCAGGAGGACCTTTAGACCCGGTTGGTAACACCAACCGGGATCAAAAGTTGCTGGGTTTTTTTGAAAGGGGGTGTTTAGGGGATTTTGAAGGGTTAATTTAGGGGTTTCATATTGTGTTAGCTAGCTAATTGATAGAGAGAACTGTCTTCTCTTTCTTCGTGCTTGGTCAACGCTGCTAGCTACTATACATATAGAGAGAACTCGACGCTAGCTAATAAGAATATGAAGGAAACCATTAATTACACAAGATTTAACAACTCATCATCATCATCATACAAAGTTAAAGTCTCATAAAAAATGACAAAGTCCTCCCTCATAGGACCTACTCCTCCCTCCTAGGTAAAACGGCATGAAAAAGAATAACACTCATGTCTCCATGATGAAGCAAAGAGATCCAACGGTCTCCAACTCGTGGCTTGCGATCCTTCTTTATTTGTCCCCATGCTTCAATTTGGAGCCTTCTTGTTGGTTTGCGCTCAGTCGAGTATGCAAAAGATAACTTGGGATGGAAGGGGCTTTTTATTGTCATATTACGTTCGGGTTGCATCAACGGTGGCACAACTTCATTTGGCAATTGTTGTTGAAGAACATAATAGTAGACTAGTTAGCAATGTAATCAATACCATTTACGCAACAGTACTAGTGTACTCAATTAACAACTCTTACCAAGATATTTTGACGAATGTCATCCGCGCTCAACCTATGCACTAGTGTCATGTACAATTTATAAATTATACGGGAAGATGACACCAATAACAAAGTAGATAAGATCGTTCTTCTCCTCCCAAGTTAGATATGATCCATAAGTGTAGTGTGTCGTGTCGATTATGTTCTGTATTTCACTCGAAGAAACGAAATAAGTTGTAAATTAAAAATTAACAAATTTAGTACGGATTACACCAAATATTTATGTATATAGAATGCAAATTACTTGACAAATATGCATGGTTGACAAACTGACATGGAGGTAAAACAGGAAGCATATCGACATCCATCCAAATGTCGATGTTTCCTTCAATATGATCTTCAGGACGAAGATCGAAGGTTATTTCCATATACTCCTAAAATCCATATGCCTTGCAAAGAGTTTCCCAATTTGAGCATCCTAATTCTGTGTTATTAAGTGCATTCATTACTTTCACAAGAAATGTGTGACCATGCTTAGTTCTCAGGTTGGTTGTCCTCGTCTCGAAACTCTCGAGCTCTCCGAGACCGAGCCTCTCCAAGAAATACCGTCTTGCATGATAGGGGACGAACTAGTCGAAATGTATAAAACAGAAATTATGCGTTGAAGGAAAGAAACAGAAGTCATGCTTAATTACGAAAAAACAGTTATCATTGTTGCGTACCATAGAAATATCAAAGTCCTCGTAAAGCTTCATGGTGAAGTACCTGCCGTCTCACAGCCCATGCTGGTCACAAAGACCCTTATCTTCACCGCATAATTCGCACGCTTGGACCCTATCGTCGTCTGATGACGATGACATTTCCTGTGTTCATAATTCAAGAATTACGACACGCTTTGGATCCTAATGCGTGTGTGACTTTCGGTTTGTCGAGGCTTTTCTTAAATAACTCTCATATCTCATGGTGTGTTGGTGTGCACTCTCTCACATTGATACGATAGTGTATATATGTTGGTGGACACTCTCTCAAATTAATAGTTCGACCGTCGGTGATGGACGCCCCGCCTCTTCTCTTCTTGCACATTATACCGACGAGTATATCGCAAAGAAGAGAAGAAAGATGAGGCGCCCCCCACGACAACAGTCGGGATTCCTCCATCCAGAACACACATGAAAGTCACACAAGGAGGAACGACAGACCGAAAGTCACACACACATTATACCGATGAAATATCACAAATACATTTATATTTATAATGAACTCGAATATAATACCACTAATACATCATCCTGAATAATCCAGTTAATGCATCATCAAATATTAACTAATACATCTCGAATATTATCATATAAGATCACTAATACAGATCAAATATCGTAAAATCCAAAGTGGAGGACGGTGAACTCGGTTCACTAGCAGTCTCTGATTCGTCGGTGGTGGACACCCAAAGATAAGGAACCATCACGGGATCATAACTCGGGTGAGATCTCTGAAGGATCTGCCAGGTATTGTCAAACCGGGCGTCCAACGCCGCCATGTAGCGATGGACATGCTCGTCCTCCTCCCTCACACGGGGACGTACCACCTCCGCGGGGGCCCGCTCCCTCCGCACCGAAAGTGGTCTGCGTGACCGCCACCACAGATGGTCCGGGTCGACGACGAGACCTGGATTCCTCACCAACCTCCGAGCCCGGGAAGGTAGCACCTCCCAGTGCTAGCCCGGCGAAGCCCAGTCCCGGACAAGGCGCCTATCAAGCAGGCTCTCGCGGATTACTCGACGATGAGGATGCGGGCCGGGCATTGTCGACGTCAAGACAAATTTCTATGAGAACATTTTCTTATCGTTTAATCACTAATTTTTCATAAAACCAAAAAACTTAATGTAATCTAACATACACATACTAATTTTTCCTAAGACTCCTAATAATTAAATAAAACATAAAACAACTAACACATAAACATTCATCATATAAACATAAACATAAACATAAACATAAACATAAACATAAACATAAACATAAACATAAACATAAACATAAACATAAAACATAAACATAAACATTCATTAAATAAAACATAAATCCACAGAGCACGGGCGGCGGCGGCTCACAACGAGGGTGGCGGCGGCGATGCGGAGGCGACGGGGCAGCAACGGGGGCGGGGCGGTGACGAAGAGGCGACGGGTGCGGCAGGGGAGGCGACGGGGGAGGGGCGGCGAAGGGGGCGGCGGGGGGCGATGGGGGACGGTGGCCGGCTGCGGCGACGGCGACGGAGAGCGCGCGAGATTCGGGCTGCCTGACGGCGTGGGTGGGGATCTGGCCTTCGGGGGAGAGAATGGGTCGAAAACTGCTCAGTGTTTGCTGATATAGAGGGAGCATTGGTCCCGGTTCATGGCACTAACCGGCACCAATGCCCACCTTTGGTCCCGGTTGGTGCCACCAACCGGGACCAAAGCCCTGTTTTCAGCAGCCCAAAGGGCGGGAAACAGGGACCTTTGGTCCCGGTTGGTGGTACCAACTAGGACTAAAGGGGTGTATTAGTCCCGGTTGGTGCCACCAACCGGGACCAATGGTCCCTTTTCGTCATCCGGCGGGAAACAGGGACCTTTGGTCCCGGTTGGTGCCACCAACCAGGACCAAAGGTGGGTATTAGTCCCGGTTGGTTCCACCAACCGGGGCGATAGGTGGGTGCTGCCCGAGGACAATGTTTAATCCCACCTCGCTAGCTGAGAGGGCTTGAGAGTGGTTTATAAGTGCTTCGCCAACCCTCTCGAGCTCCTCTCAACTACAGGCTTACGGGCCTAATCGCACACTCCTCTGCCCGTGGGCCTACTGGTCCTGCTACGGGCCTGAATCCTGGCCCAACTAGGTGGTTGGGTTTCTCGTCGTATTCAGGCCATGGTGGCCCACTAGGCGGCATTTATTTAAAAAAATCCTGTTTTTTGTTTTGTTTTTTGCTTTATTTATTTTCTTTTGTTTCTACGTATAGTTTTTTAGTGATTCCTTTTGCGTTTAGGTCACAAAAATTATAAACTTTCTGTTAGTGCCATTAGTTTTCAACTGTGAATAGTTTAAATTTGAATTCTTTGAAATTTGTGTGAATCACTAGTTTGTGAATAACTTTACTATAAAAATAGATTTTTGAATGATTCTTTTTTCCTGCAATTTAATATTACTTTGTTTTAACATTATATTCAATTTGGTAAATTTTAGGTTATTTTAAATGGTTGTTTAAATGAAAAACTGATTTTGTTATTTTAGTTTGCTATTAAAGTTTCTAACAAAAAAATTCTTTATAAAAATTCTTTTTGCTATTAAAGAATATTATAGTTCATAAAATAATATTTAAATTGATTATTTTTAGTTCATTGTTTTTTCTATTAGGGTTTCATAAAAGTTTTTTAGTTGATTCTTTTTGCTATTAGTTCATTCTTTGAGCTAAATGACCTTGAAATTTAAAAGAACTACAAATGAACTCTTAACAGGTTGAAAGTTGGCATGGTATCATCATTTCACACACATAGCATGTGCTAAAAAGTTGAGAGGGTTATGGCAAAAGCTGGATGCACTTCGTGTACAAAACGGACAGTCTCTTTGGAAGTATTAGGGTTCCGGATGAAAACTCATCTGTTACAAACGGATTTCATTTTCTTGAACTTATTTGAACTCTAGACTTTTTGTGTGTTCAAAATGCACCATTCAAAGCCACATCATCAATTTTCAACCCTTTCTGACTTCATTTGTTATTTTTCATGCAGTTATTGATTTTTTTTGAGCTAAATGACCTTGAAATTGAAAAGCACTACAAATGAACTCTGAAAAGGTTGAAAGTTGTCATGGTATCATCATTTCACCCACATAGCATGTGCTAAAAAGTTTAGAAGGTTACAGAAAAAGCTGGATGCATTTCGTGTACTAAACGGAGAGTCTCTTTCGAAGTATCAGGGTTTCAGGCGGAAACTCATCTGTTACAAAAGGCATTTCATTTTCTTGAACTTATTTGAACTCCAGACTTTTTGTGTGTTCAAAATGCACCATTCAAAGCCACATCATCAATTTTCAACCCTTTCTGAATTCATTTGTTATTTTTTATGCAGTTATTAATTTTTTTGAGCTAAATGACACTGAAATTGAAAAGCACAACAAATGAACTCTGAAAAGGTTGAAAGTTGGCATGGTATCATCATTTCACCCACATAGCATGTGCTAAAAAGTTGAGAGTGTTACGGCAAAAGCTGGATGCACTTCGTGTACAAAACGGACATTCTCTTTCGAAGTATCAGGGTTTCGGACAGAATTCATCTGTTACAAAAGGCATTTCATTTCTTCATATGTAACTGTAGTGATATTCTAGATCAAAGGCATCATCATAATCGTTGTGGAGAGAAAGTCTTCACTTTTTCTTCGCTTGTGTCCTTTTCTTATTGTGCCATAACCATGGATAATCTTCATTGTTTAATAGGGTGCTTGGGTTAGCCTTTACTTTGAAGGGAGGAATTTCGTGAAACTTTTCATAATCTTCAGACATGTCTATCTTGCCCTCCAATCCCAAGATGTCTCTTTTGTTGGAAAGAACTATGTGACGCTTTGGCTCATCGTATGATGTATTCGCTTCCTTATTTTTTATTTTTCTCGGTTTGGTAGACATGTCCTTAACATCGAACACCTCATGTGCATAGAAGATGAGCTAGAGCACCACAAAGCTCTAACACTGCTGTCCTGGAAAAACAGAGCACTCCATGGCTCTACTAGCGGCGGGGAGGGTTTATATAGGCAGATCATTGGTCCTGGTTCATGGCAAGAACCGGGACAATAGGTCCCCCTTTGGTCCCAGATCCATCCTTGAACCGGGACCAATGGTCGTGCACCAGGAGGGAGGCGCATTGTTCCCGATTTTTGCCTGGAACCGGGACCAAAGGGGCCAGACGAACCGGGTCCAATGGCCCATGTGGCCCGGCCGGCCCCCTGGGCTCACGAACCGGGACGGTTGCCACCTTTGGTCCCAGTTCGTGAGCGAACCAGGATTAATGGGATTAGGAGGCCCGAACCAATGCCTTGTTTTCTACTAGTGATGCACTCTTGCTCTTGCCGACATCTTCCATCAGTCCATCTCCAGAACATGAACTAAAGCATCGACCTTGGCTAGCCTGCCATCGATGCCACCATGGCGCCAGACAACACCACCATCCTGCACGTGTCCATCCACTCGTGCCCATCGCCGAAACTCCGCAGCACCATGCCATCATGATATGTTGTCGGCCCTACGATAGATGCAACACCGCTCCTCCTCTTGTCCCCTCCAGACATCAGTTGCTCCAAAACGATGCCCCCAAGAGGAAAAGCAATATCGAACGCCATTGTTATCCAATCCGGGAGACCCAAATCTCGGGTTTCCGCCAGAGCATCCCGAGCCTAATGACGCAAACTGGAAGGACGATGCCTCAACAAGATCAAAGACACTGCTATCGTCTGCCATGACCGTAGTCGGCGTGATTTTCATTGGCAGTTGCGCCATCAGGCGTGTGCCGCCGGCATCTTTGGTCCCTTCAACCGGAGCAAACTCCAAAATGATGCCCTGAAGAGGATCTACAATTCAAAAGCACTGCCAACACTGTCATGGACCAAACAAGGATAGAATCCCGACGGATCCACCCATCTACCACATGTCGTGGACAACAATCCAGGGACCAAGGCCCACACCTGGCCTAGATCGGGTCGCGCCACCGACGATCGATCTAGTCATGTAGTCGCCGTCCCTGGTGACCATGATGCACTAGAACGCGAAGCCGCCTGCCACGGAGGAACGGATTCGTGGAAGCACCACCTCCACCTGTCATGACGTCCGGCCGAACGCCAGGCTCTGGCTCGTGAGCTCTGGCCCACGCTGGTGCCACACGAGCGGGAGGACCCGAGTCCCCACCGCCGCCGGCGAGGGCAAGGCTTCGCCTGGCCGCACCCTTTGGCGGTGGCAAGGGAAGAGGAGGAGGAGAGTTGGAGTCTGGTCGATGAGATCTGGAGGCCTCCCGGCCACCTCTCGGGAGGCGACTCAGGAGTAGTTGTTGTTTCGCTTTGTCCAACATAGTTTCTTGTCTCGTCGCTCATACAATGGTGTGGGCTATTGGGTTGGATATTCATTAGTAAGTTTTTTCTATATTCTATCTTTATCTTTCTTAACATTTATTGTATTTGTCTAGGAATACGTGTATAGCTAGCCTCTTGCATGAAAGTCTACTTTTCTTACTTTTTCACATCTCTCTTCTCCACGTAGACAAAAGTAACATGTAAGGAGGCTATAAGACTACCATTGTACTTGATCTAACATGTGAGCTAGTCCTCGTCCTCTGGCTCAGCTACCACGGTCGTCTCGGGTATTATTGGCCAAGGATATCGATCAAGTTTCTTGTTGTGCAAGATTTGTGAGGTTCGCACACTAGTAGAAAACAGGCCTTTCGACCGGAGCATTAGTCCCGGTCACATTTTGGACCAGGACTAATGCGACCATTAGTCCCGGTTCATGAGGATAAGCATTAGTCCCGGTTCGTGAGGACCCTTTAGTCTCGGTTGGTGTCACCAACCAGGACTAAAGGGGTGGTGGCAACCGTACGCCTGGCGTGAGCCCTTTTAGTCCCGGTTCGTGGATCAAACCGGGACTAAAGGTCCAAACCGTTCAATTCCTGTGCCCTTTTACTTCTTCCGTGCGATATCAAACGCCACACGATGCTACAGTAACCGCGACCAATGCCTCCATTTCTGTTCGTCTCCCTCTCCTCTCTTCTTCCCCATGCTCCACCATGAATCCAATCACTCACTATGGGAAAGTGCTCGCACATGGCATGACCAATCTCCATGTCGTCTACACGACCGACAGCGCCAAAGTGAATGTTTTTCTTTCCATGCTCGAGGAATGGCTTCAAGAGGAGGAACACAAGTTCTTGGGCCTCGATCTCGAGTACACGGCCGATGGTCATGATGTTGCCGTCGTCCAACTTTGTTTCAAGCAACGTGTCATGGTCTTCCAATGGGCAAGGTAATACGAAACTTGTCATGATTGGCACTTTTCTTTTGAATCATAGATAGGAAAATTGCATTGGAATAGGAGGATTGGCAATGTTGAGAACATGTCATAGTTTCCTTGATTCATATAAAAATGCATAGGAAAATTGGGGCTTTTCCTTTGATTCATAGGAAAATTGGGGCTTTTCTTTGATTCATAGGAAAATTGCATAGTAATAGAAAATTGCATAGGAATAGGAGAATTAGGAAAATTGCATAGGAATAAGAATAGGAGGATAGGATGAATAGGATAGGAAATTGCATAAGAATTTCCCTTGTAGTTGTATGTTGGGCATCGTGGGAGAACATGTGTCATAGTTTAATTATATTAGGGGCTTTGATCTTTTGATTCATAGGATAGGAAATAATGCATAGGAATAGGAAACTTACTATGATTCTTATTATACTTGTTGTGATTCTTATTGTACTTGTGCTGAATTATACTTGTTATGATTCTTATTATACTTGTTTTAAAATATACTTATATAACACATTTGTTCCATTTTGTTGTTGCAGTAGTGACTAGCACTGTCCAAAACTCATGGAGTTCCTTCATAGCGGCATATTTTGCTAGCATTGATATAACGAATGACAAGATCAAGATGAGGCGCACTTGGGGTATTGAGATACCAGCTGAATGCCACATTGGTCTTCGGGGCAGGTTCAGGCTTGAGCATGACAAGACTTCAATGGCTGATATGGCAGCCGCCCTAATAGACGAGGACTACGCTGATATGAAGAAAAAATTCCCCAACTCAGGGCACAAACATTGGGAGAAGACCCCACTTTACCCTATTAACATTGAGTATGCAGCAATAGATGGGTACGTTGCGTACTAGTTTTATCGCGAGATTAGAATCTTCAATTGTGGGCAGTGCCACCTCGTACCGCTAGTACCACCACCAGTGCCCCATGGGTCTCCTGCTTGGGAGTATTCTGATGCGGACGACAAGAAGTCTTGGTACTTTCTATAGGATTGGTATCTTCAATTATGCAATACTTTCTGTAATGGATGTCTGAACTATTATTTCTATTATGTCCCTGTTTAAGTACGGTTTGTGTGTGTAAGAATATTTAGTATGATGTGAGCAAGATTTCTAATAAAGCATTGTGATGTATGTGATGTGTGTGAAATGATGATACCATGCCAAGTTTCAACCTTTTGAGAGTTCAATTGTGGTCATTTTAATTTCATGCTCATTTAGCTCAAAACAATTAATTAAATGCATGAAAAATAGCAAATGAAGTTATATAGGGCTGAAATTTTAGTATGTGTCTTCTAATTGTTCATATTGAATGCACAAAAAGTCTAGAGTTGAAATAAGTTAAAAAATGAAATCCTTTTATAACAGATGAGTTTTTGTGCGAAACACCGATACTTTGAAGGACATTGCTCATTTTGTACAAGAAGTGCATCCAACTTTTGACGTAACCCTCTCAACTTTTAGCACATGATATGTGTGTGAAATTATGATACCATGCCAAGTTTCAACCTATTCAGAGTTCATTTGTGGTGCTTTTCAATTTCACGGTCATTTAGCTCAAAACAATTCATTAAATGCATGAAGAATAGCAAATGTAGTTAGATAGGGTTGAAATTTTAGTATGTGGCTTCTAATGCTTCATATTGAATACACAAAAAGTCTGGAGTTGAAATAAGTTAAAAAATGAAATCCTTTTGTAATAGATGAGTTTTCGTGCAAAACACCGATACTTCGAAGGAGATTACCCATTTTGTACAATAAGTGCATCCAGTCTTTTCCGTAACCATCTCAACTTTTTTGCACATGCTATGTGGGTGAAATTATGATACCATGCCAAGTTTCAACCTATTCAGAGTTCATTTGTGGTGCTTTTTAATTTCACGGTCATTTAGCTCAAAACAATTTATTAAATGCGTGAAAATAGCAAATGTAGTTAGATAGGGTTGAAATTTTAGTATGTGGCTTCTAATGGATCATATTGAATGCACAAAAAGTCTCGAGTTGAAATAAGTTAAAAAAATTGAAATCCTTTCATAACAGACGAGTTTTCGTCCGAAACACCCATACTTCGAAGGAGATTGTTCATTTTGTACATGAAGTGCATCCAATTTTTTCCTTAACCATCTCAACTTTTTAGCACATGTTATTTGGGTGAAATGATGATACTATGCCAAGTTTCAACCTCCATTTGTGGTGCTTTTTAATTTCGGTGTCATTTAGCTCAAAACAATTCATTAAATGCATGAAAAACAGCAAATTTAGTTAGATAGGGTTGAAATTTTAGTATGTGCCTTCTAATGGTTCATACAGAATGCACCAAAAAGTTTGGAGTTGAAATAAGTTAAAAAAAATTGAAATCCTTTTGTAACAAACGAGTTTTCGTCTGAAACACCGATACTTCGAAGTAGATCGTCCATTTTGTACACGAAGTTCATCCAGTTTTAACCGTAACCCTCTCAAATATTTAGCGCTTTCTATGTGGGTGAAATTATGATACCATAACAAGTTTCAACCTATTCAGAGTAATTTGTTGTGCTTTTTAATTTTAGGGTCATTTAGCTCAAGACAATTCATTAAATGCATGAAAATAGCAAACGTAGTTAGATAGAGTTGAAATTTTTGTATGTGGCTTATAATGGTTCATATTGACTGGACAAAAAGTCTGGAGTTGAAATAAGTTTAAAAAATTGTAATCCTTATGTAGCAGATGAGTTTTCGTTCGAAACACCGATACTTCGAAGGAGATTCTCCATTTTGTACACGAATTGCATCCATTTTTTGTCGTAACCCTCTCAACTTTTTATCACATGCTATGTGGGTGAAATAATGATACCATGCCAAGTTTCAACCTATTAAGAGTTCATTTGTGGTGCTTTTTAATTTTAGGGTCATTTAGCTCAAAACAATTCAATAAATACATGAAAAATAGCAAATATTGTTAGATAGGGTTGAAATTTTAGTATGTGGCTTCTAATGGTTCATATTGAATGCACAAAAGTTCTGGATTTGAAATAAGTTAAGAAAAATTGAAATCCTTTTGTAACAGAAGAGTTTTCATCCCAAACACTGATACATTGAAGGAAATTGTCCATTTTGTATACGAAGTGCATCGAGTTTTTGCTGTAAACCTCTGAAATTTTTAGCAAATGCTATGTGGGTGAAATTATGATACCATGACAAATTTTAACCTATTCAGAGTTCATTTGTGGTGCTTTTTAATTTTAGGGTCATTTAGCTCAAAACAATTCATTAAATGCATGAAAAATAGCAAATGTAGTTAGATAGGTTTGAGATTTTAGTATGTGGCTTCTAATGGTTCATATTGAATGCACAATAAGTCTGGAGTTGAAATAAGTTAAAAAAATTGAAATCCTTTTGAAACAGACGAGTTTTCGTCCGAAACACCGATACTTCGAAGTAGACCGTCCATTTTGTACACGAAGTGCATCCAGTTTTTGCCATAACCCTCTCAACTTTTTAGAACATTCTATGTGGGCGAAATATTGATACCATGCCAAGTTTCAACCTATTCAGAGTTCATTTGTGGTGTTTTTTAATTTGAGGGTCATTTAGCTCAAAACAATTCATTATATGCACGAAAAATAGCAAATGTAGTTAGATAGGGCTGAAGTTTTAGTATGTGGCTTGTAATGAGTCATATTGAATGCACAAAAAGTCTAGAGTTGAAATAAGTTAAAAAATTGAAATCATTTTGTAACAGACGAGTTTTCGTCCGAAACACCGATACTTCGAAGGAGATTGTCCATTTTGTACACGAAGTGCATCTAGTTTTTGCCATAACCCTCTATACTTTTTAGAACATGCTATGTGGGTGAAATGATGATAGCATGCCAAGTTTCAACTTATTCAGAGTTCATTTGTGGTGCTTTTTAATTTCAAGGCCATTTAGCTCAAAACAATTCATTAAATGCATGAAAAATAGCAAATGTAGTTAGATAGAGTAGAAATTTTAGTATGTGTCTTCTAATGGTTTATATTGAATGTACAAAAAGTCTGGAGTTGAAATAAGTTAAAAAAATTGAAATCCTTTTGTAGCACATGAGTTTTCATGCGAAACACCGATACTTCGAAGGAGATTGACCATTTTGTACATGAAGTGCATCTAGTTTTGGACGTAACCCTCTCAACTTTTTAGCACATGCTATGTCGGTGAAACTATGATACCATGCCAACTTTCAACCTATTCAGAGTTTATTAATAGTGATTTTTATTAAAACAAATGAAGGTATAAAACTAAAAGAGTTAAACAGAATCTGGTTTTGATTAAAGCACCTATTTAAATTATCCTAAATTTTTTCCAACGTGAACATAATGATAAAACATACTAATATTAAACAACAAGACAAACAATCACTCAAAAATCTATTTTTAAAATAAATTTATTCACAAATTACTGTTTTGCACAAATTTCAACTGAATTCAAATTTAAACTATTTCAATTTGAAAACTACTCGCACTAACAGAAAGTTTGTAATTGTTTTGACCTAAAGCAAAAGGATTCATTAAAAACTATAAATTTTTCTAAGAGTTATTCCAAATATAAAAACAGAAATTAGAAAAACAAGACTAAAAAAAGAAAAAATAAAGATGTAGTCCCGGTTGGTGCTACGAACCGGGACTAAAGGTCCCTTCCGTGGCGAAATTTGGGCCGCCAAAAAGATGGGCCTTTGGTGGGTGAAACCTGGCCTAAAGGGTGGACCTTTAGTCCCGCTTGGAGATAACATCCGGGACTAAAGGGTCATTAGTCCCGGTTGGAGCCACAAACCGGGACTAAGGTCCCGGGGTATTTAACCCCGCCTTCTTCCTCCTCAGTTTCTCCCTCGACGCCACTCCATTACGTACGCCGTCAGGCTGCCCAAATCCGCACCGATGCCGCCGCCGTCCCCGCTACTCATCTCCGACCTCCTCCTCGCCAGGTTCACCAAATCCACCCCGCCGCCGCCGCTCCTATGCGCGCAATCCATGCCCGCTTCTCCAATCGCCGCCGAGGGCCGAGCCCGCACACGCCGACACCGCTCCTCCCCGCCTCTTCGGCATCCTCCTCCGTCCCCGAGCCCAAGCTTGCTGCCGCCCGAGCCCGTCCTCGCCGCCGCCCCGAGCCCATCATCACCGCCACCCATGACTCCTCATCCTCGTCAACATCGTTGTCGCCGGCCCCGATGCCGGACACTTCCCATGCCTCCTCCCCGAGCCTCGTCGTCACCGCCCACACCCTCCTCCACCGAGCCCCATCGTGTCGGTGAGCTCCTGCCGCCGTGCTCCGATCCCCCGCACCGCGGCCACTACGGCCGTGCACGTACGTGCGTCGGCCATAGTTTAGTTTAGTTGTTTTAGTTTTTTAGTTTAGTTGTTTTAGTTTTTTAGTTTAGTTGTTTTAGTTTAGTTTAGTTTAGTTTTTTTTAGTTTAGTTGTTTTAGTTTAGTTGTTTTAGTTTAGTCTAGTTTAGTTTTTTTACTTTAGTTGTTTTAGTTTTTTTAGTTTAGTTGTTTTAGTTTAGTTTAGTTTATGTTTTACTTTATTTTTTTAGTTTTTTTAGTTTAATTGTTGTAGTTTTTTTAGTTTTTTTAATTTAGTTGTTTTTTTAGTCTCGAGTCCCTAGTCATCGAACCACGGATGTACGAGTGTGCCTTTGATGATGTATTAGTGGATACTATTCGTTGATGTATTACTGATATTATTCGATGATGTATTATTGATATTATTTGATGATGTATTATAGTGATATTATTCGATGATGTATTAGTGATACTATTCGATGATGTATTAGTGATACACCTATTCGATGATGTATTACTGATACTATTATTCGATGATGTATTAGTGATATTATATGATCATATTGTTGCATTGCCTTGTATTGATTTGCATATCTCCAGTTCTGCTTATTGAATGCATTCTAATTGTTTTATATTTGTTCTCGATTAGTTAAGCTATGGACGACCGTGATCAAGAGAATGCCATGTATGACCTGATAAGCTCCGGAAATGAAGAGAATGAAGTAGATGATGGCTCACAATACCTTAACCCATCCGGTGACGGAATTGAGGAAGAACAACCAAGAGAAAAAGGCAAACCAGCTGGCAATGACGATGGCGAAGAAAGTTTTGTCCATTTAAGAGAGTCCGGCGAGGTATTAATTTGCCCTCTGGTGATCATCACATGTATTGATTGATTTGTATATATTAACAAATCTTTGTTCCTTTCAGCCCTCTGTATCAAGCGAATCTTCTACAAGGGTTAAACGTGGCCCGACAAGAAAGTTGAAACAAGGCGTGAAGTATAAAATCGATCAAATAAGAGAAGATGGCGAACCGATTGCTCCTAAGGAGAATGCAAACAATTTTATATGTCAATGCGGAGTTATCGTTAAGGACCAAATCCCGATCAACGCTCAAGAGTGGAACCAGCCAAAGGATCGTGGAGTTCCTTTTGTCAGCCAAAGAGCACAAGATTTTCTTTGGGAGGAGTTCAGGAAACATTTCACCCTACCAGAGGGTCTGACAGATGTTCAATGGGAGAAAGTCAAGAAGTATACTCTTAAGAAGATGGCCACAAATTCCAGTCTTGGAAGAAAATATTATGGAACAATTACTTGGAAGCAGAAAAGAAGAATCCATAATTCAAAGGAGAATATGTGAAGTTAGCAGATGACTGGGATGAACTTGTGAAGTTCAAGGAATCAGAAGAATGTAAGAAACGGTCGAGAATAAACAAGATAAATGCTAACAAGAAAATGTGGCACCATCGTCTGGGCCAGGCGGCTACAAGTCTGGGTTGCCTAAGTGGGATGAATTTGAGCAAAACATGAGGGATGCAGGGGTCTCTCCAGTAGCAGATACTTGTCCTAGAAGGTGCAGGACTTGGTTTTATGCACATGGGGGAAAGTTGGACCCAAAGACAGGCCAGGTTCTTGAATAGGCCAGTCTTAAATATGCCACGAACGAGATAATTAAAGCAGTAGAAGAATCTCGAGCGTGTGTGTACCAAACGAATAGAGAGAAGGACGAGCTTTCGTGCACCCACGAGAATCCTGAACACCCGGGACGAACACGAGGCAAAGGCATGGTTCTGTGGTATCTGGGGTTTGTGGATTGGAACGAGAGCTATAGAAGTCGTGACAGAAAGAAGAAGCATGAAGTAGATCAGATCAAGGACTTGGAACGCAAATATAACATGCAGCAGGAGCAAATCAACAAACTTAGCCAGCAAGGCGCATCGCAGCAGCAACAACAACCAGATCCAGCATTGGATGGTACCATTCCATCATCTATGCCGAAAAGCAGCATGGGTTCCACAAAGGTCCCGGTGGATGATGCACTGCTGGCTTGCTACCCTGTGGATGATATCTTAGAGTTGACACCATGTGAGCTACACGTGAAACTGAAGAACATATCCATGAAGGTGGCGGACGGCTTTGCTTTACCATGTGGACCTGAAGCAACTTTCCACGGCAATCCGATTCCACCTGCCTATGCTCATGTCGGGGTGGATCAAGTTGTGTCGGCATATGAAACACTAGATCTTGACTACCTTGGAGGTGAAGGGGAGCGAACACTGGGAGAAGCAAGGCGTTGTGTCATTTTATGGAAAAAGGAATGCATCATGTTTACAAACTCGATGCCAAGGCCATTGACTCCTCCTCCAAGTCCGCTACGTCAGCTGACTCCAACCCTCCTCGAGACGGAGCGCAGGGTGAGTCCGCCAAATCCATCTCCGCCGCGCCAGCCGAATCCATCGTCCCACCCCGAGACGGATCGCATGGCGAGTCCGCCATGTCAGGATAGTTCATCCCACCCCGAGACGGATCCTAGCGCGAAGAGTCCGCGATATCGATATCCGCCATCTCCAAAGCGGAAGAGATCAGCACCAAAGAAGAAACCCAAAGATCCTATGAAAAAGAAGTTAGCTTACGAGAAGACTAACGAGGAAACCGATGAACAATTGGCTATCTAAGTGAAGGCCTTTTTTGGACCGAAACCACCCCCGCCGCCAAAGGAGAAAGTACCCGACGAGATTGTACAACACTTTATCAATGCAGATAAACCAGCGGAGAAAAGGCCGTTATCAGACTATGAACGCTCTATCACCAAGGCCTTTGGATCCCGCAACAAACAGAAGACGTCGGGCGGTAGCAATAAATGTGGGAAAACTGTTTCCCAGCTTGGAGAATAGCCGGTCGAATCGATTATCCCGCTCCAGGTGAGTGCCAAGAAGGTGGTAATAACCGACGCTGGTAGAGAGAATGCTAGAATGCTCGGTATCACCGTTGAACAACTCCTAGAGATCGAGGAATTTCCACCATTGGATCCGAAGTAAATAGCATGGAAATATGTCCCCGGGAAACCTCTGGTCACTCCTGAGGACGAGAAGCTTCTAACAACACAAATGCGCAACTTGCATGACTGGTACAAGTGAGAAGTAGAGCTCGGGCAACGATCTAGCCTCATGGTGAAAGTCACGAAAGAGCATTACATCCATGAAAATGCTTTGTGGATTGATTATCCAATTTTTTTTTAATTATTCAATCAAAGAGCACTCGACAAGTCTATCGTCAGTTGCTATTGTCTGTAAGTGATTTCTTTATGTAATTTAAGTCTCTAGCTTAGCTCGTTCATTGCTTGTTATTATACTCACTATATTATTTTGTGTGGTATTATGCAGAATGAAGATTTTTGAATCGAAAAGAGATAGAGTCTATGACATTGGGTTCATTGACCCAAATACCATTAATGAAGAAGTGCTGAGAAGGGACCCTAAAGACACGGAGAAACAGGTTCTAAGTTTTTTGAGAGCCCTAAGGTACAAAGCAGAAATTCTTTTACCTTGGAACTTCCAGTGAGTGTTACTGTCTTGTACTACAAATTCTATTTTTTCTTATATATATATATATATACTCGATGCTAAGTGTAGTTGATGAGTTATGCATGCCCTCTTATACAAATCATGTGCGCAGCTACTACTGGATCCTTCTAATCATTAGAGTTGACGATGGAAGTGTTGAAGTACTGGACTCGATAAGTAAAGACCCTGAAGATTACATAAGCTTTCATTCTTTGCTCGGAAGGTAATTTCAATCATTGAAGCACTATGTCGGCTTCTTTATTAGTTAATATCATGATATGAAATAATTAGTAACTCCTTTATTTATTTTGTTTGCCGAGGAGGGTTTGGAAATGTTTCATCAAAGAGGTCACCGGTGAATGGAAACTAGAGTTGAGATGGCGAAAGCCTAAGATAATTAAGTAGTACTAGCTACGTACGGGCATCTCTTTAATTATAGTTTCAATATCATTGTCATGCTTCCTTATTATCTGATTGAATTCTATTTTCGTAAAGTGCATGAGGCAGGCACAGGGGACTGAACAATGTGCATATTACGTTTGCAAGAACATTCGCTTTATGACCAAAAGTAGCAAGAGTGCAAGAGATCTTTGGGTATGTAAACACCATTCATATTTTTTTATCATGATCTAATACATATACACACAACTAACATGCATATTCATATTGATCTCCTTATTTTTATATATAGATGTCGGAGATGCGGGATCAACTCCTACCAACGGATCGCATACGAGCAATTCAAGAGGAAATTGCGGGATTTTTGCTTCAGCAGGTCACATCTCCTGACGGAGAATACCATTACCGGATTCCCAAATGATCTGTAAATTGTACGAGAAATTATACATACCAAATTGTATATATATGTGTGTGTGTATGCATGTGGTCGAACGAGAAATTCTATGATATTTTGCGAGAAATTTTATGATATATATATATGATCGGTTCTACGAGAAATTCTATTATATATGCATAACGTGTACAGTATATATGTAGTAGCGTAAAATATGTTTGAAATGAAAAAGAATTAAATACAAAACACAAAATGAAAAGGAAAAATAAACAATAAACATTAAGCCCCTAAACCTTTAGTCCCGGTTGGTGTTATCAACCGGGACCAAAGGTCTCGATGCCCCGGCGCGCTCTGCCGCCCACGTGGCAAGGGTTTAGTCCCGGTTTGTAGCCAACGGGACTAAAGACTTAGACCCTTTAGTCTCTATACGTTAGTCCCGGTTGGAGAACCGGGACTAAAGGCCCTTCCCAACCGGGACTAATGGCTTGTTTTCCACAAGTGGCATATTAGATGGCACACCGCTTGCCAGGACCTATACATACGAAGTAATTTTCTTTGATAGTTGTGGACAATAGCTGGGAATTGGAGGAAAGGTTGCTTTTCCCACAGGTGTGTACTTCTCGGTCTCCACCTATTTATGCAACTTTTTTACTTTTCTTTTTGCCGTAATGCCTGTTATGTGATTGATTCTCAATAATTCATATATGCAACTTTGAACAAATAATATTCACTTCATTACCCTAGAGAATCAGTCTAGACCGAGAGGAGGGTTCAGTTTATTAGGTTTGGAGAGAGGAATATGAATTGTCGGTTTCTAAATCTGACAATGCACGATATACATGAATGATGTTTTCTCTGTACTGCACATGTATCTATAAACTTTTCTACGAAATGGCAGAAATCGCAGCGAAGAAGATGCATCAATCCAGACCTCAGAGGGCTCTCTGCCCATCTCCTGCTTGAGCACTCAAAATATTTGAATAGTATGCTTCAGGTACACCAAGTTGTCTTCTTCATCCTTCTTGGTATGAATAATGATCCAATACTTCAGATCTCCACTCGAGCTTCTTATTTTTGGCCCACTCGTTCTTCGTCTTATTCGGTTTTCCCTTGCTCTGGCTAGGCACTGATCATGCTTCAGCTTTGCTAGTCGCTTCGGCTGGACACTTCTATCTCTTACAAGTGTTACCCCCCCCCCCCCGAGTGAGGAGCATCACTGGTCCGACCATTGCTGCTACAGGGATGGTCTTCTTCCTCAACATTGGCGTAATCATTGGCGGTTTCCATCGCCTGACTGAGAGATAGGAGGTCGGTCTGACCAACCTTTAGTATGAGCTCGCGGTACCGAATGTCTGTCTTGAAGGCGCAAATAGCTTGATGTCCTGTCACATTTTCCACGGTGTTGTGCAATGTGGTCCATCGCTGAATGAACTTGTGGAGAGTCTCATTGCTTTTTTGAACACAATGCTGCAACTCAGTTAAACCACCTGGATGCTTGTACTTGCCCTCAAATGTCTTGACGAACACACGGGTCAAGTCCTCCCAATAGTAAATGCAACTAGTAGGTAGC
The DNA here is from genome assembly GCA_022496015.1 of Hordeum marinum. NCBI lineage: Eukaryota > Viridiplantae > Streptophyta > Magnoliopsida > Poales > Poaceae > Hordeum > Hordeum marinum. The sequence continues at coordinate 66,775,717 of CM039673.1, forward strand.
TGGTTCAACCACGCTCATGCAGATCGCTCCAAGATAAGAGGAAAATGTTTCATCATGAAAAAATCGTTACCGCCGCTGATCTGGACGGCCACTTGGTAATCCTCGAGCCAAGTTTTCGGCTTTGATTTGTCATTAAAATTCCTGATCCCCATAGCCAACCTGTAGTTGGGGGATCTCGGCCTCTCGGATATACCTACTGAAGCACTCGAGACCAGAAGTCCCACAGCCGCTCATTCGGTCTCTGTTCTGCATGTTCCTATCAACAACATTCTAAGTAATGATGGACTTGGCGTTGGGATGATGAGGGCGCCGGTCGTCTTCTCCATAGCCCCTGCGCCAAAAGGGGCTTCTCTGGCGATCTCCCTCGTGAGGTCGGCCGTCGTCAAAAGGTTGTTGGCCATACGAACCGACCCTTGGAGGGGGAGTGAGGGAGTCCTAGATTGGGGGGGTCCTCGGATAGTCGACCTATTATTTTTGGGCCAGACTGTTTGGGCTACTTACCGGATGCAGGAAGATTTGAAGGCCCATTCTCCAACATGGAAGATTCGGAAAGCACGGCTTGCGCTCCACATTTGATGTACTAGATATGCATGTTTATCTCTTAGGCATGTAACCGGCCATGTGTAAACCCTAGTCCTCCTCGGCACCTATATAAGCCAGAGGGTTTTAGGGGTATAGAGAGGACAACTCATCTAGGGTTAGCTATACGGTCTCGAGGTAGATCAACTTTGTAACCCCTCACATCATCAATACAACCAACCAGGACGTAGGATATTACCTCCATAGGAGGGCCCGAACCTAGTAAACTCGTGTCCCCTTCGTCTCCTGTTACCATCGATCCTAGTCTCACAGTTCGGGACCCCTTAACCGAGATCCGCCGGTTTTGACACCGACATTGGTGTTTTCATTGAGAGTTCCTCTGTGAGCGAGATGGAATCGATGTCTCGCCTTGTCATCAACGAAGAGGTCTATGACATGGATGCTTTTGTCCCCGGACAGATCTTCGCCTTTGGCAGCGTTGTGCTGCATGTTGATTCCGCTGGCCATCTAGGTCGTGTTGAGAGCTTCGCCCGTGATCAAGAGGACAGGTTTGGAAACCTAGAGTTCTCCGTTGACTCCCGAGGTGACCTATCACTAATCGGGCTCACAGCTTCGCCTGTAGCCCCCGAGGACTCTGAGGCTTTAACCTCGAGCCCCTTCTTCGGACACGCCAATGGGGTCACCCATAGCGATGAGTCGACCTCTTAACCTCGTCCGGCAATTAAGCCAGAGGATCGGACACATGTTCTTACCGAACACTCCTCATGTATGGACATCGTGGAGGTTAACTCCACAAGTCCTGAACAGCTAGATCTGATCGGGCCCTCAGCGGTCGACGAGGCCCTGGAGCGATTCTCATCGATGAGGATCACCAATGATCCAGCCCCGACATACGCTCAGTTCGGTCATGGTGCAGGAAGGGACGAATTTTTCGTCCCACCCAAAACCCACTTGATAGCCATCGTCGAAGATTTAACCGGCGCATTGGACTATGCCTCCAAGGAGGCAGAATATATGGATGAAGAGGACCGTGCTCCCACCCCTGTTAACACCGGTGGTTGGACCGCCACTTCTACATACGATGTCTACATGGTGGATACTCCTGACACCAATGGAGACAACACGCCTCACAATGATGGCGACACATCGAGCGATACGCTATCAAGGCGCCAGAAATCTCATAAGCGGTCCAAAAGTAAAAAAAAAGGAAAGAAAAACCATTATCAACAACGGGGACGGTAATACCCCCGCCGATCATGGAAATTCCGATGTCCCCGAGCACCCGTTTGAGGGTCCAGAAGGGCCTGAGGATCAAAATAATCCCGATTACGTCAAAGACCCTGAAGGCGATGATTACCTTCCCCTCGTTGAGGAGGAAGGCATACCGGAAGCTGAGGCCCTGTACATTCCTGATAACCTAGAAGATCAGGAAGAAATAAGGCAGTGGCTCATAGCAATAGCCCGCAGCCTAAAGGCCCAAGAATGACAACTCAAAGCCGAACAGGCCAACCTCAATGATCGATGGATGAAAGTCCTCTCAGCCGAGGAAGTATACGACAGCGGTCTGTCAAACCAGCCCAAAAGCTACCCTCGCAGAAGGCTGTTGCCGCTATTCGATGACGAACTCACTGATATGTCGTCCTCAGACCATACTCCATATGACAAGCCGGACCGCCCCCTCGCGGGCAGGACAGGACGGCTGGCGACGACGGTTATATACCGGCAATGCCCCGAAGACGGGGAAAGGAGCCATTAGAGCACAATGACATGTTCGACCTACGAGATGACCTGGATCATAGAGCAGGCCGTACAAGGTCCATTTACGGATCCAAAAGTACTCACCCGATAGACAGGGCGGGTACAGGCCATGGTTCGACTAGAACATATGAGTCCGGGAACGCAACCGGCCCCATACAGACGCCGAATACAAGCGTGACATAGCACGGGTGAGAGGCGCCGCTCACCCACTGTGCTTCACAGATAGGGTAATGCGACATCAGTTCCCCGAAGGGTTTAAACCCGTGAATATAGAACAGTATGATGGGACCATTGACCCAACTTTACGGATTGAGGACTTCCGTGTTCATATCCTCATGGCGCGAGGAGATGATCTCCATGCCATCAAATACCTCCCTCCTAAGATTAAGGAGCTAGCTTGGCATTGGCTAAACAGCCTCCTCGAAAAGTCCATTGGATGCTGGGAAGACCTGGAGGATGCGTCCCACTCTAACTTCCAGGGAACCTATAACACCCTGGTTTTTGCTCCTGTTTTTTTCCTTTACGGGATTTGACTCCCGTATTTTTTTTGGTGTTATTGGATTTTCTCTCGCTCTTAGGTATATGAAGATGGTCATTCAACCTTGCCTTCCCTATCCAACCAGAGATTCTCTCCAGTCTTGCCACCCAATATCTTTGCTCAGGGCTTTGCTGTCAAAACCCTACCTTCCGAGTTACCGAAAGGGAAACCCTAATCCTTTTAGTTACAAAGGAACCTCAATTTCCTTTGATCTTCTGTCTCCCAAACTTTTCCCAGTGATCATCCTTCATCTATAAACCCTGGATATCCAAAAATATTGCCAAGTCATTTGCAATATTTTTCAGTTATAATTAATTCCTTTTTCTGCTAGTTAAGGGAATTAAATCCAGGAAAATATCTATCCATCTCCAGAGTTCATGAAAGGTTGTGGAGATATTCTTTGTGATCATTTTGAGCTCCCACAAAAATATTAGCCATAATTAAATAAGGAAAATTTTCTTTTCCTTTTTAATGCCAATATTGCATTTTGGGCACTTTCTAAAGGAACTAACATTTTGATAGCCAGGAAAAATCCCAAATAATTTGTGGAGCTTCTCCTATCTATATCTTGCCCATTCACAACAAGATTCCAAGTTCCATAGTTCAAATTTTGAGCACCACATCCATTTGCAAAATTCTATCCAGTTGGGGAATTTGCAAAGGAACTGATCTATTTGTTTATCTATTTGAGCTGAAACTTTCCATGGTGGTGAACATTGCCAAATAACTCATGGATAAAAAAATCATCTCAATCCATCCAACCATTATCCCCCAGCATTTTTCCTAAGTTTCTATTCATTTGAAAGCTCTGTGAAGGAAGTACCATTTCGGTATACCCAAATGGTATGAAACTTTTAAAGTGTCTTGCTATGTTCAAATAGTAACCCTACATCAAAAGTCATCCAAGCTCATCTAGCCAATTGACCCCAGCTTCATCATTTCCAAATCTGGTCAGATTGCCACTTTGCAAAGGAAGTATTGTTTTTCTTTGCCCATTTCAGTTGTAACGTTTCCAAGTTAGTGACCCTAGTATATTATTGACCCCTGCCCAAGACCAGGCCAAGAGGTGCACTGTGGTGGCCACACCACAGCACAAACAGGTTAATGTTAACAACTATTAGATAATGGTTCAGTCACCTCAACTCTCCCTATTGTCATTAACTTGCATGGGTAACCTCAGGATAGGACGGAGAATAGCCAAGACATGTTTTGGCTTCAAGTGTTGCGAGACAAAGCTCTGGCCACACGGTGACCACGAGCAGAGCGTGCCAAAATCGCGCCCTGTGCATTGGAGTTGACGGGAGCACGCCTCCAATGAGCTCTAGCCTGTCCTCGAGTGTCGTAGAGCTCCCCACTACGTGCGCGCACCGTATAGAGCCCTCTCTCCCTCCTCCCGTATCTTCTAGCAGCCTCTGCCGTCGTCCCGAAGCTCCGGCCAGTGTCCCGAAGCTTCGGCCACCGTCTAGCTTCTTCTAGAGTCCCTCCCCGTAGCTATTTATAGCGTACCCAAGCCCCTCCTGATATCCAACAAGCCTAGTCCTTCCTCCTTTTGAGATCTAGGAGCTCCGCCCCACTCCAATGGCCGAGAGCCCGCCATCGTCCCCCTCCGCCATCCTTGGTCATAGCTTGCCCCCTCCATATCACTTGTGTCCTAGCGCGTCCCCGGTGTCCGGAGAGCATGCCCAGCCCCTCCCCTCGCCGTTGGAATGCCGTGGCTGGGGTGCCCACGTTTAGCCGTCGCCTGTCCCCTACCACCACGAATGCCCAGCCCCTCCCCACGCCGAATACATGTCGTGGCTGGAATGCCGTCGGTAGTATAGAGTTATGTATGGTGGTGACCGAAGGTTGTTCGGAGTCCCGGATGAGATCACGAACGTCATGAGGAGCTCCAGAATGGTTTGGAGGTAAAGATTCATATATAGGAAGTCCTGTTTTGGTCGCCAAAAAAGTTTCGGTCTCATCGGTAGTGTACCGGGAGTGCCGGTAGTGTACAAGGAGGCCTCCGGGAGGGGTATTTCGACCCAAGAGGCTTCATGGGCTGTGGGAGAGTGAATATCATCCCTTATTGGGCTGGTGGAAACTCCCACACAAGACCCATGTGGCTGGAGAAGAAAACCCAATAGGAAAAGGTGGAAAAAGGAAAAAAAAAAAGGACGAATCCTAGTCCTACTAGGATTGGAGGAGAGTCCTCCAATCCTAGTTGGTTCGGCCGACTCCTATAGGAGCCTTGGCCCTTGCACCAGCCTCTCCTCCTCTCTTCCTATATATACTGGTGGATTTTAGGGTTTTGCACTAGTTTTTTACAGCCACGTGCTACCCGTTCCTCCAGTGCATAGTTTCTCCTCTAGATCAGATTTCTGAAGTGCTTAGGTGAAGCCCTGCAGGAATTGCTACACCACCATCGCCGGAGCGCCGTCACGCTGCTGGCGAACTCTTCTACCTCTCCACTCTCTCTTGCTGGATCAAGACGGCGGAGATCGTCATCAAGCTGTACGTGTGCTGAACGTGGAGGTGCCGTCCGTTCGGCGCTAGATCGGAAGGATCGTGATCAAGTTCGTGGGACGGATCGTGATCAAGTTCGTGGGACGGATCGTGATCAAGTTCGCGGGACGGATCATGATCAAGTTCGCAGGACGGATCGTGATTGGATCGTGGGACGCTCGGCGATTTGGATCGCGAAGACGTTCGACTACACCAACCGCGTTTCTTAACGCTTCCCGCTTAGCGATCTACAAGGGTACGTAGATCCACTCTCCCTCTCGTAGATGCTCATCACCATGGATAGATCTGCGTGTGCGTAGGAATTTTTTTATTTCCCATGCAACGTTCCCCAACAGCTGCATCATGAGCTAGGTCTATGTGTTGATGAGATCTCGAGTAGAACACAAAAGGTTTGTGGGCGTTGATGCTTAGATTGCTTCCTCCCTTGGTCGGATTTTGGTTCGGCGGTATTGTGAGATGAAGCGGCCCGGACCAACATTACTCGTATGCTTACGAGAGACCGGTTCCCTCAATTGCAACTTGTTGCATAGATGGCTTGAGGGTGCCAGTTTCTCTCACTTTAGTTGGATCAGATTCGACAAAGGCGGTCCTTGGGAAGGTTGAAAAGCAAATTATGTATCACCATTGTGGTTTATGCGTAGGTGAGAACCGTTCTTGCTAGAAGCCCATAGCAGCCACGTAAAACATGCAACAACAATTAGAGGACGTCTAACTTGTTTTTGCAGGGTATGTTGTGATGTGATATGGCCAATTACATGATGTGATATATGTGATGTATGAGATGATCATGTGATGTATAGAATTTCACGACTTGCATGTTGGTGAGTACGGCAACCGGCAGGAGCCATAGGGTTGTCTTTAATTATTGTATGACCTGCGTGTCAATCATTAAGCGCTATGTAATGCTTTACTTTATCGCTAAACGGTAGCAATAGTAGTAGAAGCATGCAGGGCGTGACAACCACGATGGCGACACGTTGATGGAGATCATGGTGTTGTGCCGGTGACGATGGAGATCATGCCGGTGCTTTCAAGATGGAGATCTAAAGCACAAGTTCATGGCCATATCATGTCACTTATGAATTGCATGTGATGTTAATCCTTTTTATGCACCTTGTTTTGCTTAGTACGACGGTAGCATTATAAGGTGATCCCTCACTTAAATTTCAAGATAAATTGTGTTCCCCCCGAGTGTGCACCGTTGCGAAAGATCGTCGCGTTGAGACACCACGTGATGATCGGGTGTGATAGACTCTATGTTCACATACAACGGGTGCAAGCCAGTGTTGCACGCGTAGAACACTCGGGTTAAACTTGACGATCCTAGCATGTACAGACATGGCCTCAGAACACAAGAGACCGAAAGGTCAAACATGAGTCATATAGTAGATGTGACAGTCAGATGACCTTAGGGATGTCAATTTGAGTGGGAGCTTTAGTAATTTGATTAACTAAACTAATTATCTTGAACAATAGTCTAAGTGAACTTTGCATATTTATGTTGTAGATCAATGGCTCGCGTAGGAGCACCCCTGAATTTTAATGCGTTCCTAGAGAAATCTAAGTTGAAAGATGATGGAAGTAACTTAGTTGACTGGGCCCGTAATCTAAGGATTATCCTCACGGCTTTCCAGAAATCATATGTCCTTGATACACCGCTTGGTGACCAACCAGAAGACATGACCTCCGAAGACGTTAAGAATGCTTGGGAGGCACGTACTGGAGATTACTCAATAGTTCAGTGTGCAATATTGTATGGCTTAGAACCGGGACTTCAAAGACGTTTTGAACGTCATGGAGCATATGAGATGTTCCAGGAGTTGAAGTTTATCTTTCAGAAGAACGCCCGGATCGAGAGGTATGAAACCTCCGATAAGTTCTATGCTTGCAAGATGGAGGAGAACGGGTCTATCAGTGAACATATACTCAGAATGTCTGGGTATTCAACTCGTCTAGCGGAGTTGGGAATTGCCCTTCCGCCAGAGGCGATCACTGACAGAGTTCTTCAATCACTGCCACCTAGTTACAAGTGCTTTGTGATGAACTATAACATGCACGGGATGAACAAGTCAGTCGCCGAGCTGTTTGCGATGCTAAAGGTCGCTGAGTCTGAAATCCAGAAAGAACATCAAGTGTTGATGGTCAATAAAAGCACTAGTTTCAAGAAAAATGGCAAGGTCAAGGGCAAGGGCAAGAAGGGTAAAACCAAGAAGGATGGCAAAGCAGTTTCTACTCCTGTAAAGAATCCCAAGCAAGGACCCAAGCCAGAAACTAAGTGCTTTCATTGCAAGGGAATTGGTCACTGGAAGCGGAACTGCCCCAAGTACCTGGCTGACAAGAAGGTGGTCAACGACAAACAAGGTATATATGATATACATGTTATTGATGTGTACCTTACTAGCTCTCGTAGTAGTGCCTGGGTATTTGATACCGGTTCGATTGCTCACATTTGCAACTCAAAGCAGGAACTACGGAATAAACAAAGGCTGGCAAACGACGAAGTGACGATGCGCGTGGGAAATGGTTCCAAGGTTGATGTGATCACCGTCGGCAGGCTCTCTCTTCGATTACCATCGGGATTAGTGATGAACCTGAATAATTTTTATTTAGTGCTTGCGTTAAGCGTGAACATTATATCTGGATCTTGTTTATTGTGAGACGGTTACTCATTTAAATCAGAGAATAAAGGTTGTTCTATTTATATGAGTAATATCTTTTATGGTCATGCACCCAATGTTAGGGGTTTATTCATATTGAATCTTGATAGTGATGACACACATGTTCATAACATTGATGCCAAAAGATGTAGAGTTGATAATGATAGTACCATTTTCTTGTGGCACTGCCGTTTAGGTTATATTGGTGTAAAACGCATGAGGAAGCTCCATGCTGATGGACTTTTGGAGTCACTTGATTTTGAATCACTTGACACATGTGAACCATGCCTCATGGGCAAGATGACTAAAATGTCGTACTCTGGAACAATGGAACGGGCGAGTGACTTATTGGAAATCATACATACTGATGTGTGCGGTCCAATGAATGTTACAGCGCGTGGTGGATATCGTTATTTTCTCACCTTCACTGATGACTTAAATAGATATGGGTATATTTACTTAATTAAACACAAGTCTGAAACGTTTGAAAAGTTCAAGCAATTTCAGAGTGAAGTTGAGAATCATCGTAACAAGAAGATTAAGTTCCTGTGATCTGATCGAGGAGGTGAATATCTGAGTTATGAGTTTGGTAGTCACTTAAGACAGTGTGGAATTGTTTCACAGTTGACACCGCCCGGAACACCACAGCGTAATGGTGTGTCCGAACGTTGTAATCGAACATTATTAGATATGGTGCATTCTATGATGTCTCTTGCTAATTTGCCACTATCGTTTTGGGGTTATGCATTAGAAACAGCTGCATTCACTTTAAATAGGGCACCATCAAAATCCGTTGAGACAACGCCATATGAACTATGGTTTGGCAAGAAGCCAAAGTTGTCGTTTCTTAAAGTTTGGGGATGTGATGCTTATGTCAAAAAGCTTCAGCCTGAAAAGCTGGATCCCAAAGTGGAGAAATGTGTCTTTATAGGATACGCGAAAGAGACAGTCGAGTATACCTTCTATCCCAGATCCGAAGGCAAAGTGTTCTTGCCTGTGTTACAAGGTGTGAAGTTGAGTAAGAGTCAATGCCCAGTAACCACAGAAGATAGAGAAAAGATGAGTGTCATCCCCTATGCTTCAGCCATAGGCTCTATCATGTATGCAATGTTGTGCACAAGACCCGATGTTAGCCTTGCCATAAGTATGGCCGGAAGGTTTCAAAGTGATCCTAGAATGGAGCACTAGCAAGCGGTCAAGAATATCCTTAAGTACCTGAAAAGGACTAAGGAAATGTTTCTCGTTTATGAAGGTGATGAAGATCTCGTCATAAAGGGTTACGTCGATGCAAGCTTTGACACTGATCCGGACGACTCTAATTTGAAAGCTGGATACGTATTTATTCTTAACGGGGGAGCGGTAAGCTGGTGCAGTTCCAAGCAAAGCGTGGTAGCTGATTCTACGTGCAAAGCGGAATACATCGCAGCCTCGGAGGCGGTGAAGGAAGGTGTCTGGATGAAGCAATTCATGACAGATCTTGGAGTAGTGCCCAGTGCACTGAATCCAATGAGCCTGTTCTGTGACTACACTGGTGCCATTGCTCTAGCCAAGGAACCAAGGTTTCACAAGAGGACCAGACATATAAAGCGACGCTTGAACTCCATCCGATATTACATCGAGGAGAAGGACATAAATATTTGCAAAGTGCACACGGATCTGAATGTTGCAGACCCATTGACTAAACCTCTTCCAAGAGCTAAACATGATCAACACCAGAAATGCATGGGTGTTCAATTCATTGCAATGTAAATCACATAGTGATGTGCGCTAGATTATTGACTCTAGTGCAAGTGGGAGACTATTGGAAATATGCCCTAGAGGCAATGAATAAAGTGTTTATTATTATATTTCCTTGTTCATGATAATTATTTATCATCCACGCTAGAATTGTATTAATTGGAAACATGGATACATCTGTGGATACATAGACAGACACAATGTCCCTAGTATGCCTCTAGTGAACTATCTTGTTGATCGAAAGATGGTTAAGGTTTCCTAGCCATGGACATGAGATGTCATTTGATAACGGGATCACATCATTAGGAGAATGATGTGATGGACAAGACCCAAACTACAAACGTAGCTTATGATCGTGTCAGTTTATTGCTACTATTTTCTGCATGTCAAGTATATGTTCCTATGACCACGAGATCATGCAACTCACGGACATCGGAGGAGTGCCTTGTGTGTATCAAACGTTTCAACGTAATTGGGTGACTATAAAGGTGATCTACAGGTGTCTCGAGGGTGTCTGTTGAGTTGGCATGGATCAATACTGGGATTTGTTACTCCGTGTGACGAAGAGGTATCTCAGGGCCCACTCGGTAATACAACATCACAATAAGTCTTGCAAGCAATGTGACTAAGTGTTAGTTACGGAATCTTGTATTACGGAACGGGTAAAGAGACTTGCCAGTAACGAGGTTGAACTAGGTATGGAGATACCGATGATCGAATCTCGGGCAAGTAACATACCGAAGAACAAAGGGAACATCATACGTGATTAACTGAATCCTTGACATAGAGGTTCGACCGATAGAAGATCTTCGTAGAATATGTAGGAAACAATATGGACATCCAGGTCCCGCTATTGGTTATTGACCGTAGAGGTGTCTCGGTCATGTCTACATAGTTCTCGAACCCGTAGGGTCTGCACACTTAAGGTTGGTGACGTTTCGGTAGTATCGAGTTATGTATGGTGGTGACCGAAGGTTGTTCGGAGTCCCGGATGAGATCCCTGACGTCACGAGGAGCTCCGGAATGGTCCGGAGGTAAAGATTCATATATAGGAAGTCCTGTTTGGGTCGCCGAAAAAGTTTCGGGTTCATCGGTAGTGTACCGGGAGACCTCCGGGAGGGGTATTTCGACCCAAGAGGCTTCATGGGCTGTGGGAGAGTGAATATCAGCCCTTAGTGGACTGGTGGAAACTCCCACACAAGGCCCATGTGGCTGGAGAAGAAAACCCAATAGGAAAAGGTGGAAAAAGGAAAAAAAAGGACGAATCCTAGTCCTACTAGGATTGGAGGAGAGTCCTCCAATCCTAGTTGGTTCGGCCGACTCCTATAGGAGCCTTGGCTCTTGCGCCAGCCTCTCCTCCTCTCCTCCTATATATACAGGTGGATTTTAGGGTTTTGCACTAGTTTTTTACAGCCACGTGCTACCCGTTCCTGCAGTGCATAGTTTCTCCTCTAGATCGGAATTCTGCAGTGCTTAGGCGAAGCCCTGCCGGAATTGCTACACAACCATCGCCGGAGCGCCGTCACGGTGCCGGCGAACTCTTCTACCTCTCCGCTCTCTCTTGCTGGATCAAGATGGCGGGGATCGTCATCAAGCTATACGTGTCCTGAACGCGGAGGTGCCGTCCGTTCGGCGCTAGATCGGAAGGATCGTGATCAAGTTCGTGGGACGGTTCGTGATCAAGTTCATGGGATGGATCGTGCTCAAGTTCATGAGATGGATCATGATCAAGTTCGCCTGATGGATCGTGATTGGATCGTGGGACGCTCGGCGATTTGGATCGCGAAGACGTTCGACTACACCAACCGCGTTTCTTAACGCTTCCCGCTTAGCGGTCTACAAGGGTACGTAGATCCACTCTCCCTCTCGTAGATGCTCATCACCATGGATAGATCTACGTGTGCGTAGAAAAAATTTTGTTTCCCATGCAACGTTCCCCAACACGCTCCTCCCCTCTATAAGGACTCGTGCCCCACCGCACAACCTCAGGACCAGCAATGTATGTGTCGCGTAGGCTCAACTTCGCACCTAAGATTCCATGGGTAGCGATGGGGAAATTAAGATGGGTGTTCGGCTGCCCTGAACTGTTACCATCCACACGTCTTCGGACAAATGCAGGCGCTTCTAAAAAGAGCCTTCCTACGGGGTAAAGCTCACCTACAATTGGACGTCCTGTCAAGAATTTGATAGCAAAATCCGCCTGCCGAACACTAACACAAGGTGCATCTAAGATGAGGAGTCAACTAGCACGAGGGAATATCAAGGACGTCAAGTTGCCAATTGAAGACCCCTGGTACAACAACTGTTGTATGATTTTATTTCTTATTTTCTTCCACATACCTGTAAACAGTTGCTCCGGCAATCCGAGTTATAAGAGTTGTTGAGAAAATGCAAAATTGTGTGGCACAAGTTCGCCTTATTTGTCTTGTTTTCAGCGCATATGTTTTCTCCTTTCTCCCTCTTCTCGTCAACCTGTTCAGTATGACGCGAGGCAACCGGCTAATATACCAGGGGCTCGAGTTCAAACACAAATCGCCTTATCTATCATGTGTTTGGCGTCTTGGCGTTCGCTTTATATGCATCGGTTCTAAACTATTTCTTTGGTCAATAAGTTTGGGTTGCCCGGCTCCTATGCTTGCCCCTTTATGTTTCGCTTGTTTGGCTAAAAGGGAAAAGGGAGCACCCCTGCGATTGTGCTTCCGAATAGTCTGGCAAGCACCTCAGGGGAGAAAGCCGAAAACGGTCTATCATAGTATGCGTGATCCGATCTATGAACCCCAAGCTAGAAGGTTATACTTCAATCCTCGTACACGATTATTCCGTGCTATACGAGGAACTTGCCCTTTGTGCAGATATTGTGATACCGACTTCGTCCACGGTTCGTCCTAACATCACATCACTCCGGTGGCTAATCGTATGCCTCCTGTAGTCCTTTTCGCCCCCCTCCAGCTAAGTGAAAGAAATAAAGCACTATAGTCCGATTGCCTACTCTACCGCACTATACCACCTTCGGGTTCCGATAATATGGCTAAGGGACACAGTGCATTGGTGTAAGACACCCCATGCAACATCTACATGGGGGCTGAAGCCGACGACTCACATCTTTCAGTATTAAACAGCCACATAGGAGTTATAAAGGAATACAAAACCATATAAGAACAAATATTAATATCATTAAAGGTCTAGGCAAGTCTTCGAACTCATTACAGCTCATTCAAATATTTTATCACACGAGCACTATGACGCTATCACCGGAGCACTATCCATTACTCCATCAAAGTATAGCTCGAGGCGTCGATGCTCCTTCCCGGGTGGCGGCTGGTCGGTGGCGACCTTCATCGGATTTAGCCCCGACCAGTGCACTTTGGCCTTGGCAAGGGCCATCTGAACCCCTTCGATGCAGGAGGAGCGCTTGACGGCGTCGAGGCGCAGCGAGGCAGCGACCAACCACTGCACCAGGCCGAAGTAGCTGTTTGACAGAGGCTCGCCGGGCCATAAATGGATGCATAGGTCCTTCTTGGCCGGCTCCGCCACCTGGTGTAGCTCCATCGGCTATTTCAGCTGCCCCATCAGAAGAGGGGGCGGCATTCGGGGGCTCCGAACTGTGCCCAGAACATCCGAGCTTCATCTTCCTCTCCCCGCGAGGCAAACAACTGATTGGCGTCTACCGCACTCTTCCAGAGATTGGAGGATGCACCTGAGGATCGCCACACCCGGGTAAGCAATTCGAATCTGCAATCCTCAAATACACACTTTAGTGAGTACGACTTACCATCTACTATGGCCTTGGCCTGGTGCACTTGCTCCTCATAGAACCGTCTGTCCACCCGCTCCTTCTGGAGTTCGGTTTGCAGGGTGGACAGTTCGGCCGAGCTCGCCTTATTCTTTTGCTCCAAGGCCTCGCATCTCTCGCTGGCGTCCTTGAGATCTTGCCGGACCTCAGCCATGCGAGCTTCGTGCTTGCCACTAGCGGCCCGCATGGAGGAAAGGGCGGTAGCCATTTCCTTAGCGGCCGCCCTCTCGGCGGCCATCTCGTCCTTCGCACGCTGGAGCTTGGCCTTGAGCCGCTCCACCTCCTTCGTCGAGGCTGCGCGTGCATTAGGCAATATAAAGAAGCTAGATTAACAGTATTCGAACTATAGAGCTTAGACAAAGGCATTCGGATTCTGTTTTGACATACCTTGAGCCTCGTCGAGTCTTCGGCTAAGGGCCTCAGCTTCGTCCTCAGAGCGCTTCAGCCCGTGATTTAGCTCTTCCAGCTCGCCGCTGTTTATGGCCGCCGCCGATGACGAAGCCTGCATCACAAACATAGTAATACATTACATGGGCTCTCAATTCCTGAATTATAGACAATTCGATCAGTAAAAGAGCATCTAGTTCAGTATTGGATTCAGATGTGACCCCTAGGTGAGATTTTTCACCTCACCTAGGGCTCGGGGGCTGCCATGTATACAATACGGATAAATAAAATCCTCGCAAAGCAAACACATCGGGTGACTTACCTGAAAAACCCGCAAGGAGACCTTTGAAGTCCTCCTTCAGTTCGTTGTCAACGGACTGAACGCTCTGTAGCACCGCACCCATAAGGGTGCGGTGATCCTCAGAGATGGAAGCGCTCAATAAAGCCTCCTCCATGGCCCACCACCTATTGGTCGGTGGTACCGGGCATGACCGGACTTCCAGATCACCCACCGGACATTGGACCGGTGCCTCCGGAGGCATAGTGTGCTCCGGAGATGTTCTTGGAGGGGACTAAGCTCCCGCTCATCCGGCCTCCTCGGTGTCCGGGCGGGGTGTTGTCCCCCGGTCTTCAGTAGCCGAGGCGTTAGCCTCGGCCATGGTACGATCTCCCTTGCCCCCGGTGTCTACCTCCATAAGAGTAGGCTGGGACGACACCTCCACGGCGTCCTTCGTGGCGCCTATAGTGGTGGGATGCGAGGCATCCCCTCTCTCGGCTAGTTCGGTGGGCGGGGTCTCCCCGTCCGGTATCACCTCAGTGGGGATAACACGCGGGGGGCTGCAAGGCCAATAACCTGCACGTTAGCAAACTCTAAATCTATTCGTAATGAACAGGAGGGTCTTCGGATCCTAACCTTGATAAGTGGGGGGGCCTTGACCCATAGGCTCCTTCGCGGGACCTCCTCGAGGTCTTCGTACGTGGAGGTCGAGTCCGAGCTATCGTCGAACAGGGCCACCCGCGTCTGCTGCGCCCTCTTCAGGGCAGGACAAGTGACCTACTCCGGGACGTCCAAAGACGTCGTTCTCTTCCTGGCATGGGAGGGATTGCCTCCCCCCTTTCCGTCAACCTCCTCCTCCTCCTCCTCCTCTTCTTCCTCCTCAGCCTCCTCCTGATTTGAGGAGGCGGGGTATCTTCGGATGCAGCATCAGGCTGGTCCCTAATGCGGAGGCAAGCCTGGCCTGATTTCTTCTTCTCCTTCTTCGTGGGAGCCTCGTAAGGCTTCACCACGAGCATTTTTGCTAACAGCCCAGTCCTCTCGTCTTTGGGCTGAGGGGCCAGACTATTCATGTTGACGGCTTTCTTTAGCCATCTTTGCTAAGAAAGATCGGATTAGAGGTAATGGGAATTTTCTGTAATGAATCCGACCAAGCTGGGGTGTATCATACCTCGGAACGGGCTTGGCAGCGTGTAGACCCTTGTCCTCCTCCTCGGATGGCCAGCTCTTCATTGATTTGAAGAGCGTCTTCCACAACTTCTCCCACGTGGTGCGGAAGAGGTTCTGGACTGTGGGCTCGGCTTCGAGTTCTCAAGCCCACAGGGGAGTATCCTGGCGCTGGCAGGGAAGGATGCGTCTTTGGAGCATCACCTGGACCACATCGATCAACTTGGTGCCCTCCTCAACCAAGGAGCGGATGCGCTTCTACAGATCGGTCACCTCCTTGCCCGATCCCCAGGCAAGGCCCTTTTCAAGCCATGAAGCCAGCCTGGTGGGGGGACCGGATCTGAATGCGACAGCGGGGTGTTGACCCTCTTCTTGTGGTTCGGTGACATAGAACCACTCCTTTTGCCACCCCTTTATGGTATTGATGAGGATGCCCGACGACCACCCGACATGGGTAAGTTTGTCGATGACGGCCCTGCCGCAATCTGCATGCTTGCCGCTGACGCACTTGGGCTTGATGTTGAAGACCTGCAGCCAGAGCCCAAAGTGTGGCTCAATGCGCAGGAAGGCCTTGCAGACGAGGATGAACGCCGAGATGTGCATGATGGAGTTCGGCGGGAGGTCGTGGAAGTCGAGGCCGTAGAAGAACATCAGGCTCCGGACAAAGGGATGGAGAGGAAAACTTAGCCCCCGGGTGAAGTGGGGAATGAACACCACCCTTTTGCCTGGCTTGGGGGTGGGGATCACTTGGCCCTCCTCCGCCGCGTGGTGAGGGATGTCGGCGGGGAGGTAGCCGACCTTCCTGAGGTCGAGTATGTCCTGGTCGGTGACCGTGGAAGCTTCCCACTGGCCGTTTGAGCCCGCCATTGCTAAGCTCGGAGGTGGGGGTTGGAGAGACCTAGATCTGTGCTCTGGGGGCGCAAGGGAATGGAAGGCGGAGAAGTCGAATGGAGAGCGTGAAAAGGCCTTCGGGGTTTTCTTTCTCTTTTTATGAGGCCTATCGATTTGGACTCCCCTTGCTGTGTTGTGAATCCCTCCACTTTCCTGAGACGTGTGAGCCATTGCGCGCGCATGGTTAAGTATATCCCGTATAAAATGGGACATGATCGGTATATTGATAGATCGTGATGATTGAAGTGACCTCGAACCGCGAATCAAGTCTATGCGAATGGCCTAGTGGTCCTGGTGGGCCGTAGCCTTTCGTTAGAAAGGTCGTCAGAGGGCCGTTGTTTACCCCCTGACATTTGGCCTTCAAAGCCAATTAATTTGCTGTATTCGGATGTGCCACTATGCGGAATGTTGCTTATCATCGGAGGCCGAACTATGGTTCGGCAGGAAGGAACTCACCTCACAAGCCGAAGACTCTATTCGCGAAGCAATGGGAGCCGAAGACCCTTGGCTTTGGAGGCAAGTTCGATGGCTACGGAGGGAGTCCTGGATTGGGGGTCCTCGGATAGCTGACCTTTTATTTATGGGACGGACTGTTTGGGCTACTTACCGGGCACAGGAAGATTTGAAAGCCCGGTCTCCAAGATGGTAGATTCGGGAAGCACGGCATGCGCTCCACGTTTGATGTAGTAGATAGGCATGTTTATCTCTTCGGCATGTAACCGACCATGTGTAAACCCTAGTCCTCCTTGGCACCTATATAAGCCGGAAGGTTTTAGGGGTATAAAGAGGACAACTCATCTAGGTTTAGTTATACAGTCTCGAGGTAGATCAACTCTATAACCCCTCATATCATCAATAGAACCAAGCAGAACATAGGGTATTACCTCCATAGGAGGGCCCGAACCTGGGTAAACTCGTGTCCCCTTCGTCTCCTGTTACCGTCGATTCTAGTCTCACAGTTCGGGACCCCCTACCCGAGATCCGCCGGTTTTGACACCGATAGGGAGTCCGACTGACATCATGATTGTCATGCCAGCGCTCCCCATACGGGCCCCTCCGAGGAGGAGGAGATTGTCGGTTCCATCCTGGCACGAGTGGACTATGAGCCGATTGAACCGTATCCGCCCGAATGGATTTGTTGTGAATATGGTTGTGCGACTGTGGTACTACAAAATTCTGCTCCAAAGCAGTCTTCAGCGGTGTTTGTATTTGTTGTATGCTTTCTCCGGTTGCTGAATCGGATGGCTCAATGGAGTCAGCTATCCAAGTGGCGATCACCAAATTTTGCAGCGGAGTATGCATCACGTGATAGTTGCGCTGGCGGTCATTCAGGAACAATCGCGTGCGATTGCAACTGGAGCTAGGTTGTTCCTAGGCCGCGCGGTCGTCGAATGACTTCTGGAGTCGCTCGAGTCGCTCTCATTCGGCCAAGGTGGCCTGCCGTGTGGACTCCAAAGCAATCTCCTCCGGGGTAGTCCCGGTAATCGGGAAGAGAAGGACGTGCTCGTTTATCTGCCTGTTCTCTTCTCGCTGCTCCGACTAAGAGGTTGGGGAATGTAACCATCCGCCTCATCGCCATCTTGTCCGCGGACATGACCGTGGGGGTCATTAGTGGAAAGACCCACGCGACGCTCTACCTGTGTCAGCCATCAGGACTTGTGCAGCAGGCTTGCTGCTCTCGCACTCGAACTCGTCGGAAGAGCACTCGTACGAGGTATGGAACAGGTCAAGGGTCGGCTCGTCGGAGTCGAGCATCGCCACCTGAAGAGCCCTAGCGTGCTTGATCCATCACTGGAGTCACGAGCATCTCGAGCGCTTGCGGCGACGCCCAGAGGCGCAAAGGGATACCGACTAGTATGGAACCGATGGTTGTCAGAGTAGAACTCCAAACGAAGGGGCACAAAAATGCGTTGCGCCGCGGGCGGGCAGCACATCCTTGTCAAGCAGAGCCGCCTCCAGCCACGCCAAATCGTCGGCGGCGAAGCTGAGCGAACCAAAGAGGATTTCTCCGCCGAGTGTCATCATGATGACCGGAAAAAACTCCACCTATGCCGGAATTCGCTAGACGCGTAGCCCCATGGTTGGTGCCAAATGTCGAGGGAGTAAGCCTGCCAATGATACTAGGGGTACGAATAGAGGGCGGAGCATAGCTACAGGGCAAGTGTATCACTCGGATTTATCAAGTTCAGGCCCCTCTTGGTGGAGGTAAAGACCCTACATCTCGTGTCTGGGGGCTTGTGTTTCTTTAGGAGGGTAAGAATACAGTAAAGTGCGGAACCCCTGCTCAGGCGCCACGGGGTGGCAAGGATAATTAATACCAGTGATCATAAACGTTACTAGGAACTGATGCTTTAACTAGGAGCGTTACAGGTAACGTTAGACTTGACAACACTTTATGTGAGATAATAAGTCCCTCGAACATTGTAGCACCCACGTCGTCCTTGCTTCCTCTTGACCGAGTGCTGATGCCTGGCCGACTGACGGGATGACGTCCGAGTGACTCTAGAGATCCGAGTGGATCCTGAAGATGCATCCGAATGCATTGGTAACCCAGGGACTTTAATATTAATGTAGGACCTCAGATGGACCTTAAATGTCACGTATGACCCGCAGGTGACCTCATCAACATCACAAAAAGCTGTGAACCAACCTATGGTTGGATGGTTAGAGGGATTGTGGTATCTCCAGCCCAACAGGGTTCAAGTCCTGGTGCTCGCATTTATTCCTGAATTTATTTCAGGATTTCCGACGATGTGCATTCAGTGGAAGGAGATGTTCCCGTCGACCGACAAGGCGCCTACGATGACTTTATAAATCTCCAAGATGATATGCCGACTCAGTCTCTCGAAGGTGCTCACAACGATAGGGCGTGCGTGTGTACATTTATAGGGGTGAGTTTATGCAAGTATACACATCTGTACTGTGTTCAAATGAAACATCACATTCGTTGATAGTTCCCATTGCACCACATGCAGCCAATAAGTAACCGACGTAAGGGAAGGGAATCATTCATGCCTTTGCACGAGGCGCTTGACATACATATACGACACTGTTCCTCAGTTTTCACAAGCTTACGGTACAAGAAAGGGCGTCTAAGTACATGTATATAGTACTCCGTGCTTACCAAAATATAAGACGCTTTCCCAGTTTAATAATATAATTATCGGGCTTGTCAAAAATCAGTTCACTGAAAGAAGTCTCGATCGACACTATAATCCATTGATTTTTGTATCAAAATTTGTGCAAACAGTTTTTTTCAATTTTTTTCTTTTTGCATGTTATACTATTTTGAAACTTCGCGAAGTCTCAGTAAACTAAGATCTAGACACTCCCATTATAATTATGTTATATAATGGCCGTTGCTAGCCTTATTGATCCCAGATATACGAACCATTTTTCCATCAATTAATTCACCTTGGAGCAGCTGATCCTGACCTGGCCTTGAGAGCCGGTCAACGGGCCGAGGTTCCCCATCTTCAGCATGGCCGAGGCGAAGGCGCTGCTGAACGCCGCTGGGTTGCTCGCGAAGTTGTTGACTATGTTGTCAGTGCCGCCGCCCGTGCCGGTGAAGAGCACCTGGTCAGAGTGCAGGAGCCCCTTCTGGGACTTAAGGTTGGTGTAGTAGGCGTTGTCGAATGAGTTTGGGGTCGACACGTCCAGACTGGCCAGGTTGCGGTCGCCGGAGCCGGTCGGCTGGGGGCAGTTGGCCTTGAGCGACGCCGCAAGGCCGGAGTCTATGTTGGTCTCGTTGTAGAGCCTGTCGCGGAAGTTGAGGCACTGTGATTGCCCGATGGTGTGGGCGCCGGAGAGAGCGACCATGTCGGTGACGGTGAAGCCCTTGTTGCCGAAGGATTGGGTGAGGTTGACGAGGTCGAAGAATGGGGGAGGTAGGTCGGAGTTCGCCGCTGCTTCGTTTGCGTTGGTGGAGTCCCTCCTTCCTAGAGGAACTGTCCACGATGGCCCTCCCAACTGCACGCACCAGAGGAAGAAAAATATCCAGGGTGAGCAAACCAGCCGGTCTACTTGGTGGTGATCACGACGTTTAGGATAAGGTAGCGTTTGGAGGTCTGTCTTACGGCGACGACGGAGTCGCGGGCGGCGACGGTGAGGATGTCGGCGCAGGAGACGGTCTGCTTGCACGTGGTCTCGAGCTTGGCCTTGATGCTGTCGATGACTTCGAAGCCTCGCAGCGACATGACGTTGGGCGCCGCGTTTTGTTCCATGCCAGACAGCAGAACGGACGCGTCACAACCCTGCGCGTGTACGTAGTTAAGCAGCAGCAGCATGGTCAGGAAGCATGCATCATGCATGGTTAACTCTGGACCCTTGGCGTTTAGTACCAAACAAAACTGCAATGAAAACAGGTGCGTGCCGGCCATCAAGCGATGTATTTGAAGAGCTTAATTACTTGGACGAAGCAGTCGTGGAAGTGCAGCCGGAGCAGCGACGCGCCCATGCGGTTCTCCTTGTTCACGGCAGCCGTCACGCCGGCCTTGATGGTGGCCAGGGCGTTCGGGCACGAAGTTTGGTAGAACGTCGGCGACAGCTGCGCCGATGCCACCACGGCCAGGCACAAGAGCAACACGGCTGATAGAGACGAAGAGGCCATGGCTAGCTAGCTAGCTCAAATGCAACGTCACTGAATTGTGATATGTCGAGACACTTGGATGCGATGCAATTCCCTGCATTCCATGCAGATATATATGGCCGCTCGCAGGCTTGGCGATTGTGGTGGCTACAGGCCAGTGCCCACATCTGTCGTTGGCGCGCAAAATTCTCCTCTTTTGCGGGGCCGTTATGGTGCAACTTGTGCATGCATATGGAGCCAAGTGCCAAATCAACAGTTGCAAAAAAAAAAAAAAACCGTCACAATCATCAACGGGATATTCACGGTTGCGTCGAACGTGTCAGGTGACCAAGTTCTACTGCTACGATAGAGTATATAGCTTGATGACGGATGTGCATGCAGTTTATTTTCTAACTGACGGCCGGTGAATGATCGATGACTGTGCTATTTTTTCTGCTATGCACATGTCCATATATGATCGATCGATGCTGTGAATCACCGCGGTTCATGGCTAGATATGACATATGAGCCACAAATTGAGCGCCAAACGAGACCAAGGTCCTTCGCGTAGCAGTGCGCCTACGTGGTGCACTGTCACTTTAATGTGAGCGATGTAAGTCTAGGAAAATGTATGTCGTGTTCCACTATCCGTCGATCACGGGCACAAATTTTTGCTGATGGTTGCGTGCAACAAGTGGCTGATGGAGCAGATCCTTCGTCTCCCTTTCTCTCTCAGATGATCCATCATCACTTAAATTTCAATAGGAAAAGACGGTTGGGGTACTTTGAATTTCCAAGGTATTTGAGTCAACAAGTGAGCGTTTTATGCACGCGAGCAAAGGAAAACAAATAGTTCTTTCCACTAGACACTGCAATATATGGAGACGTGGATGATTCAGAAGATTAAAAATAATAATGCATGTGGATCGAGCTTAAGGGTATTGCATGCCAGCCATTCAGGCAGGGTTTGGTCTTGGCTCGAAACTCTGTACATGGACTGATAGCTGATTTCATTAATTAAATGAGCACGACATGCAAGTGGCCGGAGAGCGAAACTGTGCCGACGACTCCTAGTCCGCGCAGATATGGATGCTACATGTGTCTAGTCTTTTCTTTTTTTTGACTGGGTTCTCCAAGAATTGCATAGTATTATACAATTCTTTTTTTGGAGGGATGCATAGTATACAATTAAACGGTAGAAGAAATTTGAGTGCATTGGCCAAATTTGGTTGGCCTAGTCGCATTCAGTATTTTTATTTTATTAATTGTATCCTTCCATTGAACAAAACTGAAAATGTAACGTAGCTCACCATCCTCATAACTGGTTATTCAGCCAAACCAAACGCACAGAATTAGTTATTCTCGATGAAGGATTCGGTATTGCATGCAGATTTTAATAAGCTCACCATAACACTGTGGGCAATATGGTCAGCTCGACGAAAGCTAATTCACGAAGGAGAAAACCAAAGTCCTATGGTGACTCATATGTTCATTCCATGCACTTGTCAGACTTGGAGCTGGTCTCGCTTGCACTGTTGCACACGCACCCAGGCACGTCGACAACTTGCGGACAGGAGCGCACGTCGATCCCTCACCAGCAAGATCAATGTGGACGTTGTTGTATGGAAGAAAAAAAAAATGCAGGTGGGGGCATTCAGTGCAGTTTGCCACGACGAACATGGAGCTTACCTTGGCTCCTCGGCAATGAACTTTCATGGATTGACGGATCGAAACACACTAGAAGCCCTGTCTTGTCGTGAAGCTCTAGCGTTGGCCAAGGATTTGATGATACAACAGTTATAAATTGCATCGGACTGCAGTGCAATCGTGCCAGATATTCACTCGGGGACCCTGAGGATAATTGCGCCAGTTGTCGAGGAGATTCAAGCGACGTGGAGAGAATTCAAACGTCGAGAGAATTTCGGTCATGCTCATTTGCCCATGAAGGACGATTATCTAATATGGAGGCTCACAACTTAACCAAACATGCTTTACACTTAGTTATGGGACATCATTTGTGGCTTTTATGTCTATGTTGTTCGGTTGTGGCTTACCTCGTTATTAAGTTTTTTTGTAATCTTCGAAGCATATTTGGACCCACACACTATTTGTTTTTCGTATATTTAATAAAGTGGGTGTATGCATCATGCTGATGCAGAGGCCGGAGGGCATCCTCCTTTTCTAAAAAAAAAATCATTTGTGGCTTCTACATCCCGATGATATTTCTGTTATTCTAAAGCACATGTTAGCCCTCAAAAAGATATTTAATTTGATGAAGTGCATTATTATATTTTTAGAGAAAAGTGTGTGCTTTAAATTAACAATGTTGCATTCAATAGCTTTATTTAAGTACAGTACTTTTGTTATGTGCATTATTATATTTAGAGAAAGGGCTAGCTCAGCGTCACAACCAACCTAGGAATACAACCTATTTAAGGATGACAATTTTTTTCATGGAATTTGATATCCACGGATACCCGACCTGTATGGGTGGGTATGGTTATGATTTCCTTGCCCATGGTTAAAACCCAGCGGTGACCCGGTTGGTCATGGGTCTGGCATGGATAATATTTCGTGTGCATGCTTACCCATGGGTCACCAAGTTAAAATCTAAATAAGTAAATAAATATGTTCATTAACTATTTCATATGGACTATGGACTGTATACCGTAACTTTTCAATTGTAGTTTATTATGGTTATTGTAAAATAAATCGTTAACTTATTTGCTATTTCATGATTTACTATTTGTACATGAAGAGAGGGTACCTGATCGGCCCCCCACCCCACACACCACACACACACACACACACACACACAAGATGAGTACAACTACAAGAATTCATGGAGCTGGCCAGCCTATATGAGGAAACTAGTGGGTTTGGACCTAGAAAGCAAACATGGATGTAGGGAAGACGGAGGAGAAGTAGCATGATTGGAAGGAGCTGAGTCGGCCGGGGAGGAGCGGAATAAGCCTAGGTAGGTAGGAACTTGTTGTCACGTCATCAGTCTCCATTAATCAAGAAAACTACATGTGGCCTACCGACACAAAGCTTCATTCCTAGATTGTCCCTTCGAGATAGACAAAACAACCAAAGACCCTCCCCCATTCAATTCGAGAGGATGTATGGTTTCTCCTAAAGCTGCAAAAAGGGGAAAGAAAAGCCCCAATCAGTCCTTCGAGAATGATACGACACCCATGGGCATCACCTCCACAAGCCCCGGCAAACACTAGCCACGGTCTTCACCTCAGCTTGAAGTTTATCTACATGTCAGAGCACCTCAGACAACCCCTAGACAATTAGCATTTTTCATAGCTCACTAGCCATCATTACCATGATATGTTCATTTTGCATCACTATTTTATAAGATAAAATGCTCATTGCTTAATCTTATTCAACTACGGCCATTGCTCATTTTTACCTCCTTTTTGACCTTATTTTGCAAGTTTGCACCTGAGGACCGGGGACGAGGGGGGGGGGGTCCACACTGGAGAATGAAGGTTACGTGAAGAAAACATATCAACAACGGGGAGTAGGGACACATGTCCACCCATTTTGCCGAAAGTTCTCCCTGCTTTTATAATGTATTTAGAAGTAGGAACTGATACGGATCAAGACCTTCCAACTTATTAAGACGGAGGCGACGGATGCGACGTCTTTTGGTTTATCCATAAAATGTGTTGAAAACTAAAGTCGTATGAATGTGATAGATGTCTACATAGTTATTTATTGCGGGTTTTGGAAAAGTTGTGCGTACCCACACCTGAGATCCCATTTGATATGATTTTTTCCATTTATTGTTCCCCAGGTGTGGGTACACCCGGGAGGAGTAGTCCTAAATGCATGATACTAGATATGTTACTCTCACTATGGCCAGCCTGATCGAGTCAATAGCTCCTGTGCAACATCTTTGAGGTGAATTGGAAAGAATGCGACGTCTTTTGTCCGAATTGCCTTGGTGCGACACATTTGAGCGAGGAAATAGCCCAGACACGACATGGCCCTTAATCTAAACTGATGAGCTGTTAGGGGCCGGACCCACAACTTATCCACGTAAGCATGGGACCCATCACTCGTACACTAAGCGCGGGACCCATCTCTTCGCTGCTGCTAGAAGAGACGACCGCCCGTGCCTGTCCGCCCGTCGCCGCCCATTGCTTCCCCTTTCCTCATTCTTCCTCTTCTCCGGCGACCTAGTGCAGATGTCCAGCTCCTCCGCCACGCACTCAAGATGGCGTCGGTATGGTCCGGTGTCGCTCACAAGGTGCCCTGACTGCCCACGCCCAGAGCCTCTGAAATGGTTGGTCACGAGGAATGATGATAATGGAAATCTTGGGCGGGAATTTATGAAGTGCTTGAGCAAAACAATGGCAGGAAGTGATGGCAAGGTTAGATCTCAGATCTTAGCCCGTTCTTTCACGTTGTTTTCTCCGATTTCTCGATATTTTGTTTTTTTCCTCGAATTTTGAATTTAGGGTTCATATTGTTGTTTTCAGATCCTGAAGAAATGCACCCATTTCGAGTGGATGGATGAATATGTTGAGAGGATTCAATTCGAGGGCTACATCAATTCGAGCGGGGCCGCTACCTGGGAGCTCAATTTGGGCGGGGTGCCGCATATGGAGAATTTGGGGAGCTCGGGCAGAGAGGCAGGCAGAGTCATGCCGATGGCGAGTTCTGCGGGCAATGCTGAACTGCACTTGGAGTCTGAACTAACCGGAGAACTGAGGAAGATCAAGAAAAATCTAATGGAGATGATTGATTTGCAAAAGCAAGCAAATTTCATGGAAGGGGGAGTCTATTCTTGTATCATTGCTCTGTTTTTGTTTTACTTGATGTTCATGCGTCATTAGAGGGGGAAATAAGGTGTGTCAGGGCAGATGATGCGATCTGTGCGTCATGCCAAGTTCATGTAATTGAATTGAATCAGAAATATTCAGTGTTCATGCTCTGTTCTTGTTCTTCAGTTAACACAGTGCACACACCCCAAATTTAGTTTGTAGTAAAAATAATCTTGTTGCCGAATAGATGTTGGGCTGTGAGAAAATAACCTAGCCCAAATAGTGACCAACCCACCCGCGTAGGGGCACCATCCCTGTTTTATAGCATTGAGGCACCCATGTTTCGAAAAAAATGCTTCGACTAAAATAAAATGTTGCTTCGGCAAATAAACCTATAACAAACATATACTTCTCTACTTGTTTTTACTTTAGCCAAATTTTTATGTCGAATAAATGTTGGGCCGCATGTATTGTAACTTATTTTGTTTTGCTTTACATTTTTGTTGCTTGTCCAAGGGGCGATTTTACCATCCGGTCACCCCGAACATGTGCCCAGGCTCGATTCCCGTGCGTACTTGTTTTGTGGCGAGCTCGCAAAGAGATCAGAGTCGTAGAAACGGTCAAGAATGAGAATTGATAGCAAAAAAACGATTCCTTTTTTAACCAGCCCAATTATAGCGGATGGGCCTTACTTCGTAGCCACACGCGCACTTTGTTTGCTCTTTGGGCTGCCGTAGCAGGCCATTGCCTGGCTGAAGTCACGAGGTGGTGGAGTTGTATTATTGCTAAAAAATGAACGAGGTGCTCAGTACAAGTCCATCACAAGCGTGAGGCGGCCAGCGCATGCACCCAGCTTGGGCGAGAGTGAAAACAGAACTTTTAATTTTTTTTGACCAACTACTGTAGGGGAGAGCACCCCACAACCTTTTCTTTTATTGCATAAATTAGATTACAATGCAGGATCTAATCTCTAAAGTTACAGAGTTAGTGCATTAGGAAGACTAACCTAAACTCAAGGAGGTAAAAAGGAAACCCACCTTAGAAGGCCATCCCTATAGCTAGCCTTAATTTTATGAGCTAACAAGGATATATCAGTTACAAAAGCTACCTTCCATCTCCTGAAGGTGGGTCTTTCATTCCTGAAAACCCTATCATTCCTGATGATCCAGATGTTCCAGCAGGCAATGAAGACAACTTCAGTGAAGAAAGGTTGATTAAAAACTCTTTTGGCTGCAATTACAATTTCCCCCATGGATGCACCCTGCCATTGTATTTGTAGGTAATTCCAAACCCTGGTGCTAAACAAGCAGTTGAAGAAGAGATGGTCCGGTCCTCTTTAACTCTGGCATGACAGAGAACGCAGAGATTGGACTCTGATACTTTCCAGTGTCTGCGCTGAAGCATATCTTGAGTATTCAGTCTGTCCATAACAAGCATCCATGCAAACACCTTGATTTTCATGGTGCAGCAACTTTTCCAGATCCAATTGAGAAGGGGGTTTGAAACAATGGGCTGGTGGACATGCAAATAGAATTTCTTGGCTGAGTATCCCTTACCATCAGCTGCCCACAACCAAATATCATTCGTGGATTGGTCCCTTGGCAATTGTTGTAGGAGGCCCTAAAGGGTCTTCAGTTCCTGGAAAGCTCTTTCAGAGAGCGGCAAATGGAACAACCCAGTCATTTCATTGGCATCAAAGGCAGTAAAGACTTCTTCAGCTGTGAAGAAGTTATCAATGGCAAAGGAAAACAACCTTTGGAATCTGTGTGCTAGGGGTGTATCTGAACCTCCAACCATCCAGGAATCAGACCAGAAAAGAAATGTGTCTCCCTTATTTGGTGTGATGGAGGTATATTTGGTGTGATCGAAGTGACAACTCTGTAATTGTCCATCCTCTTACAAATATCCTGCCACCAAAAAGAACCACACAAAGATGTTCCTTGAGGAATTCTGCCATGGTAAATTGAATTTCATTTTGAATCCATGTCACATCTTTGATAAGATAAGTAGTAGCCTTGCATAGATAAAATAAGTAGTAGCATTGCATAGTACCACATTACAACTAACATACATGAGATAAAACATGATAATAATAGTACGGGTACCCATAATAGTACCCAAGCATGACATACATAGTATCATTACAACTTATATAGATAAAACGGCGCCCTAGCTAGATAAGATAAAACACCACCGGCTTGCTTGCTTGCTCCAAGGCCAACTCCTCCATGGCCAACTCCTCCGGGGTGTTGTCGATGGGGTACGGCAGAGTGTGCATGCGCCTAGCGGTGGGGAAGATATTGTCATAGTCCGTGAAGATGTTATGGGTGGTGAAAGTGATGAACTCGCGGCCACACAAGAACACGGCCGAGGAGGTAGAACACGTCGATGGAGTTGGTGAAGTGGGCAAGGATAGCGACCACAACCCCGTTGTGGATAACCTCCTCGACTCGCACTAGTAGAAAATGGCCCATTTGTCCCGGTTCTGGAACCGGGACTAAAGGGTCGGGACTAAAGCCCTAAACCTTTAGTCTCGGTTTGCTTACGAACCGGGACCAAAAGGGCTCCACGTGGCCGCTACGAGAGCCCAGGCAGGAGGACCTTTAGTCCCGGTTTGTAACACCAACCGGGACCAAAAGGCATCCACGCGTCAGCATCTGACAGGAGCTGTTTTTTTTGAAAGGGGGGTTTAGGGGGTTTTGAAGGGTTAATTTAGGGGTTTCATATTGTGTTAGCTAGCTAATAGAGAGAAGTGATCTCTCTTTTTCTATGCTTGGTCGACGCTAGCTACTATACATATAGAGAACTCGACGCTAGCTACTAAGAAAATGACGAAAAACCATTAATTACACAAGATCTAATACCTCATCATCATCTTAAGCATACAAAGTTAAAGTCTCATAAAACAAAACAAAAAAGATAAAATAACATAGTCCTCCTTCATAGGACCTACTCCTCCCTCTTAGGTAAAATGGCATAAAAAGAATCACACCAATGTCTCCATGGTGAAGCAAAGAGATCCAACGGTCTCCAACTTGTGGCTTGCGATCCTTCTTTATTTGTCCCCATGCTTCAATTTGGAGCCTTCTTCGTGGTTTGCGCTCAGTCGAGTATGCACAAGATAATTCGGGATGGAAGGGGCTTTTTATTGTCATATTACCTTCGGGTTGCATCAACAGTGACACAACTTCATTTGGCAATTTCTGTTGAAGAACATAATATATAGTAGCCTAGTTAGCAATGTAATCAATACCATTTACGCAACAGTACTAGTGTACTTAATTAGAAACTCTTACCAACATATTTTGGCGAA
This sequence comes from Hordeum marinum, assembly GCA_022496015.1. Classification (NCBI taxonomy): domain Eukaryota; kingdom Viridiplantae; phylum Streptophyta; class Magnoliopsida; order Poales; family Poaceae; genus Hordeum; species Hordeum marinum. The sequence continues at coordinate 66,804,622 of CM039673.1, forward strand.
TATCATCCGCCCTCAACCTATGCACTAGTGTCCTGTATAATGTATAATTTGGGCCAGTTTCCAAATTATACGGGAAGATGTCTCTACCAGCTATGACACCAATAACAAAGTAGATAAGATCATCCTTCTCCTCCCAAGTTAGATGTGATCCATAAGTGTAGTGTGTCGTGTCGACTATGTTTTGTATTTCACTCGAAGAAACGAAATAAGCTGTAAATTAAAAATTAACAAATTTAGTACGCATGAACACCTAATATTTATATATATATATATATATAATGCAAATTACTTGAAAAATATGCATGGTTGACAAACTCACATGGAGGTAAAACAGGAAAATATCGACATCCACCCAAATGTCGATTTTCCTTCAATATGATCTTCGGGACGAAGATCGAAGGTTATTTCCATATCTTCCTGAAATCCATATGCCTTGCAAAGAGCTTCCCAATTTGAGCATCCTATTTCTGTGTTATTAGGTGCATTCATTACTTTCACAAGAAATGTGTGACCATGTTTAGTCCTTAGGTTGGTTGTCCTCGTCTCAAAACTCTCGTAATCTTCGAAACCGAGCCTCTCCAAGATATACCGTCTTGCATGACAGGGGACGAACTAGTCGAATTGTATAAAACAGAAATTACGCGTTGAAGGAAAGAAACAAAAGTCATGCTTAATTACGAAAAAAACTGTTGTCATCGTTGTGTACCGTAGAAATATCAAACTCCTCATAAAGCTTCATGGTGAAGAACCTGCCATCTCGCAGTCAAGTCTGGTCACAAAGACCTTTATCTTCACCGCAAAATTCACACGCTTGGATCTCATCGTCGTCTGATGACGACGACATTTCCTGTGTTCATGATTCAAGAATTACGGCACGGGCTCATAGTTAAAACATTTAAAATCGATCGAAGGAAACTACGAGAAAACTGATCAACACACAGATCACTGTTACTCAACATGCAACGAGTTGACTTTAGGTCTGTCGAGTTTTCCTTTCTAAACTCTCATCTCACGTATATGGTGGGCACTCCCTCTGATATTGCGACTGTCGGTGATGGTGGCTCCTCCATTCGTCCCCGAGTGCATTACACCAAAATGTCTAGCACACGGGAATGAAGTAGAAGCGACCCCCACGACAATAGTCGGGATTCTTCCTCTCTCTCTCATATATATATATATATACATACGGTGGACACTCTCCCTCACTGAAAGACACACAATGAGCTGAAACAGACCTAAAGTCAACCCGTTTCATATATCGAGCAATGACATAGAAAAAATATTGAAATGACTTGCAAATCACAAATACATTTATAATGAACTTGAATATAATATCATTAATACATCATCCCAAATAATCCAGTTCAAGAATTACGACACGCTTTGGATCTTAATTAATGCGTGTGTGACTTTCGGTCCGTCGAGGCTTTCCTTAAATAACTCTCATATCTCATGGTGTGTTGGTGTGCACTCTCTCACATTGATACGGTGGTGTATATATGTTGGTGGACACTCTCTCACAGTAATAGTTTGACCGTCCGTGATGGACGCCTCCCGACGAGTATATCGCGAGGAAGAGAAGAAAGAGGAAGTGCCTCCCACGACAACAGTCGGGATTCCTTCCTCCATCAAGAACACACATGAAAGTCACACAAGGAGCAACAACAGACCGAAAGTCACACACGTATTATATCGATAAAATATCACTAATACATTAATATTTATAATGACCTCGAATATAATATCACTAATACAGATCGAATATCCTAGAATCCAAAATGGAGGACGGTGAACTCAGTTCACTAGCGGTCTTTGAGTCGCCGCGGTGGACACCCAAAGATAAGGAACCATCACGGGATCATAACTCAATTGAGATTCCTGAAGGATCTGCCAGGTATTGTCAAACCGGGCGTCCAATGTCGTCATGTAGCGACGGACGTGATTGTCCTCCTCCCTGACACGGCGACGTATCACCTCTGCGGGTGCCGGCTCCCTCCGCACCGAAAGTGGCCCGCGTGACCGCCACCACAGAAGGTCCGGGTCGACGACGATACCTGCATTCCTCACCAACCTCCGAGCCCGGGAAGGTAGCACCTCCCAGTGCCAGCCCGGCGGAGCCCGGTCCCGGACATGGCGCCTATCAAGAAGGCTCTCGCAGACTACTTGACAACAAGGATGCGGGTCGGGCATTGTCGACTAATTTTTCATAAAACCCAAAATCAACATACACATACTAATCTAACATAAACATACTAATCTACTTAAAAAAGCATAAACATACTAATCTAGCTAACATAAACATACTAATCTACTTTAAAAAAGCATAAACATACTAATCTAACATACACATACCAATCTAGCTAACATAATCATACTAATCTAACATGCATACACATACTAAAAAAGCATAAAAATAAACATATATTTTAAAAAAATTACAACGAGCCGGGGCGGCGGGGGCTCACAACGGGGGCGGGGCAGCGACGGCGATGGGGCAGGGCGGCGACGGGGTGGGATGGCGACGGGGGCGGCGGGGGAGGCGACGGAGGAGGCGACGGAGGAGGGGCGGAGACGGGAGTGGGGCGGCGATGGGGGAGGCGATGGGGGCGGCGGGGGCGGCAATGGGGGCGGCGGGGGAGGCAGCGAGGCGGCGGGGAAGGTGAAGGGGCGGCGACGGGGGCGACGACGAGGACGGGAACGGCGACGGCGATGGCGGCCTCGGGGCGGCGACGAGGGCGAAGTGGAATGAAAACTGTGCATTTTGCTAAATGCTTGTCATATATAAGGAACATTGGTCCCGGTTGGTGCACCCAACCGGGACCAATGCCCCCCTTTAGTCCCGGTTTGTCCCACCAACCGGGACCAAATCCCTATTTCCCGCCGTCCATAGGGCGGGAAACAGGGACCTTTGGCCCCGGTTGGTGCCACCAACCGGGACCAAAGCCCTGTTTTCAGCAGCCCAAATGGCGGGAAACATGCCCTTTGGTCCCGGTTGGTGCGACAAACCGGGACTAAAGGGGGGCATTGGTCCTGGTTGGGTCCACCAACCAGGACCAATGACCTTGCATAGCGGTGTGGTGGGAGTTTAGTCCCACCTCGCCAAGCGAAGGTTGCGTGAACCTGCTTATAAGCCCCGTCGCGCCTATTACGTTGAGCTCCTCTGATAGTGATAATAGATGTGTTGATGCTGAAATTCGGCCTAAATTCAAAAGGCTAGTTAGGTGCCTAACTAGCACTTTGATTTTAGGCTGAATTTCACTATAAGTGCATCTATTTTCACTTTTGCTATTTTTTATGTTATTTCTTTGCATATTAAAAGTTGTTAACAAAAAATACTTTATGAATATTTTTTTTCTATTAATTTTTTTAACAAAAATAACTTTGATAATTTTAGTTGCATGAATTGTATATAATATCAAGTTTCTTTTGAGGTATCATGTACAAAAACGGACAGTCTCTTTCGAAGTATCGGGATTTCGGACGGAAACTCGTCGGTTACAAAAGGCATTTCATTTTCTTAAACTTATTTGAACTCCAGGCTTTTTGTGTGTTCAAAATGTACCATTCTAAGTCACATCATCAATTTTTCAACCCTTTCTGACTTCATTTGATATTTTTCAAGCATTTACTTATTTTTGTGAGCTAAATGACCCTGAAATTGAAAAGCACTTCAAATGAAGTCTGAAAAGGTTGAAAGTTGGCATGGTATCATCATTTCACCCACATAGCATATGCTAAAAAGTTAGGAGGGTTACGGCAAAAGCAGGATGCACTTCGCGTACAAAACGGACAATCTCTTTCGAAGTATCGGGATTTGGGACGGAAACTCATCGATTATAAAAGGCATTTCATTTTCTTGAACTTATTTGAACTCCAGGCTTTTTGTGTGTTCAAAATTCACCATTCAAAGCCACGTCATCAATTTTCAACCCTTTCTAACTTCATTTGATATTTTTCATGCATTTACTGATTTTTTTGAGCTAAATGACCCTGAAATTGCAAAGCACTTCAAATGAAGTCTGAAAAGGTTGAAAGTTGGCATGGTATCAACATTTCACCCACATAGCATGTGCTAAAAAGTTGGAAGGGTTACAGCAAAAGCAGGATGCACTTTGCGTACAAAACGGACAGTCTCTTTCGAAGTATCGGGGTTTCGGACGGAAACTCATCGGTTACAAAAGGCATTTCATTTTCTTGAACTTATTTGAACTCCAAGATTTTTGTGTGTTCAAAATGCATCATTCAAAGACACATCATCAATTTTCAACCCTTTCTAACTTCATTTGATATTTTTCATGCATTTACTGATTTTTTTGAGCAACAGTTAGGTGTGGCGGAGATGCGCATGTTGAGATGGATGTGTGGTCACACAAGGAAGGACCGCATCCGGAATGATGATATACGGGATAAAGTTGGGGTAGCGCCAATTGAAGAGAAGCTTGTCCAACATCGTCTAAGATGGTTTGGGCATATTCAGCGCAGGCCTCCAGAAGCCCCAGTGCACAGCGGACGGCTTAAGCATGCTGATAATGTCAAAAGAGGCCGGGGTAGACCGAACTTGACATGGGAAGAGTCTGTAAAGAGAGATCTGAAGGACTGGAGCATCACCAAAGAACTAGCCATGGACAGGGGTGCGTGGAAGCTTGCTATCCATGTGCCAGAACCATGAGTTGGTCGCGGGATCTTATGGGTTTCACCTCTAGCCTACCCCAACTTGTTTGGGACTAAAGGCTTTGTTGTTGTTGTTGTTGTTGTTGTTGTATTTACTGATTTTTTTGAGCTAAATGACCCTGAAATTGAAAAGCACTTCAAATGAAGTCTGAAAAGGTTGAAAGTTTCCATGGTATCAACGTTTCACCAACATAGCATGCGCTACAAAGTTGGAAGGGTTACGACAAAAGCAGGATGCATTTCGCGTACAAAACGGACAATCTCTTTTGAAGTATAGGGGTTTCGGACGAAAACTCATCGGTTACAAAAGACATTTCATTTTCTTGAACTTATTTGAACTCCATGCTTTTCATGTGTTCAAATTGCACCATTCAAAGCCACATCATCAATTTTCAACCCTTTCTGACTTCATTTGATATTTTTCATGCACTTACTTTTTTTTGAGCTACATGACCCTGAAATTAAAAAGCACTTCAAATGAAGTCTGAAAAGGTTGAAAGTTGGCATGGTATCAACATTTCACCCACATAGCATGTGCTAAAAAGTTAGGAGGGTTACGGCAAAAGCAGGATGCACTTCGCATACAAAACGGACAGTCTCTTTCGACGTATCGGGGTTTCGGATGGAAACTCGTCGGTTAGAAAAGGCATTTCATTTTCTTAAACTTATTTGAACTATAGGCTTTTTGTGTGTTCAAAATGCACCATTCAAAGCCACATCATAATTTTCAACCCTTTCTGACTTTATTTGATATTTTTCATGCATTTACTGATTTTTTTTGAGCTAAATGACCCTGAAATTGAAAAGCACTTCAAATGAAGTCTGAAAAGGTTGGAAGTTGGCATGGTATCAACATTTCACCCACATAGCATGTGCTAAAAAGTTGGAAGGGTTACGGCAAAAGCAGGATGCACTTCGTGTACAAAACGGACCGTCTCTTTCGAAGTATCGGGGTTTCGCACGAAAACTCATCGGTTACAAAAGGCATTTCATTTTTTTGAACTTATTTGAACTCTAGGCTTTTTGTGTGTTCAAAATGCATCATTCAAAGCCACATCATCAATTTTCAATCCTTTCTGACTTTATTTGATATTTTTCATGCATTTACTGATTTTTTTGAGCTAAATGAACCTGAAATTGAAAAGCACTTCAAATGAAGTCTGAAAAGGTTGAAAGTTAGCATGGTGTGTGTGTGCTTGTTGCCAACGATGACAACCCACTTTTTTGTTGCATATTGTTCTCGACCACAATCGGAATTTAAGAAAAACCAGAATTGAAAAGCACTACAAATATATAATAGCTAGAGAGATATGTAATATATAATAGTTCAGATATCCATTATAAAAAGTACTCGTCCAAGCGAACACTACTATCTAGTCTGAATCAAAAGAATATCCGCCCCATGGTGGTGGTGGTGCGAGGTGACACTGCCTGTAGTTCACAGTTCGAATCTTGCGGTACAACTCATATGCAACGTATGCATCTTTTGTTGCATACTCAATGTTCATAGGGTGAAGTGGGGTCCTCTCCCACTCTTTGTGCTGTGCCGGGGGAAATTTGGTCTTCATATCTCCTTAATAGTCGTCGATCAAGGAGACTGCCATAGAAGCCATCGAAGTCCTCTCATACCGAAGCCTGAATATGTCTTGGATATCAATAAGGCAGCCAGCTGGTATCTCAATACCGAAGCTGCGCCTCATCTCCAGCTTGTCATTCCTTACATCAACACTAGCAAAATGTATGCCGCTGCGTAGGAAGTCCATGAGTGTTGGGCAGTGCTTGTCACTACTGCAACATCAACAGATTAAAATGAAACAAATGTTAATTAATATCATAAAAAAATCGAAAATTATTTCACTACAACTGAAGAGAAATTGATCTTTGCCATAGGATTCAAAATAGAACATATATATTGCTATATCATATATATATATATATATATATATATATATATATATATATATATGCAATTTTCATATCCTATGAATTGATGAAGAGACCCTAAATTAACTATATGACATATATGTTCTCCCACGTTTTGCAACAAGGAAAATTGTTATTCACTACAAACTTAAAAGAGATATTGATCTTTCCAATAGGATTCAAAATGCAACATATTTCTATCCTATGCAATTTTCATAATAATCTATAAATTATTAATTGATCAAAGAAAACCCTCAAAACTCACCTTGCCCATTGGAAGATAATCACATGTTTCTTGAAACATAGCTGGATGACGGCAACATCGTCTTGCTTGGCCGTGTACTCGAGATCAAGCCCTATGAACTTCTCTTTCTCATCCGCCACTTCAAGCCATTTATGCAAAAGGGAAAGAAAATGCGGCACCATGGCGTTGTCGTTCATGTAGACGACATCGAGATTGGTCGTGCCATGTGCGAGCACCTCCCCATAGCGAGTGATTGGATTCATGGTAGAAGATATGGGGAAGAAGAGAGGAGAATGGAGGAGAAGAAGAGAGGAGAATGGAGGAGAAGAAGAGAGTAGAATGGAGGAGAAGAAGAGAGGAGAAGAAGAGAAATGGGCGAAGCGGTCGGAACACTTGCCTCTTCCTCGAACCGCGAAACGTCGTGGGATGCGAACCGTTCGAACCTTTAGTCCCGGTTTGAGCCACCAACCGGGACTAAAGGGGCTCGCACCAGGTGAACGGTCACCCCCTTTGGTCCCGGTTCTATCCACGAACTGGGACCAATGGTTGTGGGCCAGGAGCAAGGCACATTGGTCCCGGTTCGTGTATGGAACTGGGACCAAAGGTGTCCTACGAACCGGGACCAATGCCCCAGTGGCCCGCCCGCCCCCCTGGCCTCCCGAACTGGGACTGTTGCTCCCATTAGTCCTAGTTCATGACTGAACCGGGACTAATGGGCTGGCCGGCCCGAACCGATGCCCTGTTTTCTACTAGTGTCGGTACATCCTTGGAGATCCCCGAGGGAGGTGGCCGAAGCCGAGCGCAAGGAAGGCGTTGGTGAACTCCCTTGCGCCCCTCCATCTTGACATGGACCACACACGGAGTGTGCTCTCGACGTACACCTTGGCGGGGTAGAGCCTCTACGACACGATGGGGGGGAAGCAGAAGGTTGGCCCGGTGTAAAAGTTCATGGCTGCGGCGGAAGGTGGGGTTGCTTGTGGTGGTGAGAAGGGATAGAAGACACCGGAGAAGAGGATGTAGATGAGAGAGGTTGGGTGAGGAGGAGGAAGATGATAGGTGGCTTAAATAGCCCTAGTGCTACGTGTTTACACCGGGTGGAAGTAATGAGTAGGCGGTGGTGAGTGGCATTGGGGGAGGGAAGCGTGCATGTGTGTACACGCATGGGAAACCGAAAGGGGCATCAATAGCCATGCTGCGACGTTTTAGCGCTGCACACATCGTGCCGTCGGTCAGGGTTCATGCCTACTCGTTCTGTACGTGTGCCGCCCGTGCATGCAAGCACAAGCTCTGTGCCGTCGGTCGAGGTTCACGCCTGCTCGTTCTGTGCGTGTGCCGCCCGTGCATGCAAGTGTGGCATCGTGGTAGTACTGTCAACACCTCGTGTAGCACACTGGCCATTAAAAACGCGTGGAGAGATGAGCTCGATGCTATGCATGCAGCGGCTACGCTGTGAGGGCGAGCGACGTAGGGCTGTGCGCGCATGCATGCTTTTCAGGCCTGCTCAAATCGGATCTGCATGGTGTCCATCTGTCCAACGGGTGGGCCGCTTTAATTAAGCCCAACAATACATGGCCGGCCTGCTCAATCTTATCAAACGTAAAAAAATGACCAGCCAATGAACTAACATCCCGCGGATCTATGACGTGGCTCCCGATCCAGACCATTGCTTCTGTTCACATCCATCCAATGGTCCAGGGTGCTGCATTTTTTCGAATCAGCCAATTAGAGTGCAGCCCGCGGATCGCTGACGTAGCCCTAGTTCCTGATCCAGACCGCCCATTCACAGCGATCCAATGGCCTAGAGGGGTGCGGGGTTTTGATGGGGTTTTGAGGGGTTTTGAGAGGTTTTCAACGATTAGGGTTGAGCATAACTAATTCAAAAATATCAAAAATATATAAAAATTGTGCCGATCATCGTTCTATGTGATTAAGTATCTAGGAAAAATAAGAAACTTGGACTACAATTTTTTTCCATGAAAAACCTTCATAAAAGATGGCTACCAAGAACGATGTTGTGGAGTATTCAAGAGAAGTGAGCTAGGGTTAAGTGTTAAACATGTCATAATTGATCGAAATGATCCAATCTCAGGATGGACTCTTATATACACACACTACATGTCAAATTTCCTTTTTTGGCTCATTTAGAGAAGGTCAAAAAAAACTTGCTTACAAATGGGTCTGTTTTCCCTAGCTTTTGAGGGGTTTGGAGCTCATGTGGAGCACATTTTCATGTCCAGAGTTTCACATAATAAAATTATTTCGATTAATGAACTAACATGAATAATAGTCCAGAAATCATGGTAACACCAATAGCACATACCAAATAACTTCAAATTTGAATTTTGTCTCAAACTTGAATTTTGTCTCAAACTTGAATAGTATTACACAAATACAGATCATATCAAAGTAATACACAAGTTTTAACAAATACCCATCAAAGTAAAAATACACAAGTTTGAAATAGAGTTACACAAATACCAGGCAAGTTTTTTTATTCAGACAAGAACAATACTTCACTTCTACTTCTTCTTACCACTCAATTTCTTCTTCTTTTCTTGGCACTTGTTGATCCTAAGTCGGGTACGACACCTAGTTCACTCAATCTCTTGGTTTTCTTCACTGGACAATCTAGGACACATGGACTTTGCACAACATCAGATGCAATAGCTTCAGTTTGTAACACAACTTCCAATATAGCTTCAGTTTGCACATCAACTGCATCAACTTCAGTTATAGTTTGCACCACATTCTGCTCATTTTGCTCATCTTGCACCACAATATCATCCAATATTTGCTCATCTTGCACCACATTCTGCTCATTTTGCTCATCTTGCACCACAATATCATCCAAAATCTGCTCATCTTGCACCACAACATCATCCAAGTCTGGCTCAGCTTGCACCACAACATCATCCAAGTTTGGCTCATCTTGCACCACAACATCATCCAAGTTTGGCTCATCTTGCACACTTTCACCAAAACTTCTCTTTTTTTACAACCATTGATTCTTGCCTTTTTTATTGCCCGACAATCTTTAACAACAAGGGGTTGACCTCCATGCTTCCTCCTGGAAAACAAAGCTTGTAATTTGGCTAGTACCTAACATAAACAACATCCAAATAAAAAACAAACTAACATAAACATACTTTGGCCTTTCAGGAGTGTAACGAAATTTTGGAGATCCTTTTCGGTGCCCAAGTTCCTAGCACAACTTGCATCTATTTTTGTTACCTTTTTGGGGCCTTTTTGGTTTTCCATCCTTCTTTCCCTTGTCCTTTTTATTGGGGAATGTCGTATGGGAAACAAAAAAATTCCTACGCACACGCAAACCTATCCATGGTGATGAGTATCTACGAGAGGGAGAGTGGATCTACGTACCCTTGTAGATCGCTCAGCAGGAAGCGTTAAGAAACGCGGTTGGTGTAGTCGAACATCTTCGCGATCCAAATCGCCGAGCGTCCCGCGATCTCATCATGATCCGTCTCGCGATACAATCACGATCCGTCTCACGATCTTGATCACGATCCGTCCCGCGAACTCATCACGATCAGTTCCACGATCTCATCACAAACCGTCTCGCGATCTCGATCACGGTACTTCCGATCTAGCGCCGAACGGACGGCACCTCCGCGTTCAGCACACGTGCAGCTTGATGACGATCTCCACCATCTTGATCCAGCAAGAGGTGGAGAGGATAGAGAGTTCACCGGCAGCGTGACGACGCTCCGGTGATGGTGGTGTAGCAATTCCGGCAGGGCTTCGCCTAAGCACTGCAGAAAACCGATCTAGAGGAGAAACTATGCACTAGAGGAACGGGTAGCACGTGGCTAAAATTTGGTGCCAAAAAACCCTAAAACCTCTAGTATATATAAGAGGAAGAGAGGAGGAGGCTTGGCCCTCAAAGGAACAGCAATTGGGTCGGCCAAATCAAGTGGGAGAGGTGGAATCCACCTCCAATCCTAGTAGGACTAGGATTCACCCTATTTTTTTGCCTTTTTCCACCTTTTTCTCTTTGGGCTTTTTCTCCCAGCTGCATGGGCCTTGTGTGGGACTTCCACCAGCCCACAAAAGGCTGGTATTTACTCTCCCACAGCCCATGAAGCCTCTTGGGTCGAAATACCCCTCCCGGTGGTCTCCCGGTACACTACCGGCACTCCCGGTACATTACCGATTAGCCCGAAACTTTTTTGGCGACCAAAATGGGACTTCCTATATATCAATCTTTACCTCTGGACCATTCTGGAGCTCCTCGTGATGTCCAGGATCTCATCCGGGACTCTGAACAACCTTCGGTCACCACCATACATAACTCTATACTACCGAAACGTCACCAAACCTTAAGTGTGCAGACCCTGCGGGTTCGAGAACTATGTAGACATGACTGAGACACCTCTACGGTCGATAACAAATGGCGGGACCTGGATGTCCACATTGGTTCCTACATATTCTATGAAGATCTTTATCGGTCGAACCTTTGTGTTAAGGATTCAGTTAATCCCGTATGACGTTCCCTTTGTTCTTCGGTATGTTACTTGCCCGAGATTCGATCGTTGGTATCTCCATACCTAGTTCAACCTCGTTACCGGTAAGTCTCTTTACTCGTTCTGTAATACAAGATCCTGTGACTAACACTTAGTCACATTTCTTGCAAGGCTTATTGTGATGTTGCATTACCGAGTGGGCCCTGAGATACCTCTCCGTCACACGGAGTAACAAATCCCAGTCTTGATCCATGCCAACTCAATAGACACCCTTGGAGATACCTGTAGAGCACCTTTATAGTCACCCAGTTACGTTGCGATGTTTGATACACACAAGGCACTCCTCCGATGTCCGTGAGTTGCATGATCTCATGGTCATAGGAACATATACTTGACACGCAAAAAACAGTAGCAATAAACTGACACGATCATATGCTACATTTGTAGTTTGGGTCTTGTCCATCACATCATTCTCCTAATGATGTGATCCCGTTATCAAATGACATCTCATGTCCATGGCTAGGAAACCTTAACCATCTTTGATCAACGAGCTAGTCCATTAGAGGCATACTAGGGACATGGTTTTGTCTATGTATCCACACATGCATCTAAGTCTCTGATCAATACAATTTATAGCATGGATAATAAACGATTATCATGAACAAGGAAATATGATAATAACTTATTTATTATTGCCTCTAGGGCATATTTCCAACACTTTTTACTACTCCCACCTTTCTCAAACCATGCCTTGAATGTACTCTCTTTAGGCCTGCCAACTTTCTTTTTGTTAGGGGAGGACACATGGAAAATTCAATTTCCAATTCAGGCCACTCAGACTGATCTATAAGTGCTGGAATTGGAGTTGCATATGCAACCATGAATCTTGCTACTGAGTAATATTTGTGCAAATATGGGTTCATGTTTATCTTCGGTCGGGAGGCCAAGAAAAGTATGGCATGATCACATGGTTTCCCAGTGTGTTGCCACTCCAAACATGTGCAATCATGCATTTCAGTGTTAACAACATGCCTTCTACCAGTTTTGGTATCTCTAACTTCAGCACCCCAAACAGAAGATTTTTCAACGGATAAATGCGTAAGATTTCTGCTCCTGTTGACCACCTGTTGTACCATCGCAGGAAGCTTATCCCCTTGTAGACAATTCCCAATCCTTCTTCTCAATTCCCACAAGCGCATGATCATGATCCTGATTTGGTCAACCATGTCATGCACATGCAATTTTTTTAACTTCTTCACCTTGTTGTTAAAACTTTCTGCCAAGTTGTTGTTGATATGATCACACCTGATGGCAGAGTTAAATCCTAACCTATACCATAATAGAGAATGGTAGGTGTTCAACCATGGACCAAACTGAGGGCATGTTGTCATTATCTTACCAAGATGATATGAATGTGTCTGTTTAGTGTAAGATCTTGTTGCTGGCCACATGCGGCCAAATTCTTCACCTCTGAATTTTTTGATCAAATTCATCCACATATGGCCGAAGCACTCCCTATGCTCACAATGAGGGAAAACATTCTTCACTGCGTTTTCTAGCCCTTTGCATGCATTTGTGTGGACTACCAAAGGTGACACTGGCCCTATGCATCTTTTCAACTACATCATGAACCATGTCCACGAGACCTCTGTCTCTGACTGAAACAAGCCAATAGCAATAGGGAATATCTAGTTGTGTCCATCCAAAGCATTGCAAGCTGCCAATTGACCATTCCACTTGCCAGTCAAAAATGAAGAGTCTATGCTCAAATATGGACGGCACCCTACCTTGAAGCCATCAATGCAAGGCTTTAAAGCCATAAAAAACTTAGAGAAAAGGACTCTTCCATCCTCTGTTACCTCGGTATCTATCTCCACAACACTGTCGGGTGACCTCTTCTCCACCTCTGCTTTGAAATTATAAAGCATCCTAAAAGTATTTGCCCAGTCACCATATAATTGTTTCATTGCCCTTTGTTTTGCCTTCCACCCCATGTTATACTTCACCTTAATAGGGTATTGCTTTTCCAAGTCTACTTTAAGTTTATTTGCAGTAGTGTTTGGTTTCTTGGCTAAACTAGGAGTGATCTTTTCTGCAATCCAAAGTTGTGATGTCATGGTTGATACTCTCTGTGAACTTGTAATACAAGTATGTGGGTGTGGGATTTGATTCACCCTAAAGGTACTTCCATCAGGTTGGCGTCTAGCAGATATGTACCACTTGCAAGGCTTCACACTTCCATCAAAACCTCTACAGCTTGCATAAAACTTCTTTCTATCAGTCCACTTAGTCTTGGCATCAAACTCATGTTTGACTGCATAAGTCTTGAAACACATCCTAAACTCATCCATGTTTGGGAACAACTTTCCCACTGCAATAACAGGGTTTTCCTTTGTTGGGGAACGTCGCATGGGAAACAAAAAATTTCCTACGCACACGCAAACCTATCCATGGTGATGAGCATCTACGAGAGGGAGAGTGGATCTACGTACCCTTGTAGATCGCTAAGCGGGAAGCGTAAAGAAACGCGGTTGGTGTAGTCGTACTTCTTCACGATCCAAATCGCCGAGCGTCCCGCGATCTAATCACGAACCGTCCCGCGATCTCGTCACGATCCGTCCCGCGATCCGATCACGAACGTCCCGTGGCCTTGATCACGATCCTTCCGATCTAGTACCGAACGGCCGCCACCTCCGCGTTCAGCACACGTGCAGCTTGATGACGATCTCCACCGTCCTGATCCAGCAAGAGGAGGTGGAGAGGAGAGAGAGTTCACCGGCAGCATGACGGTGCTCCGGTGATGGTGGTGGTGGAGCAATTCCGGCAGGGCTTCGCCTAAGCATTGCGGAAAACTAATCTAGAAGAGCACCGGTGGAACGGGTAGCACGTGGCTGCAATTGTTGACAAAACCCTAGCTATTCCACCAGTATATATAGGAGGAGCGGAGAGGAGAGGCAGCCAAGGGCCTCTTGGTTCGGCCGAATAGGAGGGTGGAATCCTATTCCACCTCCAATCCTAGTTGGAGTAGGATTGCCTCCTATTGGCTGATTTTTGGCCTTTTTCCTTTAGCCTTTTTCTCCTGCGCCATGGGCCTTCTTGTGGCTGCTTTAACAGCCCACTAAGGGCTGGTTATTATTCTCCCACAGACCATGGACCCTCTAGGGTCGAAATACCCCTTCCGTAGGTCTCCCGGTACACTACCGGCACTCCCGCTACACTACCGATAAGCCCAAAACTTTTCCGGTGACCAAACTGGGACTTCCTATATATGAATCTTTACCTTCAGACCATTCCGGAGCTCCTCGTGACATCCGGGATCTCATCCGGGACTCCTAACAAACTTCGGTCACCACCATACATAACTCTACACTATCGAAACGTCACCGAACCTTAAGTGTGCAGACCCTGCGGGTTCGAGAACTATGTAGACATGACCGAGACACCTCTATGGTCAATAACCAATGGCGGGACCCGGACATCCACATTGGTTCCTACATATTCTACGAAGATCTTTATCGGTCGAACCTCTATGTCAAAGATTCAGTTAATCCCGTATAACGTTCCCTTTGTTCTTCGGTATGTTACTTGCCCGAGATTCGATCGTCGGTATCTCTATACCTAGTTCAACCTCGTTACCGGCAAGTCTCTTTACTCGTTCCGTAATACAAGATCCCACAACTAACAATTAGTCACATTGCTTGCAAGGCTCATTGTGATGTTTTATTACTGAGTGGGCCCCGAGATACCTCTCCGTAACACGGAGTAACAAATCCCAGTCTCGATCCATGACAACTCAACAAACACCATCGGAGATACCTGTAGAGCACCTTTATAGTCACCCAGTTACGTTGCGACGTTTGATACACACAAGGCACTCCTCCGATATCCGTGAGTTGCATGATCTCATGGTCATAGGAACATATACATTGACATGTAGAAAACAGTAGCAATAAACTGACACGATCATACGCTACGTTTGTAGTTTGGGTCTTGTCCATCACATAATTCTCCTAACGATGTGATCCCGTTATCAAATGACATCTCATGTCCATGGCTAGGAAACCTTAACCATCCTTTGATCAACGAGCCAGTTCACTAGAGGCATACTAGGGACATTGTGTTGTCTATTTACCCACACATGCAATGTGTTTCCAATCACTACAATTATAGCATGGATAATAAACGATTATCATGAACAAGGAAATATAATAATAAACACTTTATATATTGCCTCTAGGGCATATTTCCAACAGTCTCCCACTTGCACTAGAGTCAATAATCTAGTTCACATCACTATGTGATTTACATGGTAATGAATCGAACACCCATACAGTTCTGGTGTTGATCATGTTTAGCCCTTGGAAGAGGTTTAGTCAACGGGTCTGCAACATTCAGATCCGTGTGCACTTTGCAAATATTTATGTCCTTCTCCTCGATGTAGAACCGGATGGAGTTGAAGCGTCGCTTTATGTGTCTGGTCCTCTTGTGAAACCTTGGTTCCTTGGCTAGAGCAATGGCACCAGTGTTGTAACAGAACAGGTTTATTGGATTCAGTACACTGGGCACTACTCCAAGATCTGTCATGAACTGCTTCATCCAGACACCTTCCTTCGTTGCCTCCGAGGCTGCGATGTACTCTACTTCGCACGTAGAATCAGCTACCACGCTTTGCTTGGAACTGCACCAGCTTACCGCTCCCCCGTTAAGAATAAATACGTATCCGGTTTGCGACTTAGAGTCGTCCGGATCAGTGTCAAAGCTTGCATCGACGTAACCCTTTACGATGAGCTCTTCATAACCTCCATAAACAAGAAACATGTCCTTAGTCCTGTTAAGGTACTTAAGGATATTCTTGACCGCTTGCCAGTGCTCCATTCCAGGATCACTTTGAAACCTTCCAGCCATACTTATGGCAAGGCTGACATCGGGTCTTGTGCACAGCATTGCATACATGATAGAGCCTATGGCTGAAGCATAGGAGATGACGCTCATCTTTTCTTTATCTTCTGCAGTCACTAGGCATTGAGTCTTACTCAACTTCACACCTTGTAACATAGGCAAGAACCCCTTCTTGGCCTGTTCCATTTTGAACTTCTTCAAAATTTTATCAAGGTATGTGCTCTGTGAAAGTGCTATTAAGCGTCTCGATCTATCTCTATAGATCTTAATGCCTAATATGAAAGCAACTTCTCCTAGGTCCTTCATTGAAAAACTCTTATTCAAATACTCCTTCACGCTTTCCAGCATTTCTATATTGTTTTCAATCAGTAATATGTCATCCACATATAATACTAGAAATGCTATAGAGCTCCCACTCACTTTCTTGTAAATACAAGCTTCTCCATAAACTTGTATAAACTCAAACGCTTTGATCACCTCATCAAAACGCTTATTCCAACTCTGAGATGCCTGCACCAGTCCATAAATGGATCGCTGGAGTTTGCAAACTTTGTCAGCATTCTCTGGATCGACAAAACCTTCGGGTTGCATCATATACAACTCTTCCTCAAGGAAACCGTTGAGGAACGCCGTTTTGACATCCATCTGCCAAATTTCATAGTCGAAATAAGCAGCTATCGCCAACATGATTCTGACAGACTTAAGCATCACTACGGGTGAGAAAGTCTCATCGTAGTCAACTCCTTGAACTTGTGAAAAACCCTTTGCCACAAGTCGAGCTTTATAGACGGTGACATTAGCGTCCGCGTCTGTCTTCTTGTTATAGATCCATTTGTTCTGAATGGCCTTTCGCCCTTCAGGTAGTACTTCCAAAGTCCATACTTTGTTTTCATACATGGACCCCATCTTGGATTTCACGGCCTCTAACCATTTCTCGGAATCCGGGCCCATCACTGCTCCTCCATAGCTCGTAGGTTCATTGTTGTCTAACAACATGACCTCCAAGACAGGGTTGCCGTACCACTCGGGAGTAGTACGCGCCCTTGTCGACCTACGAGGTTCAATAGCAGCTTGATCCGAAGCTTCATGATCATCATCATTAACTTCCTCTTCTACCGTTGCAGGTTCCACAGAAACAACTTTCTGCGCTGCGCTACTTTCCGGTTGAAGTAAAGGTTCAATAACCTCGTCAAGCTCTATTTCCTCCCACTCAATTCTTTCGAGAGAAACTCTTTCTCAAGAAATGTTCCGTTCTTAGCGACAAACACTTTGCCTTCGGATCTGAGATAGAAGGTATACCCAACTGTCTCTTTTGGGTATCCTATGAAGACGCATTTTTCCGCTTTGGGTTCCAGCTTTTCAGGCTGAAGCTTTTTGACATAAGCATCACATCCCCATTCTTTAAGAATCGACAACTTCGGCTTTTTTGCCAAACCACAGTTCATATGGCGTCGTCTCAACGGATTTCGATGGTGCCCTATTTAAAATGAATGCAGCTGTCTCTAATGCATAACCCCAAAACGATAGTGGCAAATTGGCAAGAGACATCATAGAATGCACCATATCTAATAAGGTTAGATTACGACGTTCAGACACACCATTACGCTGTGGTGTTCCGGGCGGTGTCAACTGTGAAACAATTCCACATTGTCTTAAGTGACTGCCAAACTCATAACTCAGATATACACCTCCTCGATCAGATCGCAGAAATTTAATCTTCTTGTTACGATGATTCTCAACTTCACGCTGAAATTGCTTGAACTTTTCAAACGTTTCAGACTTGTGTTTCATCAAGTAAATATACCCATATGTACTCAAGTCATTAGTGAAGGTGAGAAAGTAACGATATCCATCGCGCGCTGCAACATTCATTGGACCGCACACATCAGTATGTATGATTTCCAATAAGTCACTTGCCCGTTCCATTGTTCCTGAGAAGGGCGTTTTAGTCATCTTGCCCATCAGGCATGGTTCACATGTGTCAAGTGATTCAAAATCAAGTGACTCCAAAAGTCCATCAGCATGGAGCTTCCTCATGCGTTTTACACCAATATGACCTAAACGGCAGTGCCACAAGAAAGTGGTACTATCATTAACAACTCTACATCTTTTGGCATCAATGTTATGAACATGTGTGTCATCACTATCAAGATTTAAAATGAACAAACCCCTAACATTGGGTGCATGACCATAAAAGATATTACTCATATAAATGGAACAACCTTTATTCTCTAATTTAAATGAGTAACCGTCTCGCAATAAACAAGATCCAGATATAATGTTCATGCTTAACGCAGGCACTAAATAACAATTATTCAGGTTCATCACTAATCCCGATGGTAATCGAAGAGAGAGCGTGCCGACGGCGATCACATCAACCTTGGAACCATTTCCCATGCGCATCGTCACTTCGTCCTTTCCCAGTCTTCGTTTATTCCGTAGTTCCTGCTTTGAGTTGCAAATGTGAGCAACCGAACCGGTATCAAATACCCAGGCACTACTACGAGAACTAGTAAGGTACACATCAATAACATGTATATCATATATACCTTGTTTGTCGTTGGCCGCCTTCTTGTCAGCCAGGTACTTGGGGCAATTCCGCTTCCAATGACCAGTTCCTTTGCAATGAAAGCACTCAGTTTCTGGCTTAGGTCCATGCTTAGGCTTCTTTGTAGGAGCAGCAACTGCTTTTCCATCCTTCTTGGTTTTACCCTTCTTGCCTTTGCCCTTGCCATTTTTCTTGAAACTAGTGGTTTTATTGACCATCAACACTTGATGTTCTTTCTGGATTTCAGACTCAGCGACTTTCAGCATCGCAAACAGCTCGGCGACTGACTTGTTCATCCCGTGCATGTTATAGTTCATCACAAAGCTTTTGTAACTAGGTGGCAGTGATTGAAGAACTCTATCAGTGATCGCCTCTGGCGGAAGGGTAATTCCCAACTCACCTAGACGGTTTGAGTACCCAGACATTCTGAGTATATGCTCACTGATAGACCCGTTCTCCTCCATCTTGCAAGCATAGAACTTATCGGAGGTCTCATACCTCTCGATCCGGGCATTCTTCTGAAAGATAAACTTCAACTCCTGGAACATCTCATATGCTCCATGACGTTCAAAACGTCTTTGAAGTCCCGGTTCTAAGCCATACAATATTGCACACTAAACTATTGAGTAGTCTCCAGCACGAGCCTCCCAAGCGTTCTTAACGTCTTCGGAGGTCATGTCTTCTGGTTGGTCACCAAGCAGTGCATCAAGGACATATTGTTTCTGGGAAGCCGTAAGGATAATCCTAAGATTACGGGCCCAATCAACAAAGTTACTTCCGTCATCTTTCAACTTAGCTTTCTCTAGGAACGCATTAAAATTCAGGGGTGCTACTGCGTGAGCCATTGATCTACAACATAAATATGCAAAGGTTACTTAGACTATTGTTCAAGATAATGAGTTTAGTTAATCAAATTACTAAAGCTCCCACTCAAATTGACATCCCTCAGGTCATCTGAGTGTCACATGATCCAAATTCACCAACTCAAGTCCGATCATCACGTGAGTTAAGCTGGTTTCAATGGTGAACATCATTATGTTGATCATATCTACTATATGACTCATGTTCGACCTTTCGATCTCTTGTGTTCCGAGGCCATGTCTGTACATGCTAGGCTCGTCAAGTTTAACCCGAGTGTTCTGCACGTGCAAATCTGGCTTGCACCCGTTGTATGTGAACGTAGAGTCTATCACACCCGATCATCACGTGGTGTCTCGACACGACGAACTTTCGCAACGGTGCACACTCGGGGAGAACACAGTTCATCTTGAAATTCAAGTGAGGGATCACCTTATAATGCTACCGCCGTACTAAGCAAAACAAGGTGCATAAAAGGATTAACATCTCATGCAATTCATAAGTGACATGATATGGCCATGAACTCGTGTTTAAGATCTCCATCTTTGAAACACCGGCATGATCTCCATCGTCACCGGCACAACACCATGATCTCCATCATCTTGATCTCCATCAATGTGTTGCCATTGGGGTTGTGGCGCCAACCCTGCTTCTACTTCTATTGCTACCACTTAGCGATAAAGTAAAGCATTACATAGCGCTGAATGATTGACACGTAGGTCATACAATAATTAAAGACAACCCTATGGCTCCTGCCGGTTGCCGTATTCACCGACGTGCAAGTCGTGAAAAATCTATACATCACATGATCATCTCATACATCACATATATCTCATCATGTAATTGGCCATATCACATCACAACATACCCTGCAAAAACAAGTTACACGTCCTCTAATTGTTGTTGCATGTTTTACGTGGCTGCTACGGGTATCTAGCAAGAACGATTCTCACCTACGCATAAACCACAACGGTGATACATAGATTGCTTTTCAACCTTCTCAAGGACTGCCTTTGTCGGATCCGATCCAACTAAAGTGAGACAAACTGTCACCCGCAAGCCATCTAAGCAACAGGTTGCGTCGAGGGAACCGGTCTCTCGTAAGCGTACGAGTAATGTTGGTCTGGGCTGTTTTATCTCACAATCCCGCTGAACTAAAATCCTACCAAGGGAGGAAGCAATCTAAGCATCAACGCCCACAAACCTTTTGTGTTCTACTTGAGATCTCATGGAACCATCAACCTAGCTCTGATACCACTGTTGGGGAACGTCGCATGGGAAACAAAAAAATTCCTACGCACACGCAAACCTATCCATGGTGATGAGCATCTACGAGAGGGAGAGTGGATCTACGTACCCTTGTAGATCGCTAAGCGGGAAGCGTAAAGAAACGCGGTTGGTGTAGTCGTACTTCTTCGCGATCCAAATCGCCGAGCGTCCCGCGATCTAATCACGAACCGTCCCGCGATCTCGTCACGATCCGTCCCGCGATCCGATCACGAACGTCCCGTGGCCTTGATCACGATCCTTCCGATCTAGTACCGAACGGCCGCCACCTCCGCGTTCAGCACACGTGCAGCTTGATGACGATCTCCACCGTCTTGATCCAGCAAGAGGAGGTGGAGAGGAGAGAGAGTTCACCGGAAGCGTGACGGTGCTCCGGTGATGGTGGTGGTGGAGCAATTCCGGCAGGGCTTCGCCTAAGCACTACGGAAAACTAATCTAGAAGAGCACCGGTGGAACGGGTAGCACGTGGCTGCAATTGTTGCCAAAACCCTAGCTATTCCACCAGTATATATAGGAGGAGAGGAGAGGAGAGGCAGCCAAGGACCTCTTGGGTCGGCCGAATAGGAGGGTGGAATCCTAATCCACCTCCAATCCTAGTTGGAGTAGGATTGCCTCCTATTGGCTGATTTTTGGCCTTTTTCCTTTAGCCTTTTTCTCCTGCGCCATGGGCCTTCTTGTGGCTGATTTACCAGCCCACTAAGGGCTGGTTATTATTCTCCCACAGCCCATGGACCCTCTAGGGTCGAAATACCCCTCCCGGAGGTCTCCCGGTACACTACCGGCACTCCCGCTACACTATCGATAACCCAAAACTTTTCCGGCGACCAAACTGGCACTTCCTATATATGAATCTTTACCTCCGGACCATTACGGAGCTCCTCGTGACATCCGGGATCTCATCCGGGACTCTGAACAAACTTCGGTCACCACCATACATAACTCTACACTATCGAAACGTCATCGAACCTTAAGTGTGCAGACCCTGCGGGTTCGAGAACTATGTAGACATGACCGAGACACCTCTACGGTCAATAACCAAAGGCGGGACCTAGACGTCGACATTGGTTCCTACATATTCTACGAAGATCTTTATCGGTCGAACCTCTATGTCAAAGATTCAGTTAATCCCGTATAACGTTCCCTTTGTTTTTCGGTATGTTACTTGCCCGAGATTCGATCGTCGGTATCTCTATACCTAGTTCAACCTCGTTACCGGCAAGTCTCTTTACTCATTCCGTAATACAAGATCCCGCAACTAAAAATTAGTCACATTGCTTGCAAGGCTCATTGTGATGTTGTATTACCGAGTGAGCCCCGAGATACCTCTCCGTAACACGAAGTAACAAATCCCAGTCTCGATCCATGCCAACTCAACAAACACCATCGGAGATACCTGTAGGGCACCTTTATAGTCACCTAGTTACGTTGCGACGTTTGAAACACACAAGGCACTCCTCCGATATCCGTGAGTTGCATGATCTCATGGTCATAGGAACATATACATTGACATGCAGAAAACAGTAGCAATAAACTGACACGATCATACGCTACGTTTGTAGTTTGGGTCTTGTCCATCACATCATTCTCCTAACGATGTGATCCCGTTATCAAATGACATCTCATGTCCATGGCTAGGAAACCTTAACCATCCTTTGATCAACGAGCCAGTTCACTAGAGGCATACTAGGGACATTGTGTTGTCTATTTACCCACACATGCAATGTGTTTCCAATCACTACAATTATAGCATGGATAATAAACGATTATCATGAAGAAGGAAACATAATAATAATCACTTTATATATTGCCTCTAGGGCATATTTCCAACATCCTTGTCATACACATTTACCAACTCGTCATCATGTGCATCATCTACATCATCTGCAGATCTTCCATCAGCTGTCCATCCACATCTTCAGTTCTATCTCTGGTAGCATCAGTATCAGTAGGCATATTAGATTCACCATCCTTCTCCTCCTTATCTTCAACAGCTACTGGAATGCCAAAAAAATTGGCCATCTCAGTGTCATCCATTGGTGCAATGACTAAATCAGTTGGGTCATTTAATTCTATTGAATTCCAATAAACAGAAACAACCCTTGCAACACCATCAGAGCCCTCTTCTGCATCAACCCCCTCAGGTAATATTGTCACTTCACCTGTACACATGGGCATTATCTGCCTCTCTGAAGCCCAATCATCATCTACCATCTGTGAAGCTAACTTTGAGGGCACATATCCAACCTTAGAATCTGATTTCAGATCAACAAGATCTACATGAAACATAGTATGTTTAATTGTCCAGACATCTTGTCGATCGATTTCATCAACCATCTCTTCACCATCCTCAATTCTCACATACTCTCCTTTCCAATTATCAAACCGTAACAATGCTACCTCTTGCTCTGGACCTCAAAAAATGCTCTCCCCAATTTTTTCCACCACGTTCTGCACGGCCTCCTCTTCCATGCTCTGTAGTTCTTGTGGATCAATATCTGCAAAATCAATCTCCCACTTCACAATTGTATCTCTCTCTATGTCCCACATGCTACCATCACTTAGCTTCGCCTTAGAAGGAAGAAATTCCACACTGAATTCGAACGTCCGAGCACCACCACCCCTGTTTGTCAATGGCGGGGCAGTGTGAGGTGGGCTAGCAGAAGCAGACGAGGCACAAATCGCATAGGTTGGAAAGGATGTTGTTGTCTCTAGCGGCTCCATCGCGGTCAGACCCCCCTCTCCCTGCCCAAATCTGGATCAACTCGACCAAAAACAGAGGGAAACACAGGCGATGCGGTGAGATCTAACTAGACACGGAGGAGAATAGGACAGGGTTTCGGATTCACTCACAAGAGCCGCCGCCGTCGCCGAGAACTAAACCTCCGCCGCTGCTGTCACCCAGAACAAAAGCTCCGCCGCCGCCGCCGGCTCACTGCCGGGAACGAAGAGGAGGGAGCAAAAAAAGGTTCAGAAAAGGGATACCCGTTCGGACAGGCATGGGGAAACGATTCACCTGATGAACTGACAAGTAAGGCCCGTAACTAGATGCACGGTCAAGTAGGACCCGCATGTCTTAAACATAACCTCACTCCCGTTGACGACCATTTAAAACGCCCGAGTGGGCCTTGGCTATTTGGGCTTCTGAAACATCTCGTGAGAGCCATTTTCGTCAACTACGTCACATTCTTTCCAATTCACCTTAAAGATGTCACACGGGAGCTATTGACCCAGCCTGATCAGCCTAAGGTACGTAAAAGAATTTATGTTGGTGTAACGTTGTCCAAGGAGAAATGTCACTCACACATCCATTTGCATGACGGCCCCTTTACAAGTTGACATAATACATCACATGACACTCCATCTTCCCACACTTGTGATCAGTACACAAGTCTTATTACGTACGTCGCCTTGGATCGCCCCGGATTCTAGCTAGATCGCTAGCTTAGTTCACCCTGGAGCAGCTGAACCTGACCTGTCCCTGCACCCCGGTGAGCGGGCTGATATTCCCCATCCTCACCATGGCCACAGTGAAGTCCCTGTTGAACCGCGCCGACGCCGACGGTAGGTCCGGACCAGGCCGGCGGTGCGTCCGTCGTTGATCAGCACCTGGTCGGAGTGCAAGAGCCCCTTCTGTGACATCAGGTTGCGGTAGTATATGTTGTCGAACCCGTTGGGCGTCGTCGTGTCCAGTGGCGCCAGGCTGCTGTCGCCGGACCCGGTCGGCCTGGGGCAGTTGGCCTTGAGAGCTGTCGCGAAGGCCGTGTCGATGTTGGTCTTGTTATAGAGCCTGTCCCGGAAGTTCTGGCACTGCGCCTGCCCGATCGTGTGGGCGCCAGAGAGGGCGACCATGTCGGTCACGCTGAGCCCCTTGACGGCGAAGTTGCCGGTGAGGTTAGCCACGTCAAAGAACGGCGGTGGCAGGTCGCTGTTGGCCAGCGACAAGCTCGCCGTCGTCGAGTCCCTCCTCCCCAGAGGAACGGTCCAGGAAGGCCCTCCCAGCTGAAAGCAATTAATAACGAACCAAGTTAATACTTAACTCTCTGCTCGCGTGCGTTCAGCAAATTGATCTTACCGCAACGACGGAGTCGCGGGCGGCGACGGCGAGGATGTCAGCGCAGGAGACAGTCTGCGCGCACATGGCCTCCACCTGCGCCTTGATGTTGTCGACGACGTTCATGCCTCGAATGGAGCCGGAGTTCGGAGCTGCCCCCTGCTCGCCGGTGAAGGTTGCCGTGTCGCTCAGCAGTACGGACGCGTAGCAGCCCTGATGCATAAGAAATTACATCCGTCAAGACAGATTCAGTAAATTCTAAGATTTGAACTGAAAAGTTGGTGTCAATAAAGGAAGAGTTGAAACGTCAGAGTAGTGTCTACTGAAGAGTCTCAAGAGTGTCAACTTGTTAGTAGTTAGGTGCACATGTCGTGGTCAGTAATGAGTTTGACCGCAGTTCAAATTAAGTAAGGTCGATCAAACTAAATTTAGTAGCAGCACTGTATGCAGTACAAATATCGAAGTAGTATAGTAAGTTTAGAGCATCTCCAACAGCTGCCGAACGCGCAGCGCGTTAAAAACAACTTTGCCGCGCGCCCAGCGTCAGGTTTGGCGCGGCGGGCAGCGCTGGCTCCAGCAGCCACGCTAAAATGCAGCGCGCGCTCGCTCCAGCAGCGCGTAAAAATGCAATGCGCGCGACTCGTCATATATTGCATTTTGGACACCAAATGGATTTTAAACATTCAAAATGCAATGGACATGGCATATAAATTTCACATAAACAAGTTGATGAATAAAAGTTCATGCCCACAAATTCAAAATCATATCCACAAGTTCATCCAACCAAGTTCAAAATGCAAACCAAGTTCATGACACAAACGAAAGACACGTCAAGCCTCGTCCTCATCTTCGTTCTCATCTTCCGAAGACGATTCCTCCTCCTCCGTAGATGATTCTTCCTCCTCATCATCATCATTGTCGCGCACAGCATCACGTGAAGCTCGGACGGTGTTGGCAAGATCTTCAACGACATCTTCATGGGAAGGTGTGTGAGGCACACCAGAAGACATTCCGCCCATGGCGGCCGGAGGTGCACCCATGCCTCCCATGATAGACGTAAAACTCATGCCTTCAATGGCGGCCATGGCGCCGGGGGGTGCTCCAAGGCCACCCATGGTCTCCATGGTAGCTCCAAAACCACCCATGGAACCTAAGCCGCCCATCATAGCTCCGAAGCCACCCATGCCTCCCATGGCGCCAAGGCCACCGCCACCCATGGCGTCAAGGCCACCGCCACCCATTGCGCGAATCATGACTCTTTTTTGGATCAAGACTTCTTCACGGGCAAGATTGACAAACTCCTTTTGCGCCTCATTGAGGGTAGATGTGTCCAAGAAGAACAAGTGCTTCTCTCATTCCATCAATCTAGTTCGCTCATCATTGCTCACCTTCCTCTCCTCTAAAGCCACCTTCCTCTCCTCGGCCGCCACCCTTCTCTCCTCGGTCGCGGCATCTTGGTTCCTTGCCATTTTCCTCACCTCGTTGGCTTCTTTTCTTGCCTTCACAATAGCTTCCATAGCATTTTTCAGTTCATCATCTTATTTCCTCTTCTTCTTTTCTTTTGCGTCTTTCTTGCACCCATCCGGTCTTTTTGGCTTAGAGTATGAAACCGAGTTGGGTGTGGGGCTTCTCTTGCCGTCATCACTTGATGCTTCCTCCTCCTCGTCATCATCCAACTCAATTGTTCGCTTGCGTTTGTTGCTCAAATCCAAATCATCCAAATCACGCTTCTTCCATTTCTCATCATCCTTCAACACCTCATAGCAATGAGGCAAGGTAAATGGCATTCCTTTCTTGATCTTCCCCTTCTTGGTCCTTTTTTCCTCTCCTTTGAACATGTTTTGTGCAATGTTGTATTACATGAAAACAAAACAAGTTAGCACGTCAAACACCAACAACAAGTATGATGAACATGGATGAAATGCCACTTACTCTATCGTCCTCATTAGTGTCACTTGGGTTCAACTTGTCAACTGCCTTTTGTGCGGCCGCCCACTTTTGACAATCCTTGTTGATTGTCGACCACCGGGACCGAAGAGATTGGTCGGAGCGGTCAATTCCACTCATATTGCGAGCATCAAAGTGTTCCTTCATCCGGTTCCAATAATCATCTCTACTTTGATCACCTCCAACGGATGAATCCCTCGACACTTCCAACCAAGTATTACATAGTAAGATGTCTTCGGCGTTGGTGTAATTGCCCACTCTTCCTTTCGGTGCGTCAACAATGCCCTCGCCATGCTCGTCCACCTCGAACTCATTGGTTTGAGATCAATGCGAATTGTTGGAGCCAACACCCATAGTTGATATGTATGCATCATCGTCGAGACTACAAAATATATAGAACAATGCAAATAAGCTATCTATATGTATGCATTCAAAAAATAACAAGAAAAAAAAAGTTGGGAAAATTTTCTACCTTTGGGGCATATCGTCGAACACATTATGTGCGTCGGCCGCCGGCTCAACGAGTGAGCTCGCCGGTGCTTCGGTAGCCGCCGCGCCCGTCACACGCCCTGCAAGCTTCTTCCTCGACGCCTTCGAGGTTCCGGAGCCGTTCGCCGTCTTGTTCTTCTTCGCGGATGTCTTGCCCTTCTTGGGCGCGCCGTATTTGGGAGCTTCGAGGGGGGAGGGGGGCACGGGGCGGCGCCGGCGCGACACCACCCGCCGCCAAGGTCATCCGCGGCGGCATGAAGAGGCCGCACGCGAGGCCGATGCTCGGAGGAGCTCCGGCGGAGGCGAGGCCAACGCTCCCTGCGCTAGGGTTTGCGGCGACAGCGGCAACGGCGGTGGAGGGGTCGTGGCTGTAGGATGGGGTGAGCGGGGTGCCGACGCGTGCGTCCATCGGGCCCAGTTCACTGGCGCCGGCGCGCGCGGGACGAAGGTGGCGCGGAGGAGAGAGTACGGCGCGAGCGCTCGTGTGTGTCGCGCGCGGAAGCGGGCGTCCCAAATACACAGCGTGCGGTAGCGTTTCGACCCGCGCATTGAACTAGATATGCCGCGCACGCGTTTTTTGCACCTCCGTTAAAGCGCCCGGAGCGAGAACGCGCGCACAAAAACCACTGTTTTTTAACATGGCGCTTGTTTAGCGCGGCCGTTGAATATGCTCTTAAAGGGGCACACGGTAAGAGGGACTTGTTTGGACAAAGCAGTCGTGGAAATGCAGCCGGAGCAGCGACGCTCCCATGCGGCGCTCACTCCTCACGGCGGCCGCCACACCCCTCCTAATGATGGCCAGCGCCCTGGGGCACGACCTCGCGTAGAACCTAGGCGAAAGCTGCGCCGAGGCCGACGCCGCCAGGCACAGGAGCAACAACACTGACAGAGAAGAGGCCATTGCCATCACACTGTACTTGTGTGTGCAAGCAGACTAACACTGTTCAGATTAAAGCTCTGTGATATGGCCTGCGTTACAATGACTGGGTACACCCGTTTATATAGCTCACACATTTCAAGCCATCGTACAGCCCGTGAGAGCATTTTTTATGTTTTGAACTTTTGAGCTAACAAATTTCAGATTTGATCTAATTTAATAAAAATTTCGAATCTGACTTTTTTTGTGACGCCAACTTCCCTGGCGTCTGGTTTGCACGGGAGACGCCATGGTCTCTGGTGTCTGGTCCGTGTCCTGCACAACCGGCTAACCTATTGATTTGCTGACGTGACAAAGGACCATGTTATGTGATTTGCTGGGACCAGACGCCAAGGTTCCTGGCGTTTGGTACCAGACGCCAGGGTCCCTGGCATCTGGACCTTTGCCACATCAGCATATCAACGGGTTAGCTGGTTATGCGGGAGACGGACCAGACGCCAGGGACTATGACGTCTCCCGTGCAAACCAAATGCCAGGGATGTTGGCGTCACCAAAATAGGTCAAATTCGAAACTTTTATTAAAGGTAGGTCAAATCTGGAATTTGTTAGCCTAAAAGGTCAAAACATAAAAATTGGCCACCCGTGACGGTCCACTTGGTATAACATGACAACCGGCACTGTTTATTTTGGTTGGAGATGGATATATAGTATGGTTGGTATGGTGTTTGTGGTGCAATGCAACAATGAACAATGGGAAATATATTGGGTAGCTAGTAGGCTAGGGTTGTGGTAGAGGAGTCACCACAAGCTCACAGCAATCATCGTAGCTCACCAAATGGCTCGGAATATTAGTTGGTTGGCCCTGGCATGCCGCTTGCAGACCTGCCAAGTTCTTCAGCTGTTAAGAGGCACAATACATGTTCTGCACAAACAGAATCACACAAGATATTCTGTTAGTGCGCCAAAGGGAGATGGTCAGCATTTTGCATGAATCATAAGCTAGCACTACTGTGTCCGTGCGAAAAAAAGTTTCAGTTCTTCCAATGGGGGAAGTAATTTGTCCGGGGGTTCAAATTCTGCAAGAAAGGTTACTAATTGATTTTGGGTGATTGTGATGTGCAAATGCAGACAAACGAAATACTCTATGGTGCCGTTACACGCTTAGGCTATGGACATCTATCATCAAGAAGCTTGGGCTAACTCAGATCAACATCTCTGACTGGCATCTTGATGAATCCCGCAACGAGTGATGGGACAAATGAACCGACAACCGGAGCCCAAATTGACAGGCCATGACCTCTCTCACCATGCTCATCTCATGAACCGTATGGAACGAACGAAATGCTAGAGTGTTTCGTCAAAAATTTGCACCACCGCCGGTTCTTCTTGCATCCATTCTTGAAGAAGCAAAGCTTTGGGTTACTGCCGGCGCAAAAAAACTTGGGGCTGTAATTTTTTGTGAGTAATTGTCATGCCGTTGGTGAAGGGTGTTATGTAAAACTCTAAACTCTATTTTCCTCTTATTTAATAAATGAAGCAAATCTTATGCCTTCGTTAAAAAAAAAACCCTATGATGTACTAATCTGCAGAGACGTACCATGCATGCATGTATTTACGCTTCTTTTCTTTTTTTCTTTTTTCTTTTTACATGTATTATCCTTCTTTTGTTGACTCATGCATGTATCCATCTCTCAGTTAACAGTCAAGATTTTTTGTGATATAAATTGGACACAACGTTTCTAGTTAACATCAGTCGCTGTGTTTCTAGTTAACATAATTTTTCAGTCAAAGAAACACTTGAAACACAAGCAAGGTCAGACATACTACTGATTTTTTTTTTGAGAGCTAGACACTTTGCTGCTCCCTCCATTCCATAATTCTAACAACCTGAATTTTTGCCCCGTGTGCATGCAGAGTGATATTACACGTCGACTTCCAACTGCTAATGGTACTCAAACGGGGGTTAGTGAACAGTCCCAGAATTTAAGAACTTTGTAAGTTGACGCCAATTAGCTGCAGCAAGGGACCTGGATCTAGAAGATATCCTGAATCATGAGCCTTGCTATGTTGGAGCAAAAGCAAAATTCAATTCTTCCACTGAACACATGGTTGTGAACACAGGGCGTGCATGCCAGCCAGACAGCCATTCGAAATTTGTCTGGGAGTTCGGATTTCGGCGATAAGTGTCAAGAACCGGTTTGATGATCGAGATGTGCAGTGGAGACAAAAGTAATACGTATATTGTATATCCATCTTTTGGTCGACTGCGTGTATCATTTCATAATTGAAGTTACTAGCTAGTATTTTTTAATATTTTCTAATGACTGTTAGAAACTTGGGATTGGAAGTTGACGCTGATCCATGCAAGGTATAGCGATATATTTTCATGTTTTTATTAATTAATTGAATATATAAGTATTATGAGGACATCCTTTACATCAGTCTACATTTAGGGCTGGACCAAAAGCTAATAGCTCGAGATTTAAATGAGCACTTGATAACTTGATGGGTTAAGTTCGTAGTTCACTTCTTAATAAAGAGAGTCAATCACTGGTTTCAACTCACTAAACGTAACAAGCTTAAGGAACGAGCTAACAAGATCACAAGATAACAAGCTTAAGGAACGTGATTGTATCTTATTGCTTCTCAGTTCACTTATTCAATTTAGTTGATCAAATCCAACACATAGGAATTAGCAACTTGAGACAAGGGGATCTCCTCTCTACCTTGATTTTCAATTTAGTTGTTGATTCTATCACTAGAATGCTTAGTAAGGGTAGATGCCGGTTAGTCGGTTTTGTCTTTCCATCTGCCCTCAAGGTAGTATGCCGATGACACTGTTGAAGCAGATGTAGAAAATGTCAGAAATCTAACACAAGTTCTAACATGTTTTGAGAAAGTATCTGGTATGAAAATCAACTATAGCAAGAGTGAATTGGTAGATATATGTTTAACAAATCAACTATAACAAGAGTGAATTGGTCCATATAGGTTTATCTAATGATGATGTGCCATATCTTTCTCTGCTGTTTTTGGTTGTTCTATAGGCTCTTCTCCTATTAAATATTTAGGGATACCTCTTCATCATGATAACTTGAGGAGAGAGGATATTCAACCTCTTATAGATAAGATTCTGAAAGAATTGTAGGATGGAGAGGGAAGCTCCTCCTCATATGGCGGTAGATTGATTCTCATACATGCTTAGTGTCCCTATTTACCTTTTCTCTTTCTTCAAGTTCCCTAAGTGGGATCTGAACCTCGTTAACGCTCAGATGGCTCATTGCGTATGGAATGACTTTGAGGGCCATAGAAAATTACATCTTGCTATCTAGGGGCATGATATGCATGAAGAAAGAGTTTGGTGGGATTCACATGACCAACCTTAAGGAAGTTAACCTGTGTTTGTTGTGATCCTGGAGTAAAACATATGTTAATGTAGATGGCAAACTTTGGTAAACTGTCATAGACAGTAACTACAACACTAGTTCCCCCAACATTTTTACTAGCTCTTCTACTAATGCCTCTGTCTTCTAGAAAGGGGTAATCTCAATTATTAGGGCTATAAAATTTGGTATTGATGAGTCATTGGGGATGGGCCTTAGGTGAGATTCTAGGAGGATCTTTGGTTTGACTCATCCCCACTAGTTTTCCAATTCTAGGACTTATATATAATACGTAATGAGAAGAATAGCACTAGTAGTAAGGCCTGGGTTGGTTCACAACTAAAAATTACCTTCATAAGACCCTTCTCTTGTGTTATAATGAAGAAGTAGTATGAATTGGTGAAGGCGGCATCTAGTATCACACTCACGCGAGAAATAGATTCTCTGATTTGGCTACTAGAAAACTGTTGGAAATATGCCCTAGAGGCAATAAATAAAGTGTTTATTATTATATTTCCTTGTTCATGATAATCGTTTATTGTCCATGTTAGAATTGTATTAATTGGAAACACATTACATGTGTGGGTAAATAGACAACACTTTGTCCCTAGTATGCCTCTAGGAAACTAGCTCGTTGATCAAAGATGGTCAAGGTTTCCTAGCCATTGACATGTGATGTCATTTGATAACGGGATCACATCATTAGGAGAATGATGTGATGGACAAGACCCAAACTACAAACATAGCAATGATCCTGTCAGTTTATTGCTACTGTTTTCTGCATGTCAAGTATATGTTCCTATGACCATGAGATCATGTAACTCACGAACACCGGAAGAGTGCCTTGTGTGTATCAAACGTCACAACGTAACTGGGTGACTATAAAGGTGCTCTACAGGTATCTCCGAGGGTGTCTGTTAAGTTAGCATGGATCAAGACTGGGATTTGTTACTCCGTGTGACGGAGAGGTATCTCAGGACCCACTCGGTAATACAATGTCACAACAAGCCTTACAAGCAATGTGACTAACTGTTAGTCACGGGATCTTGTATTACGGAACGAGTAAAGAGACTTTCCGGTAATGAGGTTGAACTAGGTATGGAGATACCGACGATCGAATCTCGGGCAAGTAACATACCGAAGAACAAAGGGAACATCATACGGGATTAACTGAATCCTTGACATAGAGGTTCGACCGATAAAGATCTTCGTAGAATATGTAGGAACCAATATGAGCATCCAGGTTCCGCTATTGGTTATTGACCATAGAGGTGTCTCGGTCATGTCTACATAGTTCTCGAACCCGCAGGGTCTGCACACTTAAGGTTTGGTGACGTTTCGATAGTATAAAGTTATGCATGGTGGTGACCGAAGGTTGTTCGGAGTCCTGTATGAGATCCCGGACGTCATGAGGAGCTCCGGAATGGTCCGGAGATAAAGATTTATATATAGTAAGTCCTATTTTGGTCGCCGGAAAAGTTTCGGGCTCATCGGTAGTGTACCGGGAGTGCCGGTAGTGTATCGGGAGACCATCGGGAGGGGTATTTCGACCCAAGAGGCTACATGGGCTGTGGGAAAATGAATACCAGCCCTTAGTGGTCCGGTGGAAGTCCCACATAAGGCCCATATGACTGAAGAAAAGCCCAAAGAGAAAAAGGTGGAAAAAGGCAAAAAGACCAAAATAAGGAGGAGTCCTAGTCCTACTAGGATTGGAGGAGGAATCCTCCTCTCCTCCTTGGTTCAGCCGAAGCCTAGATGGCTTGGCCCTTGGGCCAGGCCTCCTCCTCTCTTCCTCTTATATATACTAGAGGTTTAGGGTTTTTGCACTTGATTTTCAGCCACGTGCTACCCATTCTTCTAGTGCATAGTTTCTCCTCTAGATCGGTTTTCTGCAGTGCTTAGCCGAAGCCCAGTCGGAATTGCTCCACCACCATTGCCGCGGTGCCGTCACGCTGCCGGAGAACTCGTCTACCTCTCCGCTCCCTCTTGCTGGATCAAGAAGGCGGGAGATCGTCATCAAGCTATACGTGTGCTGAACGCAGAGGTGCCGTCCGTTCGGTGCTTGATCGGGACGAATTGTGATTGGATTGCGGAACGCTCGGCGATTTGGATCGCGAAGACGTTCGACTACACCAACCGAGTTTCTTAACGCTTCCCGCTTAGCGATCTACAAGGGTACATAGATCCACTCTCCCTCTCGTAGATGCTCATCACCATGGATAGATCTTGCGTGTGCGTAGGAAATTGTTTGTTTCCCATGCAACGTTCCCCAACAGTGGCATCATGAGCTAGGTCTATGTGTAGATGAGATCTCGAGTAGAACACAAAGATTTTGTGGGCGTTGATGCTTAGATTGCTTCCTCCCTTGGTCGTGTTTTGGTTCAGCGGTATTGTGGGATGAAGCGGCCCGGATCAACATTACTCATACGCTTACGAGAGACCGGTTCCCTCAACTACAACTTGTTGCAAAAGATGGTTGGCAGGTGCCAGTTTCTCCTACTTTAGTTGGATCGTATTCGACAAAGGCGGTCCTTGAGAAGGTTTAAAAGCAACTAATGTATCACCGTTGTGGTTTATGCGTAGGTGAGAATTGTTTTTACTAGATACCCGTAGCAGCCACGTAAAACATGCAACAACAGTTAGATGACGTCTAACTTGTTTTTGCACGGTATGCTGTGATGTGATATGGCTAATTACATGATGTGATATATATAATGTATGAGATGATCATGTGCTGTATAGAATATCACGACTTGCATGTCGATGAGTACGACAACCGGCAGGAGGCATAGGGTTGTCTTTAATTATTGTATGACCTGTGTGTCAATCATTAAGCGCTATATAATGCTTTACTTTATAGCTAAACGGTAGCAATAGTAGTAGAAGCATAATGGGCGCGACAACCCCGATGGCGACACGTTGATGGAGATCAAGATGATGGAGATCATGGTGTCGTGTCGGTGACGATGGAGATCATGGCGTTGCTTTCAAGATGGAGATCAAAAGCACAAGTTCTTGGCCATATCATGTCATTTATGATTTGCATGTGATGTTAATCCTTTTATGCACCTTTTTTTTTGCTTAGGACGATAGCATTATAAGGTGATCCCTCACTTAAATTTCAAGATGAATTGTGTTCTCCCCGAGTGTGCACCGTTGCGAAACTTCGTCGTGTCGAGACACCATGTGATGATCGGGTGTGATAGACTCTACGTTCACATACAACGGATGCAAGCCAGTGTTGCACATGCAGAACACTCGGGTTAAATTTGACGAGCCTAGCATGTACAGACATGGCCTCGGAACACAAGAGACCGAAAGGTCGAACATGAGTCATATAGTAGATATGATCAACATGATGATGTTCACCATTGAAACTACCTCAGCTCACGTGTTGATCGGACTTGAGTTGGTGAATTTGGATCATGTGACACTCAGATGACCTGAGGGATGTCAATTTGAGTGGGAGCTTTAGTAATTTGATTAACTAAACTCATTATCTTGAACAATAGTCTAAGTAACCTTTGCATATTTATGTTGTAGATCAACGGCTCGCGTAGTAGCACCCCTGAATTTTAATGCGTTCCTAGAGAAAGCTAAGTTGAAAGATGATGGAAGTAACTTTGGTGACTAGGCCCATAATCTGAGGATTATCCTCACAGCTTCCCAGAAATCATATGTCCTTGATGCACCGCTTGGTGACCAACCAGAAGACATGTCATCCGAAGACGTTAAGAATGCTTGGGAGGCACGTTCTGGAGATTACTCAATAGTTCAGTGTGCAATATTGTACTCCCTCTGTTCCAAATTAGTTGATTTGAATTTATCTATATACGGATGTATCTAACACTAAAACATGTCTAGATACATCCGTATCTAGACAAATCTGAGTCAACTAATTTGGAACGGAGGGAGTATGTCTTAGAACCGAGACTTAAAAGACGTTTTGAACGTCATGGAGCATATGGGATGTTCCAGGAGTTGAAGTTTATCTTTCAGAAGAATGCCCGGATCGAGAGGTATGAGACCTCCGATAAGTTCTATGCTTGCAAAATGGAGGAGAACGGGTCTATCAGTGAGCATATACTTAGAATGTCTGGGTATTCGAATCGTCTAGCAGAGTTGGGAATTGCCCTTCCGCCAGAGGCGATCACTGACAGAGTTCTTCAATCACTGCCACCTAGTTACAAGAGCTTTGTGATGAACTATAACATGCACAGGATGAACAAGTCAGTTGCCGAGCTATTTGCGATGCTAAAAGTCGCTGAATCTGAAATCCAGAAAGAACATCAAGTGTTAATGGTCAATAAAACCACTAGTTTCAAGAAGAATTGCAAGGGCAAGGGCAAGCAGGGTAAAACCAAGAAGGATGGCAAAGCAGTTGCTACTCCTGTAAAGAAGCCCAAGCATGGACCCAAGCCAGAAACTGAGTGCTTTCATTGCAAGGGAACTGGTCGCTGGAAGCGGAACTGCCCCAAGTACCTGGCTGACAAGAAGGCGGCCAATGACAAACAAGATATATATGATATACATGTTATTGATGTGTACCTTACTAGCTCTCGTTGTAGTGCCTGGGTATTTGATACCGGTTCGGTTGCTCACATTTGCAACTCAAAATAGGAACTAGGGAATAGACGAAGGCTGGCAAAGGATGAAGTGACGATGCGCGTGGGAAATGGTTCCAAGGTTGATGTGATCGCCGTCGGCACGCTCTCTCTTCGATTACCATCGGGATTTGTGATGAACCTGAATAATTTTTATTTAGTGTCTGCGTTAATCATGAACATTATATGTGGATCTTGTTTATTGCGAGACAGTTACTCATTTAAATCAGAGAATAAAGGTTGTTCTATTTATATGAGTAATATATTTTATGGTTATGCACCCAATATGAGGGGTTTATTCATATTGAATCTTGATAGTGATGATACACATGTTCATAACATTGATGCCAAAAGATGAAGAGTTGATAATGATAGTACCATTTTCTTGTGGCAGTGTCGTTTAGGTCATATTGGTGTAAAATGCATGAGGAAGCTCCATGCTGATGGACGTTTAGTCACTTGATTTTGAATCACTTGACACATGTGAACCATGCCTCATGGGCAGTATGACTAAAACGCCGTTCTCTGGAACAATGGAACGGGCAAGTGACTTATTGGAAATCATACATACTGATGTGTGCGGTCCAATGAATGTTACAGCGCGTGGTGGATATCGTTATTTTCTCACCTTCACAAATGACTTAAGTAGATATGGGTATATTTACTTAATGAAACACAAGTCTGAAACGTTTTAAAAGTTCAAGCAATTTCAGAGTGAAGTTGAGAATCATCATAACAAGAAGAATAAATTCCTGCGATCTAATCGAGGAGGTGAATATCTGAGTTATGAGTTTGGCAGTCACTTAAGACAGTGTGGAATTGTTTCACAATTGACACCGCCCGGAACACCACAGGGTAATGGTGTGTCCGAACGTCATAATCGAACCTTATTAGATATGGTGCATTCTATGATGTCTCTTGCTGATTTGCCACTATCGTTTTGGGGTTATGCATTAGAGGCAGCTGCATTCACTTTAAATAGGGCGCCATCGAAATCCGTTGAGATGACACCATATGAACTATGGTTTGGAAAAAGGCCAAAGTTATCCAAAGCGGCGAAATCCGAAGCTTCAGCCTGAAAAGCTGGAACCCAAAGCAGAGAAATGCGTCTTCATAGGATACCCGAAAGAGACAGTCGGGTATACCTTCTATCTCAGATCCGAAGGCAAAGTGTTTGTCGCTAAGAACAGAACATTTCTTGAGAAAGAGTTTCTCTTGAAAGAATTGAGTGGGAGGAAAATGGAGCTTGATGAGGTTATTGAACCTTTACTTCAACCAGAAAGTAGCGCAGCGCAGAAAGATGTTTCTATGGAACCTATGACGGTTGAAGAGGAAGTTAATGATGATGATCACGAAGCTTCGGATCAAGATGCTATTGAACCTCGTAGGTCGACAAGGGCGCGTACTGCTCCTAAGTGGTACGACAACCCTGTCTTGGAGGTCATGTTGTTGGACAACAATGAATCTACGAGCTATGGAGGAGCGGTGATGGGCCCGGATTCCGAGAAATGGTTAGAGGCCATGAAATCCGAGATGGGATCCATGTATGAAAACAAAGTATGTACTTTGGAAGTATTACCTGAAGGGAGAAAGGCCATTCAGAACAAATGGATCTTTAAGAAGAACACGGACGTGGACGGTAATGTCACCGTCTATAATGCTCGACTTGTGGCAAAGGGTTTTTCACAAGTTCAAGGAGTTGACTACGATGAGACCTTCTCACCCGTAGCGATGCTTAAGTCTGTCAGAATCATGTTGGCAATGAGTGCTTATTTTGACTATGAAATTTGGCAGATGGATGTCAAAACTGCGTTCCTCAACGGTTTCCTTGAGGAAGAGTTGTATATGATGCAACCAGAAGGTTTTGTCGATCCAGAGAATGCTGAAAAAGTTTGCAAACTGCAGCGATCCATGTATGGGTTGGTGCAAGCATCTCGGAGTTGGAATAAGCGCTTTGATGAGGTGATCAAAGCATTTGAGTTTATACAAGTTTATGGAGAAGCTTGTATTTACAAGAAAGTGAGTGGGAGCTCTATAGCGTTTCTAATATTATGTGTGGATGACATATTGCCGATTGGAAACAATATAGAAATGCTAGAAAGTGTGAAAGAATATTTGAACAAGAGTTTTTCAATGAAGGACCTAGGAGAAGCTGCGTTCATATTAGGCATTAAGATCTATAGAGATAGATCGAGACGCTTAATAGCACTTTCATAGAGCACATACTTGATAAAGTTTTGAAGAAGTTCAAAATGGATCAATCCAAGAAGGGGTTCTTGCTTGTGTTACAAGGTGTGAAGTTGAGTAAGACTCAATGCCCAGTGACTGCAGAAGATAGAGAAAAGATGAGTGTCATCCCCTATGCTTCAGCCATAGGCTCTATCATGTATGCAATGCTGTGCACAAGACCCAATGTCAGCCTTGCCATAAGTATGGTCGGAAGGTTTCAAAGTGATCCTGGAATGGAGCACTGGGCAGCGGTCAAGAATATCCTTAAGTACCTGAAAAGGACTAAGGAGATGTTTCTCGTTTATGGAGGTGATGAAGAGCTCGTCGTAAAGGGTTACGTCAATGCAAGCTTTGACACTGATCCGGATGACTCTAAGTCGCAAATCGGATTCATATTTATTCTTAACGGGGGAGCGGTAAGCTGGTGCAGGTCCAAGCAAAGCATGGTAGCCGATTCTACGTGCGAAGCGGAGTACATCGCAGCCTCGGAGCGGTTCATGACAGATCGTGGAGTAGTGCCCAGTGCACTGAATCCAATGAACCTGTTCTGTGACAACACTGGTGCAATTGCTCTGGCCAAGGAACCAAGGTTTCACAAGAGGACCAGACACATAAAGCGACGCTTCAACTCCATCCACGATTACATCGAGGAGAAGGACATAAATTTTTGCAAAGTGCACACGGATCTGGATGTTGCAGACCCGTTGACTAAACCTCTTCCAAGGGCTAAACATGATCAACACCAGAACTGTATGGGTGTTCGATTCATTAAAATGTAAATCACATAGTGATGTGAACTAAATTATTGACTCTAGTGCAAGTGGAAGACTGTTGGAAATATGTCCTAGAGGCAATAAATAAAGTGTTTATTATTATATTTCCTTGTTCATGATAATCGTTTATTGTCCATGCTATAATTGTATTGATTGGAAACACATTACATGTGTGGGTAAATAGACAACACTTTATCCCTAGTATGCCTCTAGTGAACTAGCTCGTTGATCAAAGATGGTCAAGGTTTCCCAGCCATTGACATGTGATGTCATTTGATAACGGGATCACATCATTAGGAGAATGATGTGATGGACAAGACCCAAACTACAAACGTAGCATATGATCGTGTCAGTTTATTGCTACTGCTTTCTACATGTCAAGTATATGTTCCTATGACCATGAGATCATGTAACTCACGGACACCGAAAGAGGGTTTTGTGTGTATCAAACATCGCAGCGTAACTGGTGACTATAAAGATGCTCTACAGGTATCTCCGAGGGTGTCTGTTGAGTTAGCATGGACCACTACAAGGATGCCCCTATAAAGCAACACATATTGTATAACGTTTTGATTATATGTTGCAAAATTTACAGTAGATACGCATATATAAACATTGTAGCAAATGCGCTGCAGTCTTGGAGCTTGCAACCGGCCACAACTCGAACTAAAGCCCAAGCCTGGCCCAAGTTGGCTGTGACAATTAACCTAGATCGTTCCCTGTCCACAGCCTCCTATTCCTCTCGAGCCCCACACCCGCCGCCGCCCCTCAACCTACCTGCATACCGGAGCACACCCCTCACCACTGGCCGGAGATCCTCCGTCCTTACAGGCCGCCCCTCACTACTCCCTTGCGACCCTTCACCCCGACGCGCCGTCCCTCCTCACCACTCCCCTGCGATCACGGCACGCCGGCCTTCGTCACCACTCCCCTGAGACCCTGCATCCCGGCGCACCGCCCCTCGTCGACTCTCCACGGCGACCAAATGCGTCTACTACCTCCGCACGGAGGCCTGCGACTACGGGGAGAGCTGCAGCTACAACCATCCTCGCGATCGCGACGCCATGGTGAGTCGGGACACTTCTCTTCTCCCAATCCCCCCCCCCCCCCCACCATGCTCTAGTTATGGGCTTATGGCTTACGAGCTTGTCACCAGCCCATGGAAATAAAACTTGATTGTGCAATCGGTGATTATGTAATTGACTGATTGTATAATAAGGCTTGTTGTGTTAGTATGGTGGTTGATGTTGATGATTCAAATTTCCACTTTCTTCTTACGGTGCCACTTGCTTATGTTGTAGGTCTGATCCGTCATATGGTCATATTTCTTTTTGAGACTTCAGAGCAGGTTACAGTATCAAATTTCTCTACTAAGTAATAATTACCTCCACTCGATGCAGAGAAATGCAATCACACTCAAGCACTGAATATGTTGCAATGGACATGACCCCAAAACTTTCTCCCTCTATTTTATTTGAGGTACAATTCAGTAAAACAAAATACACATTTTCATCCAATTAAAAGACCATTTACCTCTCTATGTTCTCTGCTACTACAAACTGAGCAGCAGCTTGACAGCTTTATGCAGCTCGGTCGACTAGGCCGCTGCGACGCTGGGGGAGAAGGACATCGGTGCAGTGCATGGCAAGGCAGAGTACTTGTTGGATCTGAGGGCTTCTGATCCACGGTTCTCCCCATGATCATCCATCATCATCTTGTGACATTAGCACCCAGAGCTGCATAAGGCTTTCTCCCCACTACAACTGGAGTTCAAGAGTGCAAGGAAGGTAATCTAGTGATCAATCACTGTTGATTATCAAAAAACTCTGAAAATATTATTGAATACCTGTACCACAAGCTATGCTTGCCATTTAAAAAGATGTTTATGTGAGCTGCATGTCATATCAAAAAAAGAACTACGCAAGCAGATCTTGCGTTTTACTTACGATCTATGAACAGAAAATGTTTATTGTGTAATCCCTAAATACAGTAGAAGAGAAACAAAAATCTTATAAAATTATGCTGAGACGAGTAGTACTTATTTAGTCAAGTGACATGTTAGATGAAAATCTACACGCTGAGACGAGTACGTAGTACTTATTTAGTCAAGTGACATGTTAGATAAAATTCTACACCTGTTACAACTTATCTGACTTCTATATTTCTTAAAGATAGCTGAACTAGATTGTCTTTTAGGAATACAAAACTGTGAATGTTTTTAATTTATTCACTTGGCTTTTGGAATTTGACTGAAGGGGAGCCTTGGCGCAGTGGTAAAGCTGCTGCCTTGTGACCATGAGGTCACGGGTTCAAGTCCTGGAAACAGCCTCTTACAGAAATGTAGGGAAAGGCTGCGTACTATAGACCCAAAGTGGTCGGACCCTTCCCCGGACCCTGCGCAAGCAGGAGCTACATGCACCGGGCTGCCCTTTTTTTTGGAAT
Organism: Hordeum marinum; assembly: GCA_022496015.1. Taxonomy (NCBI): domain Eukaryota; kingdom Viridiplantae; phylum Streptophyta; class Magnoliopsida; order Poales; family Poaceae; genus Hordeum; species Hordeum marinum. The sequence goes on from CM039673.1 coordinate 66,846,328, forward strand.
TTGACTGATGTCCGCTACTCCTATTATTAACAACATATACCTACATGGTTTTCTCTGCGTGTTTGCTAAATTCTAGTTACTTCTTTTGTGGCCCATACTTCGTATTTATACTATGCTTGCCTACATCCGAAGTATCACTCCTTTATTCTCTTGATGTGTTTTTCGTTTACAAGAAAGAATACACACCACGGGTAAATTAGAAGTAAATTTGTAGCATATGGCAACTTTATAAATTCTTCCATGTTTCTGATTCATCATGAGGTCATGTACTGAAACACTGCAAAAAAAGAAAAAGGAAAATATATTAACTAAATGCAAAGAATTTCCGTCCCAAAATGTCAATTGTTTCTATATAATTTCAGTTATTGGCATGGTGCATCTGATCACATTCAATATTATTTTTTGGATGCCTGCAACTTCCAACTAATTATATCGCCATATCCATATCTGTTTTATATTTGTAGTCTACAAACAAGGCATCAATGCATCCTAATTATTTGTTCGAACATACTACAGTCTTGTTTTCTCTGTCGCATCTTATCATTTTCTTAATAGTTTCAATAGCTTTGATTTATCTGCTCACTTGTGTTGTTTAGAGTTTGATCTGGATATATACTGGATATTTTATTAGAATTTGGTGGTAAAGATGAACTTATGGTTTATCCACCCTGCTGTGCTTGCCGTACTTCATGCAAAATCATTTGGTCGGTACTGGGAGTACGTCATTTATGATGGATCTTATGTCTCAAAGCTTATTTTTAAGGTCTAATATGTTATATTTGTACTAATTTAGTAAATTTAATTTATCTTTTGGCTTAATATGTCCCAGGTATTGATATAGTAGGCAACGCCAGATAAGACAACGCACCCCAAACCGTTGGTAAAGACACTAACAACGCATATATGAACTTTTAGATACGAAAAAATGCGTTGCTATAGGGGGGTTGTTGTTGTAGTGGATCAAGACTGAGATTTGTTACTCCGTGTGACGGAGAGGTATCTCAGGGCCCACTCGGTAATACAACGTCACAATAAGCCTTACAAGCAATATGACTAAGTGTTAGTCACGGGATCTTGTATTACGAAACGAGTAAAGAGACTTGCCGGTAACGAGGTTGAACTAGGTATGGAGATACCGACGATCGAATCTCGGACAAGTAACATACCGAAGAACAAAGGGAACATCATACGGGATTAACTGAATCCTTGAAATAGAGGTTTGACAGATGAGATCCTGGGCATCATGAGGAGCTCCAGAATGGTCCGGAGGTAAAGATTGATATATAGGAAGTCCTATTTTGGTCGTCGAAAAAGTTTCGGGCTCATCGGTAGTGTACCTGGAGTGACGGTAGTGTACCGGGAGACCATCGGGAGGGGTATTTTGACCTAAGAGGCTACATGGGTTGTGAGAGAGTGAATACCAGCCCTTAGTGGGCTGGTGGAAGTTCCACATAAGGCCCATGCGGCTGGGAAGAAAAATCCAAAAAGAAAAAGATGGAAAAAGGCAAAAAGACCAAAATAAGGAGTCCTAGTTCTACTAGGATTGGAGGAGGAATCCTCCTCTCCTCCTTGGTTCGGCCGAAGCCTAGATGGCTTGGCCCTTGGGCTAAGCCTCCTCCTCTCTTCCTCTTATATATACTAAAGGTTTTAGGGTTTTTGCACTTGATTTCCAGCCACGTGCTACCCATTCCTCTATTGCATAGTTTCTCCTCTAGATCGGTTTTCTGCAGTGCTTAGGCGAAGCCCTGCCGGAATTGCTCCACCACCATTGCCACGGCACCATCACGCTGCCGAAGAACTCGTCTACCTCTCCGCTCCCTCTTGCTGGATCAAGAAGGCGGAGATCGTCATCAAGCTGTACGTGTGCTGAACGCGGAGGTGTCGTCCGTTCGGTGCTTGATCGGGACGGATTGTGATTGGATCGCAAGACGCTCGGCGATTTGGATTGCAAAGACGTTCCACTACACCAACCGCGTTTCTTAACGCTTCCCGCTTAGCGATCTACAAGGGTACGTAGATCCACTCTACCTCTCATAAATGCTCATCACCATGGATAGATCTTGCGTGTGCGTAGGAATTTTTTTGTTTCCCATGCAACGTTCCCCAACAAAAACAAAGGCCAATATACCAACAGTTCTTTGTATAATGTAATTTATTTCATACGGGTCCAACTTGTTTTCATGCATGTTATATGGAAACTAAGTAATGCCCCCAAGATTCATTTTTTGTGTGGCTCATGTCACACAATAAATTGATGTCTAGAGATAATTTACAAATAGACACAAAACTTATGGTAATGACAGTCTTTTCTATTCGTGCTCTGAATCCATACAACATTTACTGTTCGGTTGTGTGGTTGCTTCAAATATTTTGTCAGTTATAGACAAATATTTTGATTTACCGTTCGATTATTCCTTTGAATCAATTACTAGATTATGGTTATCCAACAAAAACCATTTAATGCTTAATGTTGCAAATGGTGTAGCATTTGGAAATATAGAAATAGTAGGGTCATTGACGATGTTTCTTGGAATGACATTAAATAGACCTGGTGGTTGATCCTGAAGATACTTTGCAATTGAGTGATCCTCCCCCCCCCCTCCACCCAAATTTTTTCCTGGAACAACTCTATTCCCACATAATGCGGGTGCTGAGATCACCTAATCTCCTAGAGCGGCTAACTTAAGCCATAACTATTGACATAATGTGAGTTTCTCGTCTCTCGTATGGAGAAGAGCCATCTTCACTGTCAAGGAAGAGCAGGACTGCAGGAAAGCATGCGTCAGTCAACCCAATTTTTGTCATGGAAGATGGATGTTGGTCTCCAGCCCCTGACTATAACAACACTGATGAAGGCCAAGAATTCTTATGCCCTACTCCAAGATGATGTCTAGTTTTTTTTATCTATAAAGCTTTGCTTGCTCTAAGTTGTGGTCATTTCTTAGTTAAGATAGAAGCTCGGTAGCCCTGACTATTTATGAGCAGTCTGCTAAAAGTTTAAGTTTCCCCTACTACTTACCTCTTTGGTTTCAACTTTATTTTTCTTTCCCCTTTTAAGACATGCTTTTGACATGAGGCCCGTGTTTGGTTTCATGGTTATTAATGGAACCAGGGAGGAGACCCCAGGTTAAAATAGGAGGTAGCAATTGACACACATCCTCTACGTTCATTGTCTTCCTTAGTAATAATCGCACACATAATCTCCCTCATAGAGGTCACAACAATCCATAGATGAATCAAAGTAGAGTAATGCATGTTAAAAAGCGCTCACGAGATTAACAAGCTTCTAATGAACTGAGTCGAGCATGGTTTTCTACTCGTCAAGCTTACTCAGCTTAATGAGTTGAGCCTTGCGAGTAAGAGATTAACGAGCCGAGCAACTCGTTAAACTGGCCCACCAACACAAATTGAAGAGCTAGTGGAGACATCAATGATTTACATAGCCAAATTATTTCGTAACACAACATATGGAACATCAGCATCAACCATCAATGATGGCAACATAGGGTAGGGATGCCCAAACGTATGTAATCCTCTCTAGACCCAACGACTAAGGTCGGATCATGGTTTCACCCTAGAGAGAAGTTTGAGCAAACTTGAGACAATGCCTTCAATACGGGAACGCCGCGTGAACGGCGACATTGCCAGGTTCAACTAGTGAAGGTCGTACCTATAGATTTCACGCCTAGAACTTGACACCCTACACTCGAAGATATTCACATGGGTGACGTCACCTTGTGTTGCCACCACCTGTTGACCCATCATCATAGAGTCATACACAGGTACAACCTTCACACAGAGCTACCACACAAATATAACCATGCATGCGCAACACATGCTATCGAGCATCGCCTAGAAGACCCACCATCGCCATCGATTTCATGCCACTGAAAATCCAATCCATCCATGCGTTAGTGCATACATTTTGAAATGGATGTAAATATATTTCTACTTTCTAGACATCTAATGAAAGAGTGATTTTTCTTACTGTTATACACCATTGATTTATTTTTCTAGACATCTAATGAAAGACGCTTTTATTAACTCAAAATGTAGTAGCAGCTGGATAGATAGCATGATGAGCAATATCATGCCTCTGCGTAACTAAGAGACACACAACCAAACACAAATAGTATGACAAAAGGTAAAAAAGAAAAAAGACATATCTGCAACATCAGTCATATAAGACCGACACTATGTCTATGTAGAAGGAGGTAGTGGACCGGTCTGGAGATTAAGCAACCACCTGTGTTGGATAAAAACCTTGCTGACCACCCGCTCCAGCTGCATATATACTGTCTTGAACAACGGTTGGAACTCCATTCTGTGTAGTTTAGAGCATGTAAAAAGCGAGCGTGCAACAAAAAAAACTTCTAAAGAAGAAGAATTTTGCCAGTAGAAACCAAATCATTTTTACATAGACAAAATGACCGTAATAAGGCATACACACTCCCACCATTATTAGCATTCTAAACTTATTAGGAACATTGTCCAATCAATGATTCAAAATGTTGACAACACTTTAGACGCTATTTAAATGACAGACCACGTAGAGCGTGCAAATTTGCATTTAAAAAAGTGTTTGATTGTCTCGATGAGCACAAAAGCTACACTTCCTTTTTCCTAACAATAGCAACAGTCAAGGTTGTTATTGAAGTGTAACTCCTCTGCAAAGAGACCACACGTAAGATTTTAACTTCAATGAAATCTTTGACTTTTAATTTTTCTTGTTATTATTCATTAGGACCTCTAAATACGTGAGCGAACGGTACATAAAGTCGGCTATGAAGGACACCGTTGTAGCTACGTTTCAGCAGAACACATCCAATCCTTGAGTCAGTTTAACCGAATCCACTCAGAATAAAATAATTTGCCATAACATAAGACATGGGCTAATCAAACCCTGCCTGAGTAAAATATCTGGCGGGAATGAACTAAGCCGGCGCCCAAGAGTGATTATTATCATGAACAATACGGTACGAAGCTGAATATTATTTTCGAAGGCTAACATTACCTAACCAGTTGTCCTCCCAGAAATGAACCTACCGATCTTTTCTCACGAAATATTCAAAGCAGAGATGTTTCTTTATCGGCATTAGACCATTGAGCTTCCATGTGTTGAACAATCTTTTATAATCTATATGTGAAGAACGGTAAGCTAGGTTGGATTTACTACTGAGATATTGACAATTCAGTACATACTAGCAAACACGTCCGTGCGTTGCATCGGGAGAAAAAAATCATTCCTCATACATACAACCGACGAATCGGTAAATCCCTTGAAATTTTTTCACGGTGCAGCACAACAAAAAATATGATAAGTGATGTTGCGTAAAAACATAAAATAAGGTAAATTTTAAAGTGTACTCTAGATATTTTCTAATTATTAAACAACAAAAAGTATGTATTTAGTTGCCGCTATCTATTTACACCCTTGTTGTCATTCCTCCTTAAGGATAGACAACAAATATTATATTAGGATGAAAATTAAGAAGTACATTTTAGTACTCAACGATAACTTGTGTATATAGGCATTATTTTTTGTCTTGCTGATATATGTGTTTGCAACTGTAATCCAAGTTAGGATATAATTTAGTTGCAAACATATTATATAACTTCACCGAAACCAACCAATATGTAAGGACATTCATACCAAATGTTTAAGGTTGTATATCAACATTGATATTGTAAATAAATCTTTATAGGCACTAATTCCGGATTATCATATACCTGTTATATAACCTTTGGCATATGGTAGCTAGTAGGAATCAACATCCGATGTGATGTCAATAATAGCTTTTGTAAAAACATCAAACTATCATATGTATTCAATTTAAATGGTGTAGGAACATATATAATAAGTATTTCCAAAACAACCCATATAAAAAAGGTATCAATTAAGATTACATCCTAAACCAAATTTTATAGATGATTAACATGCAAAATAATATCATATTTGAAATATGCATATTTTTCTGGTGAATTTTTTATATATAACATGTTAGATTTCGTGTTAAGATTTAAAAGACATGAATATTTTGGAAACTATTTAAATATGTCCGATAGAGAAAATAAATAAACAAAAAGAAAACAAATTGTTCTATGCAGGATTCAAACCTGGGAGTCCTTGGTGGAACCTGAAGGCTCCAACTGCTGGGCTACTCGCCTGTTAGCTATAGTTTTGTGGGACGTCTGTTTATAAACATCGACGGGTGCTGCGACTTGTAAAGAAAAAATGAAACGTTTTTTCACTTGGGGATAGCATGGTGGGTAAATTTATGCGAACTTTAGGGGTAATTTTCATGACGGGCGATCAGAAGTTATCTTTACTTTATTATTAAACTAGTACAAATGCCCGTGCGTAGCATTGGAGGGATTAAAAGGGCATATCCTGATTAATGTATCATTGAGCATCATTTTTATAAACCTTATTTTATAAATGTTGGAAATTTTCACACAAAGTCATCTTATTTATCATTTCCCATTCTCAAGTCTCCCTTGTCAAAGTGCTCTGCCCCGCTGCTGCCAATGTAGCATTGTTTCTCCCCTCCCTGTGACTGCCCTGTTGAAGAATTGCGAGAGCAGCAGCTTCAGGTGCTGGTGCTGTTGGACTCTCAAGAAATCCTACTGTGTGGTGGCTCTGTCGGAAAATTCAATCTCCAATTTCTTCCCTTTTTCTTTTTTTATCCTTTTTTGTTATTTTTTTATTTTGTGTAATTTCTTGAAGGATTTCCGGCCGCTAGAATCTCACATAGTTAGCCACCTGGACCATTGGACATATATGGTCAAGAAGCGACGACGCCTTCAGCTACTGCACTTGGTTGGAAGAATTGTGGTCAAATAGGGAGGAGGGCTGGGAGGGCTGGGTGGCTTTTCTACTAGACCTGATTGATGCATTATTGTAACATTCATATGTGAAGCTTCCAAAGAAACTTGTTGTGTGCTCTCATAAAGCATGATTATTCCCCTATATCTATTTTTAAATGGATCTATCTTTCAAACTGTGCATATTAATAATTAGTAGAACCCGAGGCACCTTTTTGAATCCGAATCAACTCACAAACGTAGTGATTGTAAGGGACATTCTAGGCTTGGTAAGATAGCAACAATTTACCATTTATACTAAGCTGGCTTAAGGGGAAGATCCAGCTCATTGACATTGGGTTTAAGTGAACCCAACAAAAATTCTTAGTATATTCCTTGTCAAATCACGGTTAGAATTTGGTGAAGGACACAAACAACAGCAAACCCTCATTTAGAGGGGGTGGGGGGGACAGGACCAAACCTAATGGTTTGCTTTGTGCGAAGGGACACCATATGTGAAAATGACATTAATAAGAGCACCACAACAGCAACTAAAGGGTTTGCTTTCAGTCAAGGAATATAGCATTACATCAATAGCAAAACGTGATGATATTTGTGGAAATAAAATAATAAGAGCAATACAACTGCTAGCAAAAGCAATATTATCCAACATGATAATTCCAACCAGCACATAGGAGTACCATCAACCACATCAGCCCCCGCATCGCCTCCCGCTCGGGTGACTCAGGTGGCACCCTAACCCTAGCCACCGCTGGGCCCAAAACTACCTCCTTCCCCTCCTCTCGTCGTCGTCGGAGAACGCCGCCGTCCTGCGCCCGATGGCCGACGACGGTGGCGGGAGTCCTCCTCTCTCCGGCGTCTTAGAGGTGGCGGGGCCCCAACGTGCATGGAGGCACGGCCGATCTACCAGAGCGGCGGCGGTTGCTGGCCCTACCTCAGGTGACGGTAGATGCAGGCACGTTGGGTTGCCCGGTTGTCGGGGGGATGACCCCCGGGTACCCCAAAGACGGCGAGTAGGACGGGGTGCCTGCCCGCCTGGGCCGGCTGCTCCGACTCACACCCATGGGCCGGCTGCTTTGACCAGCTGGCTACGCCCGCCAGCCGGTTGCCCGGAGCCAACTCCGACATCCATTCGGACACGCGCGGACCAGACGGACATATCCGTGGCGGTGCACTAGTGGCGAGCGATAGTGCATTGTACGCGTGTCACACAGTACTATCTACAGTGTAACTTGTCCTGTGGACACTGACTTATAAAGTACACCAGGGGACAGACATAGCTTAGCCCACAAGCTACATGTGGCTTGACTTGTAAGCTACTCATGGTAGCTTACACCTCAAGCTGCTTGGGATGTAAGGCACCCACTATGGCTTACATCCCAAGCTACCCATCCATGCCTATATAAAGGCCCCTCTCGCTCTCTCAAGGGGGTTAGCTTCCCTCACATCCTCTCATCCCCACTCTCACACTCACGTATGAGGCAAGAAGCCTCATGGCTCTCCTCTCTCAAACAGCTCCAGGAGCAACCATGTACCAAATATACCTCAGTTATACATATATGCAGGAGTAGGGGTATTATCTCTGGAACCGCGGTCCGGTCGGGACCATCTTCGTCATCACCAGCTCGGCGTCGCCGCAGTCTCTTCGGTAGCGCCTGGGGGCTCGACTTCGACGCGCCCCTGGGCGACTGCGCAGGGTGGGGCATCCTCCTCATCGCCCTCGCCCTCTTCGTCATCGCCTTCGCGACGTCGCCGCTGTCTCTCCGGCAGTGCTCGGGGGTCTGACATCAGCACGCCCGCGGGCACTCGCGCCGGTGCCGGTGGTTTTCTCGTCACCGGCCTCGGCATTGCCCGTCTTTGTTGTCGCTGCGTCGCCTATGTCCCCGCCTCGTTGCGCTGGCGTGTCGCCGGCAACTCTGGCCTCTCGGCGCCCCACGCGTATCCGCAGCCGCGGCTGGCGCGGGTCCGAGCCCCGTGCGGCTCCGGCCTCCCCAACGCCGACTCCCCGTCCCTCGGTTTGGTTTCCAACCCACCGACACCTCGCAGCTCTGTCGGGCCTTCCCGCCCCGGCCTCCATGTTGTGCGTCACCACGCTGCCTCCCGCGGCTATCACGACATCCTCCGACGAGCCGGCCGTCGCCTGCCGACCCTGTCAGCTCCTCCCCGCGCGTGCCCCCCAGCACTGCCGCCTGCCGGCGCGGTCGGCTCCCCCTCGAGTTGGGCGGGGTCGGTTCCTTCTCGCGCGCTTCGGCCCCAGCACTGTTGCCTGCCGGCGTGGCTGGCTCCCCCTCGCGCGCTTCGGCGCCGGCACCGCCGCCTGCCGGCACGGACGGTTCCTTCCCGAGCGCACCCCCAGCCTAGCCGCCTGTTGCCCATCCGACTCCTCCTCGAGCACGACGGGGTCGGCTCCTCCTCATGTGCTCTGGAGGTTCCCCGTCGCGGCTCTGACAACCGTGTGCCCATGCACTGCCCTCACCACCTCCAGCTCCAGCCTCCACCGCGTCGATCTCCTCCGAGCCCCGTCTGCACAGCGCCCCCGCGCGCCTCCGTTTCACCTTCGGCCTCATGCGCGCCCGGCAGCTACGCCCATGCTCTGTCCTCATTGCCCCGCCGCGCTGCTTCTCCAGGAGTGGCTCCATGATCGGCTACACAACGCCGCCGACGCGCCCCTTCCCTACGCCTTTTACGCCGTCATCACCCAAAAGAGGAAGGTGACATGGCCACCGGTTCAGGCTTCCAGGCCGCCTGAACCTCCTTGCCCTTGCCGTCTCCACCTCGGGAGACCGCGACCACCTAGGGCGGAGCACCCCACCGTTTCGCTACGCCATGTCCTGGCGCGCGGCCGCCTTGCCCAACGGGCTCCGGCTACCGCCTACTCCGCTCCATCTCCGCGCGTGTCCACCGCCGCTGCGGCCGGCTCCGTCCGCGCGCCTCCCTTCTCTCGACTCCCGCCGCACTCCCTCACAAGCCGGATGTCGCTGCCGCGCCCCGCAGTCGGCTGTCGTCTCCGCGAGCCGGCCCCGCCTGTGCTCCCCGCGCCGGCTGCCATCTCCATGAGCCGGCCCCGCCTGCGCTCCCCGCGCCGGCCCCGCCTCGCCGCTTTGGCCCGCGGCGCCGGGCCGCCCTTCCGTCCGGCTCCACCTCACTTCGCCAGCTCCATGGGCCTCCACTCTGCCCGGTCCCTCCCTCACCACCTGCAGGCTCCCACCTCGCTGACAGTCGGCCCCGTCGCCTCCCGGCCATCTTGTGGCCCCTCTACCCTATGCGGCCGGTTGCGGCCCTGGCCCACGGCCGGCTCCTGCTGCCACACCTGGCCACCGGCTCCCGCTGCCGTGCCCGGCCCTCAGCTCCCGCCTCCCGCATGCTAGCCGGCTCCTGCGTCCAACATGGCCGGCTGTCTAGGCCGGTTGGGGAAAAAAGATAGGGCATGGCCGGCTGTCCACTCGGGAGCAACAAGAAGAAAAGTCAACGGGCCGCAAAAAAACGTCTTCCTGCCCGTCCGCCTGCTTCACCACTCGGATGGCCAGCCGTGACCCCCCCTGGCCAACCGGTCCGCCTGCCGCCACCGACGCCTCGACGTCCGTTCGGTCGGACCCGACCTGTTAGGACCCCCTTCGAGCACCCGGAGGCTTGAAGGCTACACCTAGCGGGTGTGCCGGCAAGCTCCGCAAGCGCAAGGCCACGCCGACTGTCTTCGTCAACAACCACCTCAATGACGTCAAAAAGCAATGAATCTTCTCGTCCGGAGGCTCGGAGGCTCCCCTCGGCAGCACCCCGTGCTCATCAGCCGGCGGACCATGCGTCCGCCTTCGGCAGCGCCCTCGCGCTCATCAGCCGGCGGACACCGCATCCGTCCTCGGCAGCACCCCATGCTCATCAGCCGGCGGATCCCGCATCCGCCTTCGGCAGCGCCTCACGCTCATCAGCCGGCAGATCCCGCGTCCGTCTTCGGTAGCGCCTCACGCTCATCAATCGGCAGACCCCGCGTCCGTCTTCGGCAGCGCCTCACGCTCATCAGCCGGCAGACCCCGCGTCCGCCTTCGGCAGTGCCTCGCGCACACCAGCTGGCAGACCCCGCGTCCGCCCTCAGTAGCGCCTCGTGCACACCAGCCGGCAGACCCCGCGTCCGCCCTCAGTAGCACCTCGCGCACACCAGCCGACGGACCCCGCATCCGCCCTCGGCAGCGCCTCGCGCACACCAGCTGGCGGACCCTGCATCCGTGCCCGGCAGCGCTTCGCGCCCATCAACCGGCGGAACCCAAGTCCGCGCCCGGTAGCGCCTCGCGCGCGTCAGCCGGACCACATCGTCTACAAACCACGCTGACCATCTTCGACAAAACCGCCTCGCCGGCACCCAAAAGCAATGTGAGATCTCCACGCGCATACCCTTGCACCATACACATGAAACAAATAACCCCGAGCGACCCTCAGGGTGCCATCTCGGCATTTATTCTATTGCCTGACTATTCACCCCGGCGCCAGCTAGTCTCGGCCTGGGGTTGGCCGCTTGGCCCGATACGTTAGTTCCCACGAAACGGCTTAATTAGTAGCGTATACGGTATCGAAGGCCCACTCTTTGTCTCAGCTATAGATCGCATCGCGACTGTCTGGCTAGCGAGAGCACAAGCTAGAGGTCACCACACACGAAAAGCGTCCAGGGAGAAAACGGCTTGGGTGACCCGGTCGTTTCATTTATGAGTATCTGCTCGGTCGAGTCTGCTCCAAGAGTCCGAATACTGTACGCTCCATTCCGCGGCCTAGTCTTCGTCTCAGCTACAGACCGGCTCTCGGCTGTCTGGCTAGCAAGACCAAAAGCCAAAGAGCGGAGAGAACATGAAAAAGACTTAAGGGGGCTCGAGCGAAACCGAGTAGGCACCCTTTGCATAAAGCTCATGCACTACCAAAATCAAATATTTGATATATCTGCGCCGACTTAACCTTGTCTTTTGCATGATCATTTCCATGAGGAACCTCCTTGCTCGGAGGCTTAGAGGCTACTCCTAGCAAGGCACCGCGTCCACGAGCCGGCGGACCCTCCGTTCGCGTCCGGCAACGCCTCGCGCTCAACAACCGGCGGACCCTACGTCCGCCTTCTGTAGGGCTCCACGCCCACCAGCCGGCGGACCCTCCGCTCGTGCCCGGCAGCGCCTCGTGTTAAATATCCGACGGACCCCGCGTCCGCCTCCAGCAGGGCTCCACGCCCACCAGCCGGCAGACCCTCCGTTCGTGCCCGACAGCGCCTCACGCTCGACAGCCGGCGGACCCCACGTCCACCTTCGGCAGGGATCCGCGCCCACCAGCCAGCGGACCCTCCATCCACGCTCGGCGGCGCCTCGCACTCGACGGTCGGCGGACCCACGTCCGCCTTCGGCAGGGCTCGGCACCCACCAACCAGTGGACCCTCCGTTCGCGCCCGGCAGCGCCTCGCGCTCGACAGCCAGCGAACCTCGCGTCCACCCTCGGCAAGGCTCCGTGCCGATCGGCCGGCGGTGTTGGGGAACGTTGCATGGGAAACAAAAAAATTCCTACGCACACGCAGATCTATCCATGATGATGAGCATCTATGAGAGGGAGAGTGGATCTACATACCATTGTAGATCGCTAAGTGGGAAGCGTTAAGAAACGCGGTTGGTGTAGTCGAACGTCTTCGCGATCCAAATCGCCGAGTGTCCCGCGATCTCATCACGATCCGTCCCGCGATCCAATCACGATCCGTCCCGCAAACTCATCACGATCTGTTCCGCGATCTCATCACGATCCGTCCCGCGAACTCATCACGATCCGTCCCGTGAACTCATCACGATCTGTCCCGCGTACTCATCACGATCCGTCCCGTGAACTCATCACGATCTGTCTCGCGATCTTGATCACGGTCCTTCCGATCTAGCGCCGAACGGACGACACCTCCACGTTCAGCACACATACAGCTTGATGACGATCTCCGCCTTCTTGATCCAGCAAGAGGGAGCGGAGAGGTAGAAGAGTTCTCCGGCAGCGTGACGGCACTGCGACGATGGTGGTGGAGCTATTCCGGCAGGGCTTCGCCTAAGCACTACAGAAAACCGATCTAGAGGAGAAGCTATGCACTAGAGGAACGGATGGCACGTGGCTGAAAATCTTGTGCCAAAACCCTAAAATCCTCTAGTATATATAGGAGGAGAGGAGGAGGAGGCTTGGCTGCCAAAGAGGCTGCCCTTGGGTCGGCCAAACTAAGGAGGGAGGAGTCCTCCTCCTCCACTCCTAGTAGGATTAGGACTCCTTCCTTATTTGGCCCTTTTTTGCCTTTTTCCACCTTTTTCCTTTTGGTTTTTTCTTCCCAGCCGCATGGGCCCTGTGTGGGACTTCCAACAGCCCACAAAGGGCTGGTATTTAATCTCCCACAGCCCATGTAGCCTCTTGGGTCGAAATACCCCTCCCGATGGTCCCCCGGTACACTATCGGCACTCCCGGTACACTACCGATGAGCCCGAAACTTTTTCGGCGACCACAACAGGACTTTCTATATATCAATCTTTACCTCCGGACCATTCCGGAGCTCCTCGTGACGTCCGGATCTCATACGAGACTCCAAACAAGCTTCGGTCACCACCATGCATAACTCTATACTACCGAAACGTCAGCAAACCTTAAGTGTGCAGACCCTGCGGGTTCGAGAACTATGTAGAAATGACCGAGACACCTCTAGGGTCAATAACCAATAGCGGGACCTGGATGCCCATATTGGTTCTTACATATTCTATGAAGATCTTTATTGGTCGAACCTCTATGTCAAGGATTCAGTTAATCTCGTATGATGTTTCCCTTTGTTCTTCGGTATGTTACTTGCCCGAGATTCAATCGTCGGTATCTGTATACCTAGTTCAACCTCGTTGCTGGCAAGTCTCTTTACTCATTCCGTAATACAAGATCCCGTGACTAACACTTAGTCACATTGCTTGCAAGGCTTATTGTGATGTTGTATTACCGAGTGGGCCCTAAGATACCTCTCCGTCACATGGAGTAACAAATCCCAGTTTTGATCCATGCCAACCCAACAGACACCTTCGGAGATACCTATAATGCATCTTTATAGTCACCCAGTTACGTTGCGACGTTTGATACACACAAGGCACTCCTCCGGTGTCCGTGAGTTGCATGATCTCATGGTCAAACGAACATATACTTGACATGTAGAAAACAGTAGCAATAAACTGACATGATCATATGCTACGTTTGTAGTTTGGGTCTTGTCCATCACATCATTCTCCTAATGATGTGATCCCGTTATCGAATGACATCTCATGTCCATGGCTAGGAAACCTTAACCATCTTTTGATCAACGAGCTAGTCTACTAGAGGCATACTAGGGACATGGTGTTGTCTATGTATCCACACATGTATTTGAGTCTCCGATCAATACAATTATAGCATGGATAATAAACGATTATCATGAACAAGGAAATATGATAATAACTAATTTATTATTGCCTCTAGGGCATATTTCCAACAGTCTCCCACTTGCACTAGAGTCAATAATCTAGTTCACATCACTATGTGATTCGCATTGTTATGAATCTAACACCCAATGAGTTCTGGGTCTCGATCATGCTTTGCATGTGAGAGAGATCTTATAGTCAACGGGTCTGCGACATTCAGATCCGTGTGTACTTTGCAAATCTCTATGTCAAACTGTAAGCACTGCTCGCACACTCCACTTGGTACTATTCCAAATGGCTGCTCCACTATACGTATCTAGATTGCGACGACGAGTTATCTGGATTGGTGTTAAAGCTTGCATCGACGTAACTCTTTACGGCGAACTCTTTATCACCTCCATAATCTAGAAACATCTCCTTAGTCTTTTAGTTACTAAGGATAATCTTGACTGCTGTCCAGTGCTCCATTCCAGGATCACTTTGAAACCTTTCGGCCATACTTATGGCAAGGCTGACATCGGGTCTTGTGCACATCATTGCATACATGATAGAGCCTATGGCTTAAGCATAGGGGATGACACTCATCTTTTCTCTATATTCTGCAGTCACTGGGCATTGAGTCTTACTCAACTTCACACCTTACAAATCAGGCGAGAACTCTTTCTCTGATTGATCCATTTTGAATTCTTTTAAAAACTTTGTCAAGGTATATACTTATTTGAAAAGTCTCATCAAGCTTCTTGATCTATCTCTATAGATCTTGATGCTCAACAATTAGGTAGCTTTATCCAGGTCTTCTTTGAAAAACTCTTTTTCAAACAACCGTCTATGCTTTCCAGAAATTCTACATCATTTTCGATCAACAATATGTCAACCACATATGCTTACCAGAAACTCTATAGTGCTCCCACTCACTTTATTGTAAATACAAGTTTCTCATAAACTTTGTATAGACTCAAAAACTTTGATCACCTCATCAAAGTGTATATTCCAACTCCGAGATGCTTGCTTCAGTTCATAGAAGGATCACTGAAGCTTGCACACCTTTTAGCATCCTTAGGACTGACAAAACCTTCTGGTTCTATCTCATACAACCTTTCCTTGAGGAAGGAAATGATGTTTTGACATCCATCTGCCAGATTTCATAATTGAAAAATGCAGCAACTGCTAACATAATTCCAACAGACTTTAGCAGCGCTACGAGTGAGATAGTCTCATCGTAGTCAACTCCTTGAACTTGCCGAAACTTCTTTGCGACAAGTCGAGCTTTATAAATGGTGACATTCACCATCAGCGTCTGTCTTCATTTTAAAGATCCATTTGTACTCAACGACCTGCCGTCCAACGAGCAAGTCTACCAAGGTCTATACTTGGTTTTCATACATGGATCCTTTCTCGGATTTCATGGCCTCTAACCATTTGTCGGAATCCAGGCCCATCATCGCTTCTCCACAGTTCGTAGGTTCATTAATGTCCAACAACATGACCTCCAAGACGAAGCTTCATGATCATCATCATTTACTTCCTCTTCAACTGACGTAGGTTCCACAGAAACATCTTTCTGCGCTGCGCTACTCTCTGGTTGAAATAAAGGTTCAACAACCTCATCAAGTTCTATCTTCCTCCCACTCAATTCTTTCAAGAGAAACTCTTTCTCAAGAAACGACCCGTTTTTAGCAACAAACACTTTATGCTTGGATCTGAGGTAGAAGGTTCACCCAACTGTTCTTAGGGTATTCTATGAAGATGCATTTGTCCGCTTTGGGTTCGAGCTCATTAGGTGAAAACATTTTTCACTCAAGCGTCGCAGACCCAAACATTAAGAAATGACAGCTTAGGTTTCTATCAAACCATAATTCACACGGTGTCTTCTCAACGGATTTAGATGGTGCCCTATCTAAAGTGAATGTAGTTGTCTCTAATGCATAACCCCAAAATTATAGTAGAAAAAATGATATGAGACATCATAGAAAGCACCATATCCAATAAAGCACGACTATGACGTTCGAACACACCATCACGCTATGGTGTTCCAGGTGGCGTGAGTTGTGAAACAACTTTCACATTGTCTTAAGTTGTATGTCAAACTCGTAACTCAGATATTCACCTCCACGATCACATCGCGGACATTTTTATCTTGTTGTCACGATGATCTTAAACTTCAATCTGAATTTGCTTGAACCTTTCAAGCGATTCAGACTTGTGTTTTATTGAGTAAATATACACTATATCTACTCAAATTATTAGTGAAGTTAGAAAAATAACGATATCCACCGCACACTACAAGACTCATTGGATTGCATACATCAACATGTATCATTTCCAATAAATCACTTCCCTGCTCCATCAATCCAGAAAACGGGGTCCTTAGTCATCTTGCCCAAGAGACATGGTTCGCATGTCTCAACAGATTCGAAATCGAATGAGTCAAAAGATCCATCAGTATGGAGTTTCTTCATGCGCTTTATACCAATATGACATTTAGTGGCAGTGCCACAAGTATGTGGTACTATCATTATTAACTTTGTATCTTTTGCCATCAATGTTATGAACTACGATCAAGATTCAACAAACCATTCTCACTGGGTGAATGACCATTGAAGGTATTATTCATGTAAACAGAATAACCATTATTCTCTAACTTAAATGAATAACCGTGTTGCAATAAACACGATCTAATCACGTTCATGCTCAACGCAAAACACCAGATAACATTTATTTAGATTCGTCACTAATCCCGAAGGTAGAGAGAGCGTGCGATGTTGATCACATCAATATTGGAAACATTTCCAACACACATCATCACCTCACCCTTAGCTAGTGCCCCGTTTATTCCGTAGCTTTTATTTGGAGTTACTAACATTTAGCAACCGAACCGGTATCCCATACACAGGTGCTACTAGGAGTACTAGCAAGGTACACATAAATAACACGTATATCAAATATACTTTTGTCGACGTTGCCAGCCTTCTTATCTACCAAGTATCTAGGGTTGTTCCGCTTCAGCGACCGCTCTTCTCATAATCGAAGCACTTAGTCTCAGGTTTGGGTTCAACTTTCGGTTGCTTCACTGGAGCAGCAACTGACTTGCTATCCATGAAGTCTTCCCTCCTTGCTCCCACCCTTCTCGAAACTAGTGGTTTGACTAACCATCAACACTTGACGCTCCTTGATTTCTACCTTCGCGCTGTCAAACATCGCGAACAGCTCAGGGATCATTATTTCTATCCCTGACATTTTATAGTTCATCACCAAGTTCTAGTAGCTTTAGTGACACTGACTTGGAGAACTATATCAATCACTATCTTATCTGGAAGATCAACTCCCACTCGATTCAAGCGATTGTAGCACCCAGACAATCTGAGCACATGCTGAACGATTGAGCTATTCTCTTTCATCTTGTAGGCAAAGAATCTTGTTGGAGATCTCATATCTCGCAACACGGGCACGATCCTGAGATCCTAATTTCATATCTTAGAACATCTCATATGTTCCATGACGTTCAAAACGTTTCGGAGCCTCAATTCTAAGCCGTAATGCATGATGCACTAAACTATCAAGTAGTCATCAGAACGTGCCTGTCAGATGTTCACAACATCTACACACGACGCTAGATGGGTTGGCGCACCGAGCGGTGCATTAATGACATAAGCCTTCTTTGCAGCAACGAGGACAATCTCTCAGATCACGGAGCCAGTCCGCAATATTGCTACCAACATCTTTCAACTCTATTTCTCTATGAACATATAAAAATTCAAGGGAGCTATAGCGTGAGCTAGTAATCTACAACACAGTTTGCAAAGACTCTACTGACTATGTTCATGATAATGAGTTCAATTTAATCATATTACTTAAGAACTCCCACTCAAATTGACATCCCTCCGGTCATCTGAGTGATACATGATCCAGATTCACCAACTCAAGTCCGATCATCACGTGAGTTGAGGTGGTTACAATGGTGAACATCATCATGTTGATCATATCTACTATATGACTCATGTTCAACCTTTCGGTCTCTTGTGTTACGAGGCCATGTCTGTACATGCTAGGCTCGTCAAGTTTAACCCGAGTGTTCTGCATGTGCAACACTGGCTTGCACCTGTTGTATGTGAACGTAGAGTCTATCACACCCGATCATCACGTGGTGTCTCGACACGACGAACTTTCGCAACGGTGCACACTCGGGGAGAACACAATTTATCTTGAAATTAAGTGAGGGATCACCTTATAATGCTACCATCGTCCTAAGCAAAACAAGGTGCATAAAAGGATTAACATCACATGCAAATCATAAGTGACATGATATGGCCATGAACTTGTGCTTTTGATCTCCATCTTGAAAGCACCGGCATGATCTCCATCGTCACCGGCATGACACCATGATCTCCATCATCTTGATCTTCATCAACGTGTCACCATCGGGGTTGTCACGCCCAACATGCTTCTACTACTATTGCTACCGTTTAGCGATAAAGTAAAGCATTACATAGCACTTAATGATTGACACACAGGTCATACAATAATTAAAGACAACCCTATGGCTCCTGCCGGTTGCCGTACTCATCGACATGCAAGTCGTGATATTCTATAAAACACATGATCATCTCATACATCACATATATCACAACATGTAATTGGCCATATCACATCACAACATACCCTGCAAAAACAAGTTACACGTCCTCTAATTGTTGTTGCATGTTTTACGTGGATGCTACGGGTATCTAGCAAGAACAATTCTCATCTATGCAAAAACCACAATGGTGATACACTAGTTGCTTTTCAACCTTCTCAAGGACCGCCTTCGTCGAATCTGATCCAACTAAAGTAGGAGAAACAGACACCCGCCAGCCATCTTTGTGCAACGAGGTTACACGTCAATTGATGGAACCGGTCTCTCGTAAGCGTACGAGTAAGGTTGGTCCGAGCCGCTTCATCCCACAATACCGCTGAAACAAAACACGATTAAGGGAGGAAGCAATCTAAGCATCAACGTCCACAAACTCTTTGTGTTCTACACGAGATCTCATCTACACATAGACCTAGCTCATGATGGCACTGTTGGGGAACGTTGCATGGGAAACAAAAAATTTCCTACGCACATGCAGATCTATCCATGGTGATGAGCATCTACGAGAGGGAGAGTTGATCTACACACCCTTGTAGATCGCTAAGAGGGAAGCGTTAAGAAACGCGGTTGGTGTAGTCGAACATCTTCGCGATCCAAATCGCCGAGTGTCCCGCGATCTCATCACGATCCGTCCCGCGATCCAATCACGATCCGTCCCGCAAACTCATCACGATCCGTTTCGCGATCTCATCACGATCCCTCTCGCGAACTCATCACGATCCGTCCCGTGAACTCATCACGATCCGTCTCGCGATCTTGATCACGGTCCTTCCGATCTAGCGCCGAACGGACGACACCTCCGCGTTCAGCACACATACAGCTTGATGACGATCTTCGCCTTCTTGATCCAGCAAGAGGGAGCGGAGAGGTAGAAGAGTTCTCCGGCAGTGTGACGGCACTGCGGCGATGGTGGTGGAGCTATTCCGGCAGGGCTTCGCCTAAGCACTACAGAAAACCGATGTAGAGGAGAAGCTATGCACTAGAGGAACGGGTGGCACGTGGCTGAAAATCTTGTGCCAAAACCCTAAAATCCTCTAGTATATATAGGAGGAGAGGAGGAGGAGGCTTGGCTGCCAAAGAGGCAGCCCTTGGGTCGTCCAAACCAAGGAGGGAGGAGTCCTCCTCCTCCACTCCTAGTAGGATTAGGACTCCTTCCTTATTTGGCCCTTTTTTGTCTTTTTCCACCTTTTTCCTTTTGGGCTTTTCTTCCCAGCCGCATGGGCCTTGTGTGGGACTTCCAACAGACCACAAAGGGCTGGTATTTACTCTCCCACAGCCCGTGTAGCCACTTGGGTCGAAATACCCCTCCCGATGGTCCCCCGGTACACTACCGGCACTCCCGGTACACTACCGATGAGCCCGAAACTTTTCCGGCGACCAAAATAGGACTTCCTACATATCAATCTTTACCTCCGGACCATTTCGGAGCTCCTCGTGACATCCGGGATCTCATCCGGGATTCCGAACAACCTTCGGTCACCACCATGCATAACTCTATACTACCGAAACATCACCAAACCTTAAGTGTGCAGACCCTGCGGGTTCGAGAACTATGTAGACATGACCGAGACACCTCTACGGTCAATAACCAATAGAGGGACCTGGATGTCCATATTGGTTCCTACATATTCTACGAAGATCTTTATCGGTCGAACCTCTATGTCAAGGATTCAGTTAATCTCGTATGATGTTTCCCTTTATTCTTCGGTATGTTACTTGCCCGAGATTCGATCATCGGTATCTGTATACCTAGTTCAACCTCGTTACCGGCAAATCTCTTTACTCGTTCCGTAATACAAGATCCCGTGACTAACACTTAGTCACATTGTGTATACCTAGTTCAACCTCGTTACCGGCAAATCTCTTTACTCGTTCCGTAATACAAGATCCTGTGACTAACACTTAGTCACATTGCTTGCAAGGTTTATTGTGATGTTGTATTACCGAGTGGGCCCTGAGATACCTCTTCGTCACACGGAGTAACAAATCCCAGTTTTGATCCATGCCAACCCAACAGACACCTTCGGAGATACCTGTAATGCACCTTTATAGTCACCCAATTACGTTGCGACGTTTGATACGCACAAGGCATTCCTCCGGTGTCCGTGAGTTGCATGATCTCACGGTCAAAGGAACATATACTTGACATGAAGAAAACAGTAACAATAAACTGACACGATCATATGCTACGTTTGTAGTTTGGGTCTTGTCCATCACATCATTCTCCTAATGATGTGATCCCGTTATCAAATGACATCTCATGTCCATGGCTAGAAAACCTTAACCATCTTTTGATCAACGAGCTAGTCTACTAGAGGCATACTAGGGACATGGTGTTGTCTATGTATCCACACATGTATCTGAGTCTTCGATCAATACAATTATAGCATGGATAATAAACGATTATCATGAACAAGGAAATATGATAATAACTAATTTATTATTGCCTCTAGGGCATATTTCCAACAGGCGGACCCCGTGTCTGCCTTCAGTCGCCCAACAGTCTACGCCCGACATATTTGACACCATCGCCCGCTTCAGCAACAGCAAAGACCTTCCAACCGACTCCTCGAGTCGCCTGGAGGCTCGGAGGCTGCACCCAACGGGTGCGTTGGCGCGCCCCCGTTGGAAACTGCCTGCTGGTTGACTCCGCGTTCGCCCCCGGCATCGCCTCATGCCCTTCAGCCCGTGGACTCCGCATCCATGCCAGGCATCCTCGACGCCATCGTCTACTTCAACAATAGGAAAGACCCTTCGCCTAACTCCTCGAGTCGCCTGAAGGCTCGGAGGCTACACACAGCGGGTGCGTTAGCGCGCTGTCGCTGGAAGCAAGCCGTGTCATCCCCGACCCGCGATCGACCGTCATCGACAACTTCTATAACAACAACGACTACGACTACGAAAACCCTCCGCCTGACTCTACGAGTCGCCCGAAGGCTTAGAGCCTACTGTCGGGGGGATGACCCCTAGGTACCCCAAAGATGGCGAGTCGGACGGGGTGCCTGTCCGCCTGGGCCGGCTGCTCCAACTCACACCCATGACCGACTGCTCTGACCAGCCGGCTGAGCCCGCCAGCCGGTTGCCCGGAGCCAACTACGACGTCCGTTCGGACACGCGCGGACCAGACAAACATATCCCGTGGCGATGCACTAGTGGCGAGCGATAGTGCACTGTACGTGTGTCACACAGTACTATCTACCGTGTAACATGTCCCCTGGACACTGACTTATAAAGTGCACTAGGGGACAAACATAGCTTAGCCCACAAGCTACATGTGGCTTGACTTGTAAGCTACTCATGGTAGCTTACACCTCAAGCTGCTTGAGATGTAAGACACCCACTATGGCTTACATCCCAAGCTACCCATCCATGCCTATATAAAGGCCCCCTCCCCCTCTCTCAAGGGGGGTTAGCTTCCCTCACATCCTCTCATCCCCACTCTCACACTCACGTATGAGGCAAGAAGCCCCATGGCTCTCCTCTCCCAAACAGCTCCAAGAGCAACCATGTACCAAATATACCTCTGTTATACAAATATGCAGAAGTAGGGGTATTATCTTTCCGAAGAGCCCCGAACTTGGGTAAACCACTGCGTGCTATTTCCATACCCATCCCGGATCATCCACGATAGCCTTGCTCTCACCTCGATAAGCCACCTCATGGCATCTGCCGTCGCACGTGACCCCTCGTGAGAAAACGACGACACCGGTCACGGATGGCTGCGTGCGGCGGATGTCCTGGTTCCGGCGGTGGCGCCATGCGATCTATGTTGCGAGGCGCGTCATCTGGCGTTGGATCGGCGAAGGCGTCAAGGGCCTGGTGGAATGCTCGGCGGCACCTACGGGCAGATCTGTTTTGGCAGGTGCAGCCGACGGTGGTGGTCATCTTCTTCGTCGGAGGTGACCGGCCAGAGGCTAGATGGTCGAATCTCGAGATCTGTCATCTAGTCCCGGCTGCGAGTTGGGGAGATAGAGTTGCCGGTGAAAACCGAGCCGACGGCAGGCGATGGTGGCGTCCTGCGCCGTTACCTTGATGAAGGCATTGTCGTGTAACTTCTGTCGACCCACTCGTGCTGCTATGGGGGAAACCCTAGGATCTGGTGTTCCAAATCGGACGATGGCGGCACTACGGTTTCGTTTCTCTCTTGGGAGCATCGTTTGTGGAGCAACGCTGGAAGACAGAGGAAGAGGCGGAGCGACTTCATCTTGAACGGAGCTTCGGTGGAGATGTCAAGTCATGCCTGGCCGATAGGTGCTACGCTGTGTCATGCCTGGTCGGCAGGTGCTACGCACGACAGATCTGCTAGAGTCTCCGCGTTAGGATGGACGAGCACAGGGTGGTGGAGTCGTTGGGCGCCGTGGTGGCGTCGACTGATGGCTAGACTGGCAAGGATGATGCGTATTTCTCTCTTGAAGATAGGACAGCGGTTCGATGATGATGGCGGGTTCTAAAATGTGTGCATGTGGTGTACGCTTTAGGTCTGCTGCACCGGTTGTACGTTCCGATACGTTATATGTATGGATCGGCGACGGCATCGGTTATAGATATGAGGAGAGCACTCCACATTATTAAGTTTGTAGGTGTGATTGGAGGCTTCAAATGGCTTGATGTATGTTCTTGTCAGACCTTAGTGAAATAATTAATAAAGATGGCTGCATGCATCAATTGATGCAGAGGCCAGGGGTTAACCTCCTTTTCTAAAAGAAAATAGAAAAAAAACATGATACTGTTAAAGATTACATGTCTAAATTTTACGAAACTTGGAAACTGAAAGTCATTTACAGCCAACAATGTGTAATTGACCCTACTGTTCTACATCCAATGAATTATGAGCGCGCCGTTTCTTTTGCTACATATCTAAACTACCATCCTGGATGCCAGTCAACAGAGATGCTTCTCTGCAATGTTCAGTTCAGTGGTCTCATCTATTTTTATGCAGTTACAACAAAAATAAAAGGTAAGCCTCCAACTGTTAGTTTGATCAAAAAATATTTCAGACTGTGCAAAAATACAATCAGCATGGAATTAATTATATCAAACAGGGAGAAAACAACGAATCAAACTGCATATACTGTAGTATTGTGTAAAATGCAGCATCTCTGAGAGACTACCAATTCGACCCCGATACCTAAAAAGTTCCCCAAAGCCTACTTTGTGCTCCAACAAAACACCAATCACACTACCAGTACCAGCAGCACACGGCTGACACACAGATGATGTGCAGGAGGTCACTATCACAAATCAAAAATTTATAGCAATTTAGTCTTACTCGTCTGAACGTCACGAATCTCTAAAAATTTGCATAGACAGAGAACTCATGTTGACCCTGAGATGTAATTATTTCACCTATATTTCGTTCATTTGCTCAGTCACATGCTACTTGATTCAAGCTACACACCGTAACCACAGTTTGTGACTGCTGCTAAACCATAAAATGATAGAGACAACACAACAATAAATGTTATTCGCCTAATTCTGAGCAATTTGCTCAAATCAGAAATGAATGGAAGAAACACAGTAAAACGGATCTCTATGAACATCATTTTGGTTTCTACGGAATGCATTACATATTATATCACAGATTCAGTAAATAACCATAAATAATATAGAACATTATGGCCAGTGATGCACAGGATGGCCGGCGACGGCCAAATGTGATGGTGGTGCATGTTTATGGAGAGGAGCTACTCGTAGAATTGAGTGAGAGGAGAACAGAGAGCAAACTGCAGAGTAGGAGACCTACATCCACCGCCGCCCCGCTCGTTCTCCACGTGTAAACTGAACAGTAAACTGAATGCACAAGTGTTTCTACGAACTGAATGATATGAGTCAGAAACCATGTCTGTAACCTGTAGTCAGGGACAGCTAGCAATATACCCCCTGTTCAATATCCAGGAAACCAATGCCCTTTTGACAGCGTGTCATCATGCAAAATGATCAATATATGTTGTCGGAGTAGCCTGACTAAATAGGAGGTTCTACATAGTACTCTGACCTGGTTCCATTGGCACAACATTTACATACTAAAGTTTGTCAAACAATGACCAGAACTGTATATATGTTACAGTGATCTAGCTAGTAGCACGGTTGTTCTGATGGTATGTACTGGTTTTATATTTCTACCAGTTTGTCAGTCAATGACCAGAACTGCATATATACTAAAGGACATACACGTTTAAGATCATTGGCCATGTGCATCTGCATCTCTGAACCTGATATTATGGTTCAGTTTGAACTCTCACCCACACATATGTATTACACAATCAAGTGAGTAGGACATCTATTTATATAGCAATGCTACAACAGCTCTGAACTTTCAAGAGCAAGAGTGTAATATTTTTCAGACTGTGTAATTAGCAACAAAAAAGATTTGCCTGTACCCTTCTCTCTGTTTAGTTTGGAACATGGCACAACGATTAATCCCCTGTTTCAGTTTACACAGAAATCTGAATCCAGTGTGTGTGCGTGCCTGTTTATACTTATACACCCAGTTAAAATCAGAGAAGAGCACAAAAAGAATCAAAGTTGGTTTAATGCCTTCAGTTCATATCAGCCAAACTGAATTTGTGAGCAATCGGAAATAGCACCAATCAGAAACAATAAATTGAAACGGGGGCTTGTATCGCCGATTAGCTTTCAGGGGATACATACCTGTGGTGTAGCCACCTCAGACGACAATGGATGACTCGACGGATGTTCTTCTTCCGCCAGCGAACTCGGCGGAGTTGACATTAGAAAAAAAGTGATGCTTGTAATCATCACTAACTAATAATAAAGTTGATACCAACAATAATTTAGCATCCAGCTTCGAGTAGCCCATATGTTGAACTCTCATCAAAGGGGAATATAACTGCTCGCAATATCGTAGGATTGTTTTTTATACTCCTTCATAAAGTTGGTCGCAATAACTGTCCAAAAATATCAAGCATCTCCTGAAACACAATAGAATGGCATGCTGGTGGCAGCGTGATATTTACAAATAAAATATTACGAATATTTTTGGTGGAACCTACAACGACATAATTCCGCATGTAGTACGGTTAAAATTGCCATGTTCCTTCATTGCATAGTAATTTGTATACTGCTTAACTTCCGATGTGGATTATGCAGATATAAAAAAAGTTCAGTAACCTATTCATCCTTTCCAAATCTCCAATTCATCGGAACAGAAAGGTAAATTTCTCAAGCTCAGTACCTTGTTCAGAACAGAAAAAAAATTCTGCTAAATTGGGATGTACCTTATGCAGATGTATAAAAGTTCAGTACCCTGATCCTCCTTTCCAAATCTGCAGTTCATTTGTTTTCCAATCTACCAGAATGCTTAATTTTAAAACAAAGAAACTTGTCATGCTTACCATGGAAGAGATGGGGGCGGCGAAAACAAAATCACAGAAAACATGATGCTTGTATTGCTTGCTGTGGAAGAGATGGGGCCTGAAGATGCGGCATGTGTCGCTGCCGAGACAGGTGCTCACGGGCTGAGGAGCGGAGCACTTGAGCAAGCGTATGAGGATTGAGGAGGAAAGAGACATGCGCCACTGGTGGTCGTGGAATAGTAGTGAAGAATCGACTGGAAAGATGGGTACCGCCATACCAAGCCAACCGCGCCCGTCCGTCATCGCCCGGCTCCAGTGAGCTCCTGCCTAGGTGGCCGTGCCGCCACTCCTTTCTTCCCATCACCTCCCCGTCTCCTTTCTGCCAAGGAGCTGCAGATGCCATGGCCGGATACGCCCGAGAAGCCGCGCTCTGGCCTTCGTCGTCTTTACCGGCGACCCCCGCCTTGCTGCCCCCTCGGCCTCGCCTCGCCAGTGAGCAGCCCACGCCGGAGCTCCCCTTGATCCCTCGCCTCCTCGCAGGAAGCCGTCCGGCCGGCGGCGGCGCGTGGCGACACGTGCCCGGTGGTGGAGGAGGGGAATGGATAAGCTGCTCTGGTGCCCGATGGTGGAGGAGGGGAATGGATAAGCTGCTCTGGTGTCCGGTGGTGGAGGGGAATGGATAAGCTGCTTTGGTGCACGGTGGTGAACGAGACGGCACCCCATCCTCCCCTGTAACCGGCGCCGCCGTCCCTCGTCTCGCTACGCCCGCCGTAGCCAACGCCCGCCGCCAGCGCGTACGCCCGGTGGTGCAGAACATGAACGGATAACCTGCTGGTGGAGGACAGGGGGTTTTATGTAAAGACGAAACGTTTTTTCCACTTAGTAATGGACTACGGGTTGAATTCGATTACATGCAGGGGCTTTTATGCAAAACGGTCATGACGTAGCTATCGATGGTTTATTATTAGGTAGAGATTAGGTAAAGAATAAGCAGGTACTTGTCAGATAATGTTTTGTCAGACATCTATTTCTTCATTCAAACGGGGTTAGTGAACAATTCCAGCATTTAAGAAGTTTGTAAGTTAGAGATGGTCATCATGCCAGAGCCTCTACTTGAAGATAAAGATGGCTCCATCGCCACAGTGGTCGGCAGCCGGCCACATTTTTGAATAGTCATCAGTTGGCAACTACTTCGAATTCATTTGTCAGTTTGCAAATGCAAACAGTGCAAAACGACCCATCCGTTCAACAAGGGCGACCCTGATCGATCCCGCACCAAACAATGCATGCGTGGATCCATAATCCGAGGCGGCGCTGCCCGTTCGGTTCTCGAAATTTTCCACGGGAGCGGAGAGAAAGCGGCGACGACCGACGACGACGGGTCCGGTTGGCATGACGCGAAAAGGGTCAGATTTTGTCAAAAACACAGTGATCTTCTGGTGGATAGTCAGTGAGTGCGGCAGTGACGTCGCGCGCAGGAACAAGAAAGGGCTCCTCCATCGTCTACTACTCGGCACATATGGCCACTTGGTACGTTAACTATTCTGTATGTAATCAGGTATCTTTCAAGCCTCAACTTATCTGCTAGCTCTTCTTTTTCTTCTGAAAATTGAGCCGTGCGTGAGCTTCTGGATACAACAGCTGAACACACGCGTGTTCAACTTTTCATCCCTGTACGCCTATCTGTATCTGATTGTGCCTGGTCATGTAAGTATTTGGATTCTTACGATACCAGTATTGGCTTCGTCCTCTCATCGGATGCCATTCAGCAGCTTCCTACTGAGTTTTCCGTGCGTGCGAGAGCTACGGCGTCGTCGGGGCGCTCTCTTTTTCAACGGAGCGCGGAAGGCGGCGAGCGACGTCCGTGATCCTGTCTGAGCCGTATGGGTCCATTCCAATCCAAGGATCTCTCGCCATTCACGCCGGCAAACTGCAGCTATCTACGAATGGACGGAGAAGTAGCTAGTGTGTGTGGCACTCCCGGTGAGCGTGCATGCGTGGGTTGGGCACACGTCGGTTTCAGGGGGACTGGGGGAGCAACCGAGGAATTCAAATCTCCTAGTCGTTGGGCTCGATTGCCCCCCTGATCCATCTTTCTGTCGTCGCTTTGAGTGGCCAGCTCACTACGGGAATCAGCCCCTACTTCGACGGCCAGTCCCCGTCAGCGTAGGCCTGAATACCGTTGGTGTAGGGCTACGTCGACGGTCCTCGTCGGCGTAGGCTCGTCAAGATCGCGAACGTCGACGTATCCGGAGATTTTCGTCAGCATAGAAAAACCGTCGGTGTAGGTCCCTATGTCGACCTCCGACCGTTGGCGTAGATGGACCGTCGGCGTCCTTTCTCACATGACGGTGGCTGACGGAGACGTCGGAGTTCGTCCACCAACCGAAAGCTACCACGTGACAGGGGCTATGCCGACGGTTACATCGAATTCTGGTGTAACCGTCGGCATAGCCCTGCCACATGGCGGATTCTGGTGCACCCGAATGCAGGGCTATGCCGACGGTTACACCGTCGGCATAGGTCATGTTTTTTTTTTGTTTTTTGTTTTTTTTCTCGATAATATACAACACAAATAGATCACAAATAGTACAAAACATATATATATATATATATATATATATATATATCAAAGATCCACATCATTATCACCACAATATAAGTATTACCATCACAACATACGTGAAATCAATAAAACATACGTCGAAACAACACAACATAAGTCTGAACAACATAATATAAATGCATGAAAGATAAGTCATGACCACCACCACCCAGAGGCTTAAGCGTCAGGAGGTCCACCACCAAGTTCAGTACCGCCAAGACCGCCAAAGCCAAGGTCGTCACTACTACCAGCAGCGCTACCGGCAAGATCATGACCGCCACCTCCTCGGTGGATCGGAGTGACCGGGCTCTGTGACTCGGGAGTGATGCCATAATTGGCACCACCACCAACGGAGGATCATCGGTTCCCTGCATGTTTGAAAAGAGATGTTAAAGAGATATATGATAGTGTTGAATGCACGATAACTAGTTGGATAGTTTGGGGATGTACTAACCGGAGTCGGACAGTGTTGTGCCACCTGTCACCACTCTTCCACACGTGTAAGAGGGCCTGGCGCAAGACCTCACGGCATAACCCCCTCCAGGTCTCCCGTCCTGTCTAACCCTGACACTGTTGACTGGACGGATCTACCGCTTTGACTTTCATCGGACGGTGTTTGATCGAGGGACATTTTCACCTGGTTGTGATAGGTTAGCCCATAGGTTAACTTCCGATCAAGGTAAGCACCTGGCACGCGGCTCCGTAGCATGTCCCCCATCACAGACGGCCCAGGGAAAGACCTGGGCAAGACTTGGCGGCATTGCCACCCCCAGGTCCCCCGTCCTGTCTAACCCTGACACTGTTGACAGAACGGATCTACCCGTTTGACTTTCACCGGCAGGGTTTGACCGAGGGACATTTTCACCTGGCTATGATAGGCCAGCCCATAGCAACATCTTAGCACAAGGTCCGGGCCCAACCAACCACAAGATTCCCTCGGTATCGACCCGATGCCATAGTTTTCGAACGTAAGAGGGCCCAGGGCAAGACCTGGCGGCATAGCCCCCCTCCAGGTCCCCCGTCCCGTCTAACCCCAACACTATTGACAAGACGGATCTACCCCTTTGACTTCCACCGGACGGGGTTTGACCGAGGGACATTTCCACTTGGCTGTGATAGGCCAGCCCATAGGTACACTTCGGATCAAGGCCGGGCCCAACCCACCGCAAGATTCCCTCGGTATCAACCCGATGCCATAGTTTCCCAACGTAAGAGGGCCTAGGGAAAAACCTGGCGATATTGCCACCCCCAGGTCCCCCATCCCGTCTAACCATGACACTATTGACCGAACGGATCTACCCCTTTGACTTTCACTGGATGGGGTTTGACCGAGGGACATTTTCACCTCACTGTGATAGGCCAGCCCATAGCAACATCTTAGCACAAGGTTTGGTCCCAACCCACCGCAAGATTCCCTCGGTATCGACCCGATGCCACATTTTCCCAACGTAAGAGGGCCCAGGGCAAGGTTCGGGCCTAGCCCGCCGCAAGATTCCCTTTGTGTCTCACCAGCGTGGCGGTTTCCACACTCCGTGTGATGGCGGCAGCGACATCCCTAAGGAGGGACACACTCCGGAGACGCATGCAGGGTGCTTGCACTTGCCACCACACTTCCATACGTGTAAGAGGGCCCAGCGCAAGACCTGGTGGCACTGCCAACCCCCCAAGTACCCCGTTCCGTCGAACCCTCCCACTGTTGACCGGACGGATCTACCTCTTTGACTTTCACCGGACGGGGTTTGACCGAGGGGTATTTTCACCTAGCTTTGATAGGTCAGCCATAGCAACATCTTAGAATAAGATTCCCTCCGTGTCGACCCGACGCCAACGTTTCCCCCCTTCAGGTGCAAGCGGCAGCGCCGTCCGTCAAGACTATGTGCAGACTATATATAACATGATTTTTTACTGCCTATACACATAGCTAAATAGACGATGCATTGAAAAAACAGTGCGTAGACTATATATAACATGGACACTGGCTATAGACTTCCTAATTAAAATAAATTTTAATACAGAGGAAATATACTTTTTTAAATACACCTATGCCGACGGTTACACCGTCGCCGTAGGTGAAATAAAAAAATTGCGCCTATGCCGACGGTTACACCGTCGGCGTAGCTATAATAAAAAAACTGTACCTACGTCGCCGGTTACACCGTCGGCGTAGCCCGAAAGGTATGCCGACGACATAACCGTCGGCGTAGCTACGCCCCTAGATCCGCACCTCCCTCGGATCGATGACATGACACCTACCACGGATCGATGACATGAACCATCGAAGCTATGCCGACGGTGTCCGTCAGGGCCGTCGGCATATCTTTGACGGTGTCAAACAGACGTTACTCATCGAGTGGGTGGGCCCGCTGATACGCCGACGGGGTGTCTACGCCGACGGCTACCGTATGCATAGGTGAATCTACGCCGACGACCTTTGTACGCCGACGGTGTCCATAGGCATAGGTTGATCTACGCCGACGGTTTTTAGTACGCCGACGGCGAGGCACTGGTGGTCGACGTAGGGTGACGTATGCCAACGGGGGCCGTTGGCATAGTTTAGGCCGTCGGCAACGACCCTAATTCTGGTAGTGGCTTGTGCTGGCGTGTTAGTGGTCAGTGGGAATCTCATGGTTGTCTGGTAAGACCATCTACAACCATAACTTTTGTTAATATGGATCCTCATACGCTCACGTGCTCGAGACGCATCCGCGGACATTAACCAGACGCATTTTATTTGTTGCCTTTCACATCCGCGTCTTATAGATCTAAACCCTCATATCCATACAATCCATACAACACTATATAAAGATAGTAGATCAAACACAGTTCATCAGATCGGATTGCATCGCTGAACAAAAGTAATAGTTCATCGGCAAATTCAAACTACATACTACTTAAACATACTTAAAATATAAACAAAACGGGGAAGAGCGGAGGAAATCACCATTTTCTTGCTGCCCCCTTCCCCTTCCAGTCGTTCACGCGGTTGTGCCCCTCCTCTGTGTAGGCATCGGCGTACGGTAGACATATTCGTCTTCATCGAAGCCGGAGGTGAAGGCGTCGTTGTCATCCTCATCAGAGCTACACTGCATGCCACACAGACTACAGAGCTGGCAGCAGGTTGTCCTTCTCCTTCGTGGGGCGGGCTGCTTTCGCCTTCATCACGGCCTCTTTCGTTGTCTCGCGCTCTGATAACTGGATGGCCAGTCGAAGCGCGTCGGCATTCTTGCCATGGAGGCGGTGCACATCAATCTCCATCGTCGCCAGCGAGTGACGCGGTACGCCCGCGAGGAGCGCGTCCTCGGGGTCGACCGACGCGCTCGGGGTTAAACGTCTTGAGACCAGCGCCTCCCCCCTCTCCCTCGCCAGCTGCCGCTCGTGACAGGTTGCACATGCCTCAGACTCCGGCGTCCTCATGCGCCCCGTCTCTGACGCGGTCACAAGGACCCAGCGGTGGCCGGGCACCGCTTTTGAAGCAGAAGGTAGTGGAGGTGGGCAGCGTACCTAACCTAGAGCATACCGAAAGGAGCGGGAGCGGACGGAGCTGTGCGCCTCGCGGGAAGGGCCTGCGACGTCGGCGACGCTCCATCGACAGGGGACGGGCTCGAAGGATGAAGTTCCACCATCGCCAGGACCCCCTTGATCCTGTAAAGACCGGCGCAACGCGATGTAGAGGGCCACCTCCTCCACATTGAAGTTTGATCTGTCGGAGTTGCTTCTGTCGCCGGCCACCGGATCAGTGGATGGGGGGCTGGAAGTAGAGTGGACGGAGAATGAAGTGTTAGATGTCTAGGGTTTTCGAAATGGGGTATTTGTGGGGTCTGTGGTGGGTCGGGCTGACATGGTGCCGTGCCCGGACACACCCGAGCTCCGCCAGATCCACCCCATATTTGGAGTGGATATGAGGGGTGCCGTTCAGCCCGGGCGTTTGAGGCCCGTTTAGGGCGTCTGTCTGGATCGATTTTTTCTAGGCGAGCGCTGATCGGACGGTGTGCCCGGGCGTTTGCGATAGGTATAAGAGGTCTACGTGTAGATTCTCTCGAGTAAGACAGGATGGACGTAAGGGCATCTCCAATGACGACCCCCCCTAAACAGGCACCAGTCTACGGACCGAAAGGTTCAGTCTGTGGACATGGATGTGGAAGACGCACATCAAAGATAGCCGTATACAATTCAAACCGGATTTCCATTAATCAAACAAATTTCATCAAACTGGATGGATTTTATTCATGTTCGAACATAATTTACAAATCAATATTTTTGTTATTTAACTTCAAATTAGAAACAAAAACACTCAAATGTTGTAGCGGACGACCACCTTGTACACATGGCCGCCTTGCCCGGCCACTCCGCCACCACCGTCATCATCGTACCTCCAGCGATGGAAGGGCGCGGATCAAGTTTGATAGCCTTTTCCGGCCGTAGCCTAACACTCTTGGAGAAGCTACTCTACTTCCACCTGCGCAATGTGGAAGGCCGTCACAGCCAATGCAAACGGCCCCATGGAGGCTTAGAGACAGCCTTGTCTATGCTGACATTGGTGGAGGAGTCGCTAGGCAACAACTCCCCGTCAACCTTGGCAAGCTCATCGTCAAGGCAGGGATGATGTCGTCCATCTCCATGGCGGTGACGGAGCGGACAAGACTCCAAGCGACGGTGAGGTCGGTGTCGGTGTCAAATCCGGCATATCTTGTAGTAGGGGTCCTAAGCTAGGCGTCTTGGAGTGATGGTAACATGGGCACAAGATTTTACCCAGGTTCGGGCTCTCTCAAGGAGATAATACCCTACGTCCTGCTTTTCATTGTATTGATATGGGGGATAGAACATAGTACAAGTATCTACTACGAGATTGTAGTAATGAGTATGAGATTGAGATTGTCTATTGACTAGCCTGGCCTCGGTTAATATAATGCACCGTAGGCCTAGGGTTTAGAGGAGTCCTTGTCTTGTGTGCCAAGTTTTGTGGAATGTCCCTTGTATGCATCATGGGCTCTCCGATCTGGCCCATTAGTGAATCGCCCTGGGGGGCCTTGGCCCGACCCACTGGTCAGGAGACGATGTGGTGTGTACCCCTTAGTCCAGGACACTGTCAGTATCCCCCTGAACCGGTCTTCAAGTTAAGGACGCTCCTCGGTTCTTCCAAATAATTCTTCGTCTTCGATCATCAGTCTTGAAAACTGGTTCAACCATGTCCAATCTTGAGGATCGCCGAGCTGAATCTGAAGAGTTTACATGTTGGGCATCCGAGGAGTCCCTTTAAGTTATTGGCCTTTATCAATGCCTTGTAATTGTTTACACCATACCTAGGGTTTGAAGTGCTTCCTATGCGGCGGTGTCCTCTTGCGTCCGA
Source organism: Hordeum marinum (assembly GCA_022496015.1). Lineage (NCBI taxonomy): Eukaryota > Viridiplantae > Streptophyta > Magnoliopsida > Poales > Poaceae > Hordeum > Hordeum marinum. Next base: position 66,880,466 of record CM039673.1, read on the forward strand.
GCTCCAATGCCGAACTGCATCTGAGGTGTATTTTTGCAGCCGAGCTCCAACGTTGATCGGCATCTGGGCACCAATGACGGGTTATGTCCGAGGTATCTTTTTGGAACCGAGCTCAAACACTATTCGATGTTCAAGGTATCCTCTTGCGCCCGAGCTCCAACGCCGGAGTGCATTTGAGGTATCATAGATTACCTTGGCCTCTGAAAATTTGAATGAGTCCATCCGAGCTTAAATGCCGGAATAGTCTTCTATGGAACAAACCATTCGAATCCGAGCTTTATGCCAGATAGCTTCCGAGCTCCAATGTCGGACTGCATCCGAGCTCTAACGACGGTCATCGTCCGAGGTATCATAAACTAACTTGGACCTTAAAAAATTGAAGGAATACATCCGAGCTTAATGTCGGAAATGCTCTCTATGGAGCCAGCTACTTGCGCCCGAGCTTTATGCCAGACTGCTTTTGAGGTGGTACACCACCCCGACCGTGGGCTGATTTTTGGTGGATATTTTCGATTGGTGCAATTTATTTTCTGCCAAGATATATAGCCAGTAGCCCTCAAGGTGTGTGTCGGTCTAAAACCCGAGATGCACCTGAAGGATGACATAAAACCGCTGATCCTACTAGCCCCTGAGGCTCAGGTCCATTTACAAAATCGGCCTGAGGATCAACTCCTAGCTCGGCAGCATACTTCGGAACACAAAAACGGTCACTACAAGAAATATGTCAACTTGTGACCTTCTGCCAGTGACCCTGGAAGAAATGGTCGTAAATCTACGACCATTTGAGACCAATTGGTTATAAGCTGTTCAGAGGTCTCCAAACCCTGAACTATAATGACCATTTTGGTCAGAAAGGTCGTAATTTCCTTATAGGAAATGGTCGTAAAGCAGACATCACTGGTCCACTGGCTTATTTCGAGCTGATCATGACCAATACAAATGGTCATAACCTTGTAAATTGTGGTGGGTTGCGATGACTAGGTGCCACCTCATCATTTTTTCCCATGTGTCATGTCCATGTGTTAATTTTTGCCCTAGGTTGTGAAGCAACCTATATTTCTGTTATTCCCAAAATTCCTAAACAATTCTCATAAATTCTTTGGATTATATCTTCGTCAAATATGTCAAAAACCTTCCTTTCCTAGTTCAAAAATAATTTAACTATATTCATTTTCCTATTCTGTTCAGAATAAAACTTTGTCAACGAAGTGATATTTATATATTCTTGATTGCCCTCAAAAAATTTGGGCACTCTTTCCTATCCAAATCATTGCCTCGTGACAAAATTCAGCTCCATTTGCCCAGTAAATTTTCCTCGGCAAATTTCCAAAGTTTTTGTTTAGCTAAAAGCTTTGCGAAGGAAGTACTAGCTATGCATATCCTAATGAGTTGAATTTTTTCCACATCTTCTATGTGCAAATATCATAGCTCTTCAAAACAAATTAGCCCCATCTAACAATCCATGAGAGCTCACCATCCAATCTTCATTTCTGGTAATATTTTCAGTTTGTGAAGCAACTGTATTTTATATTGCTTTATAATTGCTGCAAATTTACCAGGACATGACCCTGCCAATAGAACCTTCCTCTACCAAATTTTAGCTCACTTAATTTAACCACTTTTCCTCAATATTTTTCCCAATTTTCTATTCAATGGAAAGCATTGTGAAGGAAGTACCATTTTTATATATCCAAATGGCATGAAATTTATACGGTGCCATCATATGCCCAAATTATCATCCTCCTCCAAATTGCAGCTCAATCAAATTAAATATGTGAGCCCAGGTTCAATTTCTATTTTATGGCTAGATCGGCACATTGCAAAGAAAGTGCTATCTAGACCCCTCCTATTACCCTTAAACTTTTTGGGCACTCTACCATACCCAAATAATTGCCACATGATAATATTCAGCTTAATTTTCCTAGTAAATCTTCCTCAGAAAATTTCCAAAGTTTCTATCCAGAGAGAAGCTTTGTAAAGCAACTATATTATATATTTCTTTATTATTTCTGAAAATTTACCAGGGCATGACCATACCTATGTAACTTACCTACACAAAAATTGAGCTCATTTCATTTATCCAGTTTCTCTCACTAATTTTCCCAAGTTTCTATCCAGAGAAGAGCATTGTGAAGGAAGTACCACTTTGGCATGTCCAAATGGTATAAATTTTCTACAGTGCTTTCCTATGCCCAAATAACCATCCTCCACCAAATTTCAGCTCAATACCTAAATTATTTTGAGTTGACCTTCAACATTCATATTTCTGTCCAGTGTGGTACTTTGCAAAGCAAGTACCACCTAGGCTCCTCCATTTGAGCTGTTTTTTAATAAAGTCTTCTTAGTAGATGATCATCCTCAGCCAAAACTCACGCCCATTGTCCATGTGCATTTCCCGTACCGCTAATCAAACACTTGGCTGCTAATTCATGTTTCAGCATAGTTTGGTCTCCTCGTGAGAATCTTGTCATTTTCTTCCTAGCACCTACCTATGGAGTGCCCAACCCACTAGATAGGACTAGGCCTCCCATAATGCATGGCAATGCCACGGTCACATGGTGACCATGCGGCGGGCATGCGAGTTTACGCGCTCTGGAGTTGGGGCACTCGGCCACTGTCCAAACCTCGACGTATCGCCATCAAACCATGTATTTCTGATTAAATAGATACTTATGTAAGTAGAAATGATTTTTGAAAAAATAATGAGCAAACTATAAGGCAGTTGTAGTTCAAATTTGTCTCGGTTCCTACTGAATCGGCAGAGTTTTATCTTTTTCACTAGAGGTGGATCGAAAGCTTTTGGCACCCAAATATTTTTTAAATTATGCATTAAATATGGCCTAATATATTATAAAAATGATTTTGTCCAATTTTACAACAAATATTTGGTAAGTCCTTCACAAAAAAACTCATTTTGGGCACTCGAAAAAAGAAAAATGAATTTTTTGTGCAAAGAAAATGAAAACTCCCTTTGGCAACATTGTTTGCCATTTCAACATGCACCCTTGTGCACAATATGAGATTATTTGAACAAACTACGCCATGAATGTGGCCATAAGATTGGTCATTTGGCTTGAAAGCCATGAATCTTCACACATGATAGCTCATTTCTGAGAATACTTTTTTAAAATAATGGTTGTATTACCAGTTTAATATTTTCCCTGGTAACTTGGTCACATATTATGACACAATGCGAAGGTTTTGCATTTTTTAGATTTTTTTGGAATTTATTATGCCCGTTTCAAAATGTGTTCGAAACGGCGGGCATGACCGTTCATAGCTAGAGGTTGAATCTTGCCAAAATTTTGTTGGATCTCTGATTTAATAGATACTTATTTACCTAGAACTGAATTTTAGAAAAAATCATGAGCAAACTATGAGGCACCTGTAGTTCAAATCTGTCCCGGTTCCTATTGAATCAACAGAGTTTTGTCTTTTTCACTAGAGGTGGATCGAAACTTATGACACCCAACCATTTTTGAAATTATACATTAAATGTGGACTAATATTTTATAAAAATGATTCGGTCCAAATTTGCAATAAATATATGGTAGGTCCTTCACAAAAAAACTCATTTTGGACACTCGGAAAATGGAAAATGAATTTTCCGTCCAAAGAAAATGAATAATTTCTTAGACAACATTGTTTGTTATTCCAATATGCACCCTTGTGCTCAATATGATATCATTTGAGCAAACTATGCCATGAATGTAGCTATAAGATTGATCACTTGGCTTGAAAGCCATGAATCTTCACACATGATAGCTCATTTTTGAGAACAATTTTTTTCAAATAATTATTGTATTACAATATTATAATTTTTCCTGGTAACTTGGACACATATAATAACATAATGCGAAGGTTTTACAATTTTTGATTTTTTTGAAATTTGCATGCCCGTTCCAAAATGTGGTCAAAACGATGGGCATGATCGTTCCTAGCTAGTGCTTGAATCTTGGAAAAAGATTGTGTGTACCTAATTAAATTGATACTTATGTACCTAGAAATGATTTTTTAAAAAAATAAAGAGGAAACTATAAGGCAGCTGCAGTTCAAATTTGATCCGCTTCCAGCTGAATCGATGGAAATTTGTCATTTTCACGAGAGGTCGATCAAAGATTTTGACACCCAACCATTTGGTCAATTGTACATTAAATATGGCCTAATATTTTATAGAATTTCTTTGGTCCAATTGTGCAACAAATATTTGGTAGATTTTTCATAAAAAAACTCATTTTGGACAATCAAAAAATGGACGAGAGGTGGACGGAAAACTTTTAAGAGGGAACTAATTGGTCAATTTGTACTTAAAATACAGTCTAATATTTTTGAAAATTTTTGCGGTCCAATTTTGTAACTAATATTTGATAGGTTCTTCACATAGGTAAAAAGAAAAAACACATTTACATAAGCTTAATTCTCATTGGTGGAGATGTTTGTGCCATGGATTGATGACATGGCACACGTCCATCCATCCATCCATCCATCCATCCACCCACAGCCAAACCCTAACTCCACTGCTCCCGTCGGTCCCCTCTCCCGCGATTCAGATCCAGTCCTCGCCGCCGCCACCTACATCAAGTCGGCCCCGTCGCCCGCGCCCGCACACCACCACCCTCTCTGCGACCACCACCCGCTCCTCCTCGCCTCCTGGAGGACGCAGATCCCACACCGCTCTTCCTCCGCCCATCGACCTTCCCTGTCCTAGAGGCCTCACTCGCCTCCTTTCGCTGCAGGGCCACCGTGCTCGTCCCGCCCTCAGATCTACACCACCACAGTCATCTTTGCTGGATCCTCGCTGATGCCTCCGCCCTCACCTCTTCCCCGTCCAACACAGACCCGACAGCGCCCCACCTCCTCCGCGCGCCGCTCGATGAGATCGTGGCCCTGTGGCTATGCCATGTTCGGGACAGGTGCCTGTTCCAGTATGTGGTCGGGGATGAGCACTGGAAGGACCTGTTGGTAGCCGTTCGGGACGGTGTGCTCATGTCGCGGCCCGATACAGAGGCCGTCGTGGACATCGTCGCTACCGTCGACTACGAGCGGGGGTCCTGGTCCTCTTTCTCATCGTCCTCAACGGCGGCATCTAGCTGAGCCACCAGACGGGGTGTGGGCCACCACTTCTCCAACATCATCTGCAACAAGGCCGACATCGACATGAAAGAGGTGAGGAACTGCCCCCTTTCTCGCTAGATATCTTCATGGTGGGTGGGGGGCTGAGCCATGCACTGTCTTCTGTGGTGGTGTGCAGGGTTGAAGAGCTTTCCACGGAAGAGATGGATCGTCTGATGGTGGTGGTGCACAACCCACGCCAGTTCAAGGCACCGGACAGGAGGACTACATGATGGGAGTTTCTCCCAGTTCGTCTCCAAAGTCGTCGACATGAAGCTCAGGGATGACCTTGAGAGGCTTAAGAAGATCAGGTATAAACTCCTCTCCCTCTTGTTTGTTTTTGCTTCATACTGTTTGGTGGTTGATCCATGATTAGGTGCTAGGTTCAACTGGTTATGATGTTGTTAACTAACATCTTGCACATGCTTTAGTAGTAGAAGTAGTTAATATCTCACCGAGTACTTTATAGTCTAGTCTTGAGATTGACATAGTGGGTTTCTGGAAGTAGATCTCGAGACATTAGAATGCCTGAAATGCGTTTATTCTGTTGTTCCTGATGGGCATAGTGTTGTTCTGGTAGCATGTACTAACTTCATGTGCTTCATTCTATACTGGTTTATACATAGAGCAATGTGGCTGGAGTTTGATTTTCAGTCGGTATAGTCTGCTTATGCTACTCTTTTGTTGCAGGTAATTAGAATGTTGTAGGTTTAGTATGGACGTGTCTTAATCCATTGGATGACCTCTGGCTAGTTCAGTTGGTATCTAGTCTAGAATAAATTATATTCCCATTTTTTCTTTCCTTGCTGGACATGTGATGCTACAAGTGCTACTTCTGCTGCTGTTTACTACTCCCGCCGTAAAGAAATATAAGAGCGTTTAGATTACTACTTTAGTGATCTAAATTCTCTTATATTTCTTTGTACAGGGAGTACATGGTATTATTGTTAGCTATATATATACCCTCCGCTGATTCATGCTCTTGTGGTTAAGATCCTACTCCTCGAAGTGATGCTTTTGTTGGGGAACGTCGCATGGGATTTTTTTTCCTACGTTCACGCAAGACCTATCCATGGTGATGAGCATCTACGAGAGGGAGAGTAGATCTACATACCCTTGTAGATCTCTAAGTAGGAAGCGTTAAGAAATGCGGTTGGTGTAGTCAAACGTCTTCGCGATCCAAATCGACGAGCGTCCTGTGATCCAATCACGATCCGTCCCGATCAAGTACCGAACGGACGGCACCTCCGCCTTCAGCACACGTACAGCTTGATGACGATCTCCGCCTTCTTGATCCAGCAACAGGGAGCAGAGAGGTAGAAGAGTTCTCCGGTAGCGTGACGGCGCTCTGGCGATGGTGGTGGAGCTATTCTGGCAGGACTTCGCCTAAGCACTACAAAAATCCGATCTAGAGGAGAAACTATGCACTGGTGGAACGGGTAGCACGTGGCTGAAAATCTTGTGCCAAAACCCTAAAGCCCTCTAGTATATATAGGAGGAGAGGAGAAGGAGGCTTGTCTCCCAAGGATCCAGCCCTTGGGTCGGCCGAACCAGGAGGGAGTCCTCCTCCTCCTCCACTCCTAGTAGGATTAGGACTCCTTCCTAATTTAGCCCTTTTGCCTTTTTCCACCTTTTTTCCTTTTGGGCTTTTTCTTCCCAGCCGCATGGGCCCCTTGTGGGACCTCCTCCAGCCCACTAAGGGCTGGTATTCATCCTCCCACAGCCAATGTAGCCTCTTGGGTCGCAATACCCCTCCCGATGGTCACCCGGTACACTACCGGCACCCCGGTACACTACCGGCACCCCGGTACACTACCGATGAGCCCGAAACTTTTCCGGCGACCAAAATAGGACTTCCTATATATCAATATTTACCTCCAGACCATTCCGGAGCTCCTCGTGACGTCCAGGATCTCATCCGGGACTCCGAACAACCTTTGGTCACCACCATGCATAACTCTATACTACCGAAACGTCACCAAACCTTAAGTGTGCAGACCCTGCGGGTTCGAGAACTATGTAGACATGACCGAGACACACCCATGTTGGTTCCTACATATTCTACGAAGATCTTTATCGGTCGAACCTCTATGTCAAGGATTCAGTTAATCCCGTATGATGTTCCCTTTGTTCTTCGGTATGTTACTTGCCCGAGATTCGATCGTCGGTATGTCCATACCTGGTTCAACCTCGTTACCGGCAAGTCTCTTTACTCGTTCCGTAATACAAGATCCAGTGACTAACACTTAGTCACATTGCTTGCAAGGCTTATTGTGTTGTTGTATTACCGAGTGGGCCCTGAGATACCTCTCCATCATACAGAGTAACAAATCTCAGTCTTGATCCATGCCAACCCAACAGACACCCTCAGAAATACTTGTAGAGTACCTTTATAGTCACCTAGTTACGTTGCGACGTTTGATACACACAAGGCACTCTTCTGGTGTCCGTGAGTTGCATGATCTCATGGTCATAGAAACATATACTTGACATGCAGAAAACAGTAGCAATAAACTGACACGATCATATGCTACGTTTGTTGTTTGGGTCTTGTCCATCACATCATTCTCCTAATGATGTGATCCCGTTATCAAATGACATCACATGTCAATGGCTAGGAAACCTTGACCATCTTTGATGAACAAGCTAGTTCACTAGAGGAATACTAGGGACAAAGTGTTGTCTATTTACCCACACATGTAATGTGTTTCCAATCAATACAATTATAGCATGGATAATAAACGATTATCATGAACAAGGAAATATAATAATAAACACTTTATTTATTGTCTCTAGGGCGCATTTCCAATAGCTTTTGCATTGCTTTCCTTCATCACGCACCTCTAAACTATATGATATGTCCTTATAGATTTGACCTTGAATTTTTTTACTCCTCCTATCCATGTGCAACAACGATGCTTTGGATTTCATCTGTGCTACAGAGCACAAGGGCTTCATGGCCAACCAAGGTGCATGGTGCTCGCAAGCGATGAATGGAGGTTGTTCGACATTGGCTATACTAACCACCACTATGAGCTCCTCCCTTTGCCATGCTACAAACATGCTCTGTTTCATGGGTTAGTTAGGATTTTGATGCTTTTTGCACCGTGATTGAGTCCTTGCCGACTGTTCCATTGATGATCAAGTGTTGGTGCTTCATCTGGCTATTTGATTTGCTTCTGGTAATTAGTAGTATTAGAGTGCTGCTGGTTTATTAGGATGTGTCTGAAACCAATGGATGGCCTTCCTGGACATGTTATCTAGAATTAGTACTTGTCCCATTTTTGTTAGCTAGAATAGTAAATCTTTGTATTTGGTAAACATTAGTACCTAACTCGGTTGTGCCCCATTGATATCCTACTAATGTTAATTGTTACTCTCATGGTGCTGATATTGTTCAGGATATGTATCTCTTTTGGTTCCTGTTATTCTCTCATGCCTTTGTGATGTTAGTATGCATGCACTAACTAGTATTGTTTGGTCTTGTCGTTGAATGGATGGTCATGATAATATAATGGTATTTTGTTTTAGGCGCGATATGCTACAGTGAGCTTTTTTAAACGACCTGCACTTGTGCCATGCATATTCATATTGTGTCTCTGTTTCCTGTATGAACGATTATCTCATTTTAACTAACTAGAGGTAAAAATCATTGTACTAGTTGAATTTGTGTTATCATTACGAAGAATGTCCTTTTTTTAATGGTCTGTTCATAATATATTGGCTCTAGTTTTTTTTGATTCTTCTCTGTTGATTCATGTAACAGGACGACCATGGAAGACATGATGATAGTTCATATTGTCTTTATGTCAGCCTAGTGTAGCAAAGGTCGCCTATTTAGTCCTGCATTGAGTTCCATATGACTCGAGCAGGAGCCCAGTTTGTACATATTGTCATTGGGATTGTCACTATATATGTGTAACTGTGATTGTATTTATATTTGTGTTGCTACACTAGTAGAGCTTGTAACCATGTCATATGGAACGAGTAGGGGGGCATTAAGTAGTTATTACACTTGTAGAGCGTGTATCTTGTGTTATATGATGTAACAGATTGATTCTGGCTTCTATTATTTGAAGTATTATATTTTTTCCTGGCTATTTATTTACTGTCAAGTTATGTCTGAAGAATATGATGCTGGCAAAAGGGCACCACTTAATAAAACCTGGCAAATAAGACCCACTTAACTAGACAACAGAAACAAAAAAATTGATTCAAAAATGCATGGCCCATAAACTAAAAAGGCTGAATTGATGAGCCAAGCCCATCTAGCTAGCGAAAATTAACAGGAAAAATATATATTAAAAAGGCTGAATTAATGGGCTCGGCCCATATAGACACCGGATTGGACCGGGTTGAATCTTATCAACGACCAATCCAATTGGTCACAATTTTGCCACGTCAGCTTGCCATGTTGGATCCGACATGGCCTGTGTAGCTAACCAACGACCAAGAAATTGGTCGTAGGATCAAATACCTTTCATTTTGGTCGTTACATTTTACGACCATATCACAAACAAGGTCGTTATAGTTCATTAACGATGGCCAGCTTTTGACCAACTGTTTTTGATCGTAAAAAGGTCAAAAATGAAAAACTGTGACCATTCAGTGACCAATATCGATGGTCGCAACTTGACATATTTCTTGTAGTGGGTGTGCACAAACATCGAGACTCGAGTTGGGTGCAGCCGACCAACCCAAGGATCATAATCTCCTCGGAAACTGTATTGCACTGAAATTTTCTCCATTGAATTGCCAATGCAGTAGCCCCCGAGACTTAATTTGGGCACGGGTGGTTGAATTAAGGATTGATATTTGTTTGACACAAACTTTGTTATGTTTGACACGATTTATGGTTTAGTTCGGGGAATGTTCCCGAACTCTATGGTCTTTAATGAACCGAAATTTTCACTTCCGTCATTGCCGACAAATTGTATTCTTAAGATGGCTAGGTTTAGGCTTCACCCAGTCTGAGGTACTAACCAGGATGACCCGGAAGTAACAATCACAGAGGTGCTCCCTTTACCTCCTAGCCGAACAATCAGGAATGTAGGGGGTAAGCACAAGAGCTAGGCAACCCATTTTGGCTAAAATCTTAAGTCAAATTGATGCATATTTATGGCTTTATAATGATGATTACGGAAGGTAGCACTCGTATAATGAATACAAATGCTTTTTTATGCTATATGCTATTTTGACTCCTCTCTAACTGTTTATCATTTGTGAGTGGCCCATCATCGGCTTCTACCCCTTTGTAGATGCTACGCAGGGTGTTTCTACAGTAACAAGACAACCCTTAGCCGACATCTCGGTACCCGGAGGAGGTTGTGTTAGTGGAAATGAGGCAATCAGATATCTAGGCTTTATAACTTTCACTTGGTCATGGGAGCTTAAAGTTTGGGAGGCCAGTTACTAGCCCCTAGTTAGTGTTCGGCGTCAGATGAGGTCAAGCCGTTAACACTCCGACCAATTTTATGAAAGGCCCATTGTTTAATACGGTCATGGATCGCCGACCAGTTTACGCTCATTCTCACGGTCAGTTTTCGGCTTTCTCCATTGAGGTAATTGACCAGTTAAAGCAGAAGTACAATCGTAGTGGTTCTCCCTTTGCACTCCTTGCCTAACAAAGCGGAACGTAGGAGGCAATCATAGGATCAGGGCAACCCAAGAATTGACCGAAGAGACAATTCGAAACTGATGCATATAGAGCAATATCCGAGACGTCAAGGTGGAGGTCTGCAGGGAAGATGCCAAACAACTGGTTAGAAAAGATTTCTCGAGCTGAATTATTACGTAGGGCACCTCAGTCAAGACGATGTCCCTCCTCCTAAAAAAACATACAGATAGCTTAAAACCGCCATAAGCTCGAAAAGCCAAAAAACATACGTAAAAACTTTGACGTTCGAACTAAATCAAGTATTTGGTGCCAATCTGAAAATTGGTCTTAAAATTAACATGTGCTTCGGTCGTGCTTTAACATGATACATCTGATCTCTCAGACTTCAAGCGGGTCAGCCTTTGGCTTCAACCTCCATGTCCCGAGGGCGGAGTGTTTCTTTGAGGCCTATTTAGTGAACTAAACTCAAGCGGCTTTAGAGAGAAACTAGGCTACCCGGCTATTGACCAAACACTCGTGTCAAAAAAAAGTAGTAGAAAAAGACTTTGCAATGACCAAGAAGAAAACAACATTTATTATAAAACGGCTCATACAAATTTAAGAGCCCTCAAGTGACTTGGTAAAAGAATTTTATGTATAATGATTGTATGTACCAAAGTACTTATATCATATATGTGTTCGCCCGAACTTTAAACGCGTCTTAACCGATCGTCAGCTTCTCCATCTTCGGCCAAGAGCCAAAAATGGTTATCTACTATGCCATCCGAGGATATCGAAGGTGTTTCGAATAACCAGGCAATCAGGCCATTAGGCTATAACAGACAAATCGTGCCCAGGGAACTTATGCTATATTACTATTTAACGTGAGAAGTATCTTCAAAGAAAATAGTTCTGCCAATGGATCCTTTCTTTGGGTTCTCATGATTACCATGAGGGTTGTGCAACAGATTTATGTATGCTTGTCTTCCGTCATGGCCGACCATAGTTGAAAACATTAAGAGCGCTAGCTTCCAGCTTCACCCGTCTGAGGTACGAATTCGAATGAACCGATCGTAACAATCGAAGAGGTGCTCCCTTTACTCCCTAGCCGAACAACCGGGAACGTAGGGGTAAACACAGGAGCAAGGCAACCCAGCTTTGCGGAACACTTAAGTCAACATGATGCATATATTGGCATAAACACGAACAAGGAAGGGTGCGATACATTAATAATCATATGCAAAAGGAATGACTTCATAAAAGAATCCCCCAAGTAAACGGGGTATTTGAATTTTTTTGTAACAAGGAAAGTTTTGACAAGGAATGTTTTTTGCAAACAACTTTTTGTCAAAAAAGTATAATGCTTGGTCAAACCGAACAAAATTTAAAAATTGAAAAAAGAGCATGAAAGCGACTTAGCTGGTTAATGTGCTTGTGAATTGTGTCGAGCTTATAGTGGGTCAAGGCCCCAGCCCCCAAGCCGGTCACGAGGTAGCCAAATAAGAGCTCGGCTTGATGAAGTGACAACACAACACCTCTGAAGGCCGATGAGAAACCCCCGCACGAGTCGAGCAGATGGAGTAGTTCGACAGCGTGACGGCGAAGCCCCACTCCGTCGGCCATGTCGACAACACAATTTGGTTGATGGAGGTGGGACAACGATGTAGGCACGCCAAGGTGATCGCATGACACAACCGAAGCCGACTACCTGTGCACACAGTAACCCAAGAGTAACAACAAATAAAGGTAATAATATATTTTAAAAAAATCTTCTACTTAGTTAATTTAAGTGAAGCAAATAAGTAGAGGAATATGGCCTAGGCGCCGAGGTGCCTGAACGAAGAGTTCGGCTTGACGAAGTGGCGACGTTGCACAGTCGATGTGGCGAGATGAAGTCCTTGGTCCAGTTAACATGGCGAATCTGTGATCAGTGGACGCCGAAGTCTCATGCAGTTCGGCTGGTGATGCCGAAGTCTCATGCCAGCCGAGGTGTTGAAGCAGGTCGGGTGGTGATGCCGAAGTCTGACGCCAGTCGAGGTGTCGAAGCTGGTCGGCTGGTGACGCCAATGTCTCCGGAGCGGGTTGATGAGGAGATGACAAAGCCCCTGGTCTAGCCACGGTGACGGACCAGATCGGTAAGGTGACGCTAGAGCCTGTTGGGGAACGTTGCATCGGAAACAAAAAAATTCCTACGAACACGCAGATCTATCCATGGTGATGAGAATCTACGAGAAGGAGAGTGGATCTACGTACCCTTGTAGATTGCTAAGCGGGAAGCGTTAAGAAACGCGGTTGGTGTAGTCGAACGTCTTCGCGATCCAAATCGCCGTGCGTCCCGCGATCCAATCATGATCCGTCCCACGATCCAATCACGATCTGTCCCACGAACTTGATCACGATCCATCCCACGAACTTGATCACGATCCGTCCCACGAACTTGATCACGATCCTTCCGATCTTGCGCCGAACGGATGGCACCTCCGCGTTCAGCACACGTATAGCTTGATGACGATCTCCACCGTCTTGATCCAGCAAGAAGGAGCAGAGAGGTAGAAGAGTTCTCCGGCAGCATGACGGTGCTCCGGCGATGGTGGTGCAGCTATTCCAGCAGGGCTTCGCCTAAGCACTACAGAAAGCCGATCTACAGGAGAAACTATGCACTGGAGGAACGGGCAGCACGTGGCTGAAAAATTCTGTCCAAAAACCCTAAAACCTCCAGTATATATAAGAGGAAGAGAGGAGGAGGCTTGGCACAAGGTCCAAGCCTCCAAGGAGTCGGCCGAACCAGGTGGAGGAGGTGGACTCCATCTCCAATCCTAGTAGGACCACGATTCACCCTATTTTTGCCTTTTTCCAGTTTTTCTCTTTAGGCCTTTTTCCCCAAACCGCATGGGCCTTGTGTGGGACTTCCATCAGCGCACTAAGGGATGGTAAACACTCTCCCACAGCCGATGGAGCCTCTTGGGTCGAAATACCCCTCCCGATGGTCTCCCAGTACACTACCGGCACTCCCGGTACACTACCGATGAGCCCGAAACTTTTCCGGTGACCAAAACAGGACTTCCTATATATGAATCTTTACCTCTGGACCCTTCCGGAGCTCCTCGAGATGTCCGGGATCTCATCAGGGACTCCAAACAACCTTCGGTCACCACCATACATAACTCTATACTATCGAAACGTCACCAAACCTTAAGTGTGCAGACCCTGTGGGTTCGAGAACTATGTAGACATGACCGAGACACCTCTACGGTCAATAACCCATAATGGGACCTAGATTTCCATATTGGTTCCTACATATTTTACGAAGATCTTTATCGGTCGAACATCTATGTCAAGGATTCAGTTAATCCCGTATGATGTTCCCTTTGTTGTTCGGTATGTTACTTGCCCAAGATTCGATCGTCGGTATCTTCATACCTAGTTCAATCTCGTTACTGGCAAGTCTCTTTACTTGTTCTGTAATACAAGATCCCGTGACTAACACTTAGACGCATTGCTTGCAAGGCTCATTGTGATGTTGTATTACCGAGTGGGCCCTGAGATACCTCTCCGTCACACAGAGTAACAAATTCCAGTTTTTGATCCATGCCAACTCAACAGACACCCTCGGAGATACCTGTAGAGCACCTTTATAGTCACGCAGTTACGTTGCGACGTTTGATACACACAAGGCACTCCTCCTATGTTCGTGAGTTGCATGATCTCATGGTCATAGGAACACATACTTGACATGCAGAAAACAATAGCAATAAACTGACACGATCATATGCTACGTTTGTAGTTTGGGTCTTGTCCATCACATCATTCTCCTAATGATGTGATCCCGTTATCAAATGACATCACATGTCAATGGCTAGGAAACCTTGACCACCTTTGATGAACGAGCCAGTTCACTAGAGGCATACTAGGAACAAAGTGTTGTCTATTTATCCACACATGTAATGTGTTTCCAATTAATAAAATTATAGCATGGATAATAAACGATTATCATGAACAAGGAAATATAATAATAAACACTTTATTTATTGCCTCTAGGACATAGTTCCAACAGAGCCCCATGCCAGCCGACGTGTCAAAGCAGGTCGGCGTGGTGGACGTCAGCTTGAAAAAGTAACGTCACGGCGATACCGACGTAGGTCGGAATTTGTGACGAGGTCGATGCTGGCTTAATGAAGCAATGGAGCGCCCGACCGGCACAACCCGCGAATGATGAGGTTCTCTTGATGATTATCCGGTCCTTGCGATGCCGAACTCTTGGTCGGATGACCGAGATTATGATAAAATTTCGTTAAAAAGGACGTCCGACAACCTGATCATAAAAAAGATGAACTCGGGTCGGATTCGTTTTCGTGCAGAAAATAGATCCAAAATTCGTTCTACTAATCGAATGTTGCCCGGAGTTTGGACTGTCGGATCGAGCTGAAAATTTGAAGGGTGATCGGTATAGGAATTCCATAGCTGATGAATGGTGGGATTTTCCAACGGACGTCCGAGCTAGACGCTAGACTCCTTGCCCTAAACGCATTCAGATTCTCGTCCAAAATCGACAGGGCTTCGGTAGATTGTAAATCGCCGGAGATTCCTCCATCGGAACGCGATAAAATTTTGCAGGGTTGTTCTAGACTCAATTTCATGCAATTCCAATAAAGAAATCGTCAAAACGACACTCGAGGAGGCGGGGATGACGAATACGAATCCGCTGTCCAGAAAAACTACATGGTCGCGCGAGGGCAATGTTGATGTTGAGCCCCCGAGCACCATGAAGGATTCTTCCATGATCTTGGTTGAGATTGGAATTGATGTTCATGAAGACACCCGCCCGATCTATATGATCCGACGTGGAGTGTAGCCCTCCGCATAGACGAGGTGACCAGTCAAGCCGGTGACAAAGATGCCGACGTTGACGATGTAGCTTGGTTCCAACACGGAGATCGCGATGGAGCCGATCTGAATTCCCATCGCACCGCGGCGACTACCCAGCAGGATCTCAATGAAATCATCAATGTCGGTGTCAAATCCGGCATATCTTGTAATAGGGGTCCTAAGCTAGGCGTCTTGGAGCGATGGTAACATGGACACAAGATTTTACCTAGGTTCGGGCTCTCTCAAGAAGATAATACCATATGTCCTGCTTTTCATTGTATTGATATGGGGGATAGTACATAGTACACATATCTACTACGAGATTGTAGTAATGAGTAGGAGATTGAGATTGTCTATTGACTAGCTTGGCCTCGGTTTATATAATGCACCGTAGGCCTAGGGTTTAGAGGAGTCCTTGTCTTGTGTGCCAAGTCTTGTGGAATCTCCCTTGTATGCATCATGGGCTCTTCGAACTAGCCCATTAGTGAATCGCCGTGGGGTACTCAGCCCGACCCACTGGTCGGGAGACGACGTGGTGAGTACCCCGTAGTCTAGGACACCGCCAGTCAGGGGCGTTGAGGATGCAAGTTGGAGCCACGTCCGACATGGCAAACAAGGAGCGGCGAGCAATGTTGCGACACTCATACCGTGTCGCTTGACTTGTTGGCCTTTTATCCTCAGGCACGAAGGCCCATGATCTCGAGGAACCGCCATCATCGATGTAGTAGAGCATGCAACCGCACGCCTTGCCGTCCTAGCCACACCTGTTACGGGCTTGCAGCATGGCGATGATGCCGTCCTGCCGATCCGGGCATAGCAGTTGTGCTGCGGCGACGAAGCCGACTTGTCCTTCACGCAGTGCACGATTTGAACGCCGCGGTTGCATGTCGGCGACGCGGGCTCCTCCTTGACACGGTGTCCGGTCTGGACGACACCGCGACCGTGCGGGGGTAGGCATGACCTCTTCCTTCATGCGGCGGAGAGGAGATGTGGGCTCCTCATCTTTGCGGTACCGTGGCGGGGATGACGGCTTCTCCTTGACAAAAAGCAGCAGAGAGGGCGGCGCCGAGCCACACTCCTGGAACGATCGTTCCGTTATTAGCTTCACTAGCAAACATGCCTGTGCGTTGCAACGGATGAAAAGACCTCCCAGACATCCTTACCCACTCTGTGCATGGCTAAAGAAATCAAAAATACCGTCTCCTCATATCGACATCTTAACATAATAAACATCCATTTGTACTTTTTACCGTTTTCATTGCCGGTGGTCGCCTTATCAGTTGTCACTAACCAAGGTTGGCCAGGTGCAATAGCTGCATCATTGGGTTTCCTTCATGTCCGACGAGATCAAGAGCGGTGAGAAAATATTTTTTTATCATGCAACTGATATAATAGGTAAAAGCATAATATATGTATGTGTTACCATGTAAATTGAATATTTTGTGTCACATGAACCATAAAACTGTAGTTGGATTCCTCATGCATTGTGACGGATATCATTGGACAGGTTGGTCGTACGTGAAGATGTGATGAACAAAAAAATTCTTTCCATATTCCTAGTTTAATAAATTGGACTAATACAATGCATCTGTGGGCATATTTCAAAATTCACCCAGTTTTGTTAGTTGGTATAGATTTTAAACATGTAGCTACAGTAACTTGCAATTTTTTTAAAAAGATTAATGTTTTGAAAAAAATGTTTATCTTTTCCAATTTAAAGTTCAAAAAATGTTGTGTTCTTGAACAATGTTCGCAAATTCGTACAAATAACGTTCATAATAGTACCTCCTAGTTTTAGAAAATTGTGCGTGTTTAAATAAATAATCAGATTTCAAAAAGATAAAAAACGATTTGTTTTTCCTTTTTCAAGAAAAGATGTTCGAGTTTAATTTTTTGTTCACAACTTTGCAAAATATTCACGTTCTAAAGTATTTTAACTTATTTGCAAAAAAGTATTCCTTTTGAATTAACAAAATGCATTCGTGGTCATATTTCAAACATTCGCCCAGTGTGGTTAGTAGGTATAGATTTTAAAAAGTTAGCTACAGTAACTCTCAGTTTTATCAAAATGTTAACCTTTTGAAAAATTGTTTGTCATTTCTATTTTAAAGTTCGGAAAATATATGTGTTCTTAAAAAATGTTCCCAAATTTGGAAAAATAACTTTCATTGTACCTCCTAGTTTTAGAAATTTTTGTGTGTTTAAGTAAATAATCAGGTTTGAATAAAAAATGATTTTTTCTTCTTTAAAAAAAGGTTCGATTTTAATATATATTTTCACGATTTTGCAAAGTATTCGCGTTATAGAGAATTTTATTTTTTCCAAAAAAAACTCTTTTGTTCTTAGTATTTGGCACGGCTGCTAGCTTAATTTAGTACTTCACGCTGCTATTTAATCACAGTTCTTATTTAGTACAGTGGCTAGCAGTTCTGCGGTTGAACATGAGGGTAGGAGTTCGATTCCTAGCAGGCAGTTTTTTTTTTTCGGGCAGTTTCCGCTAATGAGCCGGCACATCTTGGCTTTGTGCGCTAATCGAGAGAACATGGGTGCCGACGTATGAAAATTAATATGGGTCTCACCGTGAAACGAAGCCACGAGGAGCGATATGCATGTACGAAAATTAAACAATCATTTCTTTAATATTAGGTATGAATATAGATATAGATTTGATTGACAAATTACTCTTCCGTCGGAGCGATCTCCACGAGGAGGCACGACTGCTTTTGCGACGGCCCTGGTCCTCTTCGTCGTCGGAGGAGATAACGATCTCCTCCTTGCTGGAGGAGCCAGCCACCATAGAGGCCAAGGGCCCCGAAGAGCGAGGGCGGCAGTGCCATGAGCCTGACAAAGATCCACTTACGCTGCTGCTGCCTGCTGGCACTAAGAACCAAGATTTTAGCTGGAGGAGATGCTCGGGGAAGAGGGGCTCGGAGAGGAGGATGTGTGGATATGCATCGCCGGAGCACGTTTTATATATGCGCGGCGAGGCCATGCAAAGGGCTGGTCGGTCAGCTACACATCCACGCAACGGGCGGAGTTGTTTTCTCGGAACGGTGCGTCCGCATTGAAGCTGTGGAGCCAGGGAGGTCGTGTCGAACATCGCTGCCCTCTAGTCTGATCACGTCATAAGTCTAGTGAGTTTGCAGTTTCCATCAATCCTTGCAATGGGAATGCGAACAACTTAAATGTGAGCAAACTAGACTAAGCTTAACTCAACTCAGACTGAAACTGAAATTGGAGCTAGTCCAGACTGGGCAGAGTTGGTTGGACAATTGAGAGGTCGTTCGCCGGGGGCTCTGGAAAATCTGACATCATTGAGCTCGGATTTTTTTGTAGAGTAACATTTTCAAGGAGTACTTCTCTTCCTTCACTTCACTATGCCTCGTACAAGATTATAGCAACGAATACTCCGATCAGCATATCGCTGTGTGAAAACCGCAAAGGCCTCGACGAAAAACAAATCGGAGGATGCCCGCGCACTATCATTCAGCAGGAGCTTTTGGTACTCCAAGGAGACGCATTGTTTCAGATCAAAGTAATCAAGAACACGAGTATATTGGAGATATTGGTTTGACAAAAGGTATAAGATATTCTGCTTGTCATTTATTTACGGTATTTATTTTTCTTTACAATTTTTTTGGCCATTCCTCTTTTACTAGTTCAACAGTTTTTCTTCTTCTATTTTGCATCAGAATTGTATGATCACTTGTTCCCAAAAGAACCAAGCATGCTCTCAAACATGAATAAATATCTACATGACAAATTGTCATGGAAGGACTTCACACTGGATACTCTCCTTGTATCTCGTCATGGTATAATTACATCTTCTTATTTTTTTTTACTGGCCAGCCATAAAGAAATATTTTTCAACAAATGGTTATTCGTACAGTATTAGCTACCACTTCTTCTCTCATAGGTACTTTTGTATGGAATCACTTTTTGTAGGCACACATCCTGAATTGCAAAGGAATTCAAGTTCTTGAATTGAAAGTAATGAGTTCATTGTATCTGTGACCAATAACAAATTGTTGCCTAACAGAAGTAGTTCAACTAAAAAAACTCCATTATACATAGGTGATAAGTGGGGTCTATCATTAAACGAACGTCTCTTTTGTCCTAAAAGTAGCTATGTCCCATTAGAAACATTCTGTGGAGAACAATCATTTTATTTGTTCGAAGATTTTCCTCCAGAATCTGTTGCCAAATCTACCTACAACACTACTATTCTAGTACACGTAGCTCCAACTGCAGTAGCTTCTTCTTCCAATACAAACCCAAAACCAACCCAGATAGGTTCTCTTCTTACATACCCAATTCCCTGTAGTTCTAAAAAACTTCCTCAAACCCAATGGCTAACGACTATAGTACACTAGTTTCTAGTTCTAGGGGCACACTACAAATCCCTACAGTTCAAAGAATTTCTCCCATCCACAGAGCTATGCGCTATGCTTCAGGCATTCAACACACCTGGTGAAGGGAGTTTCAAAAGGGCTATCTTATTTTGCAACACAAGGCAAACTAGTATAACACAAAATTTCTTCTCTACATCTATTGAGAATGAACTATACAATATTCTGCTATCCTACCTGGGCAAAATTGAGTTCATGTACAAATATTTTTTCAATATAATAATCTTCTTGTTGTTTTGGGGAAATACACAGATGCATTCCTATCTATTTTCTGCTCACGGAAATTATTTTTACTTATATGTTGCAGTCTCATCTTTTCCAACTAGAACATAAATGGGTTGATCAGAAAATACTAACTATACCTGTGATGTAAGATGGTTGGATGCGCAGGCACGTGATGGCCTCTTTCTCAGATCTTATTATGTCTAATCAGGATATGCGGCAGAAGAATGGTGAAGGCTTAACAAATGTATTTTTGACACAGATACTATATTTAGACATTGTTGTAAGTTAACCTTCTATACTTGAGTTTTTTCATCATTTAGTTGTATTGATAGGTACTCAATAAATGTATTTTGTGAGCATTTTTTGAACATGTCCAGATGCTTATTTTGGATCCAAATTTGGATCATTCACAACATAAAACAATTTTCTCAAAGGTCAGTGTTAGATATAGGCTGGAGAGAGCTGGATCGGTAAGCCTTCTTTCCAAAGTTATAAAAAATTGTATCCCCAGCTTATTTTTACTACAATCGCACATTATGTTATCAATTACCCCGGAAACAGGTCCCTATACCTTGACCAGTGCAGAGAAAACCTAGAGGACCAACAATTTGGTTCCCTATTGTAGCAAATTTCATCGATATGAGCTAGCTTCGACATTCTCAATCCTGACAAAGGTTTAGGCAAAATTATGACGCCAATTTCAATTGTGGTCTACAACTTCAAGATGCTTTTCATAGCAAGCTATCCTGATTGCCCTTTATTCAATATCTGGAGTTTTGGAATAAGAGACATGAAAGTGCCAAAGTTAGAAACAAGTTTTTTTCTCCTTGGTTATAAAGAGATCCTTGCTTATACAGTGTACTTGTTTTTCTCTGTTTGGCTCACTCTATGCTGCATGCACTAACTTTTTTATTCATTGAAATACAAGGATTCAGTTAATACAAGTATTTATGTGTGGAAGTTCTTGAAAACTTACAATGAAATTGAAACTGTTTTTTTAAACATCGTACAATTCTTGTTGGTGAACGTTGCATGGTAAAAAAAATCCTACGCACATGCAAGATCTATCCATGGTGATGAGCATCTTCGAGAGGGAGAGTGGATCTACATACCCTTGTAGATCGCTAAGCGGGAAGCGTTAAGAAACGCGGTTGATGTAGTCGAACATCTTCGCGATCCAAATCGTCGAGCGTCCCGTGATCCCATCACGATCCATCTCGCGATCCAATCACGATCCGTCCCGCGATCCAATCACGATCCGTCCCGCGATCCCATCACGATCCGTCCCGCAATCAAATCACGAATCGTCTCGCGGTCCTGATCACGGTCCTTCCGATCTAGCGCCGAACGGACGGCACCTTCACGTTCAGCACACGTACGTCTCGATGACGTTCTCCGCCTTCTTGATCCAGCAAGAGGAAACAGAGAGGTAGATGAGTTCTCCGGCAGCACAACGGTGTGATGGTGAACTAATCCGATAGGGCTTCGCCTAAGCACCGCAGAACTAATCTAGAGGAGAAACGATCTAGAGGAAGAAGAGGGCTTCACGTGGCAATTAGGGCTAGCTCTCGCTTCTAAATCCTCTAGTATATATAGGAGGGAGGGAGGGGAGGAGGCAGCCTCAAACCCTCAAGGTTTGGCCGAAATAGGAGTTGGAGGAGTCCTACTCCTGTCCTACTAGGAGTAGGATTCCTCCTCTCCACTTGGAAACCCTTTCCACCTTTTCTCCTTTGGATTTTTCCCATCCCTAGCCGCATAGGCCTTAGTGGGGGGTTCGGCCAGCCCACTAGGGGCTTGTTTGACTCCTCCCACATCCCATGCGGTCCTTTGGGTTGAGACACCCCTCCTGATGGCCCCCGGTACCCTCCCGGCACTCCCGATACAATACCAAAGTACCCGAAACTTTTCCGGTGACCAAAACAGGACTTCCTATATAGCAATCTTTACCTCCGGACCATTCCGGCGCTCCTCGTGGCGTCCAGGATCTTAGTGGGGGGTTCGGCCAGCCCACTAGGGGCTTGTTTGACTCCTCCCACATCCCACTATAGGCCTTAGTGGGGGGTTCGGACAGCCTACTAGGGGCTTGTTTGACTCCTCCCACATCCCATGCGGTCCTTTGGGTCGAGACACCCCTCCTGATGGCCCCCGGTACCCTCCCGGCACTCCCGATACAATACCAAAGTACCCGAAACTTTTCCGGTGACCAAAACAGGACTTCCTATATAGCAATCTTTACCTCCGGACCATTCCGGCGCTCCTGACTCCAAACAACCTTAAGTCACCACCATACATAACTCTATTATACCAAAACATCACCGAACCTTAAGTGTGCAGACCCTCTGGGTTCGAGAACTATGTAGACATGACCGAGACACCTCCACGGTCAATAATCAATAGCGGGACCTGGATGCCCATATTGGTTCCTACATATTCTACGAAGATCTTTATCAGTTGAACCTCTATGTCAAGGATTCAGTTAATCCCGTACGATGTTCCCTTTGTTCTTCGGCATGTTACTTGCCCGAGATTCGATCGTCGGTATCCCTATACCTAGTTCAATCTTGTTACCGACAAGTCTCTTTACTCGTTCCGTAATAGAAGATCTCGTGGCGAATACTTAGTCACATTTCTTGCAAGGCTTATTGTGATGTTGTATTACCGAGTGGGCCCTGAGATACCTCTCCGTCACATGGAATAACAAATTCCAGTCTTGATCCATGCCAACTCAACAGACATCCTCGGAGATACCTGTAGAGCATCTTTATAGTCATCCAGTTACGTTGCGACGTTTCATACACAAAAGGTACTCCTCCGGTGTTAGTGAGTTGCATGATCTCATGGTCATAGGAACAGATACTTGGCATACAGAAAACTATAACAATAAACTGACACAATCATATGCTATGTTTATAGTTTGGGTCTTGTCCATCACATCATTCTCCTAATGATGTGATCCCGTTATCAAATGACATCTCATGTCCATGGCTAGGAAACCTTGACCATCTTTGATCAACGAGCTAGTCTATTATAGGCATCTAGGGACATGGTGTTGTCTATGTATCCACACATGTATGTGAGTTTCCAATCAATACAATTCTAGCATGGATAAAAACGATTATCATGAATAAGGAAATATGATTATAACTATTTTTTATTGCCTATAGGGCATATTTCCAACAATTCTTTTATATTTCCAACAATGTTCCAAGTTTTTTTTCTTTTGCTGCAGATACATTGAGACGCAATGGAACTAATATACATGATACAATGAGAGGCATAGCTCATTTCCTCCTCGTATACCCATGTTTAGTCTTACGCTAGATGTGTGCATGCTTTACTAGAGAAATTTGTGTTCCAGCTACTGACAAACAAATTCAATAGAATAAACCTACCACTTGTCAAGGATTTGTTAGAAAAACAGGTAAGTGTGGTATGCGTTCGGTTTTCTTCCTAGTTTTTGACACTAATGCATTGAACTAGTCAATTCCTCATCTGTTATCTTCCAAACACTCCTGTTGTTCTAGTTTTGTCAATTATGCATTCATTTTTTCCTAAATTTTATAAATCATAATGAGTTATGCTCAATTAAGTTCTACTCATGTAGTTTCGACACTTCAAGTAATTCAATTTTCCGTTCCAAATTGATGTAGGCTCTCGACAAGTTGGAGTAATTGGAAACTATAGCATGTGTGGGTTCATCATGGCAAATCAAAGAATAACTTAAAGAATGCATTTCTAAGAATACGATTTATCTTTCAAAAACTCCAATCCTTATAGCTTTGTCAATTATGCATTCACTTTTCTTCCTAAATTTCATAGATCAAAATATGTTATGCTCGATTAAGCTCTACTCATGTAGCTTTGATGAAGTAATTTAGTTTTCTATTCCAAATTGTTGCAGGGACTGGACAAGCTGGAGTAATCTGAAACCTTAGCATGTAAGTTCATCAATGAAGGTTAAACAATAACTTAAAGTAATGCATCACTACGTAGTAACATGAATATCGAGTTAGAAATGAAAAATATAGAAAAAAAATCGAGAAGCTAGCAAGCATCAGTCTATCTGACTATTCAAAAAATCTCCCAATTCAACGATTTATCGTCCGATTTATCGCTACTCGTGGGGTGACCGATAAGATTATGCCTTATCTTCACCATTTATCTTTTGGGCCGATTTATCGTTCTGACAAGCGATTTATGGGGATTCTTCCGATAAATAAGGCATATTCCTATCACTATGTTTGGAATAATTATGTTTATTTGTGTTTTTTTGGAATATGTACTATTTCATTATTCTGTATGTCATTATACGAGGATTTGGAGGCTAGGAATCAAGGTAACACTTATGTTCAATATATTTGTGGTGTTAAATAAAACATATTTTGGTATTGGGAACCTGGGGTTTGCAAAATATGACTGATTAATAGTCGACCGATAAAATAGATTAATTGACCGATTTCAGATTAATCTCTAATCCACCACTGACCGAAACGATAACGATAAGCGATATCCTCAACATTGGTCTACCTATATCTTTTTTCTTAAGGTTGGAGCTACGGAGTGAATGTTTACTATCCAATAATTGTCATTTGAAGTGACAAGTTGGAAACTATCCGGTATTCATTACAATTTGTGTTATGCGAATGATTACTATCCAGTAGAAATACCTATTATTTAGTTTTTTTCCTGCCTCTTCTATTGAAGAATTTAGTACAACTTTTATTGAGAACAACATTTTTCAGTGACTATGTACATTTCACCGAGATGTATAATAAATAATAAGAAAGAATCAATTTAATATGCACAAATTACTCAAAGATATGTACATTTTTCAAGTGGTAGATAGAAAACTCTACTGCTAGTTGAATGTATCCAAATGAAAGAAGAAGCAAAGAAAGAAGAAAAGTAAATTTCAGTACAAAGAAAAAGTGGCACACCAACCAGAAGAAAAGAAAAAAATAATCAAAGGAGGAGGAGAAGAAACACGCCAGATTTTTTGAAGCAAACACACTGTGTAGGACGCCAACTTTACCGACCCAACCGCGTTATTTCATAAGCGATAGTTCCCTCTTGTCTCGTGTAACGCGAGACATAGGGGCTCCCAACTAGACCTGGCCATAGAAAACCCTGCCCGCCCAGCCCGACCCGAAATTCCCAGGCCGAGCTGGATTCAAGCTTGAGAATCAATCCCGAAGGTTGGGCTCGGGCCGTAGAAATCGGTTTTTACGACTGTGTTAGGCTAGGTCTGTCGTGCCAGGCAGGGCTCCTACGGTCTCAGAAACTAGACCCGACGGTCGAGCTAGGCCGGGCCTATGCTTGAGTTTTGTACAGTGGTTTTTTTTAGAACCGGCCTGAGGCCCGGCCCGGCCCGCCCGATTTTTTGCCAGATATACACCCCGCATTCAGCGACACAAAAGGAACCCTCACTGGAGGGGTGCCACGAGTTGGCCCAGCCCATGTGCGTGGAAAACAAAAGCATTGTTTTCTATTTTTTACCTTTCCTTTTTTTGTTTCTGCTTTATTTTTCTATTTATGTTTATACTTACAAATATTCAAAATAAATATATTACAGAAATTACTCTAAATAAAGCATTTGAAATATGCTAAATGTGTACAGAGAAAATATTTTTCACATATACAAAAAATGGATACAAAAAAAATATGTATGAAACAAATTGATCATTTAAAAAAAATAGTTAATCAAGCATTTGAAACATGTTTAACAAGTGTTTTGAAAATGTTAAATGTTTAGAAAAAAGTGCTGAAAATATATTAAAAATTAAGAGAACAATTTCAACATGTACAGAAAATTGATAATTAAGCATTTGAATTTTTTTTTTGAACAAGGCATTAAAAATGTTCAATCTGTATAGAAAAAAAGATGATCATGTATTACAAAATGATGAAATAATTTGATGATGTATATCGAAATGTTGAACAAGTATTTAAAAAATGTTAATCAAGCATCTGAAAACTATTAATGCGTTTAGAAAAATATTGACCATGTGTCCAAAAATATTATATTTAATAAATTTTAATCAAGCATTTGAAACATATTATGAGTTTATAAAAATATTGACCATGTGTCAAAAAGTGTTAATATTGCATTTAAAAAATGTTAATCAAGCATTTGTGAACATTTAAATGCAAATCGAAAAATGTTGACCATACATTATAAAATATTAATCTTGTTTCAGAAAATGTTAATAAACCATTTACAAAAATATTTTTATTTACATTTAACATTTCGAACATTAGAAAAAGCCCGTGCCGATTTTTTTAAAAAGTGTGTATAGTAAAAATGTTGACATGTAATGAAAATAGTAATCTTTATTTGAAAAAAGAGAGTAAATCAAGCATTTGAATTTTTTAAAAAAATGTGCAGAGAAAATATGTTGACTTTGCATTAAAATGTTAAGTTTCTATTGGAAATGTGTTAAACGTGTATTCTAAAAATGTCGTTGACATATAAAAAAATGTAGAATGAAATAAGAAATAAACAAAGAAAAATTAGAAATTGAATCCGAAAATAATAAAATAAATCAAAGAAAAATTAAATAAAAAGTAAAACCTAAGAAACAAATAGAAAAAAGAATAAAATATATCGTGAGAAAAAAACGAAAATAAAACTAATAAAACAGACGAAAACGAGAAATAAAAAAACAGTAAAAGTGACGGAAGAAATAAAGAATAATCGATTAAAAACAAAAAACAAATGAAAACCGACAGTTTTCTCTATAAGTAGTGTTTAGAATACACGTTTCTTGATATAGGAGATCCATGTTCCTATTTGAGTTGCGCTAATCTAGGAGACCCATGTTCGAATCCTGGGATTTCTCTTTTTCTTTTATTTTTCCTTTCAAAGTTGCGCTAATGGAGCAGCCCGTTCTGTGGATTCTTCAGGCGATTGTTCCTTCGGTCTCACATAATTAATCACTCTAGTTCCTATTTGAGTTGGCCTATATTTTTTTTTCACATCGGTTTTGGGGCAGAAGGTTCACCAGGTTTCTTGATCGGTTTATCTGTAGTTTTTCTTCTGTTTCTAGGGTGGCTTCTATTTGTGATTATCTTTTTCTTTATATATATATATTTTTTATTTTCATTTTGTTGTTTCATTTTTTGACTTTTGTATTTGCCAAACATTCTCGTTTTCGCAATAGATCCGAGGATCCAGATCGGCTGCACAATCCACGTCTTCCACGCACAATACCCAGTCTAATCCACGTCACGATGTGGATTTTTTTCTCACACACGATCACCAGCCTGGCCCAGTCGAGATATTTTTCGGTTTTCATGCGAGAGAAAATATTTGCCTAAACGGGGACTCGAACCGACGAACGAAGTACCCAAACAATGCACTAACCAACTCAACCTGTCTTGTTTGTTGTTTACAGGATAAGAGTATGATACTTAACCTTTTTCTACTTCCGTATAAGCCAAAAAATCATTATTTTTACAGTTTTTTTACTTGTCATGTGTATTATTGCTTTCACAAACACTTCGATGGGGTTTCTATTCATGTTGCTATTTTGTTTAAAAAAATCATGCTTGTTTTTCTCTCGCTTGTCTCTCGGTGCATGTCGTTCGCGAAAGTGACTTTTTTCAAGACACAACAGTAAGGAAATATGGTCTGTGGCGTAGTGCTTGTGATGCAGATCATTTTTTGCTTTATCCTCTGCCACATTCACAATTCATTTTAGGCATGATGCATTTCTTAGCATGCCAGATTAATCGTATTTTTTATCAGATGATTTGTTTTAGTTCATTCATT